>CM055122.1:1206483090-1207145902 GCA_029206835.1 Rana muscosa
CCAAAATCAAACCCTCCTCGCCATTTTGCCCCGAAATGGTCCAAAATCAAACCCCCGGCCCTTTTGTCCCCACAATGATCCAAAATCTAACCCTCTTCCCTTTTGCCCCGAAATGATCCAAAATCAAACCCCCTCGCCATTTTGCCCTGAAATGGTCCAAAATTGAACCCCCGGCCTTTTAGTACCATAAATGGTTCAAAATTGTCCAAAATCTAATCCCCAGCCCTTTTTTCCAAAAATGGTCCAAAATCGAACCCCGGCCCTTTTGCCCCGAAATGGTCCGAAATCTAACCCCCGGCCCTTTTGCCCCTAAATGGTCCAAAATCGAACCCCCGGCCCTTTTGCCCCCAAAATGGTTCAAAATCAAAACCCCTCACCATTTTGGCACAAAATGGTTCAAAATGGTCCAAAATCAAACCCCCTCGCCATTTTGCCCCAAAATGGTCCAAGATCGAACCCCCGGCATTTTAGTACCAAAAATGGTTCTAAATTGTCCAAAATCTAATCCCAGCCCTTTTTTCCCAAAAATGGTCCAAAATCTAACCCCCGGCCTTTTTGTCGAAAATGGTCCAAAATCGAACCTCCGGCCCTTTTGTCCCCAAAATGGTCAAAAATCAAACCCCCGGCCCTTTTGCCCTGAAATTGTCCGAAATGGTCCAAAATCTAAACTTCGGCCCTTTTGCCCCGAAATGGTCCAAAATTGAACCCCCGGCCCTTTTGCCTCAAAATGGTCCAAAATCAAACCCCCTCGTCATTTTGGCACAAAATGGTCCAAATCGAACCCCCGGCCCTTTTGTCGAAAATAATCCAAAATCTAACCCCCCGGCCCTTTTGTCCCCAAAATGATCCAAAATCTAAACCTCTGCCCTTTTCCCCGAAACGATCCAAAATCAAACCCCCTCGCCATTTTGCCCCAAAATGGTTCAAAATAGTCCAAAATCAAACCCTCTCGCCATTTTGCCCCGAAATGGTCCAAATCGAACCCCCGGACTTTTAGTACCATAAATGGTTCTAAATTGTCCAAAATCTAATCCGCAGCCCTTTTTCCCCAAAATGGTCCAAAATCGAACCCCTGGCATCTTTTGTCAAAAATGGTCCAGAATCGAACCACCAGCCATTTTGTCCACAAAATGGTTCAAAATGGTCCAAAATCAAACCCTCCTCGCCATTTTGCCCCGAAATGGTCTGAAATCGAACCCCCGGCCCTTTTTCCCTGAAATAGTACAAAATCGAACCCCCGGCCCTATTGTCGAAAATGGTCCAAAATCGAACCCCCGGCCCTTTTGTCCCCAAAATGGTCAAAAATCAAACCCCCGGCCCCTTTGCCCTGAAATTGACCGAAATGGTCCAAAATCTAAACCTTTGCCCTTTTGCCCCAAAATGGTCCAAAATCGAACCGCCGGCCCTTTTGCCCCAAAATGGTCCAAAATCAAACCCCTCGTCATTTTGACACAAAATGGTTCAAAATCGAACCCCGGCCCTTTTGTCGAAAATAATCCAAAATCGAACCCCCCGGCCCTTTTGTCCCCAAAATCATCCAGAATCTAACCCTCTGCCCTTTTGCCCCGAAATGGTCCAAAATCGAACCCCCGGCCTTTTTGTCCCCAAAATGGTTCAAAATAGTCCAAAATCAAACCCTCTCGCCATTTTCCCCGAAATGGTCCAAAATCGAACCCCCGGACTTTTAGTACCAAAAATGGTTCTAAATTGTCCAAAATCTAATCCCCAGCCCTTTTTTTCCCAAAATGGTCCAAAATCGAACCCCTGGCATTTTTTGTCAAAAATGGTCCAGAATCGAACCACCAGCCCTTTTGTCCACAAAATGGTTCAAAATGGTCCAAAATCAAACCCTCCTCGCCATTTTGCCCTGAAATGGTCCAAAATCAAACCCCCGGCCCTTTTGTCCCCACAATGATCCAAAATCTAACCCTCTTCCCTTTTGCCCCGAAATGATCCAAAATCAAACCCCCTCGCCATTTTGCCCCGAAATGGTCCAAAATTGAACCCCCGGCCTTTTAGTACCATAAATGGTTCAAGATTGTCCAAAATCTAATCCCCAGCCCTTTTTTCCCAAAATGGTCCAAAATCGAACCCCGGCCCTTTTGCCCCGAAATGGTCCGAAATCTAACCCCCGGCCCTTTTGCCCCGAAATGGTCCAAAATCGAACCCCCGGCCCTTTTGCCCCCAAAATGGTTCAAAATGGTCCAAAATCAAAACCCCTCACCATTTTGGCACGAAATGGTCCAAAATCAAACCCCTGGCCTTTTTGTCCCCAAAATGGTTCAAAATAGTCCAAAATCAAACCCCCTCGCCATTTTGCCCCAAAATGGTCCAAGATCGAACCCCCGGCCTTTTAGTACCAAAAATGGTTCTAAATTGTCCAAAATCTAATCCCAGCCCTTTTTTCCCAAAAATGGTCCAAAATCTAACCCCCGGCCTTTTTGTCGAAAATGGTCCAAAATCGAACCTCCGGCCCTTTTGTCCCCAAAATGGTCAAAAATCAAACCCCCGGCCCTTTTGCCCTGAAATTGTCCGAAATGGTCCAAAATCTAAACTTCGGCCCTTTTGCCCCAAAATGGTCCAAAATCGAACCCCCGGCCCTTTTGCCTCAAAATGGTACAAAATCAAACCCCCTCGTCATTTTGGCACAAAATGGTCCAAAATCGAACCCCCGGCCCTTTTGTCGAAAATAATCTAAAATCTAACCCCCCGGCCCTTTTGTCCCCAAAATGATCCAAAATCTAACCCTCTGCCCTTTTCCCCCGAAATGATCCAAAATCAAACCCCCTCGCCATTTTGCCCCAAAATGGTCCAAAATCGAACCCCCAGCCTTTTAGTACCAAAAATGGTTCAAAATTGTCCAAAATCTAATCCCCAGCCCTTTTTTTCCCAAAATGGTCCAAAATCGAACCCGGCCCTTTTGCTCCGAAATGGTCCGAAATCTAACCCCTGGCCCTTTTGCCCCAAAATGGTCCAAAATCGAACCCCCGGCCCTTTTGCCCCCAAAATTGTTCAAAATGGTCCAAAATCAAAACCCCTCGCCATTTTGCCCCGAAATGGTCCAAGATCGAACCCCCGGCCTTTTAGTACCAAAAATGGTTCAAAATTGTCCAAAATCTAATCCCCAGCCCTTTTTTCCCCGAAATGGTCCAAAATCAAACCCCCGGCCCGTTTGCCACGAAATGGTCTGAAATTGAACCCCCGGCCCTTTTGCCTCGAAATGGTCCAAAATCGAACCCCCCTCACCATTTTGCCCCGAAATGGTCCAAACTAGAATCCCCGGGCCTTTTGGCCACAAAATGGTCCAAAATCTAACTCCCGACCCTTTTGCCCCGAAATGGTCCAAAATCTAACCCCTGGCACTTTTGCCTCGAAATGATCCAAAATCGAACCCCCGGCCTTTTTGTTCCCAAAATGGTTCAAAATGGTCCGAAATTAAACCCCCTCGCCATTTTGCCCCGAAGTGGTCCGAAATCGAACCCCCGGCCCTTTTGCCCGAAAATGATCCAAAATCGAACCCCCGGCCCTTTTGTCGAAAATAATGCAAAATCGAACCCCCCGATCCTTTTGTCCCCAAAATGGTCCAAAATCTAACCCTCGCCCCTTTTGCCCAGAAATGGTCCAAAATCAAACCCCCGGCCTTTTTGTCCCCAAAATGGTTCAAAATGGTCCAAAATCAAACCCCCTCGCCATTTTGCCCCGAAATGGTCCAAGATCGAACCCCCGGCCTTTTAGTACCAAAAATGTTTCAAAATTGTCCAAAATCTAATCCCCAGCCCTTTTTTCCCTGAAATGGTCCAAAATCAAACCCCCGCCCCGTTTGCCCCGAAATGGTCTGAAATTGAACCCCCGGCCCTTTTGCCCCCAAAAATGGTCCAAAATATAACCCCCGGCTCTTTTGTCCCCAAAATGGTCCAAAATCGAACCCCGGCGCTTATGTCGAAAATAATCCAAAATGTAATCCAAAACCCTTTCGTACCCAAAATGGTCCAAAATCTAACACTAGGCCCCTTTTCCCCAAAATGGTCCAAAATCGAACCCCCCGGCCCCTTTGTCCCAAAAATGGTACAAAAATTGCCCCGAAATTGTCCAAAATGGTCCAAAATCGAACCCCCAGCTTTTTTGACCCCAAAATGGTTCAAAATGGTCTAAAATCTAACCCCCGGCCTTTTTGTCGAAAATGGTCCAGAATCGAACCCCCAGCCCTTTTGTCCCCAAAATGGTCAAAAATCAAACCCCGGCCCTTTCCCCCCGAAATGGTCAGAAATAGAATCTCTGCCCCTTTTGCCCCGAAATGGTCCAAAATCTAACGCCCGGGCTTTTTGTCCCCAAAATGGTTCAAAATGGTCCAAAATCAAACCCACTCGCCATTTTAGCACAAAATGGTCCAAAATCAAACCCCCTCGCCATTTTGCCCAAAATGGTCCGAAATCGAACCCCTGGCCCTTTTGCCCCGAAATGATCCAAAATCGAACCCTCGGCCCTTTTGTCGAAAATAATTCAAAATCGAACCCCCCGGCCCTTTTATCTTGCGGTTCATGCACTTCAACGACAATGAACTTTGTCATCCTCATGGAGACCCTGAATACGAACGGCTCTACAAAATTCGGCCCCTCATAAACCACTTCAACAAACGTTTTGCAGCCTTGTTTACTCCCCATCAAGTTGTCTGCATTGAAGAGTCCCTGATTAAAGTTTCTGGCCACTTGTCTTTCAAACAGTATTTTTATGCATGTCATCACTGTTGCCATAGTTGCACCAGCGTCGTTGCTATGCTGCCCCGCCTCTACGGGTTGGAGCTGCATTTCCGGCCGCTGTTATGTGACCCCTGTGTTTGTTTTGCATAAGTGAATGTAAGTCATGTGGGCATCGGTGGCCTCATTGGTTGTCTGGTAACACGTGACTTAGGAAGGGTGTGCGTGGCGACGTCACGTTCCCAGTTTGGGGGGCGTTGTCTCGTATGACGCCACCCAGATCGATGTCGCACTCCTCCAATCAGTGGCTACTGTCGTGCCCATGTGACTCGGGCTCATCGCGTTGATCGGGAGGGAGGTATGTGGTGGGGGTGAGCCTCTTGCTCGGTGAGTGAAGGGTCCTATGATGCCACCCCCCTGATCACGTGTTTCTCAGCCTATCGCTGTGCACACAAGCGCGGGACATGTGTTGCTTCATGGCCATTGGCCGGTGATGACAAAGATTCAGCCATTTCCATTCCACGTCATGTGATTACCTTGCGGCTGATTGGCTGCAACCTCTAAAGAATCATGTGCTGTGGCTGTGGAGATTGTGGTTGGTCAATGGGAAGGAATGGAAAACCTTCTGATAAATAGGATTGGAGTGCAAACGGCCTCATATTTCCTACAATGCTAATTATATGTAATGTATTGATATGAAAATGTCATTCTATGCAACCACATTGCATGATCCGTAGATGTTCTTTGTATGTGGGACTTTTCAGTTCTTCTTTTTAAGTAAACATCCTGAGTCAGGATGAGGCTTGAGAGGCATGTGGTTGTATTTCCTGTTCCGCCCCCCCACCATGGACGGTCCTGGGTCATTTGAAGTTATAAAGGTAATAGCAATGTGGGGGTACAGGAATATGCCCCAGTTGATGACCATTGGAGTCGAAATGCGTCGGGCGAGCATTACTGCACCCCACATTGCCTTTCATTTGTTTTTATCGTGATCACTTTTATCTGTCATTTTTATATGGCATTTTTTTATATAATAAACCTTAATTGACCTGCACCATTGGGAGCACCTTTCTTTTTTTGTTGTTCCTTCTAACTGCCTTGGAGTATGCACGGACCCACTTTTGACATCCATCTGCTAGTGGAGTAAAGCATGAATTCCATAGTCCAGTGTACCGGACCATCTCTTCCAGGATTGATCCAGGCGTCTCAGGACCATAAAGATACTTCTAACACTGATCCAGATAATCTGGGATCACAAGCCTGTATGACCCACTGTTATATAACAGATGAGTCCACCTGTTGTGGAGAAACCCCTCTGTGTCCATGAATATAACCAAAATATGGGAGGTGTGGACCTCAACGACCAGTTGTTGGCGCCATACCTAGTTGCCCGTAAGGCCAGATGCTGGTACAAAAAAGTGTCTGTTTACTTATTTCAATTGGCTTTGCTGAACGCTCATGTGCTATACAGAGCTTCAGGATGGACTGGATCCTTCCTTACATTCCAGGAAGAGATTGTCACAGCCCTGCTGTATCCAGGCAGTGCTGCACCTCACCATTCCCAACCAAATTCAGTAAGCCGGCTGCATGAGAGGCATTTTCCGTATGTCCTCCAGAGTACCCCTACCCAACGAGCCCCCCAAAGAAGATGTTGTGTCTGTACAAAGCACGGATATAGGCGTGACACCCGTTATTATTGTCCACACTGTCCTGACAATCCTGGTCTTTGCATTGGTGAATGTTTTGAACGCTACCACACACTAGTGAAGTTTTAGAGTAGGGTATAGCATTTCACAGACTAGGAAACACTTACACAGGGTCTCCCAAGATGCCATCGCATTTTCAGAGACCCGAACCTGGAACTGAACCATTACAGTTGTTACAGTTACAAAAAAAGTGTAAAAAAAAAATAGTTGTCGTTTCATTGTTCTCTCTCTCTCTATTTTATCTCTATTGTTTTGCTCTTTTTTACTGTATTCTATTCTGTAATGTTTTTTTGTCATTATGTTTTATCATGCTTGCTTTTCAGGTATGTAATTTGTTTATACTTTACTGTTTACTGTGTTTTATTGTAAACCATTTTTTTGTTTTCAGGTGCGCCATTCAGCAGCAGCGCGGATTTATTTATATTTACAGCAACAGCGTTTGCTCCCACGATACATAAAGCCGTGACTCCAACGCTGTAGGAGGTGATTTCACCACCACAGTTAAAAAAAAAGAGCATATATGCCGAAGCATGGGGGCAGCAGGGGCGATTTTGCTCCTAATGCCGCATACATACGGTCGAAATTCCGATAGAGGCTTGCCCGTGGAAAAGTCCGACCGTGTGTACGCGGCATAACCTTTTTGCGGGAGGATGCCTCCATGCTTCGGCATATATATATTTTAGGCACAGGTTGCGTTAAATTTTGTTTTATTTTTTACTATGTTTTTTTTGGTATTTGCTTTGCAGGTTTGGTATAGTAAGGTCTTACTGTTATACTGTAATGTTACTTTGTTTTAATGTTAACCATCATTTGCTTAGCAGGTACGCCATTCAGTTGCAGTACGGATTTATTTATCTTGACAGCAACAGCGTTTGCTCCCACGATATATAAAGCCGTGACTCCAACGCTGTAAGAGGTGATTTCACCACCACAGTTAAAAAAAAAGAGCATATATGCCGAAGCATGGGGTCAGCAGGGGCGGAGGAGCGATTTTGCTCCTAATACATACAGTCGAAATTCCGACGGAGGCTTGCCCGTGGAAAAGTCTGACCGTGTGCTTCGGCATATATAAATGGTGCATGTATGCCCATCATTAGAAGTGGGTGGATGAAGGGAGGTATTCTAATGGTGGGCATACCCACCGATCAATCTCTTTTTTTCATGCAGCCAACAGGCTGCATGAAAAAAAAGATTACAATAAATGTCCAACAAGGACCAGCAACGTACTGGTATGTTGCTGGACTTTGAATGGTTATACCAGAATGATGCCTGCAGATTTAGGTATCATCTTGGTATCATTCTTTTCAGCCAGCGGTCGGCTTTCATGTAAAAGCAATCCTAGTGGCTAATTAGCCTCTGGACTGCTTTTACAAGCAGTGGGAAGGAATGTCCCCCCCGGATATAAACAGCGCCATTGGGAAATTGGGAAAGCATTTTATCACACCGATCTTGGTGTGGTCAGATGCTTTGAGGGCAGAGGAGAGATCTAGGGTCTAATAGACCCCAATTTTTTCAAAAAAGAGTACCTGTCACTACCTATTGCTATCATAGGGGAAATTTACATTCCCTGAGATAACAATAAAAATGATTTAAAAAAAAATGGAAGTAACAGTTTAAAAATAAAATACAAAATAAATAATAATAACAAAAAAAAGCACCCCTGTACCCCCTGCTCTTGCGCAAAGGTGAACGTAAGCTTTGGTCTGGCGTCATATGTAAACAGCAATTACACCATGCATATGAGGTATCACCGCGAAGGTCAGATCGAGGGCAGTAATTTTAGCAGTAGACCTCGTATGTAAATCTAATGTAATAACCTGTAAAGGCTTTTAAAGGCTTTTTAAAAATGTATGTAGTTCATCGCCACTGCGCGTTTGTGCGCAATTTTAAAGCATGTCGTGTTTGGTATCCATGTACTTGGCCTAAGATCATCTTTTTTATTCCATCAAACATTTGGGCAATATAGTGTGTTTTAGTGCATTAAAATTAAAACAAGTGTATTTTTTCCCCCAAAAAATGCATTTGAAAAATCGCTGCGCAAGTACTGTGGAAAAAAAATGCAACACCCACCATTTAAATTTTTAGGGCCTTTGCTTTCAAAAAATATATAATGTTTGGGGTTCAACGTAATTTTCTTGCAAAAAAAAATGTTTTCATGTAAACAAAAAGTGTCCGAAAGGGCTTTGTCTTCAAGTGGTTAGAAGAGTGGGTGATGTGTGACATAAGCTTCTAAATGTTGTGCATAAAATGCCAGGAAAGTTCAAAACCCCCCCCCCATTTTTTTTTCTTTGCACAAAGTTGTCACTAAATGATATATTGCTCAAACATGCCATGGGCATATGTGGAATTACACCCCAAAATACATTCTGTTGATTCTGTTGCTTCTCCTGAGTATGGGAATACCACATGTGTGAGACTTTTTGGGAGCCTAGCCACGTACGGGACCTCAAAACCAAGCACCGTCTTTAGGCTTTCTAAGGGCGTAAATTTTTGATTTCACTCCTCACAGCCTATCACAGTTTCGGAGGCCATGGAATGCCCAGATGGCACAAAACCCCCCCAAAATGATTCCATTTTGGAAAGTAGACACCCCAAGCTATTTGCTGAGAGGTATGGTGAGTATTTTGCAGATCTCGCTTTTTGTCACAAAGTTTTGAAAATTGAAAAAAAGAAAAAAAAGTTTTTTCTTTCTTCGTTTTCAAAAACAAATGAAAGTTGTAAAATACTCACCATGCCTCTCACTAAATAGCTTGGGGTGTCTACTTTCCAAAATGGGGTCATTTGGGGGGGTTTGTACTGCCCTGCCATTTTTTTTTCACATTTTTTTTTTCTGTTTATATTGCAAAAAATTTAAATCTCATAGGCAATCAAATACCATCAAAAGAAATCTCTATTTGTGGGGAAAAAAGGACTCAAATTTCGTTTGGGTACAACATTGCATGACCGC
Source organism: Rana muscosa (assembly GCA_029206835.1). Taxonomy (NCBI): domain Eukaryota; kingdom Metazoa; phylum Chordata; class Amphibia; order Anura; family Ranidae; genus Rana; species Rana muscosa. The sequence goes on from CM055122.1 coordinate 1,206,492,438, forward strand.
ACAATTACCAGTTAAAGCAGCGCAGTGCGAAATTGTAAAAAGACCTCTGGTCCTTAGACTGACAAATGGTCCGGGGCTGAAGTGGTTAATACTACACTTAGAGAGGCGCCCCCCCTTGTTTCTTTTATATGTTTTGCAGAGTTGCTGGACATACTCTGAGGATGGCTGCCTCTTTTTATATCACCCCCCCTTACCTAAAGACTGACTAATCAAATGTACATTATTAGTTAAGGGCATTGCCTCCTGGAGCGCCAGATGCCCAATTTACCTTCGCTCAAAAAGGTTTAGGTCTGGAGACATGCTTGGCCAGTCCATCACCTTTACCCTCAGCTTCTTTAGCAAGGCAGTGGTCGTCTTGGAGGGGTGTTTGGGGTCGTTATCATGTTGGACTACTGCCCTGCGCCCCAGTCTCCAAAGGGAGGGGGGGTCATGCTCTGCTTCAGTATGTCACAGTACATGTTGGTATTCATGGGTTATCTCAATGAACTGTAGCTCCCCAGCACTCATGCAGCCCCAGACCATGACACTCTAATCACCATGCTTGACTATAGGCAAGACACACTTGTCTTTGTACTCCTCACTTGGTTGCTGTTACACACGCATGGATATAACGCTGAGCACATGCACTCAACTTCTTTGGTTGACCATGGTGAGGCCTGTTCTGAGTGGAACCTGTCCTGTTAAACCGCTTGAATGGTCTTGGCCACTGTGCTTTCAGGGTCTTGGCAATATTCTTATAGCCTAGGCCATCTATATGTAGAGCAACAATTCTTTTTTTCAGATTCTCTGAGAGTTCTTTGCCATGAGGTGCCATGTTGAACTTACCGTGACCAGTATGAGAGAGTGAAAGCGATAAAACCAAATTTTTGAACTTTGCTGCATCCTCTCTATGAATGTCCCCTTAAGAACAATTGGCATATTTTAATTTTTTGTTTTTAAAACTCACGTTTTGCTGGGAATCTTTTTGTATCTCCCGTCGCGGCCGCTGAAAACTCTGCGCGTCATACACTGATCGCTCGGCCTCCTGGGAGATATTCGCCATCGATTCCCAGGAGGCTCATCGCGTTCCCATGTTCATGTAGGCACGCCCATTCTGCCCTTCCTCGGTCCGCCTGGTGACCACCTTCCTCCGCTCCTCCCTCCCTCCCTACCCAGCGAGCCTCAGCCTGTCACATCTCACACTGCACTGTGTGATGATGTGACAGTGACAGGTGTTCTGCCGAATAAGTTCCCCAGGCAGAGGTGGAGGCGCTGAAGCGCCAGAGTGCTCCCCTCCCTCCTCCTTCTCCTCTCCTCTCCTCTCTCCGCCGATCACCGCCGCCGCCACGTTCCCTGCCGAAGCCCCCCACCCTCCTCCCTCCTCCTCCTGTCAGAGGAGGAGAGCGAAACAGCTGCAGATCGGAGCGGCTGTCTCTGACCAGCCGCGCAGTGACGTTGCTGGGGGGGTTAGTACTAATAATGGAGGGGGGTTAGTACTAATAATGGAGGGGGGTAGTACTAATAATGGAGGGGGGGTTGTTTGTTCTGGGGGGGTCAGTACTAATGATGGAGGGGGGGTGGTTTGTTCTGGGGGGGGTCAGTACTAATGATGGAGGGGGGTGGTTTGTTCTGGGGGGTTAGTACTAATGATGGAGGGGGGTGGTTTGTTGTGGGGGGGTCAGTACTAATGAAGGAGGGGGTGGTTTGTTCTGGGGGGCAGTACTAATGATGGAGGGAGGGTGGTTTGTTCTGGGGGGGTTAGTACTAATGATGGAGGGGGGTCAGTACTTATGATGGAGGGGGGGTGGTTTGTTCTGGGGGGGGCGTCAGTACTAATGAAGGAGGGGGAGGTTTGTTCTGGGGGGGTTAGTACTAATGATGGAGGGGGGTGGTTTGTTCTGGGGGGGTCTGTACTAATAGAAGGGGGTGGTTTGTTCTGGGGGGGTCTGTACTAATAGAGGGGGGTGGTTTGTCCTAGGGGGTCTGTACTAATGGAGGGGGGTGGTTTGTCCTGGGGGGATAGTCTGTACTAATGGAGGGGGGTGGTTTGTTCTGGGGGTCTGTACTAATGGAGGGGTGGGGAGGAAAGCCACACAGCCTGGCGCCATCCCTGGCAGAGAAAGGAATGGAGTCATTGCCAGAATACAGACCTGGGCTCTACCCAGTGGAGTCACCACGGGCAATTCAGAGTGAGCCGACTCCTGATCAGAGGAACCGCTGTTGCTGTATCGCTGGGTCAGGTGAGAGGGCCAATCGGCCATTATCTACTAACGTTCATAGGAACTGCAGTTTCTGACCATCTCCTATACTATGTCTGCATAGATGCGATTCGATGTGCTGGGGGTGTTGCAATGTGCTGTAAATGATGCGATTTGACGTGCTGGGGGTGATGCAATGTTCTGTGGGCCATGCGATTCGATGTGCTGGGGGTGTTGCAATGTGCTGTGGGCCCATGCGATTCGATGTGCTGAGGGTGTTGCAATGTGCTGTGGGCCCATGCGATTCGATGTGCTGAGGGTGTTGCAATGTGCTGTGGACCCATGCGATTCTATGTGCTGAGGGTGTTGCAATGTGCTGTGGACCCATGCGATTCGATGTGCTGAGGGTGTTGCAATGTGCTGTGGGCCCATGCGATTTGATGTGCTGAGGGTGTTGCAATGTGCTGTGGGCCCATGCGATTCGATGTGCTGGGGGTGTTGCAATGTGCTGTGGGCCCATGCGATTCGATGTGCTGAGGGTGCTGCAATGTGCTGTGGACCCATGCGATTCGATGTGCTGAGGGTGTTGCAATGTGCTGTGGACCCATGCGATTCGATGTGCTGAGGGTGTTGCAATGTGCTGTGGGCCCATGCGATTCGATGTGCTGAGGGTGTTGCAATGTGCTGTGGGCCCATGGGATTCGATGTGCTGGGGGTGTTGCAATGTGCTGTGGGCCCATGCGATTCGATGTGCTAAGGGTGTTGCAATGTGCTGTGGACCCATGCGATTCGATGTGCTGGGGGTGTTGCAATGTGCTGTGGGCCCATGCGATTCGATGTACTGAGGGTGTTGCAATGTGCTGTGGACCCATGCGATTCGATGTGCTGAGGGTGTTGCAATGTGCTGTGGACCCATGCGATTTGATGTGCTGAGGGTGTTGCAATGTGCTGTGGGCCCATGCGATTCGATGTGCTGAGGGTGTTGCAATGTGCTGTGGGCCCATGCGATTCGATGTGCTGAGGGTGTTGCAATGTGCTGTGGGCCCATGCGATTTGATGTGCTGGGGGTGTTGCAATGTGCTGTGGGCCCATGCGATTCGATGTGCTGGGGGTGTTGCAATGTGCTGTGGGCCCATGCGATTCGATGTGCTGGGGGTGTTGCAATGTGCTGTGGGCCCATGCGATTCGATGTGCTGGGGGTGTTGCAATGTGCTGTGGGCCCATGCGATTTGATGTGCTGAGGGTGTTGCAATGTGCTGTGGGCCCATGCGATTCGATATGCTGGGGGTGATGCAATGTGCTGTGATTGATACACACACATACCCCTCATCCCTCACCTTCGGCCTTCTCGTCCCTCATCCCTCACCTTCAAATACAGAAAACTGTTGCTAAGGGTAAGAGCTTTAAAAATGTCCTAATTGTAAACTAAATCATTTGTTTCTGTGCAGATATATCTACATAATAAGATTATATATATATATATATATATATATATATATATATATATTGTGACAGCAGGAAGGTAAAGTCACCTGGTTGCATCCAGGGGGGTAGATATATTTCGCCCAGATTCAGGCTTTACGCCGACTTATACAACTAGGTGGAGAATTGTATAAGGCTGGTGGGCTCATGGATGACTCATACCTCTAGGGAGAGTGTGGGGCGTCGTGCAGACAGAGATGAGGAGACCAGCTGAACCTTGTCAGCTCATTTAGGCCTCTATAAGAACTCCCAGCTTCATTAGATGTTAGCTCATGCCTGGAACCAGACCTGTGTGGACTGTCTAGGGAGAGTGAACCCCTGTGCGGTGAGGCAAAGCCTGTGTGGCTATTTGTTTGGACTTTTACTAAACCAGGGACTTAGGGACTAGGACAGCACTAGGCTGATCCCAGTTGTTAGTTAGGAAACCTGTATGTTTAGTCAGAGGTCAACTTGACCAGGATTTATTTTGGTTATGTTTCTTTTGCTTTGCTGTGTTTTGTCACTGTAAATAGAAAATAAACCGCACCTTTTTTTGATTTTGAAAACCACAACCTCACAATATATATATATATATATATAATATAGATATATCTGCACAGAAACGAATGATTTCGTTTACAATTAAGAATTTTTTAAAGCTCTTACCCTTAGCAACAGATTTCTGTATTTCTAGAATATTATTGCTTGTACATACTGGAGGGGAGGAGATGTTTACATAAATAGGGGGCGGCAACTTGCTATGAAACTGGAGAGCAAATATAACATGAAACTGAAACCGATTACACTGCTTGTGATATCCAGGAAGACATATGCAGTCTGGCTTCAGATGCCCACACTTAAAATGGCCACGGCCTATTTCTAGTTTATACACTATCTAAATGCTGTAATAACCTAACAAAACAGACCTTAGTTTACAGACTAACTTTACTAGAATACATTAAAATTGTGTATTCTAGGGGTATTTTTAGTTAAAAAGTGTAATTTCGGTCGGAACACCACTTTAACACACCTGCTCCCCATTCACACCTGAGACCTTGTAACACTAACGAGTCACATGAGGGAGGGAAAATGGCTACTTGGGCCCAATTTGGACATTTTCACTTAGGGGTGTACTCACTTTTATTGCCAGTGGTTTAGACATTAATGGCAGTGTGTTGAGTTATTTTGAGGGGACAGCAAATTTACACTGTTCTACAAGCTGTACACTCACTACTTTACATTGTAGCAAAGTGTCATTTCTTCATGAAAAGATATAACAAAACATTTACAAAAATGTGAGGGGTGTATTCAGTTTTGTGAGACACTGTGTGTGTGTGTATATATATATATATATATACACACACACACACTTCGTTGTGATCATAAGTTTACATACCCTGGCAGAATTTATGATTTCTTGGCCATTTTTCAGAGAATATGAATGATAACACACACATTTTTCTTTCACTCGTGGTTAGTGTTTGGCTGAAGCCATTTATTATCAATCAACTGTGTTTACTCTTTTTTAAATCATAATGGCAACTGAAACTACCCAAATGACCTTGATCAAAAGTTTACATACCCTGGTGATTTTGGCCTGATAACATGCACACAAGTTGACACAAAGGGGTTTGAATGACTATTAAAAGTAACCATCCTCACCTGTGATCTGTTTGCTTGAAATTCGTGCATGTGTATAAAAGGTCAATGAGTTTATGGACTCCTGACAGACCCTTGCATCTTTCATCCAGTGCTGCACTGACATTTCTGAATTCTGAGTCATGGGGAAAGCAAAATAATTGTCAAAGGATCTGTGTGAAAAGGTAGTTGAACTGTATAAAAAAGGAAAAAGATTATAAAAAGATATCCAAGGAATTGAGAATGCCAATCAGCAGTGTTCAAACTCTAATCAAGAAGTGGAAAATAAGGGGTTCTGTTGAAACCAAACCACGGTCAGGTAGACCAACTAAAATTTCAGCCAAACTGCCAGGAAAATTGTTCGGGATGCAAGAAAAACCCACAAATAACTTCAGGTGAAATACAGGACTCTCTGAAAACATGTGGTGTGGCTGTTTCAAGATGCACAATAAGGAGGCACTTGAAGAAAATGGGCTGTATGGTCGAGTCACCAGAAGAAAGCCATTACTACGCAAATGCCACAAAGTATCCCGCTTACAATACGCCAAACAGCACAGAGACAAGCACAGAGACCAGCCTCAAACCTTCTGGCACAAAGTCATTTGGAAAAATAAAACCAAAATTGGCCACAACCATAAACGCTACATTTGGAGAGGAGTCAACAAGGCCTATGATGAAAGGTACACCATTCCTACTTTTAAACATGGAGGTGGATCGTTGATGAAAGGTGCACCATTCCTACTTTTAAAAATGGAGGTGGATCGTTGATCTTTTGGGGATGTGTGAGCTACAAAGGCACAGGAACTTTGGTCAAAATTGATGGCAAGATGAATGCAGTATGTTATCAAAAAATACTGGAGGAACATCTGCATTCATCAGCCAGGAAGCTGCACATGGGAGGTACTTGGACATTCCAGCATGACATTGATCCAAAACACAAGGCCAAGTCGACTTGCCATTGGCTATAGCAGAATAAAGTGAAGGTTCTGGAGCAGGGCTGGTGCAAGGAATTTAAACACCCTAGGCGATACCTCATTTTCCTGCACCCCTTGACTCCACCCCCTTTGCCCTGCCCATGTATACCCCACCTTTTTAATGAAGCGCCCATCAAATGCAGCCTCACCAGCGCCCATTAAATGCAGCCTGCAAGTGCCAATCAATGCAGCCTCACCGGCGCCCATTGTTGTGGAAATATGGGTTGTTTGCAGAGCACACAGCCCATAATTCCTGTGCTCTATAAGCACACACTTTAGATTCATCTTTTTGCAATAATGCTATCTTTAGCCTAAGTTAAATTTGCTAAGATCCACTCACCGTTGCACCCATTCATCCCAAGAAGGCAGCACCACAAAAGCTATGTTCTCATTTCAGCATACCAGCCTAGACTGACTAGCCGACGCCTAATCATAGGCTTTTATTAAACTCAAAAGATCTCAAGACAGGAGGTGATTGGTTGCAGCAACCAGTCACCTCCCCCCATGGGCGGGGACATCACAGGATGTTTCTTCCACAGGAGAATGACCATACACGGACATCCTTCCAAACAGATACAATGTTCATTCAAATTGACTAACAGTGACATACACTGTTACCAAATGACGGAAACTACATAACAATTATGCCTCAAATGGACCACAATTATTCTATAGTTATGCTACTGTTCCTGTGGACACAGATATGTGCGCTCAGAGTCATTTAACGCCCCCCGCCAGGGGCTAGCCAGTTCCCCCAACGGGGCGCAAAACAACATCTCTAAATGCAGCAAACATCGCTGTTTCCACAGGAAGATTTTCCCGCCACCGATCTTCCACCAACGTCTGTATGTGCAAATACGCTCAGATGAGCGCATTACAGCAAAACTGACACTGGGGGGACATCTGACAACATACATTAATACATTTCCATAAAAATCTCCACAACAGTCCTCCCTTTTTTGTCATATGCACCCCATGTGTCCATCGATGAGAGTTGATCTGCTTCTTACACCTGGAAATGAATCAGTCCTTAGTCCATAAAAAGGAAAACACGGCTTGACATGTAGACTCTACTCTTCAGGGGCATGACTTATAAAGGAGGACACGACATGGTGAGCTGTAGTAATCGCTGATCCATCTGTGATCCTCAGTGTCTTGTATGTGGGTCCGGTTTCGGGGCGTCTCATCAAGGAAACTCTGGTCACGCGTCAAATCAGGCAACAGGAGCCTCTCGTCACGACATAGAAAGAATAGAAATAAAAACGACATGAGTATATATATTCCCACTTCCTTTAACCACGATCCGCTGTAAAATAAAAATTAGATCCCCAAAGATTCCCAGACCCTTAAAAAGGACTCCCAACCTTCACTTAGCTACAGCTCTGGCTTCAACAATTACATGAAGAACCCTATCCTTAACGGATGAGAATTGTTCAATCGTATCCCAAGCCCGAGCCCCCCCCACCTTGTACATGCAGGACCCCATGCCCAGACCTGGTCGGGATTGGTGAACAAATCCCTTCTAGCTGTCCCTGCCATTCTTAATTTCCTGCGCCATCAGATCCTCGCGATCGGCCACGACCTAAAATGTTGGGACAGCTTCACCATCGCGCATGAACCTCTTGCTTTGGGGGAATTACCTTTATAAGCTGCAGATCCACATAAACACCAAACTAAAGTTCAAACACACTTGTGGGCTGCCTAGATACCCAAACCGACAAGAGACAGAGCCATTAAAACTAAAACCAATTTTACCCTCTAAAAATACATCGTTAGGTTCCATTGACAAGTGTCTGTCTGGAGTCTTCACTAGTTTGTCAAAACTCCTCATACCCATAATAACATCATAAATGACATGTACCGCTGTCATCACTGGGGACTAAAACTCGGTGAAGACTCAGAACAGACCATCGGTCCTGTTCGCTTTCTGAGCTAGTCAGGACATACACTTTATATAATAACTTGGGATGCTTTTCACCGTTACCCTTGCTAAAATTTACTAAACAACAAAAATATAAATAAACAAAGATACTCCTCATTCTTTGGTGTGGTTGAGCCGCTTCTTGCAGTGGCTGGCGTGGTCTCATCCCTCAAGCTTCTTTACAACGACCCAGTCACCTGGTTGGAAAGAATGTAAACTGATTATTAAGTCAGGGTCCGGGAGGGAATCGTGAACCCTGTGGTGGACATTTTGAAGTTCATGTCACAACGATCGCACCCACCCCATCAGCCGAGAATATAAGTGACAGCTAATGAGGAGAGTACGACCCTGATTTTGATTGACCTCCAAACAACCCTCATATGACAATAACCCAGACATCGGGACTGTGGTCACTGCATAACCTGTGCGTGGCTTACAATACCTGGAACCACTGACAAAAGGTTCTTAGCCTACTTCACCAGACTGCTGCTTGCCGATTCAAATTATATCAAAGAAAGACAGTCTTGGCACAAACTTGGTTAGAATTACAGAGGTTATTATTAGTTTGAAAAAAAAAAACTGTCACTCTTACATTTATCACTTCTCCCCCCTTTTCTTCCTCATTACAGACTGAAGGAAGAAATGCGTGGTGCAGGAAAAAAGAAACAATGAAATAACCTATGATACTTTTACCTCCCTTAGACTCATATTTATCCATATGTACAGCTGTCTACATACACCTGTTCTCTGTGTACAAACTCCTTGGACCTGAAAAATACTTATAAGCAAAATCATTACTCTATCCTTCATATTTAACCTGCAAAGAATGGAAAATAATAATGACATTCCTGTACATTGGTAAATTGTCAATGACATTCTTTCAAAACTGATTCAAACAAAACCCTCTGTAACCCTTACTTTTCCCGTTCCTACAAAAATACAACAGCCGCGACGCATCGAAGGATCGCCGCGGTAAGTTCGAACATATTCACGTTACTACATACAAACATTCCGATACAAACGTGGGGGAATACTTCCCAGTTTCCAAAACCAAAAATGAAAAAAACAAAAACAGCCAGAATTCTACCTTCACTCTTTCAGCAGTAGGAAAAAATACAATGGGAATATGAGAGCAGCTCGAGAAGCTTGCATGGAACAGCCATACAAAGTTCAAACAAACGGGCATGAGCCACCGTTCCTCATCATTACAGATTTCTGAAGCCGCAGCTCAACTACATCCATTCCAGAGGGATACCCAAAATAGTATCCTTGGACCACCTATGTTAATCTTTTTGGGGTTCAAAGGCCTTTGCCCCAAAACTAGGCTTCGTGCACTGTGTGACCGTCTGACTATGGGAAGCCTCCATTCCTTCCCTTTGCACAGACCTCCTTGTGTCCATGGCGATTCGAATCGGCTTATCGTCTTAAACCTGCGTCCAGGTTAAACTGTTGCACCCATTTTCGGAGATCACCGCCCGGTGTCTTCTTATACGGTGAATTGAAGAACTACAACCATTATATGGTCAAGTCCTCCAACTAGAAACCCTAACCGAGGCGTCAACTCTATGGCTTGTTGTCCCAAAGCAACAACCACAGATCAACCCCCGAATTAGGCCTCTACCCCTCACAGTGCATGCATACACAAGCATTTTCCGCTATACACCCATACACCGCGTTGTCAGACTAAACCTCACAGAACACTTACACCAGTTTACCACCTGCAGAACAATGTGGCTTCTCTCTGTATCTAGATGATAAAATAATGGTGATACCCCCTGTTTTTCTCTCTACCCAAAACTGTATTACAGTACAAAACTTCACAAAACTGGAACAAAATATAAAAGACTTAACGCAAAAATGCTTTCCATTTTCCTTCCAGACACAAATCTCATTGCTCACCTTTAAAAACCCCAAGCTCCTCCCACTAACTTTCTGCTGATATATAAATGCTGAAAAGAAACTTCCGGTTATGCTCAGCTCTTAAAAAAACATGTGTGTATACAATGTGAGCGCTAAATACAATCCAAATAAATAAAAGCAATGACTATGTGAACGTGATACACAAGTGTTTCCACAGTGTTGTGTCACTGGTGAGTAAAAAAATGGTGTAAAAAGTTTTGAATCGACTGGTAAGTGAAAAGATGAAAAACTCCACTGGTGAATGTATGACCACAAACTCTATGTGAGTCCTCCAAATCTTAAGCGTGATCACTGTGTATCAATAACATGTGACCATAAAACACAAAACAAAACTAAAAATGTGATCACACTCAAATGAGCCACAGGGTGTATTGACCCCTATAAGTGAGAAATAAGCTGCAAGCAATAAAGATAACAACGTTGCTAATCATGAGATATGAATCAAAGGATGATCAGTAAAGTGCATATCTAACAAGAAAGCTATAGTGGTATAGTCTATAACAAGTGTCCACAACATCAGATGTGTATCCAATGTCCCCCAAATAATAAGTGATAAATGGCGGTCATATGGGACACTTGGAAACCCTGAAATTGGGTATAATGTCCTCTTGGATATCAAATTCCTGGAATGTGGTGTAAATTATTCCATTACTATTCTTCCAGGTGTGGATACACCGATGGTAGGAAGGGAGGGGACACTTCAAGGTTTTCAACTGATACAAGGTGATAGCATCATCATCTCAAGTATTAAAGAGAATTAAATACTCTTACCACAGGACTCGGACCCAAGTCACCGTACGATGCTGGGTCGTAAAGGCTTATGTCCACTCAGGTCGTGGCAATCTGCTGTTGTCCTTGTTCCTCCACGGCTGGAAGCCTGAACCGGATCAATCCCTTCAGCTCAGACCAAGACCAGATATCCAAGGAAAAAGTTGGTTCCAAGAAAAGAAAAAGAAATCCTCCGCATAGTGTAAATCCAGATAACTGGAAATTTTATTTTAAAATCTAGAAAAGGTTCCAATGACAAACCCACTGCAAATCAAAATATTTAAAAATGTATAAAATAAAATCCAAAAATTGTTGAAAAAATAAAAACAGCAATACAACAAGCAAGCGTGGGCTAGGTGGCTGTAACTAGCATGTGGTCCCGACGCGTTTCGTCTACTGCAGACATCAACTGGGGTACAAGCTAGTGTGTCACCTCCACGCTTTATATAGAAGGAGGAAAATTCAAAATGCCGCTCTAAACCCACTTCCGGGATCACCGCATCACGTGGGTCGCCGTGCAGACGTATTAGCGTCATTGCACGCTTATGGGCCAATGAGTGACTGGGTTATAAACCTCCAGGATTCCAATCCAATCACATCCCGGGTATCTGAGCACATGATATTCAGGCGCAAAGTATGCTGGGTATTGTAGTTCAAGAATAGACCAATCAGAGAACAGCCTTGGTCTGTAATGAACAGAGTGACTACCTAATATGAACCTCCGGCGAAACCGGAAGCAAACGCAAGGTAGCCTGGATCTTGTGGTATTGTACCAAATCCACTGGATGTAAATACCAATACCACTTCCGGCAAAGGCCAAAAATGGGACGCAAGGTATCTTGGGTATTGTAGTATCTACCTATGCGTAAAGTGCTGATTCTGATAACACTTCCGGCAAAACCGGAGGTGGATCGCAAGGTATCTTGGATATTGTAGTATTTACCTATGCGTGAAATGCCAATTGTAATAACACTTCCGGCAAAACCGGAAGTGAAGCGCAAGGAATTCCGGATATTGTAGTATCTTCCCTAATGCGCTAAATGTTAGCCTCACGGACAACTGTCATCAGCCTCACCGGTCGGGACCAGGAGCGGTGCGAGCTGGAGAACATGATCACAAATGTAAACAATGACCCAGCTTATAGACATAACGTCACACGCTCCGCACTGGTCCTCCATGTGGATCAGAGGCTGAACAGGGAGCAGTCTGGGATATGTAGTTCCATGGTATGCCAAATGCTAAAACCGGGAATAACATTTACCCAGTACAATGGAGACACGTCTCCTGCACCAATGTCTGTGGAAACCAAATCGTGTGTATATATATATAATGGAGATGGTGGTTAGCATGATGGGTGATATCCGGACTGGGCAAGAACGGCTAATCACATCAATCACAGATGGAAAATACATCTCAGTATTCCTTAAGATAATAATACATATGTATCTCCTAAACATACAAAATATGATGTATACCCAGACCTAAATGCAATGTAATGAGCAAATACATTACTTAGCTGGACCTAATGTAATCATCTGTACGCGCCCAAACTGCTTGATACTATAGAAATTGCGTATAAGAAAAGACTTAGGCCAACTATTTAGTTCCGGTTGCCCCACGCATCCCTATTATCTACTACCTGCCAAAGGTACATAAGGATGCCGACCACCCTCCAGGCCGCCCAATTATCAGCGGCATAGACTCTGTGACCTCCTGAATAGGGAGGTATATAGATTTCTACTTACAACCTATAGTAAGACGTATTCCATCATATCTCAAAGATACGAGACATACCATCTCTCTATTACAGCAAATTAAGTACAGTGATGACATACTACTGGTTACAGCAGATGTTACCTCACTGTACATGTGCATTCCGCACGAATTAGGTTTAACAGCAGTTGAATCATTCCTATTAAGGGATAACAATCTCCCAAGGACCCAGAAAAGATATGTCATGGACCTCCTGAGGTTCGCGACTACACACAACTATTTCTGGTATAACGGTGATTTTTTCCTGCAACAAAAAGGGGTTGCTATGGGGGCCAAATTTGCCCCCAGTCTGGCCAACATTTTTATGGCCAAATGGGAGGAGGATGTCGTCTATGCTTTCAATCGTCCTGAGATAGTTCTCTGGGTTCGATACTTTGACGACATCCTCCTCCTATGGAAGGGCAATCACGAAACCCTCCAGACTTTCATGTCCACCTTGAATGACAATCAGATAGGCATTCACTTGTCTTATGAGACTAGCCTCACCAATATTAATTTTTTGGACCTAGAAATATTCTCCAATGAAGGACAACCAGAGACTAGAACATTTTTCAAAACAACAGACCGAACGGTTATATTCCGGTCGATAGTTGTCACCACTCCACCTGGCTGAAGTCAGTGCCACGCAGCCAACTATTGCGGATTAGGCGGAACTGTACCAATCTTACTGACTATTACCATCAAGCCACCACGCTTAAAACTAGATTCGTGGAAAAAGGTTATAGACCATCAGTAATTGAAGAAGAAATCCAACAGATTGCAGCTGGGAATCGTGAACTACTATTGATTGAACAACCAAAACTTCCACAGGATTCGAAATATAAATGGTCATTTTTCACCACATTTTCCACCCAGCACAAACAGATCAAAGATATTTTCCAAAAACATTGGAGAATACTAAAGAACGACCAAATATTGGGTCCCACCCTTCCTGACAAGGCGGGAGTGATATATAGAGGAGCATCATCTTTGAAAAACCAAATTGCTCCAAACGTTACGGATCCCCCCACCATTCCAGTGTTTTTCCCCCACATGAAGGCCTATTATCCATGCAGAAAATGTAAAGTATGCCAGATCAACATTTGTGGGAAACGCAGGACTGATACCTTCTGCTCAACATCCACCGGAATTAACTATAAGATGAAGCAGTTTTCAACTTGTGCCAGCAAATATATTGTATACTTGCTGACTTGCCCTTGTGGCAAGCAGTACGTGGGGCGCACTATCCGCACGTTTTCAATTAGGGTAGGAGAACATCTTACCAGTATCAGGAAGGGTAAAACAAATCACAGCGTACCAAGACACTATTTGGAGTTCCACAATAAAAACCCAATGGGAACTAAGTTTCAGATCATAGACAAATTTGTTCCCAATTGGAGGGGAGAATCCAGTCTAAGGGGGTTTTCCAGATTGGAGACCTATTGGATCTATCAGCTCAGATGTTTTAGGCCTTATGGCCTGAATATAGAATGGGACATTAATGCTTTCATCAATAAAGCATAGTTTCCCATTTCTAACATAGGCCTTCTTCATCCCTTATTTTATCAACTTTTAATTTTTATTTATTTTTATAGGCCTTTCATAAGTCTTTTCTTATACACAATTTCTATAGTATCAAGCAGTTTGGGTGCGTACAGATGATTATATTAGGTCCAGCTAAGTAATGTATTTGCTCATTACATTGCATTTAGGTCTGGGTATACATCATATTTTGTATGTTTAGGAGATACATATGTATTATTATCTTAAGGAATACTGAGATGTATTTTCCATCTGTGATTGATGTGATTAGCCGTTCTTGCCCAGTCCGGATATCACCCATCATGCTAACCACCATCTCCATTATATATATACACACGATTTGGTTTCCACAGACATTGGTGCAGGAGACGTGTCTCCATTGTACTGGGTAAATGTTATTCCCGGTTTTAGCATTTGGCATACCATGGAACTACATATCCCAGACTGCTCCCTGTTCAGCCTCTGATCCACATGGAGGACCAGTGCGGAGCGTGTGACGTTATGTCTATAAGCTGGGTCATTGTTTACATTTGTGATCATGTTCTCCAGCTCGCACCGCTCCTGGTCCCGACCGGTGAGGCTGATGACAGTTGTCCGTGAGGCTAACATTTAGCGCATTGGGGAAGATACTACAATATCTGAAATTCCTTGCGCTTCACTTCCGGTTTTGCCGGAAGTGTTATTACAATTGGCATTTCACGCATAGGTAAATACTACAATATCCAAGATACCTTGCGATCCACCTCCGGTTTTGCCGGAAGTGTTATCAGAATCGGCACTTTACGCATAGGTAGATACTACAATACCCAAGATACCTTGCGTCCCATTTTTGGCCTTTGCCGGAAGTGGTATTGGTATTTACATCCAGTGGATTTGGTACAATACCACAAGATCCAGGCTACCTTGCGTTTGCTTCCGGTTTCGCCGGAGGTTCTTATTAGGTAGTCACTCTGTTCATTACAGACCAAGGCTGTTCTCTGATTGGTCTATTCTTGAACTACAATACCCGGCATACTTTGCGCCTGAATATCATGTGCTCAGATACCCGGTATGTGATTGGATTGGAATCCTGGAGGTTTATAACCCAGTCACTCATTGGCCCATAAGCGTGCAATGACGCTAATACGTCTGCACGGCGACCCACGTGATGCGGTGATCCCGGAAGTGGGTTTAGAGCGGCATTTTTAATTTTCCTCCTTCTATATAAAGCGTGGAGGTGACACACTAGCTTGTACCCCAGTTGATGTCTGCAGTAGACGAAACGTGTCGGGACCACATGCTAGTTACAGCCACCTAGCCCACGCTTGCTTGTTGTATTGCTGTTTTTATTTTTTCAACAATTTTTGGATTTTATTTTATACATTTTTAAATATTTTGATTTGTAGTGGGTTTGTCATTGGAACCTTTTCTAGATTTTAAAATAAAATTTCCAGTTATCTGGATTTACACTATGCAGAGGATTTCTTTTTCTTTTCTTGGAACCAACTTTTTCCTTGGATATCTGGTCTTGGTCTGAGCTGAAGGGATTGATCCGGTTCAGGCTTCCAGCCGTGGAGGAACAAGGACAACAGCAGATTGCCACGACCTGAGTGGACATAAGCCTTTACGACCCAGCATCGTACGGTGACTTGGGTCCGAGTCCTGTGGTAAGAGTATTTAATTCTCTTTAATACTTGAGATGATGATGCTATCACCTTGTATCAGTTGAAAACCTTGAAGTGTCCCCTCCCTTCCTACCATCGGTGTATTCACACCTGGAAGAATAGTAATGGAATAATTTACACCACATTCCAGGAATTTGATATCCAAGAGGACATTATACCCAATTTCAGGGTTTCCAAGTGTCCCATATGACCGCCATTTATCACTTATTATTTGGGGGACATTGGATACACATCTGATGTTGTGGACACTTGTTATAGACTATACCACTATAGCTTTCTTGTTAGATATGCACTTTACTGATCATCCTTTGATTCATATCTCATGATTAGCAACGTTGTTATCTTTATTGCTTGCAGCTTATTTCTCACTTATAGGGGTCAATACACCCTGTGGCTCATTTGAGTGTGATCACATTTTTAGTTTTGTTTTGTGTTTTATGGTCACATGTTATTGATACACAGTGATCACGCTTAAGATTTGGAGGACTCACATAGAGTTTGTGGTCATACATTCACCAGTGGAGTTTTTCATCTTTTCACTTACCAGTCGATTCAAAACTTTTTTCACCATTTTTTTACTCACCAGTGACACAACACTGTGGAAACACTTGTGTATCACGTTCACATAGTCATTGCTTTTATTTATTTGGATTGTATTTAGCGCTCACATTGTATACACATATTTTTTCGCAACCAGTCAATTGTTATGTAAGCAGCTTATTACCATTCATTATTATCATTTGATATTTATTTATTCATTTATTTAATATTTTTTACACTTGTTGATTGGCGCAGTATTATCCGCATACCTACCTTAAAAAACCAAACTGGTTTATTTACATATCAATTGTTCAGGAAGAGGGAGGGGGAGGGGAGGCGTTAGCCATAATCGCCTTGTCTATCAAGACTCCAAAAAATCCATGGCTACACATTATATATTTCAACCATTTAAAACCTTGTCAAGGAAATGATGGAGTAAACCCCCCTTTGCAAATGGGAGGGAATCCCCCCTGACCCACATTCCCTGGAAGTCAAACCATAAGTTGGGACTCAAAATACAAACTCCTGCCAAAAGATGGCTATACAGTACAAGATCCAAAAAATGAATTGCCCTCTGGGAAACTCCCAAATATTTAAACATAAAAACACATCATTGTACAAAAACTCTGTTAGTCTTACAATCTATCAAAATTCAGTGTAAAGTGAAGTTTTTTCTTAAAATCAAAATCCAAAACCCCAAACCCCTGCTCATATACTGCTAAGTCAGCCGATCCTGCAATAGCCCACACTCACCCAAATGAAAACAGAGAAATCCCCAACCTAACATCATGTGCATGGAGTTTGCATGTCCTCCCTGTGTCTGCGTTGGCCTCCTCCCACACTCCAACTGCTGGTAGGTCAGCCAGATCCCATCCATAAATAGGCCCCAGCATGTGCGTGTGTCCGCAAGCACGTTGTGGCCCCTCGGGGTAAAACCGCGCTATTTTAAGATACCTCTCAACTCACCTCAAAAGGTGATGCTTAGAAAAGCAATTTAAACCAGACAAAACTGCGCCAATCAACAGATGCCAATACAGCATATTCAGGGGCCGTGTTTGCTAAACTGGAACTTCCTATCTCAAACTGTAAACGTCTCTCAAAATGGCCGACAAGCCAGGACTACAAAATGGTGGATGACCCACCACAGCACCTCATGGACAACAAAAATTGCGCCATTGACGCATGCAATTTTTCCCGCCAAAACCAGCATGGGACGTCACAATGAACACCACATTGGTTCCCCTACACAAAGAAAAACACAAATTGCCTCTAACAGGTTCCAACGCAGAAAAGATCGCACTATATTCGCACCAAACATCAAAATCTGCCCCAAAGGCTGAGAAATTCAACCAGCGAAATAGCAGACGAATGCCACATGGTATAGTGCCCAAAAGAAAGGTGGCTGCACCTTCCCTTATAGGATACCCACAGGCTAAGGAAAAACTGTGCCTCAAAATGGCAGACAAACCTGCAAGGCTAACAAAAGCCAAGAATGGCGCCATTACTTTTTCCCGCCAAAACCAGCATCTCTTTAAAAGAAAATCAAAAAAAATTTTCTCCACAAAGACTGACTACACCATTGAAACTTTTCTAAATTATCATCAAAATCCACTGAAAAAGGTGTCAGCTACACTCTACAAGGACCACATGTACACTTACAAACTTAGCCTCCCTTTTGCCAACTAAACAGCACATTCAATAAATGTTAGTTACATGAACAATATTAAAAACATATTCATTTCTCTAAGTTCATATACTCTGAGATATTCACCACTTTTCTCTACCTAAAGTTCACACACACAGTGGCCTCAGCTTCCATAACAAGCCATTGCAGAGACATACTATGTCTGCCTTCTAGCAATGCCTGGCCACTTGGATATGCGGCGGGAACTTTCAACTCAAAAACCAAACACTTTCGTTAAAATATTTTTACACTTATGGGGACATGTGTCTTTGTCCCCTATAAAGGCAAAAATCACAATCTAACCATTTCTATTTTTCATAGAAATCACAAACACCACACACATACAGTATATTGTTGCTTGTAACATCAGATCATCTCTCAGGGCCCTTCCACTACAAAACTCCTGCATGCTATTTACAGAAAGTCACCAACTTTCAACCCTGTAACTGAGAAGCTGCCTGCCCTCCCCCACTAAACCTCATGGCTTATGGCTCAATGCAGCGGCCATCTTTAACAAGGCCACCAATCTCAGTGTAGGCTGCATGAAATACCACAGCTATACCTTCATTTCATACACAATATACAGTCTCCATCAGATCATCTCTTACACAACTTCAGTCACACTTATGGGGACACATGTCCTGCATCATACAAACAATCTAATCACACACAGGCATACACAAACAAATTCACAGGCCTACGATCGGATTCAGAGGCGTACGATCTCTCTCCCAACAAAATCACACACACACATGCACGATCGGATTCGCAGACATACACACGCACACATACACATGCTGCAAACTTAAAGCATTATTTCAAAAAGACAAAAAAATGTTCTTTTAAAGAGTAGAGCCCCCCACATTGGAACGTAGATCCACTCTTCCCCCCATCTCGATCCGATGTCCAAAGGGACTCCATCTATTCCCAAAAATCCTGGCCCGCCATAAACTGTTGTGGAAATATGGGTTGTTTGCAGAGCACACAGCCCATAATTCCTGTGCTCTATAAGCACACACTTTAGATTCATCTTTTTGCAATAATGCTATCTTTAGCCTAAGTTAAATTTGCTAAGATCCACTCACCGTTGCACCCATTCATCCCAAGAAGGCAGCACCACAAAAGCTATGTTCTCATTTCAGCATACCAGCCTAGACTGACTAGCCAACGCCTAATCATAGGCTTTTATTAAACTCAAAAGATCTCAAGACAGGAGGTGATTGGTTGCAGCAACCAGTCACCTCCCCCCATGGGCGGGGACATCACAGGATGTTCCTTCCACAGAAGAATGACCATACAAGGACATCCTTCCAAACAGATACAATGTTCATTCAAATTGACTAACAGTGACATACACTGTTACCAAATGACGGAAACTACATAACAATTATGCCTCAAATGGACCACAATTATTCTATAGTTATGCTACTGTTCCTGTGATATCTGACACAGATATGTGCGCTCAGAGTCATTTAACGCCCCCCGCCAGGGGCTGGCCAGTTCCCCCAATGGGGCGCAAAACAACATCTCTAAATGCAGCAAACATCGCTGTTTCCACAGGAAGATTTTCCCACCACCGATCTTCCACCAACGTCTGTATGTGCAAATACGCTCAGATGAGCGCATTACAGCAAAACTGACACTGGGGGGACATCTGAAAACATACATTAATACATTTCCATAAAAATCTCCACAACACCATCAATGCCGCCTCACCAGCTCCCATCAATGCAGCCTACTAGTGCCCATCAATGAATGTTTGCTTGCTTCCATTCATTCGGGAGTCGGGACACAGTCCTCTGCCGCCACTGCGCCTCTGACACTATGTGCGAATGGAGCGGCGGCTGCCTACTGATGCTGAGACTTAGTTGCATGTTGCAGAGATAAGGGAGTGGAAATACCAGTGGCCGGGCGCTTCTAGGCAGCATTGCGCCCTAGGTGGTTGCCTAGTTTGCCTAGAGGTAGCATCGGCCCTGTTCTGGAGTGGCCATCTGTCTCCTTACCTCAATATCATTGAGCCACTCTGGGGAGATCTCAAATGTGCAGTTCATGCAAGACAGCCCAAAAATTTACAGGAACTGGAGGCTTTTTGCCAAGAGGAATGGGCAGCTTTACCATCTGAGAAGATAAAGAGCCTCATCCACAAATACCAAAAAAGACTTCAAGCTGTCATTGATGTTTAAGGGGGCAATACACGGTATTTAGACCTGTAAACTTTTGATCAGGGTCATTTGGGTAGTTTCTGTTGTCATTATGATTTCAAAAGAGTAAACACAGTTGAATGATAATAAATGGCTTCAGCTAACGCTAACCATGAGTGAAAGAAAAGTTTTAGTGTTATCATTCATATGCTCTAAAAAATGGCCAAGAAATCATAAATTCTGCCACGGTATGTAAACTTATGAGCACAACTATATATATTTAAAAAATCCCCCCCCCCCCCCCACCCAAATTTTTTATTTTTTTTTATCTATCTAATGTCTCCCCATTGGGAGTGTGTTATATTGCTTTGCGGTGGTTTTCCTAAGTTGTGTGTTTTTTGGGGGTTATGCTTTGCTAGTGCTGGTTGGTAGGCATTGGGTTGTAGCCCCTGGTGCCTCCAGCTGTTGTTTTGGGGCAGGGTCCTCCTCCCCCTGTTTCTGGGCTGGACCATGAGGTGTTGCGCCGTGTCCTTGGCTTGCTTCTGTCCAGGGAATTTTGCCCCGGCGGGTTTTGGCTGCTGGCGTGGGGGTTCTTGCCTGGTTGCTTTAGGGTGCGCAGCCCTGCTGTAATGCACTCCCGGATATGGCAGCTGGTTGTGTTCTGGTTGCTGTCAAGGGAGTGTACGTAACCACGCTGGAATGCACTTCTGGACGTGGCGGCTGGCCGTGACTGTATTGACGTCACTTCCGCCTATTTACGGGATTGATCGTCACATCCACCTTCCGCCGCACCCGTGTTTGTGCGATGGCGGTGCTTGTACTGACCGCAAGGTTGCAGGCAACAGGGGGCTTACACATATATTTGGCGCCGTTTTGGCACCCCACCTCCTACTGGTTCTTGGGCATCCATATAGGCATTGGTTTATGATTGGCCAGATTGAGACCTCTCTCAATCTGGCCAATCGCCCTCCCAGCACCCCAGTGACTGCCCCTACTGTCTTTTTAAGGGCTGGTCTGTGCAGGGGTTTCTTGCTGGACTCCTTGGGAGACCCAGACTCCATCTGCAGGCATTTGGGGTATTTGCACCTATTCTTTATATACTGTATAACAAAGTTGCTGACACTTGGCTGAATGCAATTATGAAGTAACATTGGGATGGTTATTGGACGAATAAAAATGTAGTTATATGTATGTTTGTTTTGTTTATCCCATAGTGGTTTTACCGTTCAAATATTGGCAGCTCATAGATACCTTGGGCAATATCTTGGGTCCTGCTTCTCAATGTCTGTAAATGCAGTCCCCTTATGCAGGTTGGTGCAATATTGTTTGCTTATATTTGTATTAATCTTTTTTCCCATGTACCTGGTGATACGGATGGTTGCGCTAGGTCCTGG
The DNA here is from genome assembly GCA_029206835.1 of Rana muscosa. Lineage (NCBI taxonomy): Eukaryota > Metazoa > Chordata > Amphibia > Anura > Ranidae > Rana > Rana muscosa. Next base: position 1,206,514,014 of record CM055122.1, read on the forward strand.
GGGTTTTGCCTATTAGTTTCTCTTTGAGCTTTTCACTTATACATATATTTTCCCTCCTAAATACTGTAGATTTTACCATTTGAGGTTTATTTTCTGCTTTTACCCTATACCAACAAGATGTAGTGTCAATAATGAACACATCCAGCGAAGAATATTTTAAAGGTATGTAGCACTTAGTCCCATTTAAGTGATCAGCAGGTTTTGTTTGGGTCTGCAGCAATTACCTCTCTAGAGTGGATCCATCTGCTCCGTTGTCTAGGGGAAAATCTCTCGAAATAAGGGCAATATCCACACTTGAGTAAAACCTAATCAGCAAGGCTTTATTCCTTTTTTCTTTCTTTATAAAGTCAACTTGAAGAGAGAGAGAAGGAAGTTGAGAGAAATAAGGGAAGGTTCAGGCACGCAACACTTACAGCTCAGTGTCAATTCTTCTCGTCGCCATTCAAGCCTGAGTGGATACTGCTCACCCATATAGTCCCTATGAGAGCGGTCCTAGCAGCCGGGATGGAGCACGGATATCAGGCCTCTCCCTGAGATAGCAGTACCGTCGCTAATCTCTGCCGGGACTGATCTTCCCCGGGACACCATTCCTAAAGATGGGCCCCCTACAAGCGGGCAGCCTGGGATCCTTCTCTGAAGTGTAGGCCCTCGTCAGCGGAGCTGGGCCTACATTGCAGCAGTGAAACCTCGGGCTGAATGTGCCCGAGGCCTAAACACACCAGCGCACCTCGTGCCATACGGGCCACGAGGCACACTCACTGGACCAGAGGTTAACGCCTTAACGCCTTGGGGTCCCCCTGGAATCGCCTCACGCCAAATGGTGTCTGCCCCTTTTGTACCCTCTCCCAGCATGCACAGCGGGTAGACCACGCCCACTGCACGGCTGCCGAGAGAGGACACCCAAGGTGCTGTGATACCCCCCATAGTTTAACCTATACGAGCGGTGACAGTGCCACCTGCAGGCAAAGGAGAACACTACTGCCAGGCAGTATCACACCCAGAGCAGAAACAATCATTGAATCACAATTGGTCTGAGCCTAACCCCTAGCTCAGGCCAACCCTAAATTTCCACATAGCACCCCCAAATATTGGGGAGGGGGGGGCGCTACAGGTATATTAATATATTATACTGTGTGTGTATGTGTGTATATATAAAATCCTGGAAGAATGGCTTTTAAGTGGAGCTCCGCCGTTAAAAAAAATTAAAAGCCAGCAGCTACAAATACTGCAGTTGCTGACTTTTAATATTAGGACACTTACCTGTCCTGGAGTCCAGCGATGGCTGCAGCAGAAGATGAGCAATCGCTCGTCTATCTGCTGCCCCCACTGCCATCCTCTGTGAGGGAATCAGGAAGTGAAGCGTTCCGGCTTCACTGCCTGGTTCCCTATGGCACATTGCCGTCCTCACTGGTCCCCGCTGTGTCCTGGGAGTCGTGTGTTTCCCAGAACAGAACGGGCGGGGGCGGAAAGTGACGCTCTACCCGCAGAATAGCCGCAGAGAGGACTCCCGGAAGTGGGTGAAAATACCTGTCTTAGACAGGTATCTGCACCCCCTCCCCCTGAAAGGTGCCAAATGTGACACCGGAGGGGGGGGAGGGTTCCGATGAGCGGAAGTTCCACTTTAGGGTGGAGCTCCACTTTAAGGTGGGGATCTTGTTGCAATATATTCCAATGTCTTGTGAGGATTCTTTCTATTTCCTTATATAGTGGAAAGTGGTAGTAAATCTGGTAGAATAACCCCTAGATTCCTGAATTTAAAAAAAACTTTATTTTATATTTAAATTAATTCATATATATTGCTCTTTACACTGATTTAAAATTAGAATTTGTATCTTAAGAGTAGTATCACTCTGGCTCCTCCCCTGATGTATTATATAAATGATAGTCCCGTATTCTATTTGTAATGCTTGAAAAAGGAGCGCAGCTGCCGCAACTGTCAGGACTGGGCTCTCAGCTGTTGATTCTCTGTGCTCAGGTTGCTCAGCTGTCAGTTAATTGCCAGTACTCATCGTTCCACAGTGGCTCACCTGTTAATCATCTCCTGCTCGTCAGTCATGCCCACAGCCAGCCCCTTCTGGCTATTTAAAATGCCTAGCTTATTTCATCAATTGCCTTCGCCTTGGTCATATCTAGAGACTCTCTGCTGTGTTCCTGTTGAAGGCTTGCCTGGCTGATGTCCCTTCTGGTTCCTGATCCTGTCTGCTGCCTCTGACTATGCTGATCTATGGCTTGTTCTGACTACCCGATTTGGCTACCAAACACTGGCTATGTTTTGACTACGTTTGACAGTTGTACCATTTTATTAAAAGGTGCAATTTTTACTGAATTTTCTGTCTGTCTGTTTCATGGTTCCTGACAGTAGGTGAAGGCCATGAATTCAGAAGATGTAGGCAATCCACCTAATGGTAATCTTTTTTCCAGGTTGAATGAGCAGGATCACCACATGAATTAGTTTGCCATAGCGTTACAGATGCTCCTGATTCACACTGCTCATCTTGATCCTCCCACTGTGGTTGTTCCGGTTCAACCTGTGTTGCAGTCTGTCCCTGCTGCTGATCCAATCTCTGTGCAGGCACCCACATTGAATATTACCTCTGTAGGAGCTTCTTACAGAGGTAATGGTTCTGCTCCACTTCCCCAGCGATTTGGGAGCAATCCAGTTCAATGCAGAGGGTTTCTGAACCAGGTTGAGATATACTTTGAGATGCTGCCCCAGGCGTTCCCCACAGACAGAAGCAACGTAGGCTTCATAATTTCTTTGCTTTCTGATAGAGCCTTGGCCTGGGCAAACCCTCTATGGGAGACGCAAAAACCCTATGTCCTGAGTTATCCAGAGTTTGTGGCTTCTTTTAAAAGGGTATTTGATGTCCCTGCACGCTCCACTTTTGCTGCCAAGAGCCTCATGTCCATCAAACAAAGTACGAGAACCATTGCCGATTACACCATTGAATTACGTACTCTGGCAGCAGAGGTCACTTGGAACAATGAGGCCCTCGTGGCTGCTTTTTCTCATGGTCTCTCAGAAAACATCAAATCTGGAGAAGTTGATCACGTTTGCCATTCTCATTAACTCCAGACTCCGTGAGAGACCTTCCTTTAAGGAGCACTTGCAGAAGCCTCATGTACATTTGGCTTTACAGTCCCACCTTTGCCTCCCTCACCTCCCAGCCTCCTGGTACCTAGTCTGCCAGTTAAGTAGAACCCATGCAGTTGGGCTTCACATGTCTCTCTGCGGATGAGAGGGCCTTGAGGAGGAGAGAGAGATTGTGCCTTTATTGTGGCCAGGCAGGACACTTTTTGAAGTCTTGTACTACCCATCTGGGAAACACTTGCACCTGAGGTCCTGCAGGGGACAGACCTTAGGTGGCATTGTTACGTCCCCGGTTACCTTGAAGGATAAGCCTTTAATTTTGGTTACCCTTTCGTGGTCTGAGTTTTCCATCGATACACAGGCTCTAATCGACTCTGGGGCCGCAGGCCTGTTCATAGAGAGTGAAAATTATGCAGTGGCATCAGCAGAGCCCTTCCCTCTGCTGATGCCACTGCGTCATTTTTATCTTACATGTTTTTATATGTCTTCTGAAATGTGAGTGACCATTTTATATTTTATCAATAAATGTTCCCATTTTAAACGAAATTACACTATGTGGCCCAATCTCTCTCCTTTTGCTATATTACATTCTGGGAGGATTTGTATATGAAGTACCGTTGCCTAATCTATGGTGGATACTCATTGATGTCATTGCTGTGAAACATCCCTGCCTGGTCTTTACTGGAAGCTGTGCTTGCTGTACCTCTCCCTGGGTGTGTTACACCACTAAGCTCGTTTGACTCATCAGGCGTAAGCAGTGGCGGCTGGTGCTCAAAATTTTTGGGGGGGCGCAAACAAACTGAAAAAAAAACATCCATTGCCGCCACTGTGCCCATTAAACACAGCCACTGTGCCTCAAATGCAGCCAGTTTGTCCCTAAATGCAGCCAGTTTGTTCCCATATACAGCCAGTGTGTCCCCATACACAGCCAGTGTGTCCCCATATACTGCCAGTTTGTTCCTATATAGAGCCAGTGTGTCCCCATATACAGCCAGTTTGTTCCCATATACAGCCAGTGTGTCCCCAAATACAGCCAGTTTGTTTCCATATACAGCCAGTGTGTCCCCCATATGCAGCCAGTGTGTCCCATAATACAGCCAGTTTGTTCCCACATACAGCCAGTGTGTCCCCAAATACAGCCAGTTTGTTTCCATATACAGCCAGTGTGTCCCCCATATACAGCCAGTTTGTCCCCCATATGCAGCCAGTTTGTCCCATAATACAGCCAGTTTGTCCCCAAATACAGCCAGTGTGTCCCCATATACAGCCAGTGTGTCCCCATATACAGCCAGTGTGTCCCATATACAGCCAGTGTGTCCCCATATACAGCCAGTGTGTCCCCATATACAGCCAGTGTGTCTCCATATACAGCCAGTTTGTTTTCATATACAGCCAGTTTGTTTTCATATACAGCCAGTGTGTCCCCATATACAGCCAGTGTGTCCCCATATACAGCCAGTGTGTCCCCATATACAGCCAGTGTGTCCCCATATACAGCCAGTGTGTCCCCATATACAGCCAGTTTGCTTCCATATACAGCCAGTTTGTTTCCATATACAGCCAGTTTGTTTCCATATACAGCCAGTTTGTTTCCATATACAGCCAGTTTGTTTTCATATACAGCCAGTGTGTCCCCCATATACAGCCAGTGTGTCCCCCATATGCAGCCAGTGTGTCCCCCATATGCAGCCAGTGTGTCCCCCATATGCAGCCAGTGTGTCCCCCATATGCAGCCAGTGTGTCCCCATATGCAGCCAGTGTGTCCCCATATGCAGCCAGTGTGTCCCCATATGCAGCCAGTGTGTCCCCATATGCAGCCAGTGTGTCCCCATATGCAGCCAGTGTGTCCCCATATGCAGCCAGTGTGTCCCCCATATGCAGCCAGTGTGTCCCCCATATACAGCCAGTTTGTTCCCATATGCAGCCAGTGTGTCCCCAATATACAGCCAGTGTGTTCCCAATACAGTACTACCTATAGCTTTAGCAATCGCCTCTCCTCTTATATTGCACAAAGCAGTGTGCATTCTGATTGTCCAGATACTACCCCGACCAAAAAAAGTTTAACAATCATACCTCCTGCTCTTTACACAACACTGTGCCGGAAGCTACATGTTTTATAACATGTTAAAAGCCACGCCTGTAAGACAGTCTTCTTACCTGCTTGCTTGCAGCTCCGCTCGGGCCATGCAAAGAACGGAGCTGCCGACGTGACGTCACTTCCGGTTTTCGTCTATTCCACGAAACCGGAAGTATAAGCTGTGAAAGTTAAAAACAATGCTCCCGCCCGGCGCCCATAGTGATTCTACGGGCGGAAGCTAATTGGCGCTCTGCATTGCGCCAAAAGGTGGGTTAAAAGCTCGCAAATGAAGCGCCATGTCTGCAATCTCGTGATTGCATTGACGTGGCGCTTCCCATAGGGCACTGGTGTCCGGCGCTCAAGTGCACTAACTTAAAGGACATTTTTTTTGGAATTTTTTTTTTCTTAAAGGGGCCATTAAAAAAAAAATACTTTTTTTTTTTGACAACAGGAGGGGGGGCGGTGCCCGGGCGCCCCCTATGGATGGGCCGCCACTGGGCGTAAGCCTTGCTGGGTCCACCTTGTCTGGTAAGCCTTTGATCTTCATGGTGGTGGTTTACCTGCAGACAACCAATCATACAGTCACCTATATCACTTTGGAATACTTGGACTTTACATTCACCTGTTCACTAGCACATTAGGTTCACTGCCTTTGATGGTGTTCCATTTGTATGCATTGTTTTTTCATTGGTTATTCACATTTTTTAATTATTTTGTGTACTTCAATCAATATTTTACAACTAGACTTTTGTTCACCTACTTATTAGCACTTTTTGTTAAATTGATAGTGATGGTGTTTATTTTATCCTTTTTGAATATCAGTTCATTTAAAATCTCGATCATTTTGTGCACCATAAAGCCAATCCACATTGTTTTTTTTCCGTTTGTTTGTCACAAACACGGAGGTTATATTTCAGATATCAATATATACTTTTTGAGTATACTATATTTATCACTTTGAGCGCCGCACTTTTTCATTTTCACCTGTTCATAGACAGTGCATTTGTGTCTAAGCACTCAATTCTGCTGCAGCTTCATGCTACTCCACTTGCCATTGAGGCTATTCATGGGAGACCTCTACAGCCTGCCCATGTGACTCATGAGACCATGGTTATAGAGACTCTTCACCATGAGATAATCCGATTTCAAGTAATTTCCTCTCCTCATTATCCGGTGGTTATTGGTTATCCTTTGTTACAGAGGCACAAACCCTCTTTTGATTGGCTTCATGCTGAGGTTCTTTCCTGGTCGCCACTATGCAGTAAGACATGTTTTCAGAAAGTGGCTAATATCGTGCTGGGTCTACTCAAAAAAATTGAGGTAACTATTTTAAGTACTGTCAACTAATCTTATTTTTGTCTGACTCATTAGACTTTTCATGTTTTCAATAGTGATGAGCCGAACACCCCCGGGTTCGGTTCGCACCAGAACCCGCGAACGGACCGAAAGTTCGAACGAACATTAGAACCCTATTAAATACAATGGATGCGAACGTTCGAATTCTAAAGTGCTAATTATAAAAACTATTATGCATGTTATTGTCCTAAAAAGGGTTTGGGAACCCGGGTTCTGCACCAGGGGACATGTATCAATGCAAAAATAAGTTTTAAAAACGGTCGTTTTCCGGGAGCAGTCATTTTAATGATGCATAAAGTGAAAAAAAAAAAGTCAAATATTCCTTTAAATATCGTACCTGGGGGGTGTCTAAAGTATGCCTGTGAAGTGCCACGTGTTTCCCGTGTTTAGAACTGTCCCTGCACAAAATGACACTTCTAAAGGAAAAAAAAGCCATTTAAAACTGCTTGCGGCTTTAATGTAATGTCTGGTCCCGGTAATATGGATGAAAATCTTTAAGAAAAATGGCATAGCTACCCCATGACCCCCCCCCTACCCCAGCCCATTACCAGCCCCTTTGGGTCTTGTATGGATATTAAGGGGAACCCCGCACATAAAATAAAAAAGGCCCTATATACTCTGAACAGCCGTATACAGGCGGTGCATACAAGACAGGGACTGTAGGTTTGTTCTTATGTAGAATCTGTTTGTAATTTTGAACAGGTACATTGTTGAAGTGTAGCTCCAGACCAAAAATCTATTTTTAAACTTTTTGGAAAACATAGGTAAGGGTTATCACCCCTGTAACATTTGTTTTGCTGTCTGTGCCCCTGTTCAGAACATTTCACCTCACTTTCCGTCCTAATGACAACTGTTTTTGAAATGTGGTGTTTTTCTTGAAACAAGGATTGCTGATAAAGCATCAGTACAGAGGAGACACCTTTCTCCCATATTTATTTTTACAGGAGAGAATTTTCCTTCCTAGTGGTAGATTTCCTCTCACTTCCTGTTGTCTTCTTGCGTTTGCAAGTAGGAGTCGTTTGTAAGTTGGATGTTTGAAAGTAGAGACCTGCCGTATATACTCTGCAGAAATAGGCCCCTTAGTTGTTGGTGTTGGCACAACACTGTAAGCACTCACAGTTACTCTTGGTTGGTGCTGGAACGCCCTGCTGTCAACTATTATATCAGGAATTTTAATTACATATAATTGTTGAACAGTGGTAGTAAAAATTGGGCCTTTGATGGTGGTGCTGGTGCCACAACACTGTAAGCCCTGACAGTTACTCTTGGTGGGTGCAGCAATGGGCCCTGCTGTGAATTATTAGATCAAGAATTGTAATTACATGCCCCTGTTGAACAGGGGCTGAAAAATTGGGCCTTAGGCACTGGTGGCACAACACTGCAACCCTTCACAGATACTGTACTTGGAGCACAGCAATGAGCCCTGTTGCAAAGTATTGCTTCAAAAATTGTAATGACACGCCCCTGTTAAACAGGGGCTGAAAAATTGGGCCTTAGGCACTGGTGGCACAACACTGCAACTCCTCACAGATACTGTACTTGGAGCACAGCAATGAGCCCTGTTGCAAAGTATTGCTTCAAAAATTGTAATTACACGCCCCTGTTAAACAGGGGCTGAAAAATTGGGCGTTAGGCACTGGTGGCGGCACCCATAAACAAAAATGATCTTCCAAGCTATCATCATCAATCGTATCATTGAGGACTCGGAGGAGGAGGATAGCCAGTCAACATAACAGCACAGGCACTCAGCATCAGCATCAGTCTTGAAGGGATGTGACATTTTAAAATCAATTAGTCTGTTATATCAGCATCAGGTGTGTGGTAGCTGGTGGTGATCCAAGACTGGTTCATCTTGATGAAAGTCAGTCGATCAACCGAGTCGGTGGACAGGCGCACCCTGTGATCCGTGACAAATCCTCCAGCAGCACTGAATGTGCGTTCCGAAAGAACGCTGGATGCAGGACAGGCCAGTAGCTCAATTGCATACTGTGCAAGCTCTGGCCAGTGATCCATCCTCAAGACCCAGTAAGCCAGAGGATTTTCGGTGGGGAAGGTGTCCAAGTCTGACCTTGCCCCTAGATATTCCTGCACCATGTTTATCAGACGCTGGCGATGGTTGCTGGAACCGATCATACTTTGGGGCTGCGGACTAAAGAATTGTCTGAACGCATCGGTCAGACGGCCACCTTCCCCACCGCTCCTTCTTTGACTGGCCGAAGCCTCAGCAACTCGTTGTCCAGGACCAGGAGTTTGCAACCTCCCAGTCTCTGGGAACGCGTTGCACAGACCTTTCTGCAAGGCCTCCCGGAGTTGTCTCATCCTCTGCTCCCTCTGCGACGGTAACATAAGGTCCGCAACCTTACCCTTGTACCGTGGATCAAGGAGAGTGGCCAGCCAGTAATGGTCCCTCTCCTTGATCCGAAGAATACGAGGATCCTTCCGCAGACTTTGCAGGATCAGGGAGGCCATGCAGCGTAGGTTTGCTGAGGCATTCGCTCCGGAGTCCTCTGGGTCACTAAGGACGACATGATCCGCAGCCACCTCCTCCCAGCCACGTACAAGTCCACTGGTTTCTTGGGACTGTAAATCATCCCTAAAAGACTGCTGCTGATGATGCTGAGTGCCAGCCTCCACCTCCATGCTGACACAATCCTCCTCCTCCTCCTCCTCCTCCTCCTCCTCCTCTTCCTGTGCGATGGGTGGGACAGAAGGAACACTGTCTGGGTAAAGGGGGCCTTGAGAGGCAAGGAAGTCCTCCTCTTCCTGCCTCTGTTCTGCCTCAAGTGCCCTGTCCATTATTCCACGCAGCGTGTGCTCCAACAGGTGGACAAGAGGTACAGTGTCACTGATGCATGCACTGTCACTGCTCACCATCCTCGTGGCCTCCTCAAATGGTGCCAGGACAGTGCATGCATCCCTGATCATGCCCCACTGGCGTGGAGAAAAAAAACCAAGCTCCCCTGACCCTGTCCTGGTGCCGTAGTCGCACAGGTACTCATTGATGGCCCTCTGCTGCGTGTGCAGCCGCTGCAGCATGGCCAACGTTGAGTTCCACCTGGTGGGCATGTCACATATAAGGCGGTTCTTGGGCAGGTTCAACTCCTTTTGCAGCTCAGCCAGGCGAGCACTGGCATTATAAGATCTGCGGAAATGCACACAGACTTTCCTGGCCTGCCTCAGGACATCCTGTAAGCCCGGGTACCTGCCCAAGAAGCGCTGCACCACCAGGTTAAGGACGTGAGCCACACAGGGCACATGGGTCAGTTGTCCCTGTCGGAGGGCGGAGAGGAGGTTGGTGCCATTGTCGCAAACCACCATTCCTGGCTTAGGCTGGCGTGGCGTCAACCACCTCTCGGCCTGGCCCTGCAGAGCAGACAGGACCTCTGCCCCAGTGTGGCTTCTGTCCCCCAAACACACCAGCGCAAGCACGGCATGGCATCTTTTTGCCTGCGTACTTGCGTAGCCCCGTGAACGGCTACGGAGCACCGCTGGTTCATAGGACAAACCACAGGAAGAGGCCATGGAGGAAGAAGAAGAGGAGGGGGTGGAGGAGAGAGGTGTGTCACAACCAGTAGTAGCATTTTGGAGGCGTGGCGGTGGGACAACCTCCAACACTACTGCACCTTGTCCTGAATCCTTCCCAGCTGCCAAAAGAGTGACCCAATGGGCCGTGAAAGAAAGGTAACGTCCCTGTCCATGCCTGCTGGACCATGAGTCAGCGGTAATATGCACCTTACCGCTGACCGCCCTGTCCAGCGAGGCCAAGACATTGCCTTCCACATGCCGGTAGAGAGCCGGAATAGCCTTCCGTGAGAAAAAGTGGCGTTTGGGAACCTGCCACTGAGGAACCGCACATTGCACAAACTCACGGAAGGGGGCCGAGTCTACCAACTGAAAAGGCAGCAGTTGAAGCGCTAGCAATTTAGCCAAGCTAGCATTCAACCGCTGGGCATGTGGATGGCTGGGAGTGAACTTCTTTCGACGGTCCAGCAGCTGGGGCAGGGAAATTTGCCTGCTAGAATCGGACGTCGGTGTACTGCTAGCAGAGTGGGCGCAAGTACTTGGCTGTGACACACCTAATTCTACACCTTCATTCCTCTCAGTGCATGTTTCAGAGAGGACTGAAGTTATAGTGGGGTTGGAGATCCCAGCTGATGCGGTGCAAGGAGAGGTCCGCTTTGTTCTTTGGTGTGGGTCTTTGAGGTAGGCTTGCCAACGAGCTGCATGGCAGGTCAACATATGTCTGGTCAGGCATGTGGTACCCAAGCGGCTGATGTTTTGGCCACGCGATATACGCTTGAGACATATGTTGCAAACAGCAGCTGTGCGATCTGATGCACTAGCCTCAAAAAAGGCCCACACCAAAGAACTTTTTGAATGACGGGCAGAGGCAGCGCCCTGCACAGGCGGAGCTCTGCGGTGTGATTCCGTCGGTGTACTGCCCTTACGCTGGCCACCAAAGGGCATCCTGCCTCGTTGGAGATGTGCCTCCTCCTCATCCTCCTCCTCCTCCTCTCTCCTATTAGGCACCCACGTGGAGTCATTGACCTCATCATCCCCTCCCTCCTCATCACTGGAGCCAATCTGGCAGTATGCTGCAGCTGCTGGAACATGACTGCCAGATTGGTGTCCTTCTTGAGCATCCCCTCTGTCTGCTCTCACGCTACTGCCTTCCTCTAGCTGGGTTTCATCATCAGACCCTTCGAAACGCTGGGCATCCTCCTGGAGCATGTACCCAACACTGTGCTGAAACAGTTCGGGGGACTCCTCAGGAGGAGGACATGGTGGGTCTAGGGAAGGAGTGACTGATGATTTGTCTGACATTGATACCAGGGAAGACGACGCTTTGGCAGCTGCTTTTCCAGTACCCTGAGCCTGGGTGAGAGAGGATGAGGAGGAGGAGGAGGGCTTGGTCATCCACTCTACCAAGTCTTCGGCATGATGTGGCTCAACATGTCCAGCTGCCGAAAAGAAGGACAAGCGTGTCCCATGGCCATGTGCTGATGACAATGCACCGCGTCCACGACCAGCACTGTTGCCCCCAGACACAGAGCCTGCTTGCCCTCTTTTATTGCCTCCTGACTGTCTGCCTCTCCTTGTTTGCCTTCCAGACATTCTAATAGATGGCCTGCAGGGAGATGGGAAAAAAGCAATAAGGGCTACCTTCAGGTGTCCTTCTCTGTCCCTTGAAACAAGGACTTTCACAGTGAAAGAAACTGACACTGTCCCTACCTAGAGTTTTCTGTCCCTAGAATAAATGTTTTTTTTAATCACAATATAGCACAAGGACAATTCACTCAATGTCTCTCCAGGTCCCTGGAAACAAGGACTTGCAGAGTGAAAGAAACTGACACTGTCCCTACCTAGAGTTTTCTGTCCCTAGAATAAATGTTTTTTTTAAGCACAATATAGCACAAGGACAATTAACTCACTGTCCTTACAGGTCCCTGGAAACAAGGACTTGCAGAGTGAAAAAAAAAAAACACTCTCCCTACCTACACTTTTCTGTCCCTAGAAAAAATGTTTTTTTTAAGCACAATATAGCACAAGGACAATTAACTCACTGTCCTTACAGGTCCCTGGAAACAAGGACTTGCAGAGTGAAAGAAAAAAAACACTCTCCCTACCTACAGTTTTCTGTCCCTAGAAAAAATGTTTTTTTTAATCACAATATAGCACAAGGAAAATTAACTCACTGTCCTTACAGGTCCCTGGAAACAAGGACTTGCAGAGTGAAAGAAACTGACACTGTCCCTACCTAGAGTTTTCTGTCCCTAGAATAAATGTTTTTTTTAATCACAATATAGCACAAGGAAAATTAACTCACTGTCCTTACAGGTCCCTGGAAACAAGGACTTGCAGAGTGAAAGAAACTGACACTGTCCCTACCTAGAGTTTTCTGTCCCTAGAATAAATGTTTTTTTTAATCACAATATAGCACAAGGAAAATTAACTCACTGTCCTTACAGGTCCCTGGAAACAAGGACTTGCAGAGTGAAAGAAACTGACACTGTCCCTACCTAGAGTTTTCTGTCCCTAGAAAAAATGTTTTTTTTAATCACAATATAGCACAAGGAAAATTAACTCACTGTCCTTACAGGTCCCTGGAAACAAGGACTTGCAGAGTGAAAGAAACTGACACTGTCCCTACCTAGAGTTTTCTGTCCCTAGAATAAATGTTTTTTTTAAGCACAATATAGCACAAGGACAATTAACTCACTGTCCTTACAGGTCCCTGGAAACAAGGACTTGCAGAGTGAAAAAAAAAAAAACACTCTCCCTACCTACAGTTTTCTGTCCCTAGAAAAAATGTTTTTTTTTAAGCACAATATAGCACAAGGACAATTAACTCACTGTCCTTACAGGTCCCTGGAAACAAGGACTTGCAGAGTGAAAAAAAAAAAACACTCTCCCTACCTAGAGTTTTCTGTCCCTAGAAAAAATGTTTTTTTTAAGCACAATATAGCACAAGGACAATTAACTCACTGTCCTTACAGGTCCCTGGAAACAAGGACTTGCAGAGTGAAAGAAAAAAAACACTCTCCCTACCTAGAGTTTTCTGTCCCTAGAAAAAATGTTTTTTTTAATCACAATATAGCACAAGGAAAATTAACTCACTGTCCTTACAGGTCCCTGGAAACAAGGACTTGCAGAGTGAAAGAAAAAAAACACTCTCCCTACCTACAGTTTTCTGTCCCTAGAAAAAATGTTTTTTTTAATCACAATATAGCACAAGGAAAATTAACTCACTGTCCTTACAGGTCCCTGGAAACAAGGACTTGCAGAGTGAAAGAAACTGACACTGTCCCTACCTAGAGTTTTCTGTCCCTAGAATAAATGTTTTTTTTAATCACAATATAGCACAAGGAAAATTAACTCACTGTCCTTACAGGTCCCTGGAAACAAGGACTTGCAGAGTGAAAGAAACTGACACTGTCCCTACCTAGAGTTTTCTGTCCCTAGAATAAATGTTTTTTTTAATCACAATATAGCACAAGGAAAATTAACTCACTGTCCTTACAGGTCCCTGGAAACAAGGACTTGCAGAGTGTAAGAAACTGACACTGTCCCTACCTAGAGTTTTCTGTCCCTAGAATAAATGTTTTTTTTAATCACAATATAGCACAAGGAAAATTAACTCACTGTCCTTACAGGTCCCTGGAAACAAGGACTTGCAGAGTGAAAGAAACTGACACTGTCCCTACCTAGAGTTTTCTGTCCCTAGAATAAATGTTTTTTTTAATCACAATATAGCACAAGGAAAATTAACTCACTGTCCTTACAGGTCCCTGGAAACAAGGACTTGCAGAGTGAAAGAAACTGACACTGTCCCTACCTAGAGTTTTCTGTCCCTAGAATAAATGTTTTTTTTAAGCACAATATAGCACAAGGACAATTAACTCACTGTCCTTACAGGTCCCTGGAAACAAGGACTTGCAGAGTGAAAAAAAAAAAACACTCTCCCTACCTAGAGTTTTCTGTCCCTAGAAAAAATGTTTTTTTTAAGCACAATATAGCACAAGGACAATTAACTCACTGTCCTTACAGGTCCCTGGAAACAAGGACTTGCAGAGTGAAAGAAAAAAAACACTCTCCCTACCTAGAGTTTTCTGTCCCTAGAATAAATGTTTTTTTTTAATCACAATATAGCACAAGGAAAATTAACTCACTGTCCTTACAGGTCCCTGGAAACAAGGACTTGCAGAGTGAAAGAAACTGACACTGTCCCTACCTAGAGTTTTCTGTCCCTAGAATAAATGTTTTTTTAAATCACAATATAGCACAAGGAAAATTAACTCACTGTCCTTACAGGTCCCTGGAAACAAGGACTTGCAGAGTGAAAGAAACTGACACTGTCCCTACCTAGAGTTTTCTGTCCCTAGAAAAAATGTTTTTTTTAATCACAATATAGCACAAGGAAAATTAACTCACTGTCCTTACAGGTCCCTGGAAACAAGGACTTGCAGAGTGAAAGAAACTGACACTGTCCCTACCTAGAGTTTTCTGTCCCTAGAATAAATGTTTTTTTTAAGCACAATATAGCACAAGGACAATTAACTCACTGTCCTTACAGGTCCCTGGAAACAAGGACTTGCAGAGTGAAAAAAAAAAAAACACTCTCCCTACCTACAGTTTTCTGTCCCTAGAAAAAATGTTTTTTTTAAGCACAATATAGCACAAGGACAATTAACTCACTGTCCTTACAGGTCCCTGGAAACAAGGACTTGCAGAGTGAAAAAAAAAAAACACTCTCCCTACCTAGAGTTTTCTGTCCCTAGAAAAAATGTTTTTTTTAAGCACAATATAGCACAAGGACAATTAACTCACTGTCCTTACAGGTCCCTGGAAACAAGGACTTGCAGAGTGAAAGAAAAAAAACACTCTCCCTACCTAGAGTTTTCTGTCCCTAGAAAAAATGTTTTTTTTAATCACAATATAGCACAAGGAAAATTAACTCACTGTCCTTACAGGTCCCTGGAAACAAGGACTTGCAGAGTGAAAGAAAAAAAACACTCTCCCTACCTACAGTTTTCTGTCCCTAGAAAAAATGTTTTTTTTAATCACAATATAGCACAAGGAAAATTAACTCACTGTCCTTACAGGTCCCTGGAAACAAGGACTTGCAGAGTGAAAGAAACTGACACTGTCCCTACCTAGAGTTTTCTGTCCCTAGAATAAATGTTTTTTTTAATCACAATATAGCACAAGGAAAATTAACTCACTGTCCTTACAGGTCCCTGGAAACAAGGACTTGCAGAGTGAAAGAAACTGACACTGTCCCTACCTAGAGTTTTCTGTCCCTAGAATAAATGTTTTTTTTAATCACAATATAGCACAAGGAAAATTAACTCACTGTCCTTACAGGTCCCTGGAAACAAGGACTTGCAGAGTGTAAGAAACTGACACTGTCCCTACCTAGAGTTTTCTGTCCCTAGAATAAATGTTTTTTTTAATCACAATATAGCACAAGGAAAATTAACTCACTGTCCTTACAGGTCCCTGGAAACAAGGACTTGCAGAGTGAAAGAAACTGACACTGTCCCTACCTAGAGTTTTCTGTCCCTAGAATAAATGTTTTTTTTAATCACAATATAGCACAAGGAAAATTAACTCACTGTCCTTACAGGTCCCTGGAAACAAGGACTTGCAGAGTGAAAGAAACTGACACTGTCCCTACCTAGAGTTTTCTGTCCCTAGAATAAATGTTTTTTTTAAGCACAATATAGCACAAGGACAATTAACTCACTGTCCTTACAGGTCCCTGGAAACAAGGACTTGCAGAGTGAAAAAAAAAAAAACACTCTCCCTACCTAGAGTTTTCTGTCCCTAGAAAAAATGTTTTTTTTAAGCACAATATAGCACAAGGACAATTAACTCACTGTCCTTACAGGTCCCTGGAAACAAGGACTTGCAGAGTGAAAGAAAAAAAACACTCTCCCTACCTAGAGTTTTCTGTCCCTAGAAAAAATGTTTTTTTTAATCACAATATAGCACAAGGAAAATTAACTCACTGTCCTTACAGGTCCCTGGAAACAAGGACTTGCAGAGTGAAAGAAAAAAAACACTCTCCCTACCTACAGTTTTCTGTCCCTGGAAAAAATGTTTTTTTTAATCACAATATAGCACAAGGAAAATTAACTCACTGTCCTTACAGGTCCCTGGAAACAAGGACTTGCAGAGTGAAAGAAACTGACACTGTCCCTACCTAGAGTTTTCTGTCCCTAGAATAAATGTTTTTTTTAATCACAATATAGCACAAGGAAAATTAACTCACTGTCCTTACAGGTCCCTGGAAACAAGGACTTGCAGAGTGAAAGAAACTGACACTGTCCCTACCTAGAGTTTTCTGTCCCTAGAATAAATGTTTTTTTTAAGCACAATATAGCACAAGGACAATTAACTCACTGTCCTTACAGGTCCCTGGAAACAAGGACTTGCAGAGTGAAAGAAAAAAAACACTCTCCCTACCTACAGTTTTCTGTCCCTAGAAAAAAATTTTTTTTTCATCACAATATAGCACAAGGAAAATTAACTCACTGTCCTTACAGGTCCCTGGAAACAAGGACTTGCAGAGTGAGAGAAACTGACACTGTCCCTACCTAGAGTTTTCTGTCCCTAGAATAAATGTTTTTTTTAATCACAATATAGCACAAGGACAATTAACTCACTGTCCTTACAGGTCCCTGGAAACAAGGACTTGCAGAGTGAAAGAAACTGACACTGTCCCTACCTAGAGTTTTCTGTCCCTAGAATAAATGTTTTTTTTAAGCACAATATAGCACAAGGACAATTAACTCACTGTCCTTACAGGTCCCTGGAAACAAGGACTTGCAGAGTGAAAGAAAAAAAACACTCTCCCTACCTACAGTTTTCTGTCCCTAGAAAAAATGTTTTTTTTAATCACAATATAGCACAAGGAAAATTAACTCACTGTCCTTAAAGGTCCCTGGAAACAAGGACTTGCAGAGTGAAAGAAACTGACACTGTCCCTACCTAGAGTTTTCTGTCCCTAGAATAAATGTTTTTTTTAATCACAATATAGCACAAGGACAATTAACTCACTGTCCTTACAGGTCCCTGGAAACAAGGACTTGCAGAGTGAAAGAAACTGACACTGTCCCTACCTAGAGTTTTCTGTCCCTAGAATAAATGTTTTTTTTAAGCACACTATAGCAGAAGCACAAAACACACTGACACTCTCCCTACCTATCCTTCTCTTTCCCTAAACTAAAGGAATCCAGGTTAAGCAAGAAAGAAATAACAGTCACTGTCCCTGCCTATGCTACTCTATCCCTGCTCCGGAACACACTACACTAGGCCGCCGTGCTGGCGGCCTTTTATAGTGTGGGGCGTGTACTAAACACCCTCAGCAATAATTGGCCACAGGCATCCTGCCTGTGGCCAATCATTGCTCTCCTCGCTGCCGGCGCTGTGATTGGCCAAGCATGCGGGGTCACAGTGCATGCTTGGCCAATCACAGCGCCTGGATGACACTGCGATGGCGTAGTGCATTGTGGGCCGTTCGCGTCACTCGAATTTGGCGCAAACGGCCCAAATCGTTCGATCTTCGTCGAACGATCGAACAGCCAATGTTCGAGTCGAACGTATGTTCGACTCGAACACGAAGCTCATCCCTGGTTTTCAACTTAGTTGATTTAAGTAAAGCCAACTCAATTGTTTTCAATTTATAGACCATAGTGTTTTAAGTTAGGAATACATACCTAAATTTGTCTGGAACTATATTTTTAAGTAAAGCCAACTCAATTTTCCAGTTTATAGACCATAGGTTTAAGTAAAGCCAACTCAATTTTTCCAGTTTCTAGAAAAGTTTAAGCTAGGAACACATACAGTAACTTATTTATTTAAAGTACTTATATAGCACTATCAATTTACAGAGCGCTTTACAAATACATTCACATCAATCCCTGCCCTCAAGGAGCTTTCAATCTAAGATCCCAAACTCACGTTCATACATACACATATTAGGGCCAATTACCCAAAGGCCTCGTACACACGACCGATTTTCTCGGCAAGAACCAGCAAGAAACTTGCTGGCAGAGAGGTCTTGCCGAGTAAATCGGTCGTGTGTACGCTGCTAGCGGGTTTCTCGTCGAG
The DNA here is from genome assembly GCA_029206835.1 of Rana muscosa. Lineage (NCBI taxonomy): Eukaryota > Metazoa > Chordata > Amphibia > Anura > Ranidae > Rana > Rana muscosa. Next base: position 1,206,532,154 of record CM055122.1, read on the forward strand.
AAAACCGACAAGAAACCTCGACGAGAAAATAGAGAACCTGCTCTCTATTTTCTCGTCGAGATTCTCCTCGGCGTGTTTCTCGACGAGAAAAGTGAGTGTGTGTACACTTACCTGTCCGCCCGGAAGCCCGCGCATGTTCGAAATGAATTCGACGCATGCGCGGTAGCTTCCTAGGCATACGTAGTGTATACCAAGATGGCGGCAACGGCATCGAATGTGACGAGCGCATGCTCGACGTAGTCGATGACGTCACCGCGTACACTCCTTTCAAAGAACCGCGGGTTCTTTGAAACAAGCGTGTGTACACTCGGCCGGGACAAGTTTCTTGTCCAAGAATCTCGTCGAAAAAAACGACATGTTTTTTTCAACGAGAATCTCGGCCGTGTGTACGAGGCCTAACAGCTTGTCTTTGGAGTGTGGGAGGAAACCTACGCAAGCACAGGGTAGAACATGCAAACTGCAGGCAGGGAGTGTTGTGGTCAGGATTCGAACCAGCGACCCTTTTGCTGCTAGATGAAAGTGCTAACCACTGTGCTGCTGTCAGGAAAGGTTCCATCCGCTGGTGGCATTTATTATTTATCTTGCAGTACTGTGGTCCACCAGCAGGTGTCTCATGGCAGTTTGTAACTGTCAGGAGAATCTTTCCCTGCTGGTGTTGTATTATCTTTTGGACGCAGTACTGGTTTCCACCAGCGGATGGATCCTGGCAGTGTGGAGCAGACTGCCCTCCCTCCGATCAGGTGTGACCTGAAGCTAATCAGGCATTCCTATAAATACCCGGCAGGTGTATACACACACTGCCCTGGTATCTTCCTCGTGCCCTGACCTGTAGCATGTCTGCTTGAACCTTGATCCCTGTATCCTGATCCCTGTATCCTGATCCCTGTATCCTGATCCCTGTATCCTGATCCCTGTATCCTGATCCCTGTATCCTGATCCCTGTATCCTGATCCCTGTATCCTGATCCCTGTATCCTGATCCCTGTATCCTGAACCCGTAACCTGATCCTGAACCTGTTGTGTCCGTCCTAATCCCTGATCCCTGCTCTGCAGCCTGGTTGCCCCCTGCTTGATCCTGTCTCCCTGTCCTGATCCATCCTTACCCCATCTGCTGATCCCCCTGTGTATGACCTCGGCCTGGCTCTGTTTATGATTCTGGTTTCCCCATTACTTGTACATATTTCTCTGTTACTGTTATTAATTGTGGGTTCTGTTTGTTATTGGTTGTTGTGCACTGTGTGGTATTGGAGGTGGTTATATATATATTATTTCACTTATCTTTAATAAATCTTTATATTTCACTTATACGTGTTTGGTGTTCCTCTGTTGCTAGCTGCACAGTTCTGGTCACACTTGGTACGTGACAGTATACCAGGGCCATTAATGATCAGAAGTAGCTGCACAGAGGACCCATTTTGGTTCTGTTACTCTGCTAAAATGAACTCTGATATGATTCCTTATTATACTCTGCTGGCGTCAGAGTGGTGAATATCTCCGTCAGACACTGAAAGAGTGGACCAGTGATCAGCTGCTAGAGATTATTCGTTTAGCTCACTCCTGGGTTGATCAGGGCTGTATGATGTTTGGGGATGTTCAACCTTTAATTAAAATCTGCACAGAGCTGGCTTTGCCTTGTATCCCATAGGGCCATGATGATTTTTCTCCCCCCTTTAATGTTAATCAGGTCGTATCTTTGGTTTGGCTTCTGGAGGATGACTCCCCATACGTTTTTGAACATTACACAGCTTGTTCCCAACAGAAAATAATAGAGTGTGTTGATTGTGTACAATCCCTTGTCAGACAGGCAGAATGTAAACTGCAGTTTGTGCAGCCACTACTCTCAGCATGGTCTGATATTTTGCAATCGGCCCCAGCCAGCCCACAAAAAAACATCTCTGCTGCCAGACACCTGCCTGCCCAAGAGTCTATTTCTCCATCACCCATGGCAACCCCAGTGGCAGTTCAGTACACACTACTTCCCACCAGGTATCAATATCCAGTCTCTGCTCCCTGCACCTATCCTGCATTCAACCCACCTGCCTCTTCTCAGCTGCCTGCAAGCCCACAAGAACCTCCTCCAGCCACTGTCCCCGTATCCCTGCCATATTCTTCCATTTGCTCGATTCCATCTTTTCCATATACTCCCCCCGTTATGTGCAAACCTGCAGCAACCAAATCTAAAAAGAAGCGGAAGTATTTCCCTACCCACACAATCCAACCAGTAATCCCACCTTCCTCCACACCCACCAACCTGCTCCAGCCTGTAGTTCCAGAACCAGCCTTCGAGCCAGCCTTCCAGCTTGCAGTTCCAGAGCCAGCCTTCCAGCTTGCAGTTCCAGAACCAGCCTTCCAGCTTGCAGTTCCAGAACCAGCCTTCGAGCCAGCCTTCCAGCTTGCAGTTCCAGAACCAGCCTTCCAGCTTGCAGTTCCCGAGCCAGCCTTCCAGCTTGCAGTTCCCGAGCCAGCCTTCCAGCTTGCAGTTCCCGAGCCAGCCTTCCAGCTTGCAGTTCCCGAGCCAGCCTTCCAGCTTGCAGTTCCCGAGCCAGCCTTCCAGCTTGCAGTTCTCGAGCCAGCCTTCCAGCTTGCAGTTCTCGAGCCAGCCTTTCAGCCTGCAGTTCTCGAGCCAGCCTTCCAGCCTACAGTCCCAGAGCCGGTCCTTGAGCCAGCCTTCCAGCCTGCGGTCCTTGAGCCAGCCTGCGGTCCTTGAGCCAGCCTTCCAGCCTGCGGTCCTTGAGCCAGCCTTCCAGCCTGCGGTCCTTGAGCCAGCCTTCCAGCCTGCGGTTTTCGAGCCAGCCTTCCAACCTGCGGTTTTCGAGCCAGCCTTCCAACCTGCGGTTTTCGAGCCAGCCTTCCAACCTGCGGTTTTCGAGCCAGCCTTCCAACCTGCGGTTTTCGAGCCAGCCTTCCAACCTGCGGTTTTCGAGCCAGCCTTCCAACCTGCGGTTTTCGAGCCAGCCTTCCAGTCTGCGGTTCTCGAGCTAGCCTGCCAGCCTGAAGACCCTGTGCCAGCCTGCCAGCCTGAAGACCCTGTGCCAGCCTGAAGACCCTGTGCCAGCCTGAAGACCCTGTGCCAGCCTGAAGACCCTGTGCCAGCCTGAAGACCCTGTGCCAGCCTGCCAACATGGAGTTCCTGTGCCAGCCTTCCAAACTGAAGCCCTGATGACAGTGTCCCAGTCGGAAGATCCGGTGCCCATTTCCCGGCCTGTGGTTGTGGTGCCCATTTCCCGGCCTGTGGTTGTGGTGCCCATTTCCCGGCCTGTGGTTGTGGTGCCCGTTTCCCGGCCTGTGGTTGTGGTGCCCGTTTCCCGGCCTGTGGTTGTGGTGCCCGCTGCGGTGCCCGTTCCCTGGCTTGAGGTTGTGGTGCCCGTTTCCCGGCTTAAGGTTGTGGTGCCCGTTTCCCAGCTTGAGGTTGTGGTGCCCGTTTCCCGGCCCGAGGTTGTGGAGCCCTTTTCCCGGCTCGAGGGTATGTCGTCTGCTGCCCAGCCTGAGATGATCCCGTCTGCTGCCCAGCCTGAGATGATCCCGTCTGCTGCCCAGCCTGAGATGATCCCGTCTGCTGCCCAGCCTGAGATGATCCCGTCTGCTGCCCAGCCTGAGATGATCCCGTCTGCTGCCCAGCCTGAGATGATCCCGTCTGCTGCCCAGCCTGAGATGATCCCGTCTGCTGCCCAGCCTGAGATGATCCCGTCTGCTGCCCAGCCTGAGATGATCCCGTCTGCTGCCCAGCCTGAGATGATCCCGTCTGCTGCCCAGCCTGAGATGATCCCGTCTGCTGCCCAGCCTGAGATGATCCCGTCTGCTGCCCAGCCTGAGATGATCCCGTCTGCTGCCCAGCCTGAGATGATCCCGTCTGCTGCCCAGCCTGAGATGATCCCGTCTGCTGCCCAGCCTGAGATGATCCCGTCTGCTGCCCAGCCTGAGATGATCCCGTCTGCTGCCCAGCCTGAGATGATCCCGTCTGCTGCCCAGCCTGAGATGATCCCGTCTGCTGCCCAGCCTGAGATGATCCCGTCTGCTGCCCAGCCTGAGATGATCCCGTCTGCTGCCCAGCCTGAGATGATCCCGTCTGCTGCCCAGCCTGAGATGATCCCGTCTGCTGCCCAGCCTGAGATGATCCCGTCTGCTGCCCAGCCTGAGATGATCCCGTCTGCTGCCCAGCCTGAGATGATCCCGTCTGCTGCCCAGCCTGAGATGATCCCGTCTGCTGCCCAGCCTGAGATGATCCCGTCTGCTGCCCAGCCTGAGATGATCCCGTCTGCTGCCCAGCCTGAGATGATCCCGTCTGCTGCCCAGCCTGAGATGATCCCGTCTGCTGCCCAGCCTGAGATGATCCCGTCTGCTGCCCAGCCTGAGATGATCCCGTCTGCTGCCCAGCCTGAGATGATCCCGTCTGCTGCCCAGCCTGAGATGATCCCGTCTGCTGCCCAGCCTGAGATGATCCCGTCTGCTGCCCAGCCTGAGATGATCCCGTCTGCTGCCCAGCCTGAGATGATCCCGTCTGCTGCCCAGCCTGAGATGATCCCGTCTGCTGCCCAGCCTGAGATGATCCCGTCTGCTGCCCAGCCTGAGATGATCCCGTCTGCTGCCCAGCCTGAGATGATCCCGTCTGCTGCCCAGCCTGAGATGATCCCGTCAGCTGCCCAGCCTGAGATGATCCCGTCCGCTGCCCAGCCTGAGATGATCCCGTCCGCTGCCCAGCCTGAGATGATCCCGTCCGCTGCCCAGCCTGAGATGATCCCGTCCGCTGCCCAGCCTGAGATGATCCCGTCCGCTGCCCAGCCTGAGATGATCCCGTCCGCTGCCCAGCTCGATGACCCGGAGCCTGCTGCCCAGCCCGAAGTGTTCCTGTCTGCTGCCCAGCTTGATGATCCGGAGCCTGCTGCCCAGCCCGAGGTGTTCCTGCCTGCTGCCCAGCTTGATGTGATTGTCTGCCCGGATGTGACTTTGCCTACTACCCAGCTGATTGCCATGAACTTTCTCCGGCAACAGCTAGTTGGAGCGTCCGGAGGCCGCTCCTTTGAGGGGGGGTACTGTCAGGAAAGGTTCCATCCGCTGGTGGCATTTATTCTTTATCTTGCAGTACTGTGGTCCACCAGCAGGTGTCTCCTGGCAGTTTGTAACTGTCAGGAGAATCTTTCCCTGCTGGTGTTGTATTATCTTTTGGACACAGTACTTGTTTCCACCAGCGGATGGATCCTGGCAGTGTGGAGCAGACTGCCCTCCCTCCGATCAGGTGTGACCTGAAGCTAATCAGGCATTCCTATAAATACCCGGCAGGTGTATACACACACTGCCCTGGTATCTTCCTCGTGCCCTGACCTGTAGCCTGTCTGCTTGAACCTTGATCCATGTATCCTGATCCCTGTAACCTGAACCTGTAACCTGATCCTGAACCTGTTGTGTCCGTCCTGATCCCTGCTCTGCAGCCTGGTTGCCCCCTGCTTGATCCTGTCTCCCTGTCCTGATCCATCCTTACCCCATCTGCTGATCCCCCTGTGTATGACCTCGGCCTGGCCCTGTTTATGATTCTGGTTTCCCCATTACTTGTACATATTTGTCTGTTACTGTTATTAATTGTGTGTTCTGTTTGTTATTGGTTGTTGTGCACTGTGTGGTATTGGAGGTGGTTATTTATATATATATATATATATATATATATATATATATAAAATTATTTCACTTATCTTTAATAAATCTTTATATTTCACTTATACGTGTTTGGTGTTCCTCTGTTGCTAGCTGCACAGTTCTGGTCACACTTGGTACGTGACAGCTGCCCTATTTACTTAGTTGCTTAGTTTTAAGTGATATCAACTTGTAACTTACTCAAAAAAGTTGTTAAAACTTATTTTACAAATGTATCTGATATATGTTTGAAGGTTTTTATATAAAAATAATACAATAATTTGGTTTATTAAAAGGAATAGTTTCCTTTCAAAACAAATTAACATTTTATTTTTATTTTTTTCTCTCTCTCTCCCTCTCCCCTTTTTTTTTTTTTTTTTTTTGGCACAGGTGACGATAACTTTACCTTTTCACTTTTCTCTCTATATACATGTTTTGTCACTCCATCAGTACAGTCACTCGTAAATTCATCCCCCAGTCCTCTATACAGTCCACTTTTAGACTTTAACACTTGTTTTTCAGTTTGTAGTAGTTTTTGAAATCACTTTTTTCTACATATTTTTGGTAAAGAAAAAAGCAATAGGTGTATATTGATTGATTTGCGCAAAAGTTATTGCGTCTGAAAAACTATGGGATAGATTAAGGGATTTTTATATTGTTTTTACTGGTAATGGCGGCGATCTGACCCCAAATGACACTTTTTGGGGACCAGTGACATTATTACATTGATCAGTGCTATAAAGATGCACTGATTAATGTATACATGACACTGGCAGGGAAGGGGTTAACACTAGGGGGTGATCAAGGGGTTAAGTGTGTTCCCTGGGTGTGTTCTAACTGTAGGGGGGATGGGCTACCAGGGACATGACAGAGATGGCTGTTCCCGATCACTGGGAACAATAGATCTGACATGTCGTCTGGTAAAACGGGAGTCGCATTGTTTACATAGGCAGATCCTCGTTCGTGGGTCGCCGGTGGACATCGAGTCAGACGGACCCGTGGGCACGCTTCTGCGGTACCGGGCAGGCACGCGCACACATCTGTTAAGACCAACGTACACGGAGGAGGGCCGACCTGCCGCAGCATAATGGCAAGCGGTTAAAGAGGAAGTAAACCCCCCCCCCCCCCGAAAAAAACGGAATAAAATAAGACCCTGCAAGAGAAAGGCATAATGAGCATACTAGCTCATTATGTGGCACTTACCTGAAATCGAAGCCCCCCAAAGTCCTCCTCGTTCCCCTCCGCCGCGTCCCCTCGGAGCTTCTTCCTGGTATTGCCGCTCCGGCGCTGTGATTGGCCAGTGCGGCGATGACGTCACACGCATGCCCAGGGCCGGCATTCGCCCATTCAGAAAACCTGCGATCCGGCATGTCCCATTCATTATGCCGGGACATCGGTGCAGTGTTATCTGCAAATATCTCCTTAACCATGTAGGAGATATTTCATGCACCTACAAGTAAGCCTTAATCTAGGCTTACCTGTAGGTGCAAGTTGTCAAAGTGGGTTTTACAACCACTTTAAAGTGTGAACTTTTGAAGATAGATTCTCCACATCTAGCTCTAAAAAGATCTTCTAAAAAAACTTCAAAGGTATATTTTAGGTTTTCAGGGTAGCTCAGGCTAAAAGCATAAATGAGTCCCATAATCATTCTTTCTGATACAAGATGAGAGTGCAATATGCAAAAAAATACACTATACCAATATGCTTGTTTTTCCTGCCAATTGCAGCATAAATATGATATATATATTTTTTTTAAATGTAATAGCATAGAGCAAAGTGGGTGGGGCTTTAGGTTACATAATCTAACATTGAATGTCCAATATCTGAAAACCGAACAAAGTTTTTTTTGTGGTACAAATCAGCACAAACGCAGCACAAACTAATTGTATTTAAAATGTAATAACATTGGGTGCAAAGTGGGTGGGACTTGATGTTATATGATCTGAATTTGAATTCCAATAGCTCAAAAACTGAACCGGCTGAAACATTTATTTTTGTGGCACAAAATAGTTTTTAAGCTTAACCACTTAACGACCGCTCACTGTATATATACGTTGGCAGAATGGCACGGACAGGCACAATCACGTACCTGTACGTGCCTGCCTCCGATGGGACCCCCCTTCTATACAGTGAGCGGTGGTTCTCGTGCGGGAGCGATCCGTAATGAGGGGGCGGCCATTCAATTCCAGCCACCCCCTCGCGATCGCTCCCGGTGAATGAGAATCTTCCTCTGCCTGTGTAATGTAAACACAGGCAGAGGAAGTGATGTCATCTCTCCAAGCGGCAGTCTTTTCAATCCGGCGCGAGGAGAGAAGGCATTTCACAGTAAGTGCACCAACACTACACTAACACCAGTACACGTAGGCACACTTACACCCCCCAGTCACCCCCAGATCACCCCCCAGATCACCCCCAGTACCCCCAGTCCCAGTGCACCGTTTGCAGTGATCATTTTTTTACTGATCACTGCAATCAGTGTCATTTGTGACAGTAAAAAGTTGCAGGGCAGTTAGGTTTAGGCCCCTTTAGGTCCAGGGTAGCCCCCTAACCCCCCTAATAAAGGTTTAACCCCTTGATCGCCCCCCAGGTAACCCTTTCACCCCCTAACGCCAGCGTCACTAAGTGATCGTTTTTCCGATCACTGTATTAGTGCCGGTGGTGCCCTAGATAGCCAGTTATTTATTTTTAGGTTCGCCACAGGTTTTTATAGCGTCAGGTACCCCCATATATTATTTTAACCCCCTGATTGCCCCTAGAGTTAACCCTTTCACCAGTGATCACCGTATAAGTGTCACTGGTTAGCCAGTTAGTTATTTAGGTTACCCGTCAGGTTTTTATATAGCGTCAGGTACCCCCATATATAACCTACTAAAGGTTTTAACCCCCTGATTGCCCCTAGTTAACCCTTTCACCAGTGATCACCATATAAGTGTTACGGGTGACGCTGGTTGGTTAATTTGCTTTTTATAGCATCAGGGCAGCCGCCGTATATAACCCAATAAAGGTTTAACCCCCTGATCGCCCGGCGGCTGATATCAATTAGGTTTTAGCGCCAGAGAGGGTCTGCGTCGCCCCAGGCAGCGTTAGGTTAGTGCCAGTAACGCTAACACCCACGCGCAAAACATACACCTCCCTTAGTGGTATAGTATCTGAACAAATCAATATCTGATCTGATCAGATCTATACTAGCGTCCCCAGCGGTTTAGGGTTCCCAAAAATGCAGTGTTAGCGGGATCAGCCCAGATACCTGCTAGCACCTGCGTTTAGCCCCTCCGCCCAGCCCAGCCCAGCCCACCCAAGTGCAGTATCGAGCGATCACTGTAACTTACCAAACACAACACACATAACTGCAGTGCTTGCAGAGACAGTCCTGATCCCTGCGATCGCTAAAAGTTTTTTTTGAAGCGTTTGATACATCTGCTGACAGTCAGGTGCTTTTTTTACCTGTGAATCTTACTAGTGTACCCCTAAATTTAGAGCCCAAAATGGCAAATCGAAGGTACACTAGTAAAGAGGCCTATGAGATTCTGAGCATGACAGATAGTGAAGAGGAGGTCACGCATCTGTCAGATTCAGGTTTAGAATATCTTCCCGTAGAAGACAGTGAAGTCAGCGGCTCCATGTCAGATAGCTCTGACGACGAAGATGAGGTCCCTGCTAAGGTCAGGCGTACCCGATCCCGATCTTCTGAGGTTGTTGAGGAGCAAGAACCGCAGGGCTCTTGTATCATGGAGCAGAGTAGTACTAGCGCCGCTATTCCTTCTGGTGAATTGGCAAGCACCAGCGGCCTAATACAGCCTGGGCGTACATCCAGCCAGAGGCATTGCTGGGGGGGTGTGGGGGGTGCGCTCCGCACCCGGGTGACACCCGCTAGAGGGGTGACACCATCCCGACTCTCCCGAGGAAAGCCCTGTCATTTTTTTTTCTACAGCTGACCTGGCCGGAAAACACCTCCAGCGCCACAGCCTGGCATGTGTCCTTCAGCCTCCTCCTACTTCCCCCTTGAGCCTATCATGTCACTACAGTATCTCTGCCAGGGCGGCGCGGATGTACACTGTCCTCTCCAGCTGCCACCAGGGACAGCCTGTGACCTGTGTATTGCGAGCCGCCCGCCCTGGCGCTGTAACGGGCGGGAGAGTGTCGGCTTACGATGTGGAGGTGTCCGCAGCAGGCCTGAGCCCGAAGTGAGCCTTAGGTGAGGGGTGAGAGGGGTTGCCATGGTGTCGCCACGCCATCCACTTACACCCCTGTGATAAGAGTTTGTGCACATTCCTGACGCTCCTAGCTGTCTAGGGGGGGTGGGAGAGAGAGGGGTGCTGGACACGGCTACATTTATATTATAATATTATATATAGGCATAGTAGCTGATTGAGCTTCCCACCCTGAGCTTGCCTGATGGGAGGGGAGGTGGGGGTGCTGGACACAGCTCTATTATATACACACACACAGTATATAATAGAGCTGTGCCCAGCACACCCCCCCTCCCCTCCCATCAGGCAAGCTCAGGGTGGGAAGCTCAATCAGCTACTATGCCTATATATAATATTATAATATAAATGTAGCCGTGTCCAGCACCCCCCCCCCCCCATCAGACCAGCTCAGGGTGGGAAGCTCAATCAGCTACTATGCCTATATATAATATTATAATATAAATGTAGCCGTGTGCAGAACCCCCCCCCATCAGACCAGCTCAGGGTGGGAAGCTCAATCAGCTACTATGCCTATATATAATATTATAATATAAATTTAGCTGTGTCCAGCACCCCTCCCTGCCCCCACCCCCTGGTAATCAGATACAGCTATATTATATATAGGTATAGTAGCGCACTGAGCCGCCCACCCTGAGCTGGTCTTATGGGGGGGGGTGCTGTGTCCACCACCCAGGTATAGTAGCTGAGCTGAGCCACCCTAAGCTGGTCTGATAAGGGGGGTGTCCGCAGCCCAGGTGTAAACAGACAGTGACCCACACCCACATCAGATCTGTCCAACTAGCAGAAGTTCACAGCAGTATCTTGCCATCTTCCCTGGTGGCAGCCATCAGATACCATCCACCATGGTCCAGCAAGCAACACGTCTTGTCGGCAGGTCACAGCATCTTGCCATCTTCCCTGCGGCCATCAGATCCGGTCCAGCAAGCAACACACCGTGTCAGCAGTTCATTTCCAAAATCCGAATCAAATCATCAATGCCAATGATGCCATTGTCTGCTGTCCCCAGGAACAGATCTGATCTAGAGATCGCCATACAGTGGGATCTCTAGATCAGATCTGTCCCTGAGTAGAGATGGCCTTGCGGTTCGCCCCGCGGTCGGTTCACGGCGAACTTTGCGCATTCGCTATTCGCCGAACCGGCGGACATATGGCGCTTTTCGCGGCCGCCATATTCTTTTACATTGTGGAGAACTTTAACCCATGACACATTCATCACGTGGTACAGGACAGTAGGGATGAGCTCGGTGTTCGAGTCGAACATAGGTTCGACTCGAACATCGGCTGTTCGCGCGTTCGGCGAACAACGAACGATTTGGGCCGTTCGCGCCAAATTCGAGTGACGCGAATGGCCCACAATACACTGCGCCATCGCAGTGTAATCCCGGCGCTGTGATTGGCCAAGCATGCACTGTGAACCTGCATGCTTGGCCAATCACAGCGCGGGCAGCGAGGAGAGCAATGATTGGCCACAGGCAGGATGCCTGTGGCCAATTATTGCTGAGGGGGTTTAGTACACGTCCCACACTATAAAAGGCCGCCAGCGCGGCGGCCTCGTGTAGTGTGTTCCGGCGCAGGGAAAGAGAAGGATAGGCAGGGACAGTGTCATATTTTTTCTTTGCTAAACCTTGTGTGTAGGGACAGAGAAGGATAGGTAGGGAGAGTGTCAGTGTCATATTCTTTGCTAAACCTTGTTTGTAGGGACAGAGAAGGATAGGCAGGGAGAGTGTCAGTTTCATATTCTTTGCTAAACCTTGTGTGCTGAACCATATTGCTAAACCTTGTGTGTAGGGACAGACAAGGATAGGCAGGGAGAGTGTCAGTGTCATATTCTTTGCTAAAACTTGTGTGCTGAACCATATTGCTAAACCTTGTGTGTAGGGACAGACAAGGATAGGTAGGGAGAGTGTCAGTGTCATATTCTTTGCTAAACCTTGTTTGTAGGGACAGAGAAGGATAGGCAGGGAGAGTGTCAGTTTCATATTCTTTGCTAAACCTTGTGTGCTGAACCATACTGCTAAACCTTGTGTGTAGGGACAGACAAGGATAGGCAGGGAGAGTGTCAGTGTCATATTGTTTGCTAAACCTTGTGTGCTGAACCATATTGCTAAACCTTGTGTGTAGGGACAGACAAGGATAGGCAGTCGAGAGTGTCAGTGTCATAATCTTTGCTAAACCTAGTGTGCTGAACCATATTGCTAAACCTTGTGTGTAGGGACAGACAAGGATAGGCAGTCGAGAGTGTCAGTGTCATAATCTTTGCTAAACCTAGTGCGCTGAACCATATTGCTAAACCTTGTGTGTAGGGACAGACAAGGATAGGCAGTCGAGAGTGTCAGTGTCATAATCTTTGCTAAACCTAGTGCGCTGAACCATATTGCTAAACCTTGTGTGTAGGGACAGACAAGGATAGGCAGGGAGAGTGTCAGTGTCATATTCTTTGCTAAACCTTGTGTGCTGAACCATATTGCTAAACCTTGTGTGTAGGGACAGACAAGGATAGGCAGTCGAGAGTGTCAGTGTCATAATCTTTGCTAAACCTAGTGTGCTAAACCATATTGCTAAACCTTGTGTGTAGGGACAGACAAGGATAGGCAGTCGAGAGTGTCAGTGTCATAATCTTTGCTAAACCTAGTGCGCTGAACCATATTGCTAAACCTTGTGTGTAGGGACAGACAAGGATAGGCAGTCGAGAGTGTCAGTGTCATAATCTTTGCTAAACCTAGTGTGCTGAACCAAATTGCTGAACCTTGTGTGTAGGGATAGACAAGGATAGGCAGGGAGAGTGTCAGTGTCATATTCTTTGCTAAACCTTGTGTGCTGAACCATATTGCTAAACCTTGTGTGTAGGGACAGACAAGGATAGGCAGTCGAGAGTGTCAGTGTCATAATCTTTGCTAAACCTAGTGTGCTGAACCATATTGCTAAACCTTATGTGTAGGGACAGACAAGGATAGGCAGGGAGAGTGTCAGCGTCATATTCTTTGCTAAACCTTGTGTGCTGAACCATATTGCTAAACCTTGTGTGTAGGGACAGACAAGGATAGGCAGTCGAGAGTGTCAGTGTCATAATCTTTGCTAAACCTAGTGCGCTGAACCATATTGCTAAACCTTGTGTGTAGGGACAGACAAGGATAGGCAGGGAGAGTGTCAGTGTCATATTCTTTGCTAAACCTTGTGTGCTGAACCATATTGCTAAACCTTGTGTGTAGGGATAGACAAGGATAGGCAGTCGAGAGTGTCAGTGTCATAATCTTTGCTAAACCTAGTGTGCTAAACCATATTGCTAAACCTTGTGTGCAGGGAGAGAGAAGGTTAGGCAGGGGACAGTGTCAGGGTCATTGTTGCTAAGCCTCCTGCACAGTATACACCTGAAGCTAGCCCTTATTGCTGGTTTTTCCATCTCCCTGCAGGCCATTAGAATGTCTGAAAGGCAAACAAGGAGAGGCAGACAGTCAGGAGCCAATAAAAGAGGGCAAGCAGGCTCTGTGTCTGGGGGCAACAGTGCTGGTCGTGGACGCGGTGCATTGTCATCAGCACATGGCCATGGGACACGCTTGTCCTTCTTTTCGGCAGCTGGACATGTTGAGCCACATCATGCCGAAGACTTGGTAGAGTGGATGACCAAGCCCTCCTCATCCTCCTCATCCTCTCTCACCCAGGCTCAGGGTACTGGCAAAGCAGCTGCCAAAGCGTCCTCTTCCCTGGTATCAATGTCATCATCAGTCACTCCTTCCCTAGACCCACCATGTCCTCCTCCTGAGGAGTCCCCCGAACTGTTTGAGCACAGTGTTGGGTACATGCTCCAGGAGGATGCCCAGCGTTTCAAAGGGTCTGATGATGATACCCAGCTAGAGGAAGGCAGTAGCGTGAGAGCAGAGAGAGGGGATGCTCAAGAAGGACACCAATCTGGCAGTCATGTTCCAGCAGCTGCAGCATACTGCCAGATTGGCTCCAGTGATGAGGAGGGAGGGGATGATGAGGTCACTGACTCCACGTGGGTGCCTAATAGGAGAGAGGAGGAGGAGGAGGATGAGGAGGAGGCACATCTCCAACGAGGCAGGATGCCCTTGGGTGGCCAGCGTAAGGGCAGCACACCGACGGAATCACACCGCAGAGCTCCGCCTGTGCAGGGCGCTGCCTCTGCCCATTATTCAAAAAGTTCTTTGGTGTGGGCCTTTTTTGAGGCGAGTGCATCAGATCGCACAGCTGCTGTTTGCAACATATGTCTCAAGCGTATATCGCGTGGCCAAAACATCAGCCGCTTGGGCACCACATGCTTGACCAGACATATGTTGACCTGCCATGCAGCTCGTTGGCAAGCCTACCTTAAAGACCCACACCAAAGAACAAAGCGGACCTCTCCTTGCACCGCATCAGCTGGGATATCCAACCCCAATATACCTTCAGTCCTCTCTGAAACCTGCACTGAGAGGAATGAAGGTGTAGAGTTAGGTGTGTCACAGCCAAGTACTTGCGGCCACTCTGCTAGCAGTACACCGACGTCCGATTCTAGCAGGCAAATTTCCCTGCCCCAGCTGCTGGACCGTCGAAAGAAGTTCACTCCCAGCCATCCACATGCCCAGCGATTGAATGCTAGCTTGGCTAAATTGCTAGCGCTTCAACTGCTGCCTTTACAGTTGGTAGACTCGGCCCCCTTCCGTGAGTTTGTGCAATGTGCGGTTCCTCAGTGGCAGGTTCCCAAACGCCACTTTTTCTCACGGAAGGCGATTCCGGCTCTCTACCGGCATGTGGAAGGCAATGTCTTGGCCTCGCTGGACAGGGCGGTCAGCGGTAAGGTGCATATTACCACTGACTCATGGTCCAGCAGGCATGGACAGGGACGTTACCTTTCTTTCACGGCCCATTGGGTCACTCTTTTGGCAGCTGGGAAGGATGCAGGACAAGGTGCAGTAGTGTTGGAGTAGTGTAGTGTAGTGTAGTGGAGTAGTGTAGTGGAGTAGTGTTCCACCGCCACGCCTGCAAAATGCTACTACTGGTTGTGACACACCTCTATCCTCCACCCCCTCCTCTTCTTCTTCCTCCGTGGCCTCTTCCTGTGCTTTGTCCTTGGAACCAGCGGTGCTCCGTAGGCGTTCAAGGGGCTACGCAAGTACGCAGGCAAAAAGATGCCATGCCGTGCTTGCGCTGGTGTGTTTGGGGGACAGGAGCCACACTGGGGCAGAGGTTCTGTCTGCTCTGCAGGGGCAGGCCGAGAGGTGGTTGACGCCACGCCAGCTTAAGCCAGGAATGGTAGTTTGCGACAATGGCACCAACCTCCTCTCCGCTCTCCGACAGGGACAAGTGACCCATGTGCCCTGTGTGGCTCACGTCCTTAACCTGGTGGTGCAGCAGTTCTTGGGCAGGTACCCGGGCTTACAGGATGTCCTGAGGCAGGCCAGGAAAGTCTGTGTGCATTTCCGCAGATCTTATAATGCCAGTGCTCGCCTTAGGTTTAGGCCCCTTTAGGTCCAGGGTAGCCCCCTAACCCCCCTAATAAAGGTTTAACCCCTTGATCGCCCCCCAGGTAACCCTTTCACCCCCTAACGCCAGCGTCACTAAGTGATCGTTTTTCCGATCACTGTATTAGTGCCGGTGGTGCCCTAGATAGCCAGTTATTTATTTTTAGGTTCGCCACAGGTTTTTATAGCGTCAGGTACCCCCATATATTATTTTAACCCCCTGATTGCCCCTAGAGTTAACCCTTTCACCAGTGATCACCGTATAAGTGTCACT
The DNA here is from genome assembly GCA_029206835.1 of Rana muscosa. Lineage (NCBI taxonomy): Eukaryota > Metazoa > Chordata > Amphibia > Anura > Ranidae > Rana > Rana muscosa. The sequence goes on from CM055122.1 coordinate 1,206,547,722, forward strand.
GGTTAGCCAGTTAGTTATTTAGGTTACCCGTCAGGTTTTTATATAGCGTCAGGTACCCCCATATATAACCTACTAAAGGTTTTAACCCCCTGATTGCCCCTAGTTAACCCTTTCACCAGTGATCACCATATAAGTGTTACGGGTGACGCTGGTTGGTTAATTTGCTTTTTATAGCATCAGGGCAGCCGCCGTATATAACCCAATAAAGGTTTAACCCCCTGATCGCCCGGCGGCTGATATCAATTAGGTTTTAGCGCCAGAGAGGGTCTGCGTCGCCCCAGGCAGCGTTAGGTTAGTGCCAGTAACGCTAACACCCACGCGCAAAACATACACCTCCCTTAGTGGTATAGTATCTGAACAAATCAATATCTGATCTGATCAGATCTATACTAGCGTCCCCAGCGGTTTAGGGTTCCCAAAAATGCAGTGTTAGCGGGATCAGCCCAGATACCTGCTAGCACCTGCGTTTAGCCCCTCCGCCCAGCCCAGCCCAGCCCACCCAAGTGCAGTATCGAGCGATCACTGTAACTTACCAAACACAACACACATAACTGCAGTGCTTGCAGAGACAGTCCTGATCCCTGCGATCGCTAAAAGTTTTTTTTGAAGCGTTTGATACATCTGCTGACAGTCAGGTGCTTTTTTTACCTGTGAATCTTACTAGTGTACCCCTAAATTTAGAGCCCAAAATGGCAAATCGAAGGTACACTAGTAAAGAGGCCTATGAGATTCTGAGCATGACAGATAGTGAAGAGGAGGTCACGCATCTGTCAGATTCAGGTTTAGAATATCTTCCCGTAGAAGACAGTGAAGTCAGCGGCTCCATGTCAGATAGCTCTGACGACGAAGATGAGGTCCCTGCTAAGGTCAGGCGTACCCGATCCCGATCTTCTGAGGTTGTTGAGGAGCAAGAACCGCAGGGCTCTTGTATCATGGAGCAGAGTAGTACTAGCGCCGCTATTCCTTCTGGTGAATTGGCAAGCACCAGCGGCCTAATACAGCCTGGGCGTACATCCAGCCAGAGGCATTGCTGGGGGGGTGTGGGGGGTGCGCTCCGCACCCGGGTGACACCCGCTAGAGGGGTGACACCATCCCGACTCTCCCGAGGAAAGCCCTGTCATTTTTTTTTCTACAGCTGACCTGGCCGGAAAACACCTCCAGCGCCGCAGCCTGGCATGTGTCCTTCAGCCTCCTCCTACTTCCCCCTTGAGCCTATCATGTCACTACAGTATCTCTGCCAGGGCGGCGCGGATGTACACTGTCCTCTCCAGCTGCCACCAGGGACAGCCTGTGACCTGTGTATTGCGAGCCGCCCGCCCTGGCGCTGTAACGGGCGGGAGAGTGTCGGCTTACGATGTGGAGGTGTCCGCAGCAGGCCTGAGCCCGAAGTGAGCCTTAGGTGAGGGGTGAGAGGGGTTGCCATGGTGTCGCCACGCCATCCACTTACACCCCTGTGATAAGAGTTTGTGCACATTCCTGACGCTCCTAGCTGTCTAGGGGGGGTGGGAGAGAGAGGGGTGCTGGACACGGCTACATTTATATTATAATATTATATATAGGCATAGTAGCTGATTGAGCTTCCCACCCTGAGCTTGCCTGATGGGAGGGGAGGTGGGGGTGCTGGACACAGCTCTATTATATACACACACACAGTATATAATAGAGCTGTGCCCAGCACACCCCCCCTCCCCTCCCATCAGGCAAGCTCAGGGTGGGAAGCTCAATCAGCTACTATGCCTATATATAATATTATAATATAAATGTAGCCGTGTCCAGCACCCCCCCCCCCATCAGACCAGCTCAGGGTGGGAAGCTCAATCAGCTACTATGCCTATATATAATATTATAATATAAATGTAGCCGTGTGCAGAACCCCCCCCCCCATCAGACCAGCTCAGGGTGGGAAGCTCAATCAGCTACTATGCCTATATATAATATTATAATATAAATTTAGCTGTGTCCAGCACCCCTCCCTGCCCCCACCCCCTGGTAATCAGATACAGCTATATTATATATAGGTATAGTAGCGCACTGAGCCGCCCACCCTGAGCTGGTCTTATGGGGGGGGGTGCTGTGTCCACCACCCAGGTATAGTAGCTGAGCTGAGCCACCCTAAGCTGGTCTGATAAGGGGGGTGTCCGCAGCCCAGGTGTAAACAGACAGTGACCCACACCCACATCAGATCTGTCCAACTAGCAGAAGTTCACAGCAGTATCTTGCCATCTTCCCTGGTGGCAGCCATCAGATACCATCCACCATGGTCCAGCAAGCAACACGTCTTGTCGGCAGGTCACAGCATCTTGCCATCTTCCCTGCGGCCATCAGATCCGGTCCAGCAAGCAACACACCGTGTCAGCAGTTCATTTCCAAAATCCGAATCAAATCATCAATGCCAATGATGCCATTGTCTGCTGTCCCCAGGAACAGATCTGATCTAGAGATCGCCATACAGTGGGATCTCTAGATCAGATCTGTCCCTGAGTAGAGATGGCCTTGCGGTTCGCCCCGCGGTCGGTTCACGGCGAACTTTGCGCATTCGCTATTCGCCGAACCGGCGGACATATGGCGCTTTTCGCGGCCGCCATATTCTTTTACATTGTGGAGAACTTTAACCCATGACACATTCATCACGTGGTACAGGACAGTAGGGATGAGCTCGGTGTTCGAGTCGAACATAGGTTCGACTCGAACATCGGCTGTTCGCGCGTTCGGCGAACAACGAACGATTTGGGCCGTTCGCGCCAAATTCGAGTGACGCGAATGGCCCACAATACACTGCGCCATCGCAGTGTAATCCCGGCGCTGTGATTGGCCAAGCATGCACTGTGAACCTGCATGCTTGGCCAATCACAGCGCGGGCAGCGAGGAGAGCAATGATTGGCCACAGGCAGGATGCCTGTGGCCAATTATTGCTGAGGGGGTTTAGTACACGTCCCACACTATAAAAGGCCGCCAGCGCGGCGGCCTCGTGTAGTGTGTTCCGGCGCAGGGAAAGAGAAGGATAGGCAGGGACAGTGTCATATTTTTTCTTTGCTAAACCTTGTGTGTAGGGACAGAGAAGGATAGGTAGGGAGAGTGTCAGTGTCATATTCTTTGCTAAACCTTGTTTGTAGGGACAGAGAAGGATAGGCAGGGAGAGTGTCAGTTTCATATTCTTTGCTAAACCTTGTGTGCTGAACCATATTGCTAAACCTTGTGTGTAGGGACAGACAAGGATAGGCAGGGAGAGTGTCAGTGTCATATTCTTTGCTAAAACTTGTGTGCTGAACCATATTGCTAAACCTTGTGTGTAGGGACAGACAAGGATAGGTAGGGAGAGTGTCAGTGTCATATTCTTTGCTAAACCTTGTTTGTAGGGACAGAGAAGGATAGGCAGGGAGAGTGTCAGTTTCATATTCTTTGCTAAACCTTGTGTGCTGAACCATACTGCTAAACCTTGTGTGTAGGGACAGACAAGGATAGGCAGGGAGAGTGTCAGTGTCATATTGTTTGCTAAACCTTGTGTGCTGAACCATATTGCTAAACCTTGTGTGTAGGGACAGACAAGGATAGGCAGTCGAGAGTGTCAGTGTCATAATCTTTGCTAAACCTAGTGTGCTGAACCATATTGCTAAACCTTGTGTGTAGGGACAGACAAGGATAGGCAGTCGAGAGTGTCAGTGTCATAATCTTTGCTAAACCTAGTGCGCTGAACCATATTGCTAAACCTTGTGTGTAGGGACAGACAAGGATAGGCAGTCGAGAGTGTCAGTGTCATAATCTTTGCTAAACCTAGTGCGCTGAACCATATTGCTAAACCTTGTGTGTAGGGACAGACAAGGATAGGCAGGGAGAGTGTCAGTGTCATATTCTTTGCTAAACCTTGTGTGCTGAACCATATTGCTAAACCTTGTGTGTAGGGACAGACAAGGATAGGCAGTCGAGAGTGTCAGTGTCATAATCTTTGCTAAACCTAGTGTGCTAAACCATATTGCTAAACCTTGTGTGTAGGGACAGACAAGGATAGGCAGTCGAGAGTGTCAGTGTCATAATCTTTGCTAAACCTAGTGCGCTGAACCATATTGCTAAACCTTGTGTGTAGGGACAGACAAGGATAGGCAGTCGAGAGTGTCAGTGTCATAATCTTTGCTAAACCTAGTGTGCTGAACCAAATTGCTGAACCTTGTGTGTAGGGATAGACAAGGATAGGCAGGGAGAGTGTCAGTGTCATATTCTTTGCTAAACCTTGTGTGCTGAACCATATTGCTAAACCTTGTGTGTAGGGACAGACAAGGATAGGCAGTCGAGAGTGTCAGTGTCATAATCTTTGCTAAACCTAGTGTGCTGAACCATATTGCTAAACCTTATGTGTAGGGACAGACAAGGATAGGCAGGGAGAGTGTCAGCGTCATATTCTTTGCTAAACCTTGTGTGCTGAACCATATTGCTAAACCTTGTGTGTAGGGACAGACAAGGATAGGCAGTCGAGAGTGTCAGTGTCATAATCTTTGCTAAACCTAGTGCGCTGAACCATATTGCTAAACCTTGTGTGTAGGGACAGACAAGGATAGGCAGGGAGAGTGTCAGTGTCATATTCTTTGCTAAACCTTGTGTGCTGAACCATATTGCTAAACCTTGTGTGTAGGGATAGACAAGGATAGGCAGTCGAGAGTGTCAGTGTCATAATCTTTGCTAAACCTAGTGTGCTAAACCATATTGCTAAACCTTGTGTGCAGGGAGAGAGAAGGTTAGGCAGGGGACAGTGTCAGGGTCATTGTTGCTAAGCCTCCTGCACAGTATACACCTGAAGCTAGCCCTTATTGCTGGTTTTTCCATCTCCCTGCAGGCCATTAGAATGTCTGAAAGGCAAACAAGGAGAGGCAGACAGTCAGGAGCCAATAAAAGAGGGCAAGCAGGCTCTGTGTCTGGGGGCAACAGTGCTGGTCGTGGACGCGGTGCATTGTCATCAGCACATGGCCATGGGACACGCTTGTCCTTCTTTTCGGCAGCTGGACATGTTGAGCCACATCATGCCGAAGACTTGGTAGAGTGGATGACCAAGCCCTCCTCATCCTCCTCATCCTCTCTCACCCAGGCTCAGGGTACTGGCAAAGCAGCTGCCAAAGCGTCCTCTTCCCTGGTATCAATGTCATCATCAGTCACTCCTTCCCTAGACCCACCATGTCCTCCTCCTGAGGAGTCCCCCGAACTGTTTGAGCACAGTGTTGGGTACATGCTCCAGGAGGATGCCCAGCGTTTCGAAGGGTCTGATGATGATACCCAGCTAGAGGAAGGCAGTAGCGTGAGAGCAGAGAGAGGGGATGCTCAAGAAGGACACCAATCTGGCAGTCATGTTCCAGCAGCTGCAGCATACTGCCAGATTGGCTCCAGTGATGAGGAGGGAGGGGATGATGAGGTCACTGACTCCACGTGGGTGCCTAATAGGAGAGAGGAGGAGGAGGAGGATGAGGAGGAGGCACATCTCCAACGAGGCAGGATGCCCTTGGGTGGCCAGCGTAAGGGCAGCACACCGACGGAATCACACCGCAGAGCTCCGCCTGTGCAGGGCGCTGCCTCTGCCCGTTATTCAAAAAGTTCGTTGGTGTGGGCCTTTTTTGAGGCGAGTGCATCAGATCGCACAGCTGCTGTTTGCAACATATGTCTCAAGCGTATATCGCGTGGCCAAAACATCAGCCGCTTGGGCACCACATGCTTGACCAGACATATGTTGACCTGCCATGCAGCTCGTTGGCAAGCCTACCTTAAAGACCCACACCAAAGAACAAAGCGGACCTCTCCTTGCACCGCATCAGCTGGGATATCCAACCCCAATATACCTTCAGTCCTCTCTGAAACCTGCACTGAGAGGAATGAAGGTGTAGAGTTAGGTGTGTCACAGCCAAGTACTTGCGGCCACTCTGCTAGCAGTACACCGACGTCCGATTCTAGCAGGCAAATTTCCCTGCCCCAGCTGCTGGACCGTCGAAAGAAGTTCACTCCCAGCCATCCACATGCCCAGCGATTGAATGCTAGCTTGGCTAAATTGCTAGCGCTTCAACTGCTGCCTTTACAGTTGGTAGACTCGGCCCCCTTCCGTGAGTTTGTGCAATGTGCGGTTCCTCAGTGGCAGGTTCCCAAACGCCACTTTTTCTCACGGAAGGCGATTCCGGCTCTCTACCGGCATGTGGAAGGCAATGTCTTGGCCTCGCTGGACAGGGCGGTCAGCGGTAAGGTGCATATTACCACTGACTCATGGTCCAGCAGGCATGGACAGGGACGTTACCTTTCTTTCACGGCCCATTGGGTCACTCTTTTGGCAGCTGGGAAGGATGCAGGACAAGGTGCAGTAGTGTTGGAGTAGTGTAGTGTAGTGTAGTGTAGTGTAGTGGAGTAGTGTTCCACCGCCACGCCTGCAAAATGCTACTACTGGTTGTGACACACCTCTATCCTCCACCCCCTCCTCTTCTTCTTCCTCCGTGGCCTCTTCCTGTGCTTTGTCCTTGGAACCAGCGGTGCTCCGTAGGCGTTCAAGGGGCTACGCAAGTACGCAGGCAAAAAGATGCCATGCCGTGCTTGCGCTGGTGTGTTTGGGGGACAGGAGCCACACTGGGGCAGAGGTTCTGTCTGCTCTGCAGGGGCAGGCCGAGAGGTGGTTGACGCCACGCCAGCTTAAGCCAGGAATGGTAGTTTGCGACAATGGCACCAACCTCCTCTCCGCTCTCCGACAGGGACAAGTGACCCATGTGCCCTGTGTGGCTCACGTCCTTAACCTGGTGGTGCAGCAGTTCTTGGGCAGGTACCCGGGCTTACAGGATGTCCTGAGGCAGGCCAGGAAAGTCTGTGTGCATTTCCGCAGATCTTATAATGCCAGTGCTCGCCTGGCTGAGCTGCAAAAGGAGTTGAACCTGCCCAAGAACCGCCTTATATGTGACATGCCCACCAGGTGGAACTCAACGTTGGCCATGCTGCAGCGGCTGCACACGCAGCAGAGGGCCATCAATGAGTACCTGTGCGACTACGGCACCAGGACAGGGTCAGGGGAGCTCGGGTTTTTTTCACCACGCCAGTGGGGCATGATCAGGGATGCATGCACTGTCCTGGCACCATTTGAGGAGGCCACGAGGATGGTGAGCAGTGACAGTGCATGCATAAGTGACACTGTACCTCTTGTCCACCTGTTGGAACATACGCTGCGTGGAATAATGGACAGGGCACTTGAGGCAGAACAGAGGCAGGAAGAGGAGGACTTCCTTGCCTCTCAAGGCCCCCTTTACCCAGACAGTGTTCCTTCTGTCCCACCCATCGCACAGGAAGAAGAGGAGGAGGAGGAGGAGGATTGTGTCAGCATGGAGGTGGAGCCTGGCACTCAGCATCATCAGCAGCAGTCTTTTAGGGATGATTTACAGTCCCAAGAAACCAGTGGACTTGTACGTGGCTGGGAGGAGGTGGCTGCGGATCATGTCGTCCTTAGTGACCCAGAGGACTCCGGACTGAATGCCTCAGCTAACCTACGCTGCATGGCCTCCCTGATCCTGCAAAGTCTGCGGAAGGATCCTCGTATTCTTCGGATCAAGGAGATGGACCATTACTGGCTGGCCACTCTCCTTGATCCACGGTACAAGGGTAAGGTTGCGGACCTTATCTTACCGTCGCAGAGGGAGCAGAGGATGAGACAACTCCGGGAGGCCTTGCAGAAAGGTCTGTGCAACGCGTTCCCAGAGACTGGGAGGTTACAAACTCCTGGTCTTGGACAACGAGTTGCTGAGGCTTCGGTCAGTCAAAGAAGGAGCGGTGGGGAAGGTGGCCGCCTGACCGAAGCGTTCAGACAATTCTTTAGTCCGCAGCCCCAAGGTATGATCGGTTCCAGCAACCATCGCCAGCGTCTGATATACATGGTGCAGGAATACCTAGGGGCAAGGTCAGACTTGGACACCTTCCCCACCGAAAATCCTCTGGCTTACTGGGTCTTGAGGATGGGTCACTGGCCAGAGCTTGCACAGTATGCAATTGAGCTACTGGCCTGTCCTGCATCCAGCGTTCTTTCAGAATGCACATTCAGTGCTGCTGGAGGATTTGTCACGGATCACAGGGTGCGCCTGTCCACCGACTCTGTTGATCGACTGACCTTCATAAAGATGAACCAGTCTTGGATCACCACCAGCTACCAAACACCTGAAGCTGATATAACAGACTAATTTATTTTCAAATGTCACATCCCTTCAAGACTGATGCTGATGCTGAGAGTTTGTCCTGTTATGTTGACTGACTATCCTCCTCCTCCTCAATGATCCGATTGACGATGATAGCTTGGAAGAACATTTTTGTTTCTGGGTGCCGCCACCAGTGGCTAAGGCCCAATTTTTCAGCCCCTGTTTAACAGGGGTGTGTTATTACAATTTTTTATGCAATGCTTTGCAGCAGGGCTCATTCCTGCACTCCAACTAGAGTATCTGGGAGTGGTTGCAGTGTCGTGGCACCAGCACCAGTGGCTAAGGCCCAATTTTTCAGCCCCTGTTTAACAGGGGCATGTAATTACAATTTTTGATGCAATACTTTGCAACAGGGCTCATTGCTGTGCTCCAAGTACAGTATCTGTGAGGGGTTGCAGTGTTGTGGCACCAGTGCCTAAGGCTCAATTTTTCTGCCCCTGTTTAACAGGGGCATGTAATTACAATTCTTGATCTAATAATTCACAGCAGGGCCCATTCCTGCGCCCACCAAGACTAACTGTGAGGCCTTACAGTGTTTTGTCAACACCACCACCACCACCAAAGGCCCAATTTTTCAGCCCCTGTTCAACAGGGGCATGCAATTACAATTCTTGATCTAATAATTCACAGCAGGGCCCATTCATGCACCCACCAAGAGTAACTGTGAGGGCTCACAGTGTTGTGGCAACACCAACATGTAAGGGGCAAAATTCAGCTGAGTATATACGGCAGGCCCCTACTTTCAAACATCCAACTTACAAACGACTCCTCCTTGCAAACGGAAGGATACAACAGGAAGTGAGAGGAAATCTACCCCTAGGAAGGCAAATTCTCTCCTGTAAGAGTTCATATGGGAAAAAAAGTGTCTCCTCTCCACTGATTCTTTATCACCAATTCTTGTTTCAATAAAAAAACCAAATTTTCAAAAAACATTTGTCATTAGGACGGAAAGTGAGGTGAACTGTTCTGAACACGTGCACACTGCACAGACAGCAAAACAAATGTTACAGGGGTGATAACCCTTCCCTATGTTTTCCAAAAAGCTTAAAAATAGATATTTTGGCTGGAGCTACACTTAAACAATGTACCTGTTCAAAATTACAAACAGATTCTACATAAGAACAAACCTACAGTCCCTGTCTTGTATGCACCGCCTGTATACGGCTGTTCAGAGTATATAGGGCCTTTTTTAATTTGTGTGCGGGGTTCCCCTTAATATACATACAAGACCCAAAGGGGCTGGTAATGGGCTGGGGTAGGGGGGGGTGTGATGGGGTAGCTATGTCATTTTTCTTAAAGATTTTCATCCATATTACCGGGACCAGACATTACATTAAAGCCGCAAGCAGTTTTAAATGGCTTTTTTTCCTTTAGAAATGTAATTTTGTGCAGGGACAGTTCTAAACACGGGAAACACGTGGCACTTCACAGGCATACTTTAGACACCCCCCAGGTACGATATTTAAAGGAATATTTGACTTTTTTTTTTTCACTTTATGCATCATTAAAATGACTGCTCCAGAAAAACGGACGTTTTTAAAACTTCTTTTTGCATTGATACATGTCCCCTGGTGCAGAACCCGGGTTCCCAAACCCTTTTTAGGACAATAACATGCATAATAGTCGTTATAATTAGCACTTTAGATTTCGAACGTTCGCATCCATTGTATTTAATAGGGTTCTAAAGTTCGTGCAAACTTTCGGTCCGTTCGCAGGTTCTGGTGCGAACCGAACCCGGGGGTGTTCGGCTCATCACTACAGGACAGTCAATTGAGGCATTTAAGCACATAGAAATACCCCCTACCTTATAAATAGACCTGATCTGGCTGCCATTTTACATTCTGTTTTTTGTCAGTGTAGGGAGAGGTTGCTGTGTGGAGCAGAAACAGACTGTATCACTAGCTATTAGGTCCACAAAAGTCCTTTTGAGGACTGGTATAGGTGTACTATTGTTTGGTGTACAGTATATAGGGGTGTAATACACTTATAATATACTTTCAAATATAGAAAGCATATTATAGTGCATTTCTATTGTGCAGCACTGTGACTGCAGTGCTGAGCGGTTCTGCAGCTCTTTTGTCAGTGTAGGGAGAGGTTGCTGTGTGTCGCAGGGACAGACTAGCGACAAAAATCGCTAACTAATAAAGGTCCACAAAAGTCCTTTTAAGGACTGGTATAGGTGTACTATTTAGTGTGCAGTATATAGGGGTGTAATACACGTATAAAATACTTAAAAAATTGATAAAAAAAGAATGCTTGTCGTTGTCGATCGCAGATTCACTTAATACTTCTGGTATGTCAGTGTCCATGTTGTGGGACTATGTGTGCACAACTAGTAAGTATTTTGTGGCTGCAAATTTGACCTGGAGGTTTTTAATGTTCGCCTGCCATTAAAATGAATGGGACCCGCCGCGAACCTGCGGTTCGCGAACATTTGCCCACGTTCACACGATCGCGTTCGCGAACCGTCCCGTTAGATGTTCGTCCATCACTATCCCAGAGGAACGCAGATAATGAAAAGTATGGGCAGAGCTGCAATGACGTCACTCCTGCGCATGTGTGTGGAAGCCTTCAGTTACAGCACAGTGCTCTGAATTTCCGGCACAGTATGCCAGACCTTTAGAGTGCATGCGCCAGTGACGTCGCCGGATGGAGGGGGGGGTGACACCATATTTTACCACACCAGGTGACACCAACCCTAGTGACGCCACTGCATCCAGCACTGCAGTATCACGTGGTGACGTGGCGAGTCCCATAAGTGCAGTTCAAGCTGGCGAGGTGGCAAGCACAAGTAGTGTCCCGCTGCCACCAAGAAGAAGACAAAGGCAGGCCCGTTGTGCCCATAATGCCCTTCCTGCAGAATTCGCCTATCCTGATTGGGTCCCCACCACTTCTGCAGAACCCGTACTTCCCCCATTTACTGCCCAACCCGGTATTCAGGTGGATTTTATGCCAATTGATTTTTATTTGCTGTTTTTCACGGAAGATCTCTATAGATCTATTGTGGACCAGAGTCATTTATATGCTGGTCAATTCATCGCCGCTAATCCCCAGTTGCCTTCCATTGCCAAAGATTGGAAACCAATTACGGTTTCCGAATTTAAGACCTTTCTGGGCCTTTCCCTCAACATGGGCACACATAAATTCCCGTCATTGCGTGCTTATTGGTCCACGCACCCAATTGACCACATGCCCGTGTTCTCTGCCTCCATGCCCAGGAAACGATACGAGCAGATCTTGCGGTTCATGCATTTCAACGACAATGAACTTTGTCGTCCACGTGGAGACCCTGAATACGACCGGCTCTACAAAATTTGGCCCCTCATAAACCACTTCAACGAACGTTTTGCAGCCTTGTTTATTCCCGATCAAGTTGTCTGCGTTGATGAGTCCCTGATTAAATTTTCTGGCCGCTTGTCTTTCAAGCAGTACCTTCCCAGCAAGCGTGCCAGATACGGGGTCAAGCTCTATAAGTTCTGTGACAGGGCAACAGGCTATGTATGGAGCTTTACGGTTTATGAGGGAAAAGATAGTCAGGTTGAGCCGGTCAACTGCCCAGATTACATAGGGAGCGCTGGCAAGATAGTGTGGAACTTGGTGTCACCCTTATTCGGAAAGGGGTACCACTTGTATGTGGACAATTATTACACGAACGTGCCACTGTTTAGTCACTTGTTTGATCATCAGATTGGAGCATGTGGCACCGTGCGACCTAATTCCCGGGGCTTTCCCCAGAGGCTTGTAGATTCCCATCTTAGGCTGGGGGAGAGAACCTGCTTGAAGTGTAATAACTTGCTCGCTATGAAGTGGAGGGATAATAAGAATGTTTTCCTTCTTACCTCCCTTCATGCAGACACGACAGTCCAAATTCGTACGGCGACTGGTGTTGTGGAGAAACCCCTCTTTGTCCACGAATATAACCAAAATATGGGAGGGGTGGACATCAACGACCAGTTGTTGGCGCCGTATCTAATTGACTGTAAGGCGAGACGCTGGTACAAAAAAGTGTCTCTATCCTTATTTCAATTGGCTTTGCTGAACGCTCATGTGCTATACAGAGCTTCAGGCGGGACGTTAACTCTCCTAAAATTCCAGTATGAGATAGTCACATAACTCCTGTATCCAGGCGGTTCTGCACCTCACCATCCCCAACCAAATGCAGTAAGCCGGCTGCATGAGAGGCATTATCCGTATGTCCTCGAGAGTACCCCTACCCAATGAGCCCCCCAAAAAAGATGTCGTGTCTGTAGCAAGCGCGGATTTAGGCGTGACACACGTTATTTTTGTCCACACTGTCCTGACAATCCTGGTCTTTGCATTGGTAAATGTTTTAAACACTTCCACTCAAAAGTGAAGTTTTAGCGTAGGGTACAGCATTGCACAGAACAGGACACACTTACACAGGGTCTCCCAAGATGCCATCGCATTTTGAGAGACCTGAACCATTACAGTTGTTAAAGTTACAAAAAAAAGTGTAAAAAAAAAAAACAAAAAAAAACAAAAAAAAATAAATAGTTGTCGTTTTATTGTTCTCTCTCTCTCTCTATTTTCTCTCTATTGTTCTGCTCTTTTTTACTGTATTCTATTCTGCAATGTTTTTATCATGCTTGCTTTTCAGGTATGTAATTTTTTGTTTTCAGGTGCGCCATTCAGCTGCAGCGCGGAATTATTTATCTTGACAGCAACAGCGTTTGCTCCCACGATACATAAAGCCGTGACTCCAGTGCTGTAGGAGGTGATTTCACCACCACCGTTAAAAAAAAGAGCATGGGGGCAGCAGGGACGGAGGAGCGATTTTTCTCCTAATGCCGCGTACATGCGGTCGAAATTCCGATGGAGGCTTGCCCGTGGAAAAGTCTGACCGTGTGTACGCGGCATAACTTTTTTTGCGGGAGGATGCCCCCATGCTTTGGCATATATATATTTTAGGCACAGGTTGCGTTAAAAAAATGTTTTATTTTTTACTAGGTTTTTTCTTGGTATTTGTTTTGCAGGTATGGTATGGTAAGGTCTTACTGTTATACTGTAATGTTACTTTGTTTTAATGTTAACCATTATTTGCTTAGCAGGTACGCCATTCAGTTGCAGCGCGGATCTATTTATCTTGACAGCAACAGCGTTTGCTCCCACGATACATAAAGCCGTGACTCCAACGCTGTAGGAGGTGATTTCACCACCACAGTTAAAAAAAAGAGCATATATACCGAAGTATGGGGGCAGCAGGGGCGGAGGAGCGATTTTACTCCTAATGCCGCGTACATACGGTCGAAATTCCGATAGAGGCTTGCCCGTGGAAAAGTCTGACTGTGTGTACGCGGCATAACCTTTTATGCCGCGTACATACGGTCAAAATTCCGACGGAGGCTTGCCCGTGGAAAAGTCCGACCGTTTGTACACGGCATAACTTTTTTGTGGGAGGATGCCCCCATGCTTCGGCATATATAAATGGTGCATGTATGCCCATCATTAGAAGTGGGTGGATGAAGGGAGGTATTCTAATGGTGGGCATACCCACTGATCAATCTCTTTTTTTCGTTCAGCCAACAGGCTGCATGAAAAAAAAGATTACAATACATGTCCAACAAGGACCAGCAACGTACTGGTATGTTGCTGGATTTTGAATGTTTATACCAGAATGATGCCTGCGGGTTTAGGTATCATCTTGGTATCATTCTTTTCAGCCAGCGGCCGGCTTTCATGTAAAAGCAATCCTAGCAGATAATTAGCCCCTAGACTGCTTTTACAAGCAGTGGGACGGAATGTCTCCCCCCGGATATAAACCGCGCCATTGGGAAATGGGGAAAGTATTTTATCACACCGATCTTGGTGTGGTCAGATGCTTTGAGGGCAGAGGAAAGATCTAGGGTCTAACCCCCCAATTTTTTTTTAAAAAAAGAGTACCTGTCACTACCTATTGCTATCATAGGGGATATTTACATTCCCTGAGATAACAGTAAAAATGGTAAAAAATAAATAAATATGGAAGGAACAGTTTAACAATAAAATAAAAAATCTAAATAAATAATAATAAAAAATAAAGCACCCCTGTCCCCCACTGCTCTTGCGCAAAGGCGAACGCAAGCGTCGGTCTAGCGTCATATGTAAACAGCAATTGCACCATGCATGTGAGGTATCACCGCGAAGGTCAGATCGAGGGCAGTCATTTTAGTAGTAGACCTCCTCTGTAAATCTAATGTGGTAACCTGTAAAGGCTTTTAAAAGCTTTTAAAAATGTGTGTAGTTTGTCGCCGCTGCACGTTTGTGCGCAATTTTAAAGCATGTCGTGTTTGGTATCCATGTACTCGGCCTAAGATCATCTTTTTTATTTCATCAAACATTTGGGCAATATAGTGTGTTTTAGTGCATTAAAAATAATAAAAGTGTGTTTTTCCCCAAAAAAATGCGTTTGAAAAATCGCTGCGCAAATACTGTGTGGAAAAAAAATGCAACACCCACTATTTTAATCTGTAAGGCCTTTGCTTTAAAAAAATGTATAATGTTTGGGGGTTCAACGTAATTTTCTTGCAAGAAAAAAAATGTGTTTTCATGTAAACAAAAAGTGTCAGAAAGGGCTTTGTCTTCAAGTGGTTAGAAGAGTGGATGATGTGTGACATAAGCTTCCTAATGTTGTGCATAAAATGCCAGGACAGTTCAAACCCCCCCAAATGACCCCATTTTGGAAAGTACACACCCCAAGCTATTTGCTGAGAGGCATTTTGAGCCCATTGAATATTTTTTTTTGTCCCAAGTGATTGAATAATGACAAAAAGAAAAAAAAAATTACAAAAAGTTGTCACTAAATGATATATGGCTCAAACATGCCATGGTTATATGTGGAATTGCACCCCAAAATACATTCTGTTGCTTCTCCTGAGTACGGGGATACCACATGTGTGAGACATTTTGGGAGCCTAGCCGCGTACAGGACCCCGAAAACCAAGCACCGCCTTCAGGATCTCTAAGGGTGTACATTTTTGATTTCACTCCTCACTGCCTATCACAGTTTCAGAGGCCATGGAATGCCCAGATGGCACAACCCCCCCCCCCCAAATGACCCCATTTTGGAAAGTAGATACCCCAAGCTATTTGCTGAGAGGTATGTTGAGTATTTTGCAGACCTCGCTTTTTGAAAATTGAAAAAAGAAAAAAAAAATGTCTTTCTTCATTTTCAAAAACAAATGAGAGCTGTAAAATACTCACTATTCCTCTCAGCAAATAGCTTGGGGTGTCTACTTTTCAAAATGGGGTCATTTGTGGGGGTTTTGTGTTATCTTAGCATTTTATGGCCTTCAAAACTGTGATAGGTAGTGAGGAGTGAAATCAAAAATTGACGCCCTTAGAAATCCTGAAGGCGGTGCTTGGTTTTTGGGGCCCCGTACGCGGCTAGGCTATCAAAAAGTCCCACACATGTGGTATCTCTGTACTCAGGAGAAGCAGCAAAATGTATTTTGGGGTGCAATTCCACATATAACTATGGCATGTTTGAGCAATATATAATTTAGTGACAACTCTTTGTACATTTTTTTTTTTTTGTCATTCAATCATTTGGGACAAAAAAAAAATATTCAATGGGCTCAACATGCCTCTCAGCAAATAGCTTGGGGTGTCTACTTTCCTAAATGGGGTCATTTGGGGGGGTTTGTGCCATCTTGGCATTTTATGGCCTTCAAAACTGTGATAGGCAGTGATAGGTAGTGAGGAGTGAAATCAAAAATGTATGCCCTTAGAAATCTTGAAGGCGGTGCTTGGTTTTTGGGGCCCCGTACGTGGCTAGGCTCCCAAAAAATACCACACATGTGGTATCCCCGTACTCAGGAGAAGCAGCAGAATGTATTTTGGGGTGTAGTTTCACATATGCCCATGGCATGTGTGAGCAATATATCATTTAGTGACAACTTTGTGCAAAAAAAAAAGTTTGTCATATTCCCACAACTTGTGTCAAAATATAAAATATTCCATGGACTCAAAATGCCTCTCAGCAAATAGCTTGGGGTGTCTACTTTCCAAAATGGGGTCATTTGGGGGGGTTTTGTGCTATTTTGGCATTTTATGGCCTTCGAAACTGTGATAGGTAGTGAGGAGTAAAATCAAAAATTTGCGCCCTTAGAAATCCTGAAGGTGGTGCTTGGTTTTCGGGGGCCCGTACGTGGCTAGGCTCCTAAAAAGTCCCACACATGTGGTATCCCCGTACTCAGGAGAAGCAGCAAAATGTATTTTGGGGTGCAATTCCACATATAACCATGGCATGTGTGAGCAATATATCATTTAGTGACAACTTTTTTTTTTTTTTTGTCATTATTCAATCACTTGGGACAAAAAAAAATATTTAATTGGCTCAACATGCCTCTCAGCAATTTCCTTGGGGTGTCTACTTTCCAAAATGGGGTAATTTGGGGGGTTTTGTACTGCCCTGCCATTTTAGCACCTCAAGAAATGAGATAGGCAGTCATAAATTAAAAGCTGTGTAAATTCCAGAAAATGTACCCTAGTTTGTAGACGCTATAACTTTTGCGCAAACCAATAAATATACGCTTATTGACATTTTTTTTACTAAAGACATGTGGCTGAATACATTTTGGCCTAAATGTATGACTAAAATTGAGTTTATTCGATTTTTCTTATAACAGAAAGTAGAAAATATAAATATTTTTTCAAAATTTTCAGTCTTTTTCCGTTTATATCGCAAAAAAAAAATTGCACAGGCAATCAAATGCCATTAAAAGAAAGCTCTATTTGTGGGAAGAAAATGACGCAAATTTCATTTGGGTACAACACTGCATGTCCGCACAATTTCCAGTTAAAGCAGCGCAGTGCCAAATTGTGAAATCACCTCTGGTCATTATGGTCCGTATTGGTCCGGGGCTTAAGTGGTTAACAGCCGCTGGTCCCTCACCCTGCATCTTGGTTGCATTCTGACGCATGCAGTAAACGCAAACTTTGCGTGCGCACAAGTGAGTTGTCTCAACAGGTCTATACAACGGACGTAGCTCCATTTATTATAAATATATTAACTACTTGGAGCCCGGGTCATTGTCAAATGACAGCCACAAGGTGACTCTTCAGGTCCGGGAGGCCGTCTATTGACGGCCTTGGCTCCTCCGGCCACTGGGGGGCACGTGCGACCGCCGCGTCACTGAGGTGCCGATGCGCGTGCCTGGTGGCCGCGATGTCCGCCAGGTACCCGCGATCGACCGTTACACAGCCACGTCCTGTCATGGAGAGGAGACCGATGCTGTGTCCCTTGTACATAGGGACACAGATCGGTCACCTCCCCCAGTCAGTCCCCTCCCCCCACAGTAAGAATCACTCCTAGGGAACACATTTAACCACTTCCTAGCCCCCTAGTGTTAACCCCTTCCCTGTCAGTCACATTTATACAGTAATCAGTGCATATTTATATCACTGTTCGCTGTATAAATCTGAATGGTCCCAAAAATGTGTCAAAAGTGTCCGATGTATCCGCCGTAATATCGCAGTCCTGACAAAAAACGCAAATATCCACCATTACTAGTAAAAAAAAATTATAAAAAAAAAATCATAATTCTATCCCCTATTTTGTAGGCGCTATAACTTTTGCGCAAACCAATCACTATACACTTATTGCGATTTTTTTTGTAGAAGAATACATAGGCCTAAACTGAGAAACTAAACCTAAACTTATTATAGCAAAAAGTAAAAAATATTGTGGTTTTTTTTCAAAATTGGTGCTCTTTTTTTTTTTTATAGCGCAAAAAATAAAAACCACCAAAAGAAAGCTCTATTTGTGGGAAAAAAAGTGCCGAAAGCTGAAATTTCGCCTGGGCAGGAAGCAAGTGGTTAATCGGCAAATAAAATAAACATTTTAGATGGTATGTTAAGCAACATTTAAACCATGTGAACGATAATTTGTTCAATGGCGCTCTTTTGTCCTGATGGGCCTCAAACGTATGGGAACTGCCTTGTGCAGGTTTTCAAAGTTCCAAAAGGCGTCAAACTCTTTAACCACTTCACATAGTCATATGACGTCCACAGATGGGATCTCCCATCCTGGGTGGACATCATATGACGTCCTGGGCTTCCCGGCCGTCTAGGGGGCTCGCGCACGCCGCCGGGACCCGGTGCGCGTGCCCTCCGGCCGCGATATACGCCACGCACCCGCAATTGCCCGCAATCACGGCAGGACTGTGGATCTGTGTCAGGGCCCGGACTGGTGGCTAGTGAGGACACAGGAGGTGGATCCTCTGTGCCAGAGAGGCGAAGGCACGGGTCGCACTGGAGGACCGGTTCTAAGCAGCTACCGGTTTTCACCAGAGCCCGCCGCAAAGCGGGATGGACTTGCTGCGGCGGTAGCAACCAGGTCGTGTCCCCCAGTAGCGGCTCGACTTCTCTGGCAGCTGAGATAGGCACGGTACACAGGGACTAGGCAGAGGCAAGGTCAGACGTAGCGGAAGGTCAGGGCAGGCGGCAATGGTTCGTTGTCAGGGGCAACGGCAGAAGATCAGATACACTGGCAAGGCAACTACAAAACGCTTTCTCAGGGCACTAAGGCAACAAGATCCGGCAAGGACAGGAAGGGGGAGTGGGTTTTTAAGTGTTTTGGGTGTGTACACAGTTATTGGACCAGGCACCAATCAATGGTGCACTGGCCCTTTAAATTTAAGAAGACCGGCGCGCACGCGCCCTGGAGAGCAACGGGACCGCGCGCGCCGGGACAGAGCAGAAGGAGGAGGCCGGTGAGCAGGATGGGATGCGATCCGCGGGCGGACAGGTGCCGCCGCATGGATCGCATCCCCGCCAGCATCAGAGCAGCGCTCTCGGTCAGAGGGGCCGACCGGAGCGCTGCAGGGGGACAGACGCCGCGGGCGCTCCGGGATGGATGGGACACCCGGAGCGCTCGGCGTTACAGTACCCCCCCCTTAGGTCTCCCCCTCTTCTTGGAACCCAAGAATCTACGGATGAGCTCTTTATCTAAAATGTTGGCCTCAGGTTCCCAGGATCTTTCCTCAGGACCACAGTTCTCCCAATCAACTAAAAAACATATTTTACCTCGGATGACCTTGGAGGCGAGGATCTCTTTCACCGAGAAGACATCAGAAGAGCCAGAGACAGGAGCAGGAGCAGTGACCTTAGGGGAAAATCGGTTAAGAATGAGGGGTTTAAGAAGAGACACATGAAAAGAGTTGGGAATACGAAGAGAAGGAGGAAGGTGGAGCTTGTAAGAAACAGAATTGATTTGGTTTTTGATTTTAAATGGCCCGAGGTAACGAGGGCCCAGCTTGTAGCTAGGTACCCGAAACCGAACATATTTGGAGGAGAGCCACACTTTGTCACCAGGGGCATAGACAGGAGGGATTCTTCTTTTTTTATCTGCATGTCTCTTCATGCGGGCAGAGGCCAGTGAGAGTGACTTTTGAGTCTCTTTCCAGATAGAGGCAAAGTCCTGAGTTAATTCATCCACGGCCGGAACTCCAGAAGACGTGGGAATGGGGAGGGGGGGCAATGGGTGACGGCCGTAGACCACAAAGAAAGGCGACTTGGAGGAAGATTCAGAGTTCTTGAAATTGTATGAGAATTCTGCCCAGGGCAATAGGTCGACCCAATCGTCCTGACGGGCGGAGACAAAATGTCGTAGGTAGTCGCCAAGGACCTGGTTAACTCTCTCCACCTGTTGGACTGCGGGTGATAAGCGGAAGAAAAATTCAACTTAATCTTTAGTTGAGTACAGAGAGCTCTCCAAAATTTTGAGATGAATTGAACGCCTCTATCCGAGACGATATGTGAGGGCAGCCCATGGAGGCGGAAAATTTGAAGAAAAAAATGCTTCGCCAACTGAGGTGCAGTAGGCAGACCAGGAAGCGGGACAAAATGAGCCATTTTAGAAAAGCGGTCAACGACCACCCAGATGACAGTGTTACTACGAGACAAAGGGAGGTCCGTGATGAAATCCATGGCGATGTGGGACCATGGTTGTTCAGGCACAGGTAGGGGAAGGAGAAGACCTGCAGGCTTCTGGCGAGGAGTCTTGTCACGTGCACAGATAGTGCAGGCCCGTACAAAGTCAGTCACATCTTTCTCCTGGGTAGGCCACCAATAGTGTCTGGCAATCAATTGTATGGATTTTTTGATCCCAGCGTGACCGGCTAGATGGGAGGAATGGCCCCACTTGAGTATCTGAAGCCGAAGGCGTGGAGGAACGAAAGACTTTCCTGGAGGAATTGGCACGAGAGAAGCGGGAGCAGAGGAAATCAGACACTCAGGGGGTACGATGTGTTGAGGAGGAGTCTCGGTTTCAGAGGTATCGGAGAAACGGGACAAGGCATCAGCCCTGACATTTTTGTCTGCGGGCCGAAAATGGATCTGGAAGTTGAAGCGGGCAAAGAACAATGACCACCTGGCCTGGCGAGGATTTAGGCGCTGAGCGGACTGAAGGTAGGACAAATTTTTATGGTCAGTGTAGATGGAGATAGGGTGAAGGGATCCTTCCAGGAGATGTCTCCACTCTTCTAATGCCAACTTGATGGCCAACAGTTCACAGTCACCTATGGAATAGTTTTTTTCCGGAGGGGAGAAAGTTTTAGAGAAAAAACCACAAGTGACGTTTTTCCCTTTAGCGTTTTTTTGAAGAAGCACAGCTCCGGCTCCTACCGAGGAGGCGTCAACTTCAAGGAAGAACGGCTTTAGAGGATCTGGCCGAGACAGGACAGGTGCAGAGGAGAAGGCGGTCTTAAGGCGAGTAAAGGCTTCCTCCGCTTGAGGCGGCCAGGACCTAGGATTCGCGTCTTTTTTGGTCAGTGCCCCTATAGGGGCAACGATGGTGGAGAAGTGGGGTATGAACTGACGATAGTAGTTGGCGAATCCAAGGAAGCGATGGATAGCACGAAGTCCAGAGGGGCGTGGCCAACCCAAGACTGCGGAGAGTTTGTCAGGGTCCATTTGAAGACCTTGTCCAGAGACCAGATAACCTAGGAAAGGAAGACTGCTGCGCTCAAAAAGGCATTTTTCAAATTTAGCGTAAAGATGATTTATGCGGAGGCGCTGGAGCACTTGACGGACATGGAGCCGATGTTCCTCAAGGTTGGCAGAGAAGATTAGGATGTCGTCAAGATAGACAACCACACAGGTATACAGTAGGTCCCGGAAGATTTTGTTGACAAAATCTTGAAAGACTGCAGGGGCGTTGCAAAGTCCGAACGGCATGACGAGATATTCAAAGTGACCATCTCTGGTGTTAAATGCGGTTTTCCATTCATCTCCTTTACGGATTCTGATGAGGTTATAAGCGCCCCTGAGGTCCAATTTAGAAAAAACGTTTGCTCCGCGCAGACGGTCAAAGAGCTCCGAGATGAGAGGCAGAGGGTAGCGTTTTTTTATAGTGATTTTATTGAGACCACGATAGTCTATGCAAGGGCGTAGAGATCCGTCCTTCTTGGCCACGAAGAAGAACCCCGCTCCGGCTGGAGAAGATGATTTCCTAATAAAACCCCTCTTGAGGTTCTCCTGAATGTATTCAGTCATGGCCTTGGTTTCAGGAGAGGAGAGAGGGTAAATTCTGCCACGGGGTGGTGTAGTACCTGGGAGCAAGTCAATGGGGCAGTCGTAGGGTCTATGTGGTGGTAAGACCTCCGCCTGTTTTTTGCAAAAGACATCAGAAAAGTCCTGATAGGCCTTTGGAAGGCCAGGCAAAGGAGTAGTGATGGGGACTTGACAGGTCGGTACAGACTTAAGGCAATGCTTGTGACAGGAGTCACCCCAGGATTTGATGTCCCCAGTGGTCCAGTCGAGGGTAGGAGTGTGACGCTGGAGCCAGGGTAGGCCAAGAAGGATGTCAGAAGTACAGTTCGGCAAAACAAAGAATTCAATCTTTTCGTGGTGAAGAACACCAACGGACATGAGCAGGGGTTCGGTGCGGTAACGCACGGTACAATCCAAATTCTCTCCATTTACAGAGGAAATGAAGAAGGGTTTGATGAGATGGGTAACAGGAATGTTGAACCTGTTGATAAAAGAGGCTTCAATAAAGTTTCCTGCAGAACCAGAGTCCAGGAAGGCCACCGCAGGGAAGAGGGAGCCAGCAGAAGGAGAAATCCGCACAGGAATAGTCAGACGTGGAGAGGAAGAATTCACACCTAGTAACGCCTCTCCCACGTTCACTAGGTGCGAGCGTTTCCCTGACGTGGAGGACGAATAGGGCAGTCTTTTAGGAAGTGTTCAGAGCTCGCACAATAAAGGCATAAGTTCTCGTTCCTACGGCGAGACCTCTCTTGTAGGGTCAGGCGAGACCGGTCCACTTGCATGGCCTCCTCGGCAGGAGGCACGGTAACAGGATGCATTGGATTCAGAAAGAGAGGAGCCAGGCGCGGATAACGCCTGGTGCGAACGAGATCTTTCTCCTGGCGAAGCTCTTGGCGTCTTTCGACGTAGCGCATATTGACGCGGGTAGCTAAATGGATGAGTTCCGTCAAGGAAGAGGGTATCTCTCGTGCGGCCAGACAATCCTTGATGTGGCCGGATAAACCCTTCTTGAAGGTCGCGCAGAGAGACTCATCATTCCAGGCTAACTCTGAGGCCAGTGTGCGGAACTGTATGGCATATTCGCCCACAGAGGAGTTTCCTTGGACAAGGTTAAGCAGGGCGGTTTCAGCGGATGAGGCTCGGCCTAGTTCCTCAAAAACGCTGCGAACCTCAGCAAAGAAGGACTGAACGGTGGCTGTAGCAGGGTCGTTGCGGTCCCAGAGTGGCGTGGCCCAGGCCAAGGCCTTTCCAGACAACAGAGAGACCACGAATGCCACTTTAGACCGTTCTGTGGAAAACTGGTCAGACATCATCTCAAGATGCAGGGAACATTGGGACAAGAATCCCCGGCACATCCTAGAATCCCCATCAAATTTCTCCGGAAGAGACAGGCGAATTCTCGAGGTAGTAGCGGCAGCTCGGAGAGGGGAAGATGCTGGAGGCTGTGGAGGCAGAAGCTGCTGGACCATGGCGGTCAACTGCGACAGCTGCTGTCCTTGTTGGACGATCTGTTGCGACTGCTGGGCAGCCACGGTAGTGAGGTCAGCGAGATTTGGCAGCGGTACCTCAGCGGGATCCATGGCCGGATCTACTGTCAGGGCCCGGACTGGTGGCTAGTGAGGACACAGGAGGTGGATCCTCTGTGCCAGAGAGGCGAAGGCACGGGTCGCACTGGAGGACCGGTTCTAAGCAGCTACCGGTTTTCACCAGAGCTCGCCGCAAAGCGGGATGGACTTGCTGCGGCGGTAGCAACCAGGTCGTGTCCCCCAGTAGCGGCTCGACTTCTCTGGCAGCTGAGATAGGCACGGTACACAGGGACTAGGCAGAGGCAAGGTCAGACGTAGCGGAAGGTCAGGGTAGGCGGCAATGGTTCGTTGTCAGGGGCAACGGCAGAAGGTCAGATACACTGGCAGGGCAACTACAAAACGCTTTCTCAGGGCACTAAGGCAACAAGATCCGGCAAGGACAGGAAGGGGGAGTGGGTTTTTAAGTGTTTTGGGTGTGTACACAGTAATTGGACCAGGCACCAATCAATGGTGCACTGGCCCTTTAAATTTAAGAAGACCGGCGCGCGCGCGCGCCCTGGAGAGCAGCGGGACCGCGCGCCCCGGGACGGAGCAGAAGGAGGAGGCCGGTGAGCAGGATGGGATGCGATCCGCGGGCGGACAGGTGCCGCCGCATGGATCGCATCCCCGCCAGCATCAGAGCAGCGCTCTCGGTCAGAGGGGCCGACCGGAGCGCTGCAGGGGGACAGACGCCGCGGGCGCTCCGGGATGGATGGGACACCCGGAGCGCTCGGCGTTACAATCTGTGTGTGTAAACACACAGATCCATATCCTGTCAGAGGTGAGGAGACCGTTGTGTGTTCCCAGTACAGAGGAACACAGATCGGTCTCCTCCCCTTGTGAGTCCCCTCCCCCTACAGTTAGAATCACTCCCAGGGAACATATTTAACCCCTTCAGCGCCCACTAGTGTGTTAACCCTTCCCTGACAGTCGCATTTACACAGTAATCAGTGCATTATAGCACTAATCGCTGAATAAATTTGAATGGTCACAAAAACGTGTCAAAAGTGTCCGATATGTCTGCAGCAATGTCACGGTCACAATAAAAATCGCAGATCGCCGCCATTACTAGTAAAAAAAAATGCAATAAATCTATCCCCTATTTTGAAGACGCTATAACATTTGCGCAAACCAATATACGCTTATTGCGATTTTTTGATCAAAAATATGTAGAAGAATACGTATCGGCCTAAACTGTGGAAAAATTTAGTTTTTTTTCATAGATTTTTTGGGGATATTTATTATAGCAAAAAGTAAAAAATATTGCATTTTTTTCAAAATTGTCGCTCTATTTTTGTTTATAGCGCAAAAAAAAAATGCAGAGGTGATCAAATACCACCAAAAGAAAGCTCTATTTGTGGGGAAAAAAGGACGTCAATTTTGTTTGGGAGCCACTTTGTACGACCGCGCAATTGTCAGTTAAAGCGGTGCAGTGCCGAATCGCAAAAAGTGCTCTGGTAAGGAAGGGGGTAAATTCTTCGGGGGCTGAAGTGGTTAAAATATACTCATCAAAACTCGTGCGGTTGCACGTTTGGCAAACATGCGTCCTGCAATTTCAGTGAAATTAAAAGATAATTTTTTTTAAGTAAATGTAACTCAATTAGAATATGGAAATGCACATACCTTAAAAGTTTTGTCTAGATTATTCAATATTATACATGTAGCGGGGTATTCCCCTATATTGGAAGAAACTACATTACCCATAACCCCATTCTTCAGATGTTCCACCGCAGAGACTCATGGGAGGGGTTATAAAAGGAGGAGGCGAGGCCGGGCTCGGCCTCTTTGGGGGACACGAGACTTCACAGACGGATCCTCCTGTGCGGATGTGTCGGAGTGCAAGGCCTGAAGCCTAAGGCCTTGCTCTGCACCAAAGAGCCTTCCACCCTCCCCTCTGCGAGCCTGGGTGGCATCTGACTTTGTGAGCTACAGCCTTGTCGGATCGGGGGCCCGATCGTTGGAGAGATCGAGTGTGTGTGACACGGCCGGTGGAGGTTTCCCGGACTGGATCCGTAGTCCGGCGGGTGAGAGGGCGTAAGCCCAGTTAAGATACTGTTACTGTATATAGGCCTATAGACTGCCGTGGCCTACAAGTTATTTTCATACCCCTTGGATTACAAAGTTATACTCTGTTTAAAGTGCACCACCATTACAGACCTGCCGGCGAAGAAAGAAGGACTAAGCTAAATATTAGAACCAGGCCTGGTGGGGATTCTAGCGTGTTTGATTACTGCGCCATAGGGCACTTAGTTAACGGTCGCCCGTATGGCGCACCTGTAGCGTGTGTTACTATATAGTGTGTTAGAGTGGCAGGACGCTGCCCTTAGGAGTGATTATCTTGAACTGTGATTACTGTTACCCCTTTATCCATATTGAGGAAAAACGAGTAAAACACTTTACCTATTACAATTCATTACTGTGTCCTTGCTTAGTTATTCTATTGCATAGGACATATCATTGATTGTTAGTACTAGCTGTGCCAGAAGGGGGTAGAGCCTATTGCCGGGGGTTGGCGGAGCTGCACTCAGGGCCCAAATCTAATTCTGCGGCCTCCTTAGTTGGAGGTATCGCTACACGTGGGGGTTCTCGTCCGGGATCCTGATGCAGCAAGCGAACGCCAGAAGTGCCGGCATGGACCCCATGGATCCAAGAGCGGTAGAAGAGTGGTGCAAAGCCGCTAATACAGAGCCAAAACAGTCGATAGCCATTAGCCTCCCTGGCGAGAAATGGTCAAGTGAGACGGTAGAGGAACTGATGAGTTCAGTGTCCCCAGATCACACACCGTGGGTGATAGACATGAAGACAGACCCAAACATCTCATATCAATACGCATTAGTGGAATATTGGGACGGGATGCCAGAGGCCTGTAAGCACAAGTGTCTGCGGACGCCAGACAACAGAACATTTAGGCTGGCGCACGCAATAACTGTAGAAAGGGAACCATCCCCTACGGGATCGCCACAGGCTGCGGCCCGAACTCCACCTGAAAGAGAAGACAGGACGACACCCCAGGTGGCACCTGCATCGGCCACTGCTATATCACCAGAACTGATAAATGCAATAGGGGATTTGCTAGCCAAATGTCAGAAGACAAGTACGGTGCATGTGGAAACTAGCTACCGGAGACTAAAAATATTCTCAGGGAAGTCCCCTGTCCCGGCAGGGGAAGAAGATTTTGATACCTGGGTGGAGCAGGCATTACAGGCGGTGGAGGCATGGGAGGTGCCGGAGGCACAGAAGAGGCAGCGAGTGTTAGAAAGCCTTAAAGGTGCAGCAGCAGAAGCAGTGAAAAGTTTCCGGTTTGGGAATGCAGGGTGCACGGCGCAGGATTGTCTAGCTATGCTGCAGGAAGAGTTTGGTCAATTAGACAAGGTGACAGAGACGGTCTACCAGTTTGAACACACTTTCCAAAAACCGGAGGAGAAACTTTCCGAGTATGTCAGAAGGCTAAACAGGCTGCTGTGCAAGATTGTGTTAAAGAAATGGGATGAAGCCCCAAGATGCCGATGCGGCAAGAATGAAGCAAGTCTTAAAGGGAGCGCTACGCTCCGATCCAGTCTGGCTGCACCTGAAAACCTTGGGAGGAGGAATGTTGCTGACTTATGCTGATTTAATAAAAATTATCAGAGATGAGGAGGCGCTGCAACAGGACCAGCAGAAGGATAAGACAAATGTTGTACCCGCACAGGTGCTGGTCAATCCAGTAATGACCCCTGAAAGAGAGGCGGAGATAGACACCCTAAAAACTCAAATGTCCAAGGTGTTAGAGATATTGACCTCTCTGATAGCAAAAGACACAGAGTGTCCCAAGAAGAAGGAAAGTCCAAGGAAGGAATTGTTCCCGATTGCCTCAGCACCCGAACCTTTACAAGAATGGGGAGATATAGTCTGCTTCAACTGTGGGGGAGTTGGCCACATTGCAGCCACATGTTCTAGTCCGAAGAAGAAGAGACCAGACAACTGCAAGCCGGTGGGAAACTCCAGAGGGCCCCGGTGAAGGAGTCAACCGGGTGCCCACCATCTTCAGTAAACTCCAAGCTGAATGCGAAGAAAAACAAAAAGAGAGATAGAACACCAAAGGGGAAACGCAATACCCCTCAACAAAGCTATACTCCAAGAAGAAGGGGGAGACCCCTCAGGAGAGGCACGGCACCCCCCAAAGGGGGTGCCCACCCAAGAAAAATAATAGTACGCCTCAGCGGGTTCCTACACCCATTAAAAGGAGGGAAGTCAGTGCATACCAGGCTCAAGAAAGGTTCAAGTCCAAAGGGAATAGGACAAGAGAGAGTCCAAAGGGAAAAGGTCTGAAGAAGGCGGCTCCTGCCGGACCATATCCAGAGAAGCTGGTAGGCCCATCCCCTATAGTGCCCATTCAAGTGGAGGGAGTCTACACCAGGGGCCTCCTGGATACCGGGGCACAAGTGACCCTACTATACCGGGACTTCTATGACAGGCACCTGAGTCATCTGCCTATCCAGAAGATAGAAGAGCTGGAAATATGGGGAATTGGAACCCAGAGTTTCCCTTACGACGGCTACCTTCCCATCCAAATGACCTTTGACCCATCCGTGGCTGGGAAGGCCGAAGTGTTTGACACCCTGGCAGTTGTGTGTCCTAGGCCGCCTGGAGCCAACAAGAATTCCCTCATAATAGGGACAAACACGGACCTGGTCCGAAGACTCCTGACCCCTCTCGTGACAGAAGAAAGACAAGCAGCTACCAAGATCCATCCCATGCTGAAGACAGCCTACCAACGGCTGGTCCAAGAGCGGGAGACCCCTGGAGAGGAGATAGGGAAGGTGTGGAGACTTGGAAGAGAAGGGGTAGTGTTGCAGCCCGGTGAAGTAACCTGTCTCAGGGCCACTGTGAAGCTTACTTGGGAGCAGCCTGGTCCCTTTGTCATGCTGGAGTCAGACCCAAGGGGTGAGTCCTCAGGCCTGGAGGTGATACCGGAAGTGATTCCGCTGAAGGTCCTGAAGAAGGCCCATTATAGAGTTCCAGTGAGTGTTAGGAATACTACCAAAGACCCCATGGAAATCCCAGCCAGAATGTTGCTAGGCCAGGTGAGCCCGGCGGCCCCTGTTACCCTGTCAGAAGTGAAGAGGACAGGAGAAGAAGGGGATGTTTGGGAGAAGCTGACCATGGAAAACCCGAATCTGTCAAGGGCTTGGAAAGAGAGAGCCAAGGCCCAGTTGAATAGATGGGAGAAGATCTTCTCTAAGGATGAGTTTGATGTGGGGTGTGCAAGGAGTGCCACCCATCGGATCCGCCTCCAGGAAGATAAGCCCTTCCGAGAGAGGGTCAGGCGGGTCCCGCTAGCAGATCTGGAGGATCTGAGGGAACAACTTGCAGAACTCAAGAGGACTGGTGTGATACGGGAGTCCAGAAGCCCCTATGCCTCTCCCATAGTGGTAGTCCGAAAGAAGAATGGATCATTGAGGCTCTGTATAGACTACAGGACTCTCAACAGGAGAACCATACCTGACCAATACACCACTCCGAGGATAGAGGATGCCCTACAGAGCTTGTCTGGAGCCAAATGGTTCAGCGTTATGGATCTCAAGAGTGGGTACTATCAGATTCCGATGCACCCAGCAGACAAAGAGAAGACAGCTTTCATAACCCCAGTGGGGTTCTTCGAATTCGACCGGATGCCCCAAGGTCTGTCTGGAGCCCCAGCTACTTTCCAACGCCTCATGGAGAAGACAGTAGGGGACATGAACTTGATCGAAGTCCTTGTATACCTGGACGATGTCATTGTCTTTGGGAGAACCTTGGAGGAACATGAAGAGAGGCTGGAAAAAGTGTTGAGAAGACTTAGTGAGGAAGGACTTAAGCTTTCGCCTGAGAAGTGTCGGTTCTACCAGTCTTCTGTGAACTATCTGGGACACATAGTATCTGAAGAAGGGGTGGCCACAGACCCTGAGAAATTGGAGGCAGTTACCTCCTGGCCACAGCCCACCACAGTAACAGAACTCAGATCCTTCTTGGGCTTCTGCTCCTACTACAGGAGGTTTGTGGAGGGATTTGCCCGAATTGCTAGACCATTGAATGAGTTGCTCAAGACTGAAGGAGAAGAGGATGGCTCGGGGCCCAGGAGGCCAGGAGAGTCCATCAGAGATCAGTGGAATCAGAAGTGTGAAGAGGCTTTCCAGGAATTGAAGAGGAGCCTGACCACTGCACCAGTCTTGGCCTACGCAGACCCAACCAAACCCTATGAACTGCACGTGGATGCTAGTCATGACAGTCTGGGAGGAGTACTTTACCAAGAACATGAGGGGCAATTGCGGCCTGTTGCCTATGTGAGTAGGAGCCTGACCCCCTCTGAGAAGAACTACCCCACTCACAAGCTGGAGTTCCTGGCCCTCAAGTGGGCGGTAGTAGACAAGCTCAAAGACTACCTGTATGGAGCAGAGTTCACTGTGAAGACTGACAACAACCCCCTTACCTACCTGTTCACCACGGCCAAGCTGGATGCCACTGGACACAGGTGGCTGGCCGCACTGTCTGGATTCAACTTCAGCCTTAAGTATAGACCAGGAGTAGGGAATCGAGACGCAGACGCTCTGTCCAGAAGATCTCATTCCCCGACCATTGAAATAGAAGATTGGACCCAAGTGGCACCGGACGGGGTGCGGGCCCTTTGTCAAGGAGCTGCATTCCAAGCCCGAGGAGGCTCCAGAGCAGAGGAAATAGGAGTTACCACGGTGGGAGTCCCCAAACACTACTGTGGAGTAGCTCAATTGGAAGAGGACAACCTACCAAGACTGTCCAAGAAGGAATTGAGGTGTGACCAATTGGAAGACCCCATGGGGAGATTGGTCCTGGAGGCCTTGAAAAATCAGGATCCAAACATACTCATGCGTCAACCTTCAAAAGAAGCTCGCCTGCTGAGGAAGGAGTGGGATAGGTTGCAGTTACATCAGGGAGTGGTCTACCGAAGGGGCCCCTCTGATGACTCAGAAGATAAGTGGCAGATGTTCCTCCCAGAGAAACATCGGGAGACTGTTCTGAGGGCCTTACATGACAATCATGGCCACCTAGGGGCTGAAAGGACCTTTCAACTTGTCAGAAGTCGGTTCTATTGGCCCTGCATGAGGGCAGAGGTAGAGGAGTACTGCCACTCATGTGCGCGATGCATCCAGAGGAAGACTTTGCCCCATCAAGCTGCCCCAATGGGCCATCTACAGAGCCAAGGGCCCATGGACCTGGTGTGCATTGATTTCCTCTGCCTCGAACCCGACCTGAGTGGACTAGGAAATGTTCTGGTGATAACCGACCATTTCACCCGGTATGCCCAGGCTTTCCCCACCAAAGATCAGAAGGCCTCCACCGTGGCCAAGGTACTTATGGAGAAATATTTTGTCCATTATGGGCTGCCACAGAGACTCCATTCAGACCAAGGGAGGGACTTCGAGAGTAAACTGATCCGGAAGCTCTTGGATTCTTTGGGAATTAAGAAGACTCGAACTACACCTTACCATCCTCAGGGAGATGCTCAGCCGGAAAGGTTCAACCGAACCTTGCTCAACATGTTGGGGACTCTGGAAAGCGAGAAAAAGCAACATTGGAGCAAACACATAGCAGCCATAGTACATGCTTACAACTGCACCATCAGTGATGCTACAGGCTATTCCCCATATCGACTCATGTTTGGGAGAGAAGCGAGACTACCGGTGGACCTGGCTTTTGGCACCTCACTGGACCATTCCTCAGTCACCTCCCACAAAGGATATGTGGATAGGCTCAGACACAGCCTGAAAGTAGCATATGAACAAGCTCAAGCGGCCTCAGATCAAAGGGGAGCTCGGAATAAAATAAATTTCGACTTGAAGGTCCGGGTACAAGACCTACAGCCCGGGGATCGAGTACTGTTGCGCAATCTGGGAGTCCCTGGGAAGCACAAACTTGCAGACAGATGGAGATCTGAACCCTATGTCATTTGCAGGAAGTTGCCGGGCCTACCTGTCTACAAGGTGAAGCCAGTTGGAAAGGTAGGCCCACTGAAGACATGGCATCGAAACCACCTGCTCCCACTTGCGGAGGCAGTTAGAATACCTTCCGTGGGAGACTCCCCTGCACCGGCCTCTATCTTGGATACTCCTAGGCCGCACACTCGGTCACAGACCTCCCGAGCTGGAAATGGAGAAGCCTCCCAACTTAGTGGAGATGAAGAGGGAGAGCTTGATTGGCTGTGGTCTTCCCGAACTCCAGGAACTTCTATCATAGATCTTCCAGTCACCCAAGATACCACAGATGAGACACTGAACCCAGAGGCTACAGAGTTCATCCCTTTCAGTCCTTCAGCAGATTACTGGGAAGATGCCCATGATAGTTGCTCCGAGGAGGAGGAGCCTGTGGAGCCAGAGATTCCAGGAGAGCAAAGAGCTCGAAGAGTCATTCGACCTCCTAAGAAGCTGACCTACCCCCAGATGGGGAACAGTTCGGAAGACTCTGTGGTCACTGCTAGGAGAAATGCTGAGATTCCCGATCCCTCCACTGTCCATTTGGTGGAGGGCAACCCCAGCTCACTCTCTGGCACAGTTAGGCAGGCCACCCATGATAATGTGACCTGTGGGCAAGGGAATTCAACCCCTCAGTTATGGTGGGAACCCCCTATCCCAACATCGTTTTCAGAATTTTCCAGTGTTATATATAGTTGTTGCTAAAATTTATCTTTGGGGACCAAAGAGTTTAAGTGGGGGGAGTGTGTAGCGGGGTATTCCCCTATATTGGAAGAAATTACATTACCCATAACCCCATTCTTCAGATGTTCCACCGCAGAGACTCATGGGAGGGGTTATAAAAGGAGGAGGCGAGGCCGGGCTCGGCCTCTTTGGGGGACACGAGACTTCACAGACGGATCCTCCTGTGCGGATGTGTCGGAGTGCAAGGCCTGAAGCCTGAGGCCTTGCTCTGCACCAAAGAGCCTTCCACCCTCCCCTCTGCGAGCCTGGGTGGCATCTGACTTTGTGAGCTACAGCCTTGTCGAATCGGGGGCCCGATCGTTGGAGAGATCGAGTGTGTGTGACACGGCCGGTGGAGGTTTCCCGGACTGGATCCGTAGTCCGGCGGGTGAGAGGGCGTAAGCCCAGTTAAGATACTGTTACTGTATATAGGCCTATAGACTGCCGTGGCCTACAAGTTATTTTCATACCCCTTGGATTACAAAGTTATACTCTGTTTAAAGTGCACCACCATTACAGACCTGCCGGCGAAGAAAGAAGGACTAAGCTAAATATTAGAACCAGGCCTGGTGGGGATTCTAGCGTGTTTGATTACTGCGCCATAGGGCACTTAGTTAACGGTCGCCCGTATGGCGCACCTGTAGCGTGTGTTACTATATAGTGTGTTAGAGTGGCAGGACGCTGCCCTTAGGAGTGATTATCTTGAACTGTGATTACTGTTACCCCTTTATCCATATTGAGGAAAAACGAGTAAAACACTTTACCTATTACAATTCATTACTGTGTCCTTGCTTAGTTATTCTATTGCATAGGACATATCATTGATTGTTAGTACTAGCTGTGCCAGAAGGGGGTAGAGCCTATTGCCGGGGGTTGGCGGAGCTGCACTCAGGGCCCAAATCTAATTCTGCGGCCTCCTTAGTTGGAGGTATCGCTACATACATTATTTTAGTAAAAGGTGTGTTTTAAGAACTAATGAAACTTAAGTAAGGTACTTAAAATATCAAAGTAAATTAATTAACATTTATTTTTATGTGGAAAATTATATAATTTTTATGTTAAAATTACAAGCCAACATAATCATTTTTATCAATGAGGGTTAAGCCAGTAGTTTTGCCTCCACACCGGTCATATAATTGCACAATTGACCTTCAACCTGGTGCTTTGCCTCCTCGTGGCCAGGTTTACACGTTGTCTGTCTCGGAGGATAAAGCAATGGACGACTGTTGCTTACACACTTTCTCGAGGGTTCATCTGCAAATGCTCATCTCCTGCTGGTGCTGGTTCTCAGTGGTGAACTGAGACCTTGTATCGATTGTAGGGGTCTCAACGGCATCACAATTAATAACGCCTATCCGATTTAGTTGATTATGAAATTATTTGACCGCCTCAAGGGAGCAGTGGTTTTCACAAAGCTCGATCTGAGAGGGGCCTACAATCTGGTTAGGATCAAGGAGGGCGACGAATGGAAACTGCGTTTAACACCAGGAGAGGACATTACGAATACCTCATAATACCATTTGGTCTTTACAACGCTCCTGCAGTTTTTCAGGAGTTCAACGATGTACTCCAAGATATGTTGCAGCAATGTGTGGTGGTTTATCTCGATGATATTCTCATGTATTCTAAATCCCTAGAGAGCCACCACACAGATGTCTCCTGTGTGCTACAGAGGCTGAGAGATAATAACCTGTATTGTAAGTTGAAGAAGTGAGAGTTCCACCGTGAACAGGTTACATTTCTGGGTTATGACTAGGGATGAGCCGAACACCCCCCGGTTCGGATCGCACCAGAATCTGCGAACGGACCGAAAGTTCGCGCGAACTTTAGAACCCTATTAAATACAATGGGACTCGAACGTTCAAAATCAAAAGTGCTAATTATCAAGGCTAATATGTAAGTTATTGTCCTAAAAAGGGTTTGGGGACCCGGGTCCTGCCCCATGTGACATGTATCAATGCAAAAAATAGTTTTAAAAACAGCCGTTTTTTTCGGAAGCAGTGATTTTAATGATGCTTAAAGTGAAAAAAAAGTGAAATATTCCTTTAAATATCGTACCTGGGGGGTGTCTATAGTATGCCTGTGAAGTGGCAAGTGTTTCCCGTGTTTAGAACTCTCCCTGCACAAAATGAAATTTCTAAAGGGAAAAAAGTCATTTAAAACTGCTTGCGGCTTTAATGTAATGTCTGGTCCCGGCAATATGGATGAAAATCATTGAGAAAAATGGTATCGTTATCCCCCCTCCCAGCCAATTACCAGCCCCTTTGGATCTTGTATGGATATTAAGGGGAATCCTGCACCCAAATTAAAAAAAGGAAAGGCGTGGGGCCCCCAGGCCCTATATACTCTGAACAGCAGTATACAGGCGGTGCAAACAAGACAGGGACTGTAGGTTTGTTGTTACGTAGAATCTGTAATTTTAAACTCCCTGCCTGTGATATTAGTATGAGAACACCAGAAATTGTATTCAGGTAAGCTTATGGTGCACACTGTGCAAAGGACACTAAAGCAAAATACTGCAGCTCCCTGCCTGTATTTGTATCAGAACACCAGCAATTGTATTGAGGTCAGCTTTAGGTGCACACAGTGCAAAGGACACTAAAGCAAAATACTGCAGCTCCCTGCCTGTATTTGTTTCAGAACACCAGCAATTGTATTCAGGTAAGCTTTTAGTGCACACTGTGCAAAGGACACTAAAGCAAAATACTGCAGCTCCCTGCCTGTATTTGTATCAGAACACCAGCAATTGTATTCAGGTAAGCTTTTGGTGCACACTGTGCAAAGGACACTAAAGCAAAATACTGCAGCTCCCTGCCTGTATTTGTATCAGAACACCAGCAATTGTATTCAGGTAAGCTTTTGGTTCACACTGTGCAAAGGACACTAAAGCAAAATACTGCAGCTCCCTGCCTGTATTTGTATCAGAACTAGACATGTGCATTTCGTTTCGTTCCGAATCGAAATTCAGACAAATTTTTCATTATTCGGAAATTTGGATGCATCTTGGTGGGCCTGAGCCCACCCTCTTTCCTCTAATGGCTCCCTGGACTGGACATAGGAGCTACTGGCCGCAATGCTGCCATCGCAGACCCACACCATGCATGACACTGGAACTTGGGGCCCCTGTGACGTTCCCTAGCGTTTAACGGATCCTACTGCTACATACTGGTCTAGCGGGTTTGGTATGCAACCCAGTGTTTAGATGCCGTGTTGTGTTTGTTTTGTTTTTTGTTGTTTTTGTTTTTTTGGCACTTCTTGGGGGTACATGTTTGGGTACTCCTTACTCACCTGCCTGTTTATTTGTCTTCATAGACTGGACGAGGCATCGGGTCCCGCGTCCCCATGGTGGTTGCCCACGACCCCACTTAGGCCTCACCTACCTAGGTGACTGTCCCTAGCAGGACACCAAGCTCAAGCCCAGGTGGTTTTGGGGTTTGTTACCCCCCTGGGCTGACTTCGTAGTTCACTACTGTATGGTGCACCAGACCTCCTAGCTAAGGTCTGGCCCTTATTATACCTTTGTGCCTTATCCCCCCTCCCCTCCCTCCAACTCTTCTCCCTCCCCCTCTCCCCTCCCTTCCCTTCTCCACCCGCCTCCCCCTCTTCTTTTCTTTTCCTTTTTCCCATTTCTTTACCAGTGTCCCCCTTATTGTCTCTGATAGCTAACTGTTTGTTGCTTTAGCCTTCAGGTTGTGTTCTCATCTGTCACCACCCACGAGGGACTCACTGAGGGGTACAGACGGTCCGACTATCATCGGCTTCAGGTATGCCATCACTAAAGGTACTGTCTTATAATGTTAGGGGGCTCTGCTCTCCACACAAGCACAACAAGCTATGGCTCGAGCTCCAGCGTCTGGGGGCCCAAGTAGTATTCCTGCAGGAAACTCACTTTAGACAGCAGTCCCTCCCCAAGATACCCACGCATCTCTATACTCAATGGTTCTTTAGCAACTCCCCGGTAGCTAAATCACGCGGTACCGCCATCGCATTTCACAAATCCTGCCCATTCCAACCTTCAGGAAGCCTTGTAGATCCACGCGGCTGCTTTGTATTCGTGAAGGGGGTCATAGCCAACACTAAACTCACTTTTGCGACTCTCTACGCACCCAACACCCAACAACTTTCCTTTATAGACTCGGTACTAGAAAAGCTGACTGATTTCAGGGAAGGCCTCCTAATTCTTGGAGGAGACTTCAATATTAGTCCCGACCCGCTTCTAGATAACTCCCGTGGCCGCCCCACACACTCCCAGGCCTTCCTTAAGCATTTTCGGAAATCGCTGCAGAATAATTTTCTCATCGACGCGTGGAGAGCTCTGCACGCGTCGGACAGAGATTATAGCTATTACTCAGGGGTGCATGATGTCTATACACGCATAGACCTCATGTGTGTGGATCATGATACTCTAGAACTACTGCAGTCAGCTGACATGGGGAATATCACCATGTCTGACCATGCCCCCGTTCCCGGACGGGCTCCCGAAGGCTTGGTCTTGGAGACTCAATGAAAGTCTTCTGGACGATGCCTCAGTGATAGCTAAGGTTTCAGAAACCATAACCCACTTCTTTGCAGAAAATGTGTCTGAGGACTTGCCAGAGGGAGTCGTGTGGGAGAGCCATAAAGCGGTACTCAGGGGAGAACTGATCTCCTTGGGTTCTAGACTTAAGAAGGAAAGACAGATAGACTTTCAGAGGGTGCTGTCAGCTTTAGAACAGGAAGAACTTCGACATAAACGCCAGGGAGACGCTGAGGCCCGCAAACGATTGACTGAGCTGAGGGAGTTGTTCTCACGCCTCCTTGACCGTCGCGCTCGCAGACAGCTACGGTATCTTTCCCATAAATTTTACGAACACGGTAATAAGTGCGGCAGAATGCTGGCCAGAGCGCTCCGAAAGTGACAAATAACTGCTCATGTACACACGCTTAGGTCTCCCAGCGGTACGGCGACCCTGCACTCTTCTGAGATTGCTTCAATATTTCAAAATTATTACGCAGACTTATATCACTTAGACAAAGATATCTCCCACGCGGAACGGACAGCTAAACTACGCGCTATTGGCGACTACCTCGCTTCGGCCGGGCTCCCTTCTCTGACACCAGAGCAACAACTAGACCTCGAATCACCCATTTCCCCTCAGGAGATTATTGGGACGGTTAAGGCTCTGCCGAATGGAAAGAGCCCTGGCCCGGATGGATATACCAAGGCATATTACACTAAATTTCTTCCCCTACTCCAAAACCATATGTGCAGGTATTTCAACTCCTTCGCCACAGGCCACCCGATCCCACCCGAAGCCCTGTTGGCCCATATCACGGTGCTTCCAAAGGACGGCAAGGACCCCACCCTCCCACAAAGCTACCGTCCAATATCGTTACTTAATGTCGACGTAAATTTTTTTGCAAAAGTTATGGCTAACCGACTAAAACACATTATACCATCTATCGTTCACCCCGATCAGACGGGATTTATATCGGGTAGGGAGGCCAGAGATAATTCCATCCGGGCCATGCAGCTCATTCAGTGGGCCCGTTCCCACCGCAACTCTACCCCCTACCTCATTCTGTCCATGGACGCCGAAAAGGCCTTCAACAGAATAGACTGGTCGTACCTCATGGCGGTTCTGGAAACCCTGGGATTAGGTCCTCACACGCTCCAATGGATTATGGCCCTCTACACGTCCCCCAGTGCGAAGGTCAAGGTTAACGGCCATCTGTCCTCTGGATTCCCCATACGGAATGGCACGAGGCAGGGGTGTCCCCTCTCCCCCCTCCTGTTCGCCTTAGTTCTGGAGCCTCTTCTTAGAACAGTACGGGCAAGTAAGGATATCAGAGGGGTGACGGTGGGGTCCACGGAACACAAACTCTCAGCCTATGCTGATGATGTGCTTTTTCACCTGACCAGCCCCCTTGTCTCGCTGCCAAACCTTATGAGAGAACTTACCATTTTTGGACAAATATCTAATTTTAAGATCAATTACACCAAATCTGAGGTCCTACCCATCACCATACCCGAACAGCTGGCCGCTAACTTACAGCAAGCTTTCCCATTCCGTTGGGCCGAATCCTCTATTAAGTATTTAGGAATTCAACTCACGGACCAATTTGACACACTATACTCAGCTAATTTCCCTACTCTTCTGGGCACGGTGCGTAGAGACCTGCAAAACTGGACCAAGACCTCTTTCACGTGGCTAGGCAAAGTTAACATACTTAAAATGAATGTCCTCCCGAGGGTCCTTTTTCTACCTGCAGATGTTACCTATCCCCCTCCCCAAAAGCTTTTTCCCACAGCTTCAAAGCCTAATGATTAGTTTCATATGGCAACATAAAAAACCCAGGCTGGCCGTGTCCCTACTGCAGAAACCTAAGGAGATGGGAGGTCTAGGCCTCCCGGACATACGTCGCTATTATAGAGCCATAGCTCTCCAACACATTCTCAACTGGCGCCACCATACCGGCTCCAAAATGTGGGTCTCCCTCGAGAAAAGCCTAGCAGGTCGCAACCTATCGTATGCACCTTGGCTGCCCCGGGAATACAGAGGGCTCTCACAGACAGCTTCTCCACTGACCACTCATGCCCTCTGTGTCTGGGACCGCACTAATGCTCTGTATGCCTTAGCACCCCCGGCTCCCCGCTAACACCGTTGGGAGGATTCCTATGGTTCCCTCCCGGGGAACAGGCAGCTTTTTTGGGATCCTGGGTCACGGATGGTAACTATAGCTGCGGCAAATTCTTGGATGGGGACGGGTTGATACCCCTAGACACCTTGAGGGACAGACATGGTCGATTCCCAATGGACTGGTGGAGGCACAAACAGCTCCAACACTTCATTGCGACCCGTGGTGCTTCTATAAGAGGGTTAGACACTCTTACCCCCCTTGAACGGCTGTTCGTGGAAGAGGAACCCACTACCCATCTGATTTCCGAACTGTACCAGCTTCTGGGATCAGCCCCTGCTGACTTCAAACCAGCCTTTATGCGAGAATGGGAGCGAGACTTAGGAGCCGAGTTCTCAGCAGAGCAACGGGCACACATGTATAGACTCGCGCACTCCAGCTCCATTGATACCAAGACGCCGGAAACTAATTACAAACTGCTGACCCGTTGGTACCGAGTGCCAGCGGCATAGTCTCGTATGTACCCTTCGGTCACAGACCGCTGCTGGCGTGGATGTGGCAAGAAGGGTACTCTCCTCCATATTTGGTGGGATTGCCCAGTGGTCAGACCATTCTGGCTCGAAGTTCGCGACCATATCAAAGATGCCCTGCAGATCGACATCCCGTTTTCCCCAACTCACTTTCTCCTGCACCTCCCTGCCCTTCCTCTGAGCCGCTACAAGAAAAGCGCACTCCCTCATCTCTTGAACGCTGCTAAACGGCTTATACCTCTCTACTGGAAACGCCCGCAGATTCCTACCATCACAGAGTGACTGAAGAAGGTATAAGACATTAGGGAGGCGGAGGAGTGGGTGGCGAGGTGCAAGGACAGGAGTGACCGTTTTGAGGGGATCTGGGCACAGTGGCAGACTTATGCTACTGACCCGGACCCTATGCCATCTAGCCTGGATGTTGCGCTGCTGGAGTTAGCGGAGCCCTCACTGAAGCTGAAGAGACCTGCTAGTGGTGATGCGCATGCCTGATTGTGCCCTCTCATACACCCTGCTTGCAGATGTGTAATGTATACCCCTCTATCTCTCCCCCTCCATGGTCTATATGGCCAATATTGGAGACCTATTCTATTGTGCACCACGTTCTTTGCAACCTGTTGTTCTGTTTCCCTTTAGTTGATTTATTTTTGTTAATTTTACAATGGTTGGAGAACTCATCTTGTAACCCTGGTTCCCCTGACGGGACCTGCACCTGAGAAGGCCGCGGAGGTAGCACGGGGGGTGTTCCCCCTAGATGGAGGTATGATGTAGGCTTTTTTAGCCCCCCTCCTGGGGGGGGGATGCCTGCCGGGTCCCCGCTGGCCAAGGGGCAGAATTGTGCCCCAGCACATTGGCTGAGAGCTATAGCGAGGTGCGGGCCCCTGCTGGGATAACAGGGATGGCACTTTCAATATGCATTGCAATGATACCAATTTTTTTTTTTTTGTTGTTTTTGTTGTTTTGTTTTTTTTCCCCCTCTCCCTCTCCCCATTTCCCTTTCCATGCTTTCCCAGTTATGCTGGTTTTTGCTTTACTTCAACTCAAATGTTGTGATTTTACATGATTTAAAAACAAAATATTAAAATAAAGATTCTAAAAAAAAAAAGAAGAAAAGAATAGACTAGAAAAACAATTGAACAGAATAGTATAAAATATTATTTGATTCTATTCCAATCACTGAGTCCAAGCCTTATTCTTCAAGGGGAAACCCTAACCCCAACCCCAACCCTGACCCTAACCCCAATCACAACCCTAACCCCTAACCCTCACCCTCACCCTAACCCTCACCCTCACCCTATAAAAAATATAATATATATGTATAGTGTGACAGCAGGAAGGTAAAGTCACCTGGTTGCATCCAGGGGGGTAGATATATTTCGCCCAGATTCAGGCTTTACGCCGAATTATACAACTAGGTGGAGAGTTGTATAAGCCCAGCTAAGGCTAGTGGGCTCATGGATGACTCATACCTCTAGGGAGAGTGTGGGGCGTCGTGCAGACAGGGAGTTGATGAGACCAGCTGAAGCTTGTCAGCTCATTTAGGCCTCTATAAGAACTCCCAGCTTCATTAGATGTTAGCTCATGCCTGGAACCAGACCTGTGTGGACTGTCTAGGGAGAGTGAACCCCTGTGCGGTGAGACAAAAGCCTGTGTGGCTATTTGCTTGGACATTTAAAACCAGGGACTTAGGGACTAGGACAGCACTAGGCTGATCCCAGTTGTTAGTTAGGAAACCTGTATGTTTAGTCAGAGGTCAAGTTGACCAGGATTTATTTTGTTTATATGTTTCTTTTGGCTTTGCTGTGTTTTGTCACTGTAAATAGAAAATAAACCGCACCTTTTTTTTTGATTTTGAAAACCACAACCTCCGTTTGCTGGGCCTGTTTTCGTGTGGGGAGCCCATCCCGGGGGTCACACACACCCGCTGCCGAGCTAACCCCCTCACAGTTGGTGGAGAACCAGTGGCAGTTTTTTTTAAGCCAGCATGGAGGAGATACTGAAGCAGCTGGCTCTAGCAAATGCCAATCAACAGCAGACAAATGCAGGTTTGCAAAAGAGCCTTGCAGCTCAACAACAGAACTTCGCAGCCCAGCAGCAAGCTCATCAACAGAGCCTTGCAGCCCAGCAGCAAGCTCACCAACAGAGTCTGGAAGCTCAGCAACAAGCCCAGCAGCAATCTGAGGCCCGCTTCATAGACCTGTTACAGAAGCAAGAGCAGAGACTACAACAAATGGAAGCAGTAATGCAGCAACGTCCGCAGACCAGTGAGGAAAGCCGTCCCACTAATACCGCGTCCTTTGGGGTGAGTTGTTTATTGACAAAAATGACTGGAGAGGATGATCCAGAGGTATTTTTGACCACATTTGAAAGGACTGCTGAAAGAGAAAAGTGGCCTGAGGAGCAGTGGGCTGGACTGGTGGCTCCTCTGTTAACTGGTGAATCGCAGAAGGCTTACTATGACCTAGAGCCTGACCAAGCAAAAGACTATGTGATGCTAAAAGCTGAGATATTGGCAAGGCTGGGTGTCACCCAGGCTGTCCGGGCTCAGCGTGTGCATAACTGGACTTTCCAGCTTGGAAAACCCCCCAGGTCTCAAATGTATGATCTCATTCACCTGAGCAGAAAGTGGCTACAGCCAGAGACTTTGTCCGCACCAAAGATTGTGGAACGTGTTGTAATGGATCGGTTTTTGAGAGCTCTTCCTACTGCCATCCAAAAGTGGGTAAGCCATGGAGACCCAGAGACGGCCGATGGTCTTGTGGATCGTGTGGAGAAATACTTGGCTACAGAGAACCTGACAGCCTCTTCCAGAGACACTCGGACTTTCCACCCTAAGACCAGACCATCCCCAGGGGCGGATAAGAGGATTCCAAGGGGTAAGGGTGGAGAGAGTGAGAGGGTGGGAGCTCTACCCCAAGTTTGGCGAGAACAGCCTGGGAAATCAGCGGCTCAAGAGGCGGCAAGAAGGATCGTTTGCTACCGCTGCCGGCAAGCGGGACATATTGCAGCCAATTGCCCGGTTGTGGAGGAACCCAAGCAGTGTGACTTTCTGACGGGCAGACGTCAGTCGCTGTGTGCGACAGTCGCATGCACTGCCATTCGAGGAATTGAGAAACATTTATGCAAAATGTGTGTTAATGGTAGAAATGTTGTGGTATTGCTGGATTCAGGTAGCCTTGTAACCCTGATAAAGGCTGAGTTAGTTAAAACAGAGGTCTCTGGGAATAGCAAGGTAGCTGTTATTTGTGTGCATGGGGACACCCGAGAGTATCCAGTGACTACAGTGTGTTTCGAGACCCCCAAAGGTACCCTCTCTCATCCAGTGGGCTTAGTATCTCAGTTACCGTATGACGCCATTGTGGGAAGGGATTTTCCGAAGTTCTGGGAACTGTGGGATGATCCTGAGCCCCCCACTGGTGCCCCTATGTACCAGGAATGTGATAGCCAGAACTCCCCTGAGAGTGGTGAGGACTCTCCGGAATTTCCCTTATCAGTATTGGCAGGGGAGACTCAAGAAACTGGAGAGGAGCCCACCTCCTCAGACGAAAACCTACCGTCTGTGGAGTTTTCTGATCTTGAGGTTCACAGGGAAAACTTTGCCACAGAACAGTTGAAAGACCCCGCCCTAATAAAGGCACGCGAAAACGTAGTGAAAATAGATGGCGAGTTAGTGAACCCAGATAATACCTGCACTTACCCATACTTCAGCGTAGAGAAGGACCTACTGTATCGGGTGGCAAAAAGGGCAGAAGAAACCGTTGAGCAGCTTGTGGTGCCCAAACCTTACAGGAAGTT
This sequence comes from Rana muscosa, assembly GCA_029206835.1. Taxonomy (NCBI): domain Eukaryota; kingdom Metazoa; phylum Chordata; class Amphibia; order Anura; family Ranidae; genus Rana; species Rana muscosa. The sequence continues at coordinate 1,206,590,597 of CM055122.1, forward strand.
GGTGTTGGAGTTGGCCCATGGGCACATTCTTGGAGGTCATCTGGGGACAGAGAAAACCCGAGAGAGGGTATTACAGAGATTCTATTGGCCGGGGGTGATGAAGGACATAGAAAATTATTGTTCCTCCTGCCCTGTGTGTCAGAGGTCGGCCCCGATGCCACATTTCCGTAGCCCGCTGGTCCCTCTACCCATCATTGAGGTCCCGTTTGAGAGGATCGCCATGGATTTGGTAGGTCCTATAATCAAGTCCGCTAGGGGGCACCAGTACATATTAGTTATAATGGACTATGCCACCCGTTATCCAGAAGCGATCCCTCTCCGAAATACCTCGGCCAAAACCATAGCCAAAGAGCTATCTCTTGTGTTTAGCCGGGTGGGTATTTGTAAAGAACTGCTTACGGACCAAGGTACACCCTTTATGTCCCGGGTTATGAAGGAGCTGTGTAAATTGTTCAAAGTGACGCAATTACGTACATCTGTGTATCACCCCCAAACCGATGGGCTGGTTGAAAGATTCAACAAAACCCTAAAACAAATGTTGAAGAAAGTGGTGGATAGAGATGGAAAGGATTGGGACTGTCTACTTCCTTATCTGATGTTTGCTATTAGGGAGGTGCCCCAATCCTCTACGGGATTCTCCCCCTTTGAGTTACTGTATGGGAGACACCCAAGAGGGCTGTTGGATATTGCCAAGGAAACTTGGGAAAGTGAGAGTTCTCCCCACAGGAGTGTGATTGAGCATGTCGCCCTGATGCAAGACCGAATTGCACAGGTAATGCCCATCGTGAAGGAACATTTGGCCCAAGCGCAGTTAGCACAGCAGAGAGTGTACAACCGTGGAGCCAAGACCCGTACCTTTTCCCCGGGGGATAGGATACTGGTACTTGTCCCTACGGTTGAAAGTAAATTCCTTGCCAAATGGCAAGGCCCCTACGAGATAATGGAAAAAGTGAGCGAAGTGAATTACAAGGTCAGACAACCAGGAAGGCGAAAGCCCGAACAGATCTATCACGTTAATCTGTTGAAAGCCTGGAGGGATAGAGAGTCCCTAGTCGCAGACACTTGGTCACCAGCTCAAACTGGTTGCGTGATTCCTGAGGTTGGAATAGCAGCCACCTTGTCACAACCCCAACAACAGGAGGTTAAGGAGTTTGTGCTTCGCAACAAGGAGGTATTCTCTGAGCTGCCGGGACAAACATTTGGGGTAGAGCATGACATCATTACCCCGCCCGGTGAAAGGGTGAAGTTAAAACCCTATCGGATCCCAGAGGCCCGACGGGAGGCAATACGGGAGGAAGTACAGAAAATGCTGAACTTAGGGGTGATAGAGGAGTCCCAAAGTGATTGGTCTAGTCCCATTGTGTTGGTGCCTAAACCGGATGGGAGCTGGCGATTTTGTAACGATTTTCGTCAGTTGAACAAAGTTACAAAATTTGACACCTACCCCATGCCACGTATAGATGAGTTGATCGACCGGCTGGGAACAGCCCGATACATGACGACTCTTGACCTCACAAAAGGGTATTGGCAAATCCCCCTGGCCAAATTGGCCAAAGAGAAAACCGCATTTGTAACCCCAGACGGGGCGTTCCAATATAAAAGAATGCCGTTCGGGTTACAGAATGCGCCGGCCACATTCCAGCGGAAAATGGACCAGATGCTGAGGCCCCATCGGAAGTATGCTGCGGCTTACCTGGATGACGTAATTGTCCATAGCACAGATTGGGCCTCACATCTGCCAAAAGTGCAAGCAGTCCTGGACTCTGTTCGGGAAGCGGGGTTTACGGCTAACCCCAAGAAGTGTACCATTGGGCAGGAGGAGGCCAAATATCTTGGGTACACCATTGGGAGGGGAGTAATAAAACCCCAACTCAACAAAGTCGAGGCCATCCAGAGTTGGCCACGTCCCAACAGCAAGAAGCAGGTACGAGCCTTTCTGGGAATCGCTGGGTATTATCGGCGATTCATTCCCCACTTTGCTTCTAAGGCTGTGCCCCTAACCAACCTAACGAAGGGGAAAGGGTCGGTCATGATTAAATGGACCCCCGAGGCTGAGGCAGCATTCCAATTCTTGAAACAAGCCTTATGTAGCCAGCCAGTGTTGTACTCACCCGACTTGTCTAAAGACTTTGTCGTACAAAGTGATGCGTCAGATGTGGGGTTAGGAGCAGTATTGTCCCAGGTCTGGAACGGGGAAGAGCACCCAGTCATTTACCTCAGCAGGAAGTTGAAGTCCCATGAGGTAAATTACGCCACCGTTGAAAAGGAGTGTTTAGCGGTGAAGTGGGCTCTAGATTCCCTTCGGTACTACCTGCTAGGTAGGCACTTTGACATGGTTACGGATCACGCTCCGTTAAAGTGGATGGCTCAAAACAAGGAAACAAATAGAAGAGTGAATAGGTGGTTCCTGGCCCTCCAGGAATTCAACTTCACAGTAAAGCATCGCCCTGGCGTTCAAATGGGGAATGTGGATGCTTTGTCTCGAGTACATGAATGCCTGATTGCTGGTGTTCCAACCCCGAGGTTAAAACAAGAGGGGGGGTATGTGACAGCAGGAAGGTAAAGTCACCTGGTTGCATCCAGGGGGGTAGATATATTTCGCCCAGATTCAGGCTTTACGCCGACTTATACAACTAGGTGGAGAGTTGTATAAGCCCAGCTAAGGCTAGTGGGCTCATGGATGACTCATACCTCTAGGGAGAGTGTGGGGCGTCGTACAGACAGGGAGTTGATGAGACCAGCTGAAGCTTGTCAGCTCATTTAGGCCTCTATAAGAACTCCCAGCTTCATTAGATGTTAGCTCATGCCTGGAACCAGACCTGTGTGGACTGTCTAGGGAGAGTGAACCCCTGTGCGGTGAGACAAAAGCCTGTGTGGCTATTTGCTTGGACATTTAAAACCAGGGACTTAGGGACTAGGACAGCACTAGGCTGATCCCAGTTGTTAGTTAGGAAACCTGTATGTTTAGTCAGAGGTCAAGTTGACCAGGATTTATTTTGTTTATATGTTTCTTTTGGCTTTGCTGTGTTTTGTCACTGTAAATAGAAAATAAACCGCACCTTTTTTTTTGATTTTGAAAACCACAACCTCCGTTTGCTGGGCCTGTTTTTGTGTGGGGAGCCCATCCCGGGGGTCACACACACCCGCTGCCGAGCTAACCCCCTCACAGTAGATATAAATAACCATCTTCTGAAATTTTCATATAGAATGATTTGGAATAGAAAAGATTAGAATAAAATAGAATATAAAATAATAGAAAAGAATAGACTAGAAAAACAATAGAACAGAATAGAATAAAATAAAATATATCATATTTAATTGTATTATGTTATATTGTTTTTCTAGTCTGTTCTTTTCTATTCAAATCTTTTCTATTCTAATGTAAATCGTTCATACACATAAATAACCATTTTCCGAAATTCAAATTTCATATAGAATTAAATCGAATTTGAATAGAAAATATTCAAAAATAATAGAAAACAATATCATAAAAAAAAACAATAGAACAAATGTGAAAAAAATAAAATAAATATATATATATATATATATATATATATATATATATATATATATAACCATGTTCCGACATTCGAATTTCGTATAGAATGAATTTGAATTCCAATTAGAAAAGATTAGAATAGAAAAGATTAGAATACAAATAGAAAATAGACTAGAAAAACAAATAGAATAGAATAGAATATATATATTGTGACAGCAGGAAGGTAAAGTCACCTGGTTGCATCCAGGGGGGTAGATATATTTCGCCCAGATTCAGGCTTTACGCCGACTTATACAACTAGGTGGAGAGTTGTATAAGCCCAGCTAAGGCTAGTGGGCTCATGGATGACTCATACCTCTAGGGAGAGTGTGGGGCGTCGTGCAGACAGGGAGTTGATGAGACCAGCTGAAGCTTGTCAGCTCATTTAGGCCTCTATAAGAACTCCCAGCTTCATTAGATGTTAGCTCATGCCTGGACCCAGACCTGTGTGGACTGTCTAGGGAGAGTGAACCCCTGTGCGGTGAGACATTTGCTTGGACATTTAAAACCAGGGACTTAGGGACTAGGACAGCACTAGGCTGATCCCAGTTGTTAGTTAGGAAACCTGTATGTTTAGTCAGAGGTCAAGTTGACCAGGATTTATTTTGTTTATGTTTCTTTTGCTTTGCTGTGTTTTGTCACTGTAAATAGAAAATAAACCGCACCTTTTTGATTTTGAAAACCACAACCTCCGTTTGCTGGGCCTGTTTTTGTGTGGGGAGCCCATCTCGGGGGTCACACACGCCCGCTGCCGAGCTAACCCCCTCACAGTTGGTGGAGAACCAGTGGCAGTTTTTTTTTTAAGCCAGCATGGAGGAGATACTGAAGCAGCTGGCTCTAGCAAATGCCAATCAACAGCAGACAAATGCAGGTTTGCAAAAGAGCCTTGCAGCTCATCAACAGAGCCTTGCAGCTCAACAACAGAACTTCGCAGCCCAGCAGCAAGCTCATCAATAGAGCCTTGCAGCCCAGCAGCAGACAAACGCAACTTTGCAACAGAGTCTGGAGGCTCAGCAACAAGCCCAGCAGCAATCTGAGGCCCGCTTCATAGACCTGTTGCAGAAGCAAGAGCAGAGACTACAACAACAGATGGAAGCAGTAATGCAGCAACGTCCGCAGACCAGTGAGGAAAGCCGTCCCACTAATACCGCGTCCTTTGGGGTGAGTCGTTTATTGACAAAAATGACTGGAGAGGATGATCCAGAGGTATTTTTGACCACATTTGAAAGGACCGCTGAAAGAGAAAAGTGGCCTGAGGAGCAGTGGACTGGACTGGTGGCTCCTCTGTTAACTGGTGAATCGCAGAAAGCTTACTATGACCTAGAGCCTAACCAAGCAAAAGACTATGTGATGCTAAAAGCTGAAATATTGGCAAGGCTGGGTGTCACCCAGGCTGTCCGGGCTCAGCGTGTGCATAACTGGACTTTCCAGCTTGGAAAACCCCCCAGGTCTCAAATGTATGATCTCATTCACCTGAGCAGAAAGTGGCTACAGCCAGAGACTTTGTCCGCACCAAAGATTGTGGAACGTGTTGTAATGGATCGGTTTTTGAGAGCTCTTCCTACTGCCATCCAAAAGTGGGTAAGCCATGGAGACCCAGAGACGGCCGATGGTCTTGTGGATCGTGTGGAGAAATACTTGGCTACAGAGAACCTGACGGCCTCTTCCAGAGACACTCGGACTTTCCACCCTAAGACCAGACCATCCCCAGGGGCGGATAAGAGGATTCCAAGGGGTGAGGGTGGAGAGAGTGAGAGGGTGGGAGCTCTACCCCAAGTTTGGCGAGAACAGCCTGGGAAATCAGCGGCTCAAGAGGCCGCAAGAAGGATCGTTTGCTACCGCTGCCGGCAAGCGGGACATATTGCAGCCAATTGCCCGGTTGTGGAGGAACCCATGCAGTGTGACTTTCTGACGGGCAGACGTCAGTCGCTGTGTGCGACAGTCGCATGCACTGCCATTCGAGGAACTGAGAAACATTTATGCAAAATGTGTGTTAATGGTAGAAATGTTGTGGTATTGCTGGATTCAGGTAGCCTTGTGACCCTGATAAAGGCTGAGTTAGTTAAAACAGAGGTCTCTGGGAATAGCAAGGTAGCTGTTATTTGTGTGCATGGGGACACCCGAGAGTATCCAGTGACTACAGTGTGTTTCGAGACCCCCAAAGGTACCCTCTCTCATCCAGTGGGCTTAGTATCTCAGTTACCGCATGACGCCATTGTGGGAAGGGATTTTCCGAAGTTCTGGGAACTGTGGGATGATCCTGAGCCCCCCACTGGTGCCCCTATGTACCAGGAATGTGATATCCAGAACTCCCCTGAGAGTGGTGAGGACTCTCCGGGATTTCCCTTATCAGTATTGGCAGGGGAGACTCAAGAAACTGGAGAGGAGCCCACCTCCTCAGACGAAAACCTACCGTCGGTGGAGTTTTCTGATCTTGAGGTTCACAGGGAAAACTTTGCCACAGAACAGTTGAAAGACCCCGCCCTAATAAAGGCACGGGAAAACGTAGTGAAAATAGATGGCGAGTTAGTGAACCCAGATAATACCTGCACTTACCCATACTTCAGCGTAGAGAAGGACCTACTGTATCGGGTGGCAAAAAGGGCAGAAGAAACCGTTGAGCAGCTTGTGGTGCCCAAACCTTACAGGAAGTTGGTGTTGGAGTTGGCCCATGGGCACATTCTTGGAGGTCATCTGGGGACAGAGAAAACCCGAGAGAGGGTATTACAGAGATTCTATTGGCCGGGGGTGATGAAGGACATAGAAAATTATTGTTCCTCCTGCCCTGTGTGTCAGAGGTCGGCCCCGATGCCACATTTCCGTAGCCCGCTGGTCCCTCTACCCATCATTGAGGTCCCGTTTGAGAGGATCGCCATGGATTTGGTAGGTCCTATAATCAAGTCCGCTAGGGGGCACCAGTACATATTAGTTATAATGGACTATGCCACCCGTTATCCAGAAGCGATCCCTCTCCGAAATACCTCGGCCAAAACCATAGCCAAAGAGCTATCTCTTGTGTTTAGCCGGGTGGGTATTTGTAAAGAACTGCTTACGGACCAAGGTACACCCTTTATGTCCCGGGTTATGAAGGAGCTGTGTAAATTGTTCAAAGTGACGCAATTACGTACATCTGTGTATCACCCCCAAACCGATGGGCTGGTTGAAAGATTCAACAAAACCCTAAAACAAATGTTGAAGAAAGTGGTGGATAGAGATGGAAAGGATTGGGACTGTCTACTTCCTTATCTGATGTTTGCTATTAGGGAGGTGCCCCAATCCTCTACGGGATTCTCCCCCTTTGAGTTACTGTATGGGAGACACCCAAGAGGGCTGTTGGATATTGCCAAGGAAACTTGGGAAAGTGAGAGTTCTCCCCACAGGAGTGTGATTGAGCATGTCGCCCTGATGCAAGACCGAATTGCACAGGTAATGCCCATCGTGAAGGAACATTTGGCCCAAGCGCAGTTAGCACAGCAGAGAGTGTACAACCGTGGAGCCAAGACCCGTACCTTTTCCCCGGGGGATAGGATACTGGTACTTGTCCCTACGGTTGAAAGTAAATTCCTTGCCAAATGGCAAGGCCCCTACGAGATAATGGAAAAAGTGAGCGAAGTGAATTACAAGGTCAGACAACCAGGAAGGCGAAAGCCCGAACAGATCTATCACGTTAATCTGTTGAAAGCCTGGAGGGATAGAGAGTCCCTAGTCGCAGACACTTGGTCACCAGCTCAAACTGGTTGCGTGATTCCTGAGGTTGGAATAGCAGCCACCTTGTCACAACCCCAACAACAGGAGGTTAAGGAGTTTGTGCTTCGCAACAAGGAGGTATTCTCTGAGCTGCCGGGACAAACATCTGGGGTAGAGCATGACATCATTACCCCGCCCGGTGAAAGGGTGAAGTTAAAACCCTATCGGATCCCAGAGGCCCGACGGGAGGCAATACGGGAGGAAGTACAGAAAATGCTGAACTTAGGGGTGATAGAGGAGTCCCAAAGTGATTGGTCTAGTCCCATTGTGTTGGTGCCTAAACCGGATGGGAGCTGGCGATTTTGTAACGATTTTCGTCAGTTGAACAAAGTTACAAAATTTGACACCTACCCCATGCCACGTATAGATGAGTTGATCGACCGGCTGGGAACAGCCCGATACATGACGACTCTTGACCTCACAAAAGGGTATTGGCAAATCCCCCTGGCCAAGTCGGCCAAAGAGAAAACCGCATTTGTAACCCCAGACGGGGCGTTCCAATATAAAAGAATGCCGTTCGGGTTACAGAATGCGCCGGCCACATTCCAGCGGAAAATGGACCAGATGCTGAGGCCCCATCGGAAGTATGCTGCGGCTTACCTGGATGACGTAATTGTCCATAGCACAGATTGGGCCTCACATCTGCCAAAAGTGCAAGCAGTCCTGGACTCTGTTCGGGAAGCGGGGTTTACGGCTAACCCCAAGAAGTGTACCATTGGGCAGGAGGAGGCCAAATATCTTGGGTACACCATTGGGAGGGGAGTAATAAAACCCCAACTCAACAAAGTCGAGGCCATCCAGAGTTGGCCACGTCCCAACAGCAAGAAGCAGGTACGAGCCTTTCTGGGAATCGCTGGGTATTATCGGCGATTCATTCCCCACTTTGCTTCTAAGGCTGTGCCCCTAACCAACCTGACGAAGGGGAAAGGGTCGGTCATGATTAAATGGACCCCCGAGGCTGAGGCAGCATTCCAATTCTTGAAACAAGCCTTATGTAGCCAGCCAGTGTTGTACTCACCCGACTTCTCTAAAGACTTTGTCGTACAAAGTGATGCGTCAGATGTGGGGTTAGGAGCAGTATTGTCCCAGGTCTGGAACGGGGAAGAGCACCCAGTCATTTACCTCAGCAGGAAGTTGAAGTCCCATGAGGTAAATTACGCCACCGTTGAAAAGGAGTGTTTAGCGGTGAAGTGGGCTCTAGATTCCCTTCGGTACTACCTGCTAGGTAGGCACTTTGACATGGTTACGGATCACGCTCCGTTAAAGTGGATGGCTCAAAACAAGGAAACAAATAGAAGAGTGAATAGGTGGTTCCTGGCCCTCCAGGAATTCAACTTCACAGTAAAGCATCGCCCTGGCGTTCAAATGGGGAATGTGGATGCTTTGTCTCGAGTACATGAATGCCTGATTGCTGGTGTTCCAACCCCAAGGTTAAAACAAGAGGGGGGGTATGTGACAGCAGGAAGGTAAAGTCACCTGGTTGCATCCAGGGGGGTAGATATATTTCGCCCAGATTCAGGCTTTACGCCGACTTATACAACTAGGTGGAGAGTTGTATAAGCCCAGCTAAGGCTAGTGGGCTCATGGATGACTCATACCTCTAGGGAGAGTGTGGGGCGTCGTGCAGACAGGGAGTTGATGAGACCAGCTGAAGCTTGTCAGCTCATTTAGGCCTCTATAAGAACTCCCAGCTTCATTAGATGTTAGCTCATGCCTGGACCCAGACCTGTGTGGACTGTCTAGGGAGAGTGAACCCCTGTGCGGTGAGACAAAGCCTGTGTGGCTATTTGCTTGGACATTTAAAACCAGGGACTTAGGGACTAGGACAGCACTAGGCTGATCCCAGTTGTTAGTTAGGAAACCTGTATGTTTAGTCAGAGGTCAAGTTGACCAGGATTTATTTTGTTTATGTTTCTTTTGCTTTGCTGTGTTTTGTCACTGTAAATAGAAAATAAACCGCACCTTTTTGATTTTGAAAACCACAACCTCCGTTTGCTGGGCCTGTTTTTGTGTGGGGAGCCCATCTCGGGGGTCACACACGCCCGCTGCCGAGCTAACCCCCTCACAATATATATATTGTATTTTATTCTATTCTGTTCTATTGTTTTTCTATTTGATTCTTTCCAATATTTTCTATTCTATTCTAATCTTTTCGATTCGAATTTGAATTCATTCTATACAAAATTTGAATTTCGGAAGATGGTTTTATAAATATATAAATACCGTGTGATGTCATCACCTCCCCCCCTCCTCCATCTAGAGAGAAAATCACCTCCATACACCATCCAATCAGAGCTCAGCATCTCCATCCATCCCCCATACTCACTAATACCCCACACATTATTTTAGCACATCTCCTGTAGTCTATTAATAGCTATTTCAGTTTATTTATTTTTTTGCAGATTACGATCCATTTCCATTATTTCCAGAAGATCTCCTGCAGACTATTAGCATATATTTAATTTATGAATGGAGGAACGGTTTGAGGAAGAGACAACAAGAGAAACATTATCACCGCTTATACAGTGGGGATCGAAATTTTGGGCACCCCAGGTAAAAATGTGTATTAATGTGCATAACGAAGTCAAAGAAAGATGGAAAAATCTCCAAATGGCATCAAATTACAGATTAGACATTCTTATAATATGTCAAAAAAAGTTAGATTTTATTTCCATCATTTACACTTTTAAAATTACAGAAAACAAAAAAATGGCGTCTGCAAAAGTTTGGGCACCCTGCAGAATTTATAGCATGCACTGCCCCCTTTGCAAAGCTGAGACCTGCCAGTGTCATGGATTGTTCTCAATCATCGTCTGGGAAGACCAGGTGATGTCAATCTCAAAAGTTTTAAATGGCCAGACTCATCTGACCTTGTCCCAACAATCAGCACCATGGGTTCTTCTAAGCAGTTGTCTAGAAAACTGAAACTGAAAATAGTTGACGCTCACAAAGCTGGAGAAGGCTATAAGAAGATAGCAAAGCGTTTTCAGATGTCAATATCCTCTGTTCGGAATGTAATTAAGAAATGGCAGTCATCAGGAACAGTGGTAGTTAAAGCAAGATCTGGAAGACCAAGAAAAATATCAGACAGAACAGCTTGCAGGATTGTGAGAAAAGCAATTCAAAACCCACGTTTGACTGCACGATCCCTCCAGAAAGATCTGGCAGACACTGGAGTTGTGGTACACTATTCCACTATAAAAAGATACTTGTACAAATATGGTCTTCATGGAAGAGTCATCAGAAGAAAACATCTTCTACGTCCTCACCACAAAAATCAGCGTTTGAACTTTGCAATGAACATATAGACAAGCCTGAGGCATTTTGGAAACAAGTTCTGTTGACCGATGAGGTTAAAATAGAATTTTTTGGGGGGCGCATGCGCGAGGCTCTGTATGGCGGACGTGTTCCACTAGAGCTCCGCACCTCCCGCCGCAACATCGGGATCATACGCCGTGCCTGAGCCGCCCTGCAACCCCGCTCTTGCCGAATATAGCCTCCGGAACGGTCACAGCATCATCTGGGATGGTTTTAACCGGCCATCGCATTAAATCTAAACCCAAGCCGATCAAAGACGCCCTGGCCCGCGCCTCGTCCAAGATGGCGGCGAAGGCCCTGGCTAAGCAGCACGTTGCCTCACCAGACAGGCCGGGACAAGCCACCGCCGAAAGCGGAGATGAGGACAACATAGACGGTCAAATCAGCGGTCCCTCCTTTCTGCCTTCCCCAGGTATGTCCCAGGGTGATTTCCTACAGTTTATGGAAGCCATGCTACAAAAGGCCCTAAAAGCTACATCTGACCAGATAACTAGCAGGCTGTCACGTGAGATCAGGGAGCTAGGCCAGCGCACAGCAGACCTGGAAACCAGGGTAGACGATATAGAGCTTACACTCCAAGAGCAGGTTCAAGAGCAGGCAGCCCTCCGTGATGAGAACAACATGCTCCTCTCACGTCTCGAGGACGCTGAAAATCGCTCCCGTAGATCAAACCTACGCCTGAGAGGTATTCCAGAAAATGTGGAAGACTTGCTATCCTTCTCAATGGCACTATTCCAAGAACTATCACCCACTATACCAATAGAACGCTTGGAATTCGATAGAATACACAGGGCCCTGACCCGCCGCCAGCAAGACGGGCCGCCGCGAGATATTATCATTAAACTGCAATTTTTCCGTACAAAGGAACAACTCCTAGCTGCTGCTCGCAATAAAGACACTCTCCTGTTCCAGGGTCACACATATCAATTGTTCTCTGACCTAGCTCCATCTACGATTGCTAAACGCCGTGCCATGAAACCACAACTCCAGATTCTTCTGCAGCACCAACTTAAATACACCTGGCGCTTCCCTTTTGCTTTGCAATTCTCCTACCAGGGCCAGCAACACTCCTGTACATCACCGGAATCCCTCAAACGTCTTCTTGAATCCCTGCACCTAACTACCCCGGAGCAACCGACGGAGACGACACTGCCTCGCACCCCTGCCCGGGCAGCAGCACATCCCTATATTGCTACTCCAAGGAGATCTAATCCTGGCCCTTCATCCATCCGTAAAGGCACACCAGCTCGCCCACCCAGGGACATTTCGCCGGGCCGACAAGTCTACTCCCCACGTTGAATTTACTTTTGTTCCCCTCATAATCACTTTTTGTTTGCCACCGGAGGTCCCTTGATTGAAGCTAACCTACATTCCATGACTCTTCAATCAAGTTAAAGGAGGACTGTCCCGTGATAGACACCCCCTACTGGTAAGAGGGATGTCTATGCAGTCCACCTACCCCCTCTCCCCGGGGTTGCGGGGGCTCAGGCCCCATGTATCTTTTATATTTTCTTTCTCACCAGCAGGTGTTAAAAGGAAAAGGAAAAAAAAAGAAGAGAAAAATATTTCCCCCCCCCCCTTTTTTTTTTTTTACCTTACTGTTCAGGAAAACCAAGAAGGTTATTTCCTTTTTTTCCTCATCCTTTTCCTATGCTGTCCCCTTTTTGGGAAAATGTACTATAATTTTTGCACAACATTCACTATGTAACACTTTAGTTGGCACCTGTTCTCTGGCTCGCTGCATGTGCTCAGGGCTCTCCCTGGGCGCATGCGGCGACCCGGACACTACCGCCTATTTTTTGTCCACCTGTGCACAACTTTGGTAAATTGAATTGTTATGAACGGTTATTTGTTTTTTTTTTCTCTCTGTTTGTTTCTTACTTTAAATGCATATAAGAGGATATATATATATATACGGATATACCCTACCTGAGTATTTGTGTATCCCTATACCATGTCTCCATAGGGTTAGTCTGGAGGTCTGTGTGACACCAGACAAACATAGGTTATATTGCAATACCTGCATAACCACTGTCTTTCCTGTTACTTCTTGTTTGTTTAATTTTCGAAAGCTTTAACCACAATCCCACATTAGCAGCGGGAGGCTGTCATTACCGCCCTCTTTACATGGTGTGCACACTCGCGAGCCGGCTGGCTGACTGGCGAGTCTGTCCACTATCTGGTCGGGCCCCCAACCCCATTACTATTTACTCTATCTATTCATCCACTTGCCTTACAATTGTTACCCTTTCTTTTTCCCCTTTCTTCCCTCCTTTCTCCCTTGTATCTTCTTTTTCCTGATCCTTGTCGGCGGGGCTGCGGGGCCCTTGGGACCCCTCTGTCTCATGTCTCATCTCTTTCCCCATGGCCCCCCTGAACATTCTTTCTCTTAATGTAAAGGGACTCAACTCACCACATAAAAGAGTTAAGGCCTTCCACACATTCATAGCATTAAAAGCTAGCATTGTGGCCCTCCAGGAAACCCACTATACGGCGCAAGCGACCCCAAAATTCTTTAGCTCCCGATACCCCCAAGTGTATACTGCCTCGGCTAATGTGAAAAAGCACGGTGTACTCATAGCCCTTCACCAATCCCTCCCTTTCGTATTAACCTCAGAAATCAAAGATCCGGAAGGTCGTTACATAATTCTTGTAGGCACACTTCAAGAAGTGGAAACTACATTGGTCTCCTATTATGCTCCAAATGATAACCCGAATCCCTTCTTTTCTCACCTCCTACAGGTCATTAGGATACATTGCAAGGGCACGGTGATCCTTTGCGGTGACTCCAACTCAGTGCTCCAGCCACATATGGATAAATCCCCATATGCTCCAGACCAGTATACTCCCTCCACACGCTTTAGAAAATTACTGCAACAAGCCTCATTGCTTCACACTTGGCGAGAATGCAACCCAACAAAGAAGAACTTCACGTTCTACTCATATCCCCATAAATCCTTTTCAAGGATTGATCATATATTCCTTTCGGTTGCATCCTCCCCAATACTTGTCAACTCCTTTATACAACCTATACCATGGTCGGACCACTGTGCAGTGCTTACCACAATTTCCTCCCTGATCCCCCAAACCAGTGACCGCTCCTGGTGTATTAATGAAGCTCATCTTACCAACCCGTCTTATTGTCTTCACATTCAGGTGGCCCTCACAGATTACTTGCGTCATAATAATACCCCTGATATCTCTCCGGTTCTCCTTTGGGAGGCACACAAACCGGTAATACGAGGCACATGCATATCAGTATCTACACACCTCAAACGGGATAAGAAGCTCCAACTAGCCAATCTTGAAAAGGAGTTCCACTAGAACTATCTTCAGTTCCAGACAACCCCAACTGAGCCCCATAGGATAGCAATGGAAAAATCCAGAACTGAACTGGATCTGCTGCTGCCTGAATCGGCCGATAAGGCCATCCGCAGATCCAACCATAGCATTTACACTAAGGCTAACAAACCCGATACTTTTCTAGCCATGCGTCTCCGTCGACCAGAACGGAACCATGTTCCCATCAGATTACGGATCGAAAAAAACACATACACTAGTAACCCTATCAAAATTCTAAGTGAATTTCGCAAACGTCTGGAAGACCTCTATAAAGCTAAATCTACCTTTTCCCACTCCGCTGCTGGCTCACTCCTTCAGGACACTCCTCTGCCCACTCTGTCGGACTCAGAACGTGACCCCTTAGAAGCACCCATTTCTACAGAAGAAGTCCTGGCAGCGATAAAAACCCTCAAACCCCATAAGAGACCAGGCCCAGATGGACTATCTGCCACATACTTCAAAAAATTTGCCACAACTCTAGCTCCCCTCTTAAGTAAATCGTTCAACGCCCTACTACAGAACCAGGTCTTTGGCCGAGACACGCTGACAGCAATTATAGCAATGATACCCAAACCTAACACTGATAATTCCCTTTGGTCTAATTTTAGACCCATCTCCCTACTTAACCTGGACATCAAACTCCTGGCTAAAATATTGGCACTTCGCCTCAACCCTTTTATCGGCAAACTATTAAACAAAGACCAGGTAGGCTTTATACCCCGTAGGCAAGCCAGCGACAACATCAGACGAGTGATACTCCTCCAACATATTGCAAAAACCCGTCATATCCCAATGCACCTATTATCTCTTGATATAAGGAAGGCGTTTGACACGGTGTCCTGGCCATATCTAGACTACATTCTTAAACGCTGGGGCTTTGGCCCACATTTTCTACAGTGGATAAACTCCCTATATAACCAGCCGCAAGCCTATATTAGGTACTCAGGATTTCGCTCGGACTGTTTTCCTATAGCGAGAGGTACTAGACAGGGATGCCCCCTTTCCCCCTTAATTTTTGCATTAGCTATCGAACCATTGGCAGCTTTGATTAGAACAAACATTAATATTAAAGGACTAGAAATCGCTTCCACCTCACATAAGATCTGCCTATTTGCAGATGATGCACTCCTATTTGTGACATCACCCCGCACCACCCTTCCTAACCTTATTCAAACCCTGGATAAATTCGACTCCATTTCAGGTTTAGAGGTTAATCAAACAAAGTCTAAAGCTCTCAATGTATCTCTCCCACCCCACGAAGTCACCCACTTACAACTAAACTTCCCCTTTACCTGGTCTACTACCTCTCTCCCGTACCTTGGTATAAAACTGACCGGAAATCCAGCCTCTTTATACCAAGCTAACTATCTCCCCATGCTGGCACAACTGACATCTATCTTGGACACCTGGAAGCCTTTATGTGTTTCCTGGCTGGGTCGGGTGGCAGCTGTTAAGATGTCCTTGCTTCCCAAACTCTTATATCTATATAGAGTCCTTCCAATCAATGTCCCCTCCTATTTCCACCAGATTATTCAATCTAGAGTCTTTAAATATATATGGGGCCTCACCAAACCCAGAGTCCCAAAAATCATCCATCTTCGCCATAAACTACACGGGGGCCTGGGCATCCCAAACTTTGCCAAATATTACCATGCAGCCCAATTAGCCCAACTAGCCCTATTACACGCGCTTACTGAAACCCCGAAATGGGTTTCCCTTGAAGCTATAGACCTTTACCCGCTAACAGTTGATAATATTCTGTGGTTACCCCCTTCCGTCCGTGGTCATATTACCAACCCCATCACCCACCACTCCTTAAATCTATGGGACAGACTACGCGACCCCTTTAAACTGATCTTTCCACACAACCCCCTATTATCCTTCTTACACCACCCTTCATTCTACCCTGCCTACACTCAACCCAGCACCTTTTCTTGCTGGTCACAAGCAGGCATAACTAAAATATGCGACCTTACTGCCAACTCCACTTTTAAATCATTCTTGGATCTCCAATCCAGCACTACACTCCCAGCCTCGGAATCTTTCCGCTACCTTCAAGTACTCCATTTTGTCAAATCAATAGTCGGCCCTTGCACTAGTCTGAACACCCAATCTCTATACGAGAAAATCTGCGCAGCAGACCCTCATGCCCCAGGCATTATATCTAGCCTATATAGCCACTTCTCCACACCATCAGCTGTCCTCCCTTTATATGCTGCACAGTGGTCAAATTACCTAAATATTTCTCTCACTCCTGAAGAATGGTCCGATATTTGGGCCACTACCAAATCTTCCTCCCAAAATGTGGTAGCGCTTGAAACAAATTATAAAGTTTTAATGCGCTGGTGCCTGGTTCCAGCAAGAATATCTAAATTTGTACCGAATTATCCCTCGAACTGTTTCCGAGGATGCAGTGACCATGGCACCCATCTTCATATCTGGTGGTCTTGTAAGATAGCACAACAATTCTGGAAGGCTGTCTTTCAAATGATTTCCACAATATTGCATGAAACAGTGATCCCTGACCCGGGCCTAGCACTCCTAAACCATATTCAGGGAGAATACACCAGAAATCAGATCAGTCTCCTCCTCCAGTTGACTACTGCTGCCAAGCAAACAATTGCCAAAGCCTGGAAAACCCCGAAACTTCACATAGCAGAAACAAAGAATAGAGTAACCCAAGCCATGATCCACAGCAAAATTGAGGCCACATTGCTAGACCGTGTCCCTCGACACACTAAAATATGGACCCCATGGGTGGATAACTTTCTGCCCCCGGACTTTGATCCCAACCTCCTTATCCCATGATCTCCCATCTATCTCTACCTTTGCACGTGGTGGTCCCTTTGGCCACACCGCGGCCCCGCCGACACCGTTCCCCCTCCCCCCTTTCTCTTCTCTCTCTTCCTCTTTCTCCCCTGTGTGCCCCCCCTCTCCTTACTCGCCTTTCCCTTTTCCGCGAATTCCGCTTGTACCTCTGTTCCCTTACTCCCTCAGCAAGAACAAGCCTCTGAGGCTGTGATTTTACATATTTGATACCCTATGAACCTGATGTAAATGAATAATGTTACTTGTTGTCGAAGTTCTGGGGACCACCCCCGCTGATGCATACTGATGCCACCGTGATAACACCCTCCCTGATATTGATCAGCGACAAATGATAGCACTTAATTCACTAATCTTCTGATGTTTTGTAATGGTTATACTTTGTATGTACCGTGAATGATATACATTCTCCATTTCTGACTACGTCTTGTTGTATTCTGTATTATGCTCTAATAAAAAACTTTTGAAATTAAAATATAATTTTTTGGTCGGAATGAGCAAAGGTATGTTTGGAGAAGAAAGAGCACAGAATTTAATGAAAATAACCTCTGTCCAACTGTTAAGCATGGGGGTGGATCAATCAAGCTTTGGGGATGTATTGCAGCCAATGGCACAGGGAACATTTCACGAGTAGAAGGAAAAGAAGGATTCAATAAAATTTCAGCAAATTTTGGAAGGTAACTTGATGCCATCTATGAAAAAGCTGAAGTTTAAGAGAGGATGGCTTCTACAAATGGATAATGATCCTAAACACACCTCAAAATCCACGGGGGATTACATCAAGAGCCGTAAACTGAAGGTTTTGCCATGGCCTTCACAATCTCCTGACCTCAACATTATTGAAAACCTATGGATTGACCTTAAAAGAGCAGTGCGTGACAGACAGCCCAGAAATCTCAAAGAACTGGAAGACTTTTGTAAGGAAGAATGGGCAAAGATACCTCAAACAAGAATTGAAAGACTCTTGGCTGGCTACAAAAAGCGTTTACAAGCTGTGATACTTGCCAAAGGGGGCAGTACAAGATATTAACTTTGCAGGGTGCCCAAACTTTCAGACGCCATTTTTTTTATTTCTGTAATTTTGAAAGTGTAAATGATGGAAATAAAATCTAACTTTTTTTGACATATTATAAGAATGTCTAATCTGTAATTTGATGCCATTTGGAGATTTTTCCATCTTTCCTTGGCTTTGTTAAGCACATTAATACACATTTTTACCTGGGGTGCCCAAACTTTCGATCCCCAAACTTTCGATCCCCACTGTTTCTCTATACACAGGGAAATGGCTGCTAATAGTTTGCAGGAGACCTGCAAAAAAATGAAATAGATGCTTATAGTCTGCAGATCTGATGAGAAAATGAAATAGATACTAATAGTCTGCAGGAGATCTGCAAAAAAATTATATAAATGCTAATAGTCTGCAGAAGATCTGATGGAAATAAATAGTAATCTGTAAAAAAAAAAAAAATGAAATAGATGCTAATAGTCTGCAGGGGATCTGCTGAAATAAAGGAAATGGCTGCTCTAATGCAAAAAAGAAAAAGAAAAGAAAAATGAAATAGATGCTAATAGTCTGCAGGAGATCTTATGGAAACAAATAGTAATCTGCAAAAAAAATAAAAAATTAAATAGATAGTATCTATATTCTATTCTGTTCTATTGTTTTTCTAGTCTATTTTCTATTTCTATTCTAATCTTTTCTATTCAAATTTGAATTCATTCTATACGAAATTCGAATGTCGGAAAAAAAATATATATAATGATTTTGATTTTAATAGAAAAGATTTGAATAGAATATAAAAGAATAGAACAGAATAGAATAAAATATAATATATTCTATTCTATTGTTTTTCTAGTCTATTCTCTGTTTTTCTATTTTATTATAATCTTTTCTATTCGGTTGAAATAATTTGAAATAATTTCGAATTTGGTTGAAATATTATCGAATCCGGTAGAAATATTTTCGAATTTGGTTGAAATATTTTGGAATGCGACCGAATTTTCGAATTCCGAAAATGAAACGAATTCCGAAAACTAATTTAACTAATTTAACGAATCCAACTAAACAAAATTACGAAATTAATTAATTAACAAATTAAAACGAAACGAAACAAAACAAATTTTTTCCTTTTGCACATGTCTAATCAGAACACCAGCAATTGCATTCAAGTAAGCTTTTGGTGCACACTGTGCAAAGGACACAGTACACTAAGTGAAACACTGCAGCTAGCACAATCACCTGCCTGCCTGTCTGTATAGAGAATAACAGGATCGGATCTAGCTAAACTGAATACAGTGTGTAAATATATATACAACACCTAGGATCAGGGCCGCCATCAGGGGGGTACAGGCAGTACACCTATAAGGGGCCCGGAGGTCCCCAGGGGCCCGGGTGGCAACCCCCTTTTTTTTGTAAGGGTCCCGGAGGTCCCCAGGGCCCCCGGATAGCAACCCCCCCTTTTTTATTTATTTTTATAAAAAAATATAAAAATTAAACATTTTTTTTAAATTTTTTTTATCCTTTTTTTTTCTAGTTTTTTTTTTTTGTAAGAGACTCAGAGGTCCCCATAGGCCCGGAGGTCCCCAGGGGCCCAGATGCCAACCCCCCTTTTTTAAAAAAATAATTAACATTTTTTTTTTGTAAGGGGCCCAGAAGCCCGGAGGTCCCCAGGGGCCCGGGTGGCATCCCCCACTTTTATTTTTTTGTATTTTATTTCTTCAGATGGCAACCCCCTCAACCTCAATAATTTGCGGTGGTAGCACCCCCCCGGTTCTCTGCTCCAGGGGGCCCATGTCTGAAGCTGTGTAAGGGGCCCCAAAATTCCTGATGGCGGCCCTGCCTAGGATGCATATATGTCCTCTACACACTGTAACTGTAGCTAACTGACTCACCTGCCTGCTTTATCTAACTCAAATCAAATTACTGTGTCTCTCTCTGTCTCTTTCCTTTAACCAACGCCAACACACTACACAAGGCTGCCAAGCCAGCGGCCTTATATAGTGTGGGGCGTGTACCTACTCCTCTGAGCCATGATTGTCCAAAGCCACCCTGGCTCTCTGTACCTACTGCGCTGTGATTGGCCAAGCATGTGGGTCATAGTGCAATGCCGCAGTGAATTATGGGCTGTGACACGCCACTCGAATTTGGCGCGAACGGCTCATAATGTTCGAAATTCGACGAACGGTCGAGCAGCCGATGTTCGAGTCGAACATGGGTTCGACTCGAGCTCGAAGCTCATCCCTAGTTATGACATGCCGGTTTTTTCGATGAACCCAGAGAAATTATCTGCAGTTCTACAGTGACCTGTAGTTCTATGTCCCTCACAACGTTTTCTTGACTTTGCCAATTATTATTGGAAATTTATTCGGAACTTCTCTTCTCTGGTCAAACCTCTGACTGATATAACGAGAAAGGACGGTAACCCACAAAATTGGTCTCCGGATTCCATTAAAGCCTTTGAGTCTCTCAAGGCTGCCTTTGTTTTAGCTCCTGTGTTGGCACATCGTGATCCTATGCTACCCTTCTGTCATGAATGTCACATCTACCCCAACGTAGGTGGTCAGACACTATAGCTGGCTACTGTGCACTTCACCTATATCAGCCCCCATTCCCATAAGGCAAGCAGGCCTACCGGTACTTGGTTGCCCCCAGCTGGGCAGACGCAAACAGAGCAAACAACAGGTTACTTGCAGTTAGCAGACAGCGTGGTTAAAAGACAGTCCAGGTAGGGGCAGGCTGAGTTCAGGGGATAATCCAGTTTCCGTTCCAGGTAGAAGGGCAGGCTGCTTTATGGGGATAATCCAGTCCAATCCGGGTCAAACACAGGGGATCCAACAACAAACAAGGCAGACTAACAGGGGCTTGGAACAATACAGGTATATCTGTCTCTATCACAAGCAAGGGATAGAGTGTTTGCTTATATCAGGTGACTGAGCAGATCAATCACCTAATAGGTGAACACAGACAGGGAGGATGCAACAGCCAACACCAGGCTGCTGGAATAGGGAGCAGGAGCACTTAAGTGATCATGACATACCCCCCCTCTGAGGAGGGGCCCCCGAACCCTCAAAGACCAGTTGGACATCCAGCACAGAACCATCAGACTGGGCAGAGGTCCGTGGATCCACGAGGTCAGGCTGGTTGGCAGGGGATGTGTCACTAGGGTCAAGCCAGACAGCTGAAACACAAGCAGGGTGCAGAGAGCCCTGAAAAAAAGATTGAAAGCCCCACCTGGTCGAATGAGGCAGTTTATCCAAAGATAGATAAAAAAAAAAGGTTGCGCTAAAAATTATATAAATAAAATGTAAAAAATTAAACATCAAAATGAAAAAAATGGTACAGACAACAGCCACAAATAATGATTGTGGGGGTGGCCGTGAAAATACCGTCACATCAAAAAGTCAATGTAGACAAGACTATTGTGGTAGGAAACAAAGTTAAATAGCAAAATGAGCACAGCAGCTCAAAGTAGTGACAAATGAGCACAGCGGCTCCAATCCCTTAATTAGTAACAAAAGTTGAGCACAATACAGTGATTAGTGATAAAAGATTAATTGGTGATTGACAGGCTCAGAAATGTGACACATGAGTACAGCAATCCCAAAACCTTAAATAATGGCGGACAAAAGTCAATGCAGTAATTGGTGGCAAAGTTCATGAATTGATGCGTTTAAACCATCTGTAGCGATCCCTTATGACAGGGGATCAGAGTGAACGAGGATTCAAAGATGCCCAGGTTCATCCCTAGTCCTGCAGATGGCAAATCTCTCAATTTTTTAGTCTGGTTACCAAAAATGCTGCCTCCTTTCTTTTTTTGGTACATTGGGACCGTGTCCTCACTCATACAAGTACCTGGTTGAGACGTTACCCTTCCTGCTGGACGCTGTATGCCTTATACCCTAGGCTGGGGAACAAGCCACAGGCGCACTCTGATCCCCTTTCATAAGGGATCGTCCGATTGTGGTAAGCGGCAGTGTGTACTTAGGTGAAGGCTGTCCTATCCATCACTACTTCTTTGGTGTTCATTCAATATGGATTTCACTGGTCACGGTGGAGGATCGCTACAGATGGTTTAAACGCATCAATTCATGAACTTTGTCACCAATTATTGCATTGACTTTTGTTCGCCATTATTTAAGGTTTTGGGATTGCTGTACTCATGTGTCACATTTCTGAGCCTGTCAATCACCAATTAATCTTTTATCACTAATCACTGTATTGTGCTCAACTTTTGTTACTAATTAATGGATTGGAGCCGCTGTGCTCATTTGTCACTACTTTGAGCTGCTGTGCTCATTTTGCTATTTGACTTTGTTTCCTACCACCATAGTCTTGTCTACATTGACTTTTTGATGTGACAGTATTTTCACGGCCACCCCCACAATCATTATTTGTGGCTGTTGTCTGTACCGTTTTTTTCATTTTGATGTTTCATTTTTCACATCTTATTTATATCATTTTTAGCGCAACCTTTTTTTTCTATGTATGTATTTTGGTGTTGTATAACACTTATTGTTGCAGCTTTAGTTTATTCATGAAATAGTGCAGTTTTTTCTCGTTTACAGTTTTTCCAAAGGGTGGATTGAACCTCTTAGACCGGTGTAGCAACAGTGGAACTTGCGGACAAGTTAGCCTGGCTGTGCATCCAAGGGAGTTTAGCGACAGGCAAAGGTAGGGGTTATCCAGAGGGCTTGACTTCTGAGGATTTAGAGGAAGTTTCCAAACAGGGCTCAAGGCTATGAGACAATGGACAAGCCCGGTTTCTAGGAGGAGAAGGTTCAGGCTGTGGTAATTGGCTGGAGAGGTGGCCTGTAGAGAATTCAACAGACTTGTCAGCATCTTTTGCTATAACAGAGTCATATAAAGGTACATGGTTATGTAAACTGTAGTCACATTTGGAAATGTTGGCATAAGCAAGATCTGAATAGGACTGGAAAAAAGGCACATGACTGGTACTGGCCACACAAGAGTTATACATGGGCAACTGGTCAGAGATTTTATTGCAATTCTGGATGCAGGTCAGGGACCAGGACCCAATCTCTTCGGCAGCCCAGTCTATGTGTGGGTTGTGCAGTTTAAGCCAGGGATACTCTTTAGAGTATAAGGGGATAAGCAAGAGATGAGATCACGTAGAGGCTGATTGTCTCCTTATGCGTGATCAGGGTAATGGGTACCGTGCGCGATGTCACCAGGCCCATGGACAAGGGAGAGTTATCAATGGCTAAAACTGAGAAAGGTCTGTGCACCTTAGTCACCGGAATCTGTAGACGGTGTGCTAGGTCCCTATCAATGAAATTGCCAGCAACACCAGAATCAATGAAAGCAGAGAGGTGGTGAGAAAACTTATCAGAACTAAGTTGTGCAGGAACAATTAAGCCATCTCTGAGGGAAACAGACACAGTATGATCTATAGAAGCAGACCCCACCCGCATTAGACTTTTGGTGTTTCTCAGCTTATTAGGACAGCTAGCGACAAAGTGGGCCAGGTTGCCACAGTATAGGCAGATCTCCTTCTAGCCTTTTCCCCAGGGGATAAATGGGCAGCACCAATTTGCATGGGCTCATCCTTCTGAAGAGGTTGAGAGGGCTCAGGAAATGAAGAAAAGGTAGGCAGCATACTGGGGGGCAATGAACCAAACCTCTCGGTACGCCATTCCCGTAAACGCCTGTCAATGCGGATGGCTCCTTGCATGGCTTCATTCAATGACTTTGGTTCAGGGTAGTGTACTAAGGAGTCTTTGAAGGAGTCTGATAAGCCTGACTTGAACTAGCTTCTTAGAGCTGGGTCATTCCACCCTGAGAGGGGCCCAGTGGCGGAAATTAGAACAGTATAGCTCAGCGGTGCGTTTACCCTGA
The DNA here is from genome assembly GCA_029206835.1 of Rana muscosa. NCBI lineage: Eukaryota > Metazoa > Chordata > Amphibia > Anura > Ranidae > Rana > Rana muscosa. Next base: position 1,206,614,224 of record CM055122.1, read on the forward strand.
TGTAATGACCTAAGGTTAGCTTCAGCTGAATGGGCATGGTCAGGATCATCATACAGTAAACCTAAGGCTTTGAAAAAGGCTTCAACTGACTCTCTGACTGGGTCATCTGTGGGGAGACTAAACGCCCAAGACTGGGGATCCCCCTGCAACCATGTAATAATCAGGCTGACCCAATGTGCTTCAGAACCAGTGGAGTGTGGCTTAAGCTTAAAGTATAGCATACAACTGTTTTTAAAGTTAGAAAACATATTGGGGGAGCCAGAAAAATGGTCAGGCGGGTTACCTTTGGTCCCTGGCTCCTGTGTTACTGCTGGAGGTGCATCTACACGCAAAGACAGTTCCTGGACTTAGCGTGTCAGCTTGAAAATTTCCTCAGCGAATATACGAGCCTGTGTAGAGTCCATCTTGAGAGAATTTTTTTGTTATTGGCTTGTGATAATATCACGAATGTCACGTCTACCCCAACGTAGGTGGTCAGACACCATAGCTGGCTACTGTGCACTTCACCTATAGCAGCCCCCTTTCCCTTAAGGCAAGCAGGCCTACTGGTACTTAGTTGCCCCAGGACTTAAACACAATGCTATAGCCAGCCGAGCCAGGCAGACACAAACAGAGCAAACAACAGGTTACTTGCAGTTAGCAGACAGTGTGGTTCAAAGACAGTCCAGGTAGGGGCAACCTGAGTTCAGGGCATAATCCAGTATCCATTCCAGGTAGAAGGGCAGGCTGCGTTCAGGGGATAATCCAGTCCAATCCGGGTTAAACACAGGGGATCCAACAACAAACAAGGCAGACTAACAGGGGCTTGGTCTAGAACAATACAGGTAGATCTGTCTCTATCACAAGTAGGGATAGAGTGTTCAGTTTGCTTATATCAGGTGACTGAGCAGATCAATCACCTAACAGGTGAACACAGACAGGGAGAATGTGACAGCCAACACCTGGCTGCTGGAATAGGGAGCAGGAGACCTTAGTGATCATGACAACTTCATTCTTGAGGTTGATGCATCCAAGACTGGAGTGGGCGCCCTTCTGTTTCAACGTCCTACCTCTGAAAGCGCTATGCATCCTTGTGGCTACTTTTCTAAGAAATTGTCTCCTGCAGAATGCATTTACAAGACTGGGGACAGAACTGTTAGCTATCATTTTAGCTCTTAAAGAATGGAGGCATCTCCTCAAAAGTACCGCTGTGCCGGTCCTCATTTTGACTGACCATAATAATCTCACATTCTTGTCTGAGGTTAAACGCTTATCTCCCAGAAGAGCATGGTGGGCTCTTTTTCTGTCAAGCTTCAATTACATAGTCTCATTCTTACCCGGTACTAAGAATGTTGCAAAACCGTTTTCCTCCGCTTCCAAGATTGAGTTGGTTTCTGTTCCTGTAATACCTCCCGATCACATTCTGGCTACTGTACACATCAGTCTCACCTCACCTTTGGATGACAGAATTTGCACCGCTTAGATCCAGTCTCCTCCCGAGAAACCCCGTCTGATACTATGTCTGATACAGGTAAATGTTTTTTTTTCTTATGCGGGCCTTTCTGTTGCCTTCATTTTTCTGAGATGATAGATTTGTATGTATCAATAAAAATCTTTTTTATATTTTCATAATATACTTTGATATACCCATGGAAACAACCATATAAAAAGCCCATCCTCTATCGATTTCCTATTGTTATCTTAATGTTTGCTAAGTACTTATCGTGCCCTCTTTATAGGCACAAGCCTGCACATATACCAGATATTCTAAATATAATTTGGTGTCTGGATTGCACAGGATCAGGTAGTTGAATCAATAATGACTGTGATTGCAAAAGATTGGAAAAGATTTCAAAGGACCCACCTTAGGGGCATGATCGATAGACTTTATCACACAGCAACAACAAAATGGAAAGTTGGCAAAGTTTACATGGACAGTGGGTCCTTGGCCATTTTTGGACGAGGAATTGTCCATATGTGGGATTAATTTTTCACATAAGATTGCTCTGCAGTGAGTGTATGTCAGAAACTAGGGACTGCATGTACCGTATTTATCGGGGTATAACACACACAGGCGTATAACACGCACCCTAACTTTAAGAGGGAAGTTTCAGGAAGACAACTTTTCACAGCCCCATGCGTATAACACGCAGGCACAGTTTACCCTCTATTTTCAGGGTAAAATAGTGAGTGTTATCCGCCAATAAATACAGTCATTTAAATTTCTCTCGCTAGCCAAGACTTCCTCTTACACATGAATTACTAACATTCAAAATAATTATATCATTAAAGTGAAAAAAAAAGCCAAAAATATTAACTTAGCACATCAAACAAAAACATATAATTGACTAAAATAAAACATAGAAAGTGACTGTTTCACTTTCTAATGAAGACTCTACATGTCTCATTCTGATTTCCTACACAAATCTGTCAGTTACACTTTTTTCCATTATTTGGGCCAACTTCACCTTCTTTTAAACAATTTACACAATATTAACTCTCCATGGTGCAGACACATACAATTGTGAGGCATGGCACATATTTTTAAACAGATATATGCATAGCAAAGCCACATTTGGGAGTATCCAAGACTAAAAGTACACCCCTGTCTACCTCAGCAGCATAGGTATGCATCCCCTCTTGCTGAAGTGCCCAATTTAGCCCAATATGTTATTTTGGGGGGTACATCAAGCCCAGCCCTGTTTGGGAGCACAGCACTCATCCACCACTATGTTTGAAAAATAACATATTGGACCATGATTTATTAGTTATCGTGACATAAGACACAATGGTCTTGTCCTTTTGACCTCTTCAAAACCTGTGTAAAGTTATGCTTGCAACACTTTCAATATTCGTTAATAGATACAGTAATTAAGATAACCTATGAACACATATGGAATTGTGGATTAATAAAAACAAAAAAAGTGACTGTCACATTTCTATTGCTATCTGTGACCCCATCAACAAGATTTTCCAAATCTTTCTTGTCCCTGTGACACCTGTAGAAGAAATGGGGGTGCAGGCATCACTGGCACATACAGCAATAAAACATTGTCAGTTGTTGTCTCCCTTCCCTATGCTACTAAAAATGTTTTTTTGATCAGTGTTTTTTGTGTCCCCATTGGAGAAATTTTCCATTACTTCTTGCCCTGACAGGAATTCAGGGAAAACTCAGATAACAATAAAAAACTAACAGATACTTTAAAATTCTCCAGAATCAAACAAAATCAGGAAATGGGCTTTAATCTGTATAACCTACCATCTTCAGTATTTCAATAACACTATCAATAAGTGGTGATCTTTTTCATCTTTCATAAAAGAGTGAATGTATATGTGTATATGTTTATATACAGTATGAAAGAAAAAAAATATATATATACACATACATACAAACATATACATAGGCACACAAAGTGACACATATACAGAGTTTATATCCACATTTATCAAACAGTGTACTAACTAAATCTATTAAACCAACATAGTGATAGTATTTATAAAATAATAAAATAACAAAACTGAATCTGTCACTTAGATCAATGTTAAGAAAAAAGTTGGTCTGAGAAACGATCAAACCATACCATCACCATTATTCTACCATAAGCAATGTGGCCAAAACAAACAGGCAAGGTGCTATCTGTTTTAATTCTAATACTGCGAACAGAGAAAATACATTGCTGCCACGACAAGTCCCTAACAATGTAGCATTTTTTATTTTTTTAGTTTATTTCTTTGTAACTTTTTTTCCTTCACAACAAATGCAACCAGTGTTGGGCATTCTAATGTTTATAGAGTTGGTAAAAACCTTTTTAAAGAATTGGCTGTTTGTGTTTTCCACTTCCATCAGTTTTAAGTTAATGTTTATGGTGAGTTTGGGAAAGGTCTGTTAAATGATGCCACTGGCCATTCTTTTGTGATTGTTTGCAATTTCCTTTCCCAGTACATTTTTTTTTTATTTAGGATTTCCATCTTAATTCGATGTTCAACCTCAGCCATTTCACATTCTCGCTCAATCTGCTGCACTTTAGCTACATGTACTTCATTCATCTGAATTAGCTGAAGCTGGAGGATAGACATCTGCTGGTGGTGTTCTTCCTCATGCATCTTTGTCAGAAGGCCATTCTGAGAAGGTTTGCTCCTGTAGGTCCTGTTAGCAGTTATTCTGGCAGATGAGCAGGTGGGTGATGGCATGTTGCCTTGACATTTCACCATGTTGACTATAGACTTCTCTGCTGAGAACATCTCTCTCTCAGGCATAACAAAAGATTCTAGAGAATTAAAAATAATAGGTATATTATTACATGTAAAAATGTTGGCAAAACAAAGACGCTGAACTGTAAAACCAGAAGAAATATAACTAAATTAGAAAAAAAACAATAAACAATGAACCTTGCACACATTTTGATCTACCCTTTAATTATTAGCCCTCAACCCACCATGTAAAAATAGCTACCTAAAAAATAAAGAACAAAATAAAAAAATAAAATAATAAAAAGCAATGACATGCATTGTTGTAAGATTTGGAAAACACAGAAAAGGCTAAATGGTGCCTGGCACCAAAGACACAAGGCACAAAAGACAGAATTGGTGGTAAGCATCATTATTTTACTGCTACCTATTCGTTTTGAAAGTGTCATTAACCACTTGCGGGCCACCCCCTCGTACATTTACTGCGGCAGGGCGGCCGCTCTGTGCCAGATCACGTACCTACTACGTGATCTGACACTTCCTGGTCTGGGGCAAGCGCCGTGCCAGCCAGCTCTCACTGTCGTTCAATCGTTTGTTACAGAGGCAGAACAGCAGTCTGCCTATGTAAACAAGGCAGATTGCCTTTCTGTGAGTACAGAAGGCATGGATCCTACGTTCCTGTAAAGCACTAGTGTAAAAACACCTCCCCACTACACTGAAGCACAGGTTAGGAACAGAGTTAACCTTTTGATCGCCCCTGATGTTAACCCCTTCCCTGCCAGTGTCATTAGTAAAGTGACAGTGCATATTTTTTTAGCACTGATCCCGAAAAAGTATCAAAAGCGTCAGTTAGTGTCCCGATTCATCCACTGCAATATCGCAGCCTGCTGATCGCCGCCATTACTATTAAAAATAAATAAATAATATATATATATATATATATATATATATATATATATATATATATATATACACATACATCCCATAGTTTGTAGACACTATAACTTTTGAGCAAAGCAATCAATATATACGCTTATTGGGATTTTTTTAACCAAAAATATGTAGCGGAATACATATTGGCCTAAATTGATGAAGAAATTAGATTTTTTATTGGATATGTTTTATAGCAGAAAGTAAAAAACTATCTTTTTTTTGTTTATAGCGCAAGGTGATCAAATACCATCAAAAGAAAGCTCTATTTGTGACAAAAAGGACATAATTTTTTTTGTGTACATTGTCGCACGACCGCGCAATTGTCAGAGTAGCGCAGTGCCATATCGCATAAAATAGCCTGGTCAAGAAGGGGGTAAATCTTCCGAAGGTCAAGTGGTTAAACCCAAATCATTGTCAATACATGCTAAATTACATTGTCTGTATAATCACTTTGTCATTTGTTTTCTGTAAACTGCAAAAAATTTGGTTGATCCTGCTGCTATCTGTTCCTCCCTCCTTGTCTGTGTCCCCCCTGCATCCTGAGATTATATAGACCAGCTATTACCACATCTGCTGAGCATGCTCCAGTTCTTCTAAGTTTTTAATTTCCTCCTTTTCTCTTATCTGTGCAGCCCATGTGACTATAGCGTCACAAATGTGGGTGCATACACACTGGTAAATGACAGTCTCATTCCATGTCCTCCTATTGCTATGGGGGTTTGATATAAGATGTTAATTGATGGAGGTTTCATCTCCCTGTTAGTTCCAGCACATTAGGCACAGTCTGGAGGTGCGTTACACAGCCTGTGATTGGCAGAGCCTTTTTCAGATATCTTTACAGTGTGAACAAAGTAAAAGCTATTGTCAGTCAGCTTAAACTTCACCTACACCATGTTATTGTAAAAAAATAAAATAATATATATATTTATATTGTACAGGACGCCAAGGTTGGGTCCTGGACGGGTGCTATATAGCACCAACATTTGGGTTGTGGTCCCTTTAAGGAGTGGTGATGGTGTTCAGGAGGTCACCCAGAATGGGTGAGGAATTCCCGGCAAAAGAAGTAGTCCAGAGAGGACTGGCTCGCAGTCCTCTTTGTCTTGAAAAAGAGTTATTTGGGGCACGGAATTTCGGAGGCTCTAAAGTGATATTCGGGTGGGATAGAGCCTCCACTCCTGACCACTGGGAGTCAGCACACAGGGGGTTAAAGGCTTCCAGGAAACAGCTCATAAGACAGGAAGTGCTGCTAGAGGTGGAGTATGGAATTGCACCTGTTGTGATGAGCTGTGTGTCTGCTGGAAGCTGCCAAAGACTTAACAAGGACTCTTGAAGTTTTGGGGCGAAGACCCATTCTACAAAAACTGTATGTGCCTTTTCTTTAATTTGTTTTGGGCTGAAGACAAGCGGATTTTGTTTTATAGTTTTCCTGTGTGCTGAATGAAGCTTTATTTTGGTTTGTTTACAAATAAAAGCCCCTTTTCAAGATCAAACGGTTTATGCACTTGGTCCCGTGGAGCTATAACAACCCCCAAAGTTTACAACTGGTGTCTTGGATGCTGGCAAAGTGCATTAGCAGCTGCAAAAACCATTTAAAACAAACTGACACTTAAAGAGACAGTGTGCTTATGGCATGTCTTGGGTGAAGTCAGCTCAGACATTTCAAACAGCAGACAAAGGCATGCAGGAGGTCATCAAGGCTTTGGCACAAGCCACTGCGACCCAGCAACAAGCCACTGCGATCCAACAACAAAGCTTTAGCAGAGGCAAACCGTCGCCATGAGGAAAGCACACGGCTGCTAACCGCCCAGTTTAGGTCCCAGCAGGAGTCCACTCAAGCACAGGCGACTGCCTTGCAGGAGGCAGTACAGCAACTGACTCAGGGACGAGAGCAAGCGGTCGTTGCCGCTGGCAACCAAGTGTCCGTGAGAGCCACCCATTTCTTACAAAAGCTAACACCCAGTGATGACGTAGAGGCCTTTCTCACTACCTTTTGAAAGGATAGCAGAGAGAGAGGGGTGGCCCCGTGACCAATGGGCTGGCATTATCTCCCCTTTCCTCACCGGTGACCCGCAAAAGGCTTATTTTGACCTCCCATCTGAGCACATCAGCGACTATAAGCGGCTGAAGGCAGAGATCCTGGCCCGCCTGGGAGTGACCACAGCCGTCCGGGCTCAGAGGGTGCATCGCTGGCAGTACAAACCTGACCGACCACCTAGGTCCCAAATGCACGAACTAGTGCAGCTGGTGAAAAAATGGCTGCAGCCGGAAAAAATTTCGGGCCCACAAATGGTGGAATGGGTGGTGATGGACTGGTACCTGCGGTCCCTGCCAGATGACCTACAGCGCTGGGTAAGCCATGGAGAGCCTGCAACTGCTGACCAGCTGGTTGAGTTGGTCGAAAGATATACCGTGGTGGAGGACCTGCTTGGGCCTGCCAAACGTCGGGAACCCACACCAAGGGCAACCAGACCAGCCACAGCACCTAGGAGAGAAGCCCCGCCTTACATTAAAACCCGCAAACCTGCATCATCTTCCGCAGAACCGCGAAGGTTGGTTCCTGTACCTAGGATAGGGGACCTACAGTGTTGGCGATGTCGGTCCTGGGGGCATACCCAGGCACAGTGCCTGCTGCAGGAGGAGCCTATGGACTGTGGGACTGGTCGAAGAAGCTCCTCCTATGTGCAAAGAGCGTGTGCCACTCATCTTGATCTGGCTGCAGGACGGTTTGAGTGTGAAGTGTGGGTAAACCACCTTCCTGCCAGGGCTCTACTGGACTCCGGTAGCATGGTAACACTAGTACATGCCAGGGTGGTCGGAAGACTCGGCACAGTAAATAAGACTCTATGGGTAGTGTGTATCCATGGGGACACCAGGGAGTACCCCCTGGTCCCGGTGACGGTTTCCTATGGCCATACCTCAGTTACACAAGAGGTTGGGGTGGTAAAAAGTCTAATACATGACATCATAGTGGGGCGGGATTGTCCACTATTTCTCGAACTGTGGAACCAGGTACAGATGGGGCTGCCAGGAGAACTGGGGACACTGGGCCTGGAAGGGACAGAGTCTGATGGGTCCGGGCCTGAAACCCCCACAACACACCCCTCTAATGTGGAGATACCCGTCACTGACAAAGAAATTACAGAGAATGCTACTTTGGATGATAATGTTCCTGTTCCAGGTCTCAAAACCAAGTTGATCTCTGAGGGGGGGATGTTTTCCCATTACAAGTTATGCTGGGGGAGGATAATGAGGAGCTCTCTCCGGTTGAGGAGGATGAGGGGGAAACATCCTCGAGGCCAGTGCATCCAGACCTGGATGTATCCAGGGGTGCATTTGGCACCGCCCTATTACAGGATCCTACCTTGATCAATGCTTGAGAGCAAGTTTCTGTTATTGATGGGATCTTACAAATGCCAGGGGCAGATCAGAGGTTTCCTCATTTTGCGTTGAAGGGGGACTTGGTATATCGAGTAGCTGAGAGCCAAGGGGAAACTGTAGAGCAGTTTCTGGTTCCCCAACTCTATAGGCGGATGCTCCTTGATCTAGCCTACAACGACGCACTGGGAGGACACCTGGGGGCGGAGAAAACAGAGGCCAGGATAACCGACCGGTTTTACTGGCCAGGGGTGAAGGCCAAGGTTAAAAGATATTGTGCATCTTGTCCCATTTGCCAGTTAACTTCCCAAGTGCCCCACTATAGAAACCCTCTAGTACCCTTGCCAATTATTGAGGTCCCATTCGAGCGGATCGCTATGGATCTGGTGGGACCCCTGGTAAAGTCGGCAAGGGAGCACCAATACATATTAGTCATCCTAGATTACGCAACTAGGTATCCAGAAGCAATCCCTTTGAGGAAAGCTTCCTCTAAGGCCATTGCCCGGGAGTTATTTCAAATGTTCTCACGAACTGGGTTCCCCAAAGAGATGCTGACAGACCAGGGCATCCCTTTTATGTCAAAGGTGATGGCGGACTTGTGCAAACTGTTTCAGATTAAGCAGTTGCGGACGTCCGTTTATCACCCGCAGACCGATGACCTAGACGAGAGGTTTAATAAAACTCTAAAGTCCATGTTGAAAAGAGTGGTCCAGAAAGACGGGAAGGATTGGGATATGTTACTCCCTGCCTTGTTGTTTGCCATCCGGGAGGTGCCACAAGCATCCACAGGATTCTCACCGTTTGAGCTAGTGTATGGACGAAGGCCCCGGAGGTTGCTCGATCTAGTAAAGGAAACGTGGGAAAGTGAGTCCTCACCGCATAAAACAGTGGTAGAGCATATCTCTCAAATGCTAAGATGATGCCGCTGGTGAGGGAGCATACGCAGAAGGCTCAGGATGCCCAAAGAAGAGTGTATAACTGGTCGGCTAAAATTAGACAGTTTGAAGTAGGAGACCGGTTGGCTGTTCTAATACCCACGGTGGAGAGCAAATTCTTGGCCAAGTGGCAAGGCCCGTTTGAGGTAGTAGAGAAAGTAGGTGAGGTGAACTACAAGGTACACCAGCCAGGGAAAAGAAAACCCTACCAAATCTATCACGTAAATTTGTTGAAACCCTGGAGAGACAGAGAACAGGTATCCGCGGTGGTAGGGGTACAGTCAGGGGACCATGCAGGGATCGACCTGGTGCAGGTTGCTGCCACCCTAACTAGACCCCAAACCCAGCAAGAAAAAGAGTTTCTGCAAAGAAATAGGGTCATGTTTTCAGGATTGCCCGGTCTCACCAACGTCATCAAGCATGACATTGTAACCGAGCCCAATGTAAAAATCCGGTTAAAGACTTACCGTATCCCAGAAGCTCATAGGGTGGCAATATCTGAAGAGGTTAAAAGAATGCTCAAACTTGGAATCATTGAAGATTCACAGAGCAAGTGGTCGAGTCTAATCGTGTTGGTACCCAAACCCAACGGCACCCTCCGCTTCTGTAACGACTTCAGAAAACGTAATGAAGTTTCCAAGTTTGATGCATATCCCATGGCACGGGTAGATGAGCTAATTGAGAGGTTATGTCCTGCCAGGTATATCACCACGCTGGACCTCACAAAAGGGTACTGGCAGATTCCCCTGACCAAGGAAGCCAGGGAGAAAACAGCCTTCTCTACCCCGGAAGGCCACTTCCAATACAAAAGGATGCCATTTGGTCTACACTCTGCCCCTGCCACATTCCAAAGGGCCATGGACAAAACTTTGCGTCCACATCAATGGTACGCTTCCGTCTACTTAGATGACATAGTCATCTTCAGCACTGATTGGGAGTCCCATCTTGCCCGGGTTCAGGCATTTGTAGACTCCTTGAGAAGAGCAGGGTTCACCATCAATCCGGAAAAGTGTGCCGTTGGAGTCGGGGAAGCCAAGTACCTAGGGTATATTGTGGGTAGGGGGTTGGTGAAGCCCCAAATGAGTAAGGTGGAAGCCAAACAGGACTGGCCCGTCCCCTAACCAAGAAGCAGGTCAGAGCGTTTTTGGGCATAGTTGGCTATTATAGGAGGTTTGTTCCCAACTTCGCCACCATTGCTGCACCATTGACTGACTTGACTAAGGTCAGAAAGTCAGTGATGATAAAGTGGAATGCCGAGGCCGAGAAAGCTTTTCAATAGTTTAAGACGGCATTGTGCCAGGATCCGGTGCTTGTAGCTCCGGATTTCGCAAAGGATTTTGTAGTGCAGACAGACACTTCAAGTGAGGGGTTGGGAGCAGTCCTGTCACAGGAAATCAATGGGGAAGAGCACCCTGTAGTTTTTCTTAGTAGGAAGCTGACGGTAGCTGAGAAAAACTACGCTGTGGTAGAGCGGGAGTGTCTTGCCATCAAGTGGGCTTTGGACTCCCTACGATATTTCCTCCTAGGTAGAAGGTTTCGCTTGATGTCAGACCACGCTCCCCTTACCTGGATGAGGCAAAACAAGCACACCAATGCCAGAGTAACAAGGTGGTTCCTTTCTCTCCAGGAGTTCAACTTCGTGGTAGAGCAGAGACCCGGGAGACAACATCAGAATGCCGATGTCCTCTCCCGAGTCCATTGTATGATGTCGAGTGGTGCCTCCAACACCTCCGTGTTGAGGCAGAGGGGGAGGATATGTACAGGACGCCAATGTTGGGTCCTAGACGGATGCTATATAGCACCAATATTTGGGTTGTGGTCCCTTTAAGGAGTGGTGATGGTGTTCAGGAGGTCACCCAGAATGGGTGAGGAATTCCCAGCAAAAGAAGTAGTCCAGAGAGGACTGGCTCGCAGTCCTCTTTGTCTTGATAAAGAGTTATTTAGGGCCCGGAATTTCGGAGGCTCTAAAGTGATATTCGGGTAGGATAGAGCCTCCCTCCACTCCTGACCACTGGGAGTCAGCACACAGGGGGTTAAAGGCTTCCAGGAAACAGCTCATAAGACAGGAAGTGGTGCTAGAGGTGGAGAGGAGGAGTAAAAAGTCTGAAAACAGGGCTGGACTGGGACAGAAATTTGGCCCTGGACTTCACCCAGACCAGCCCACTTTAATTTTGCAAATACGCACAAAAATTGTATATAAACGCAATTGTGCAAAAAAGGGTAGGGCAGTATACAGACAGGCTAGGGCATTCTACAGACAGGCTGATGTAAAGGGGGTCTCTGATCATCTACAGCAGTCTACAGCATCAGAGTTCACAGTGTAAGGGGCAGGGCAAGGGGGAGTTCTGCAGACTCTAATTTAAAGGGAAACTCTGTGGACTGTGGTGTAAAGGGGAAACTCTGATGTTGGGGTTCTTTTCAGCAGTGGCAGGGCAGTTTGTCTGTGGCATGGAGCTGTCATGTGATGCCCTGACCTAAAGTTTCTGGTGCAGTCCAGGGCACTGAATGCAGGAATGGATCCTCTTCTCCTCCCACTCCCCCTTCTTGCAGATTGTTTTACATTTGTGAAAAAAGTGCCTTTTCGTGCACCGGGTCAGCGGACCGCCTCACCCCCGAGCCGAGCCAAGCTAAGCCGAGCCCTTCAGTGGACTTCGCCGCCCCCATAACCGAGCCAAGCCCTTCAGTGGATCGTCCCGCCCCCAAGCCAAGCTGAGCCCTTCAGTGGACCACCCTTTCCCCCAAGCCGAGCTAAGCCATGCCCTTCAGTGAACTGCCCCACCCCTGAGCCGAGCCGAGATGTGGAATGAACCAAGCGGCCTGGGGAGAGGAGGGAGAGTGGGTGGATTGACACAGGAGGGTGAATGACAGTGGCTGGATCAACACAGGAGCTTGCCTTGTTCCCGTCCATCGAAAATTATGTGGACCAGCCGGAGACAAGAGCAAAGCTCCCTGGGCCAAGACACAGCACTGGACAGGCTGTCACTGAAACCAGCCCACTGAGCCATCGGCCCACTAGGAAACTCCCGGAAGTCACAATGGCCAGTATATGCCTGCCTGAAAATATGGTGGCGCTACAGTTAAGATAACCAGAACCTTACCTATGTAAAAGTGAGAAAGAGTGGAGGGAAAGAAAAAAAAAGGGGGTGGAGAGAGAAGAGAGGGGAAGGGAAGGGTATAGCAATTCACAAATGAGAGGGCCCAGGAGAAGCAAAATGAACTGCATCTGTTACAAAACATCAAAATCGCAAGAAAACCGGAAATGCAACCATAAGGTCCACATGCTGGTGTGGGAGTTATTCTTTACAGAATCCCATGCTATCATACGTTCTATATGTTCAATTCTGTCCACTTCTCTGGCCCATTCAGCTAAAGAGGACGATTGGCGCCAAGATCTAGCAATAACAGAGCGGGCAGCTGTGAATCGCTTCTTGATTTGCTTATAGGAGCTCAGCAACATAGACAGAACAGTTATGTGGGGTTCATTTTTAAACTTGTCCCCCACCAGTTTGTCATGGAGATGGAGAATTTTATCTCAAAATGGGGTAATTAGTGTGCATGTGCCCCAAATGTGTGTCATGGTGCCAGGGGCCTGCAAGCATCTCCAGCACATGTCTGGTATGTTTGGATCAAATTTATGTAGAATAGTAGGGCAGCGATACCACCTAGACACGATTCAGTAATTTTGTTCTTGGGCATGAGACGAGATAGACAGTTTAAAGGAAAGCGCCAGTGTTTTGCCCCATTCCATGATGATTCAGGTGACATTAATTTCCTGTTCCCATTTTGAAAGAAATGGTGGTGGATCTGGATACGAGATCAGAATCAGAATCCGATAGATCTGAGATAGCGAGTGTTCTGGTCTGTCAGACTGGGACAGCAACGACTCAAAGGCTGTTTGTGGCCTGTTCAGTTTGTCAATGTTCTGTATTTTGTCCAAAAAGTGTGTCAATAAGGTATGTTCAAGCCAGGGGTTATGACAGGTGGAGAGCATGCGGGGTAAGGGAATTTGTTTTCCATTCCGGAGCGTATGGGTTAGAATTTTTACCATGGAAAAAAAATGTAGAGTCGGAGGGAAAGAAGTGATTCCAAAGAGTGGGGTCAGGGGGCTAGGTCTCTAGAACAGTAAACCTTTGGTTAAGGTAACTGTCCCAAATTTGCAGCGTAGCGAAAGTTATGAGGGGCAATATGTCAGTAGGGGTTCTGTCCACGGTAGAGATGTGAGATCGGGGGATATCAGGTTGTTTTCTAATGACGTCCACAACTTGGTGGATTTACCATGATACCAGTCCATTATCCTGACTAGCAATGGCGCATGAAATTATAACAAGAGGCTAGGAAGAGAAACACCTCCTCTGATCTTAAGTAACGCTAAAATGTTAAAGCCAATCCTAGGCCTCTTATGTCACCATATAAAGTTACGAATAGCCCTATTGATGGAAGAAACCTCGCAGAGGAGGGACAGGGATCGCTTGGATGATTTAAGACAAGTATAAATCGTCCGCGCTAGGGGTATGTCATTGAAATCCGCCAGCGTAGACAATGAGGTAGGAATTCGGATTCCTAGGTATTTAACCACTTGAACACTGGGCACTTAAACCCCCTTCCTAACCAGACCAATTTTCAGCTTTCGGTGCTCTCACATTTTAAATGACAATTACTCAGTCATGCAACACGGTACCCATATGAAATTTTTGTCCTTTTTTTCACACAAATAGAGCTTTCTTTTGGGTGGTATTTAATCACCGCAGGATTTTTTATTTTTTGCACTATAAACTAAAAAATACAGAAACTTTTGTAAAAAAAATGCATTTTCTTTGTTTCTGTTATGAAATTTTGCCAATTAGTAATTTTTCTTCATAAATTTTGCCCATAATTTATACTGCTCCACATCTTTGGTTAAAAATAACCCAAATCGGTGTATATTGTTTGGTCTTTGTGAAAGTGTCAGGGATCAGATGGGAAACTGATTTGATGAGGTCGGCCTCTCTTATATCTCCTGTCCTGGCTCCGCTGAAGGTGAGACAGTGGAAGCCGAAGGACAAAAGGGACATGAGTGCCTGGAGCAGGAGGTCCCAGGAGGTTCAGCGGCCTGGAGTAGACTGTGATGTGCCGAGCAGAAACAGGAAACAGCCAGGCAGGTAACCGAGCGTTAACAGCAATCAGGAACATAGACAGAAGGAGGGTCTCAGGGTTAGCCAGGTTCGTCAGCAGGCGGGCAGTGAGGTACCAAATCATAGACAGAGCCAGAGTCAGGAATGGAGCTGGGTCAGAGATGGGCAACAGTACATTAACAGAACACAGAGTCAAGAGCAAGCCGGGTCTAAATACTGGTAGGACACACAGGATCAGAGCAGGATTCAGGAACACAGCTGAAGATTAGGGATGAGCTTCGAGTTCGAGTCGAACTCATGTTCGACTCGAACATTGCCTGTTCGCCCGTTCGCCAAACAGCGAACAAATTGGGGTGTTCGCGGCAAATTCGAAAAATCTATGGGAGAAATCTAAAGTGCTAATTATAAAGGCTTATATGCAAGTTATTGTCCTAAAAAGTGTTTGGGGACCCGGGTCCTGCCCCAGGGGACATGTATCAATGCAAAAATAAGTTTTAAAAACGGCAGTTTTTTCGGGAGCAGTGGTTTTAATAATGCTTAAAATGAAAAAAATAAGTGAAATATTCCTTTAAATTTCGTACCTGGGGGGTGTGTATGATATGCATGTAAAGTGGCGCATGTTTCCCGTGCTTAGAACTGTCCCTGCAAAAAATGTCATTTTTGAAAGAAAAAAAGTCATTTAAAACTGACTCGCGGCTATTAATGAATTGTCGGCTCCCGGCAATACATACAAAAGTCATTGATAAAAAAAAAAAGAAGCGTGGGGGTTCCCCAGAATTCAATTACCAGGCCCTTCAGGTCTGGAATGGATATTAAGGGGAACCCCGCCGCAAATTTAAAAAAAAATTGACGTGGGGTTCCCCCAAATATCCATTCCAGGCCCTTCAGATCTGGCATGGATTTTAAGGGGAACTCCACCCCAAATTAAAAAAAAATGACATGGAGTCCCCCTAAAAATCCATACCAGACCCCTTATCCGAGCACGCAACCTGGCCGGCCGCAGGGGAAAAGGGGGGGACGAGAGAGCGGCCCCCCTCCCTCCTGAACCGTACCAGGCCACATGCCCTCAACATGGGGAGGATGTCCCCATGTTGATGGGGACAAGGGCCTCATCCCCACAACCCTTGCCCGGTGGTTGTGGGGGTCTGCGGGCGGGGGGCTTATCGGAATCTGGAAGACCCCTTTAACAAAGGGGACCCCCAGATCCCGCCCCCCCTATGTGAATTGGTAAGGGGTACATTGTACCCCTACCATTTCACGAAGAAAGCGTAAAAAAAGTTTAAAAAAACACACAAACACCTTGAAAAAGTCCTTTATTTAAAAAAAAAAACAAAAAAACATTCCAGCGGTGAAATCCAGTGTCCCGCGGCGATCCCGATGTCCAGCGCTGTCCTTCATTGGTTGTGCCTGAGCGGACCTGATGGGGAACTCCCTCTCAGTATTTTAAATGTATAGACCCGCCCCTTCTAAAGTTCCCCATCAGGTCCGCTCAGCGGACCAGATGCGGAACATGAGAAGGGGCGGGTCTATACATGTATTACCAAAGTGAGAGCAGTTCCCCATCAGGTCCGCCCCCTCGGTATGTCGGACCCGCCTACGTAATTGGCTTGAGCGGGGAACTTCCTTCACTGTGTAATTTTAATTTACATAGTGAAGGAAGTTCCCCGCTCAAGCCAATGACGTAGGCGGGTCCGACATACCGAGCGGGCGGACCTGATGGGGAACTGCTCTCACTTTGGTAATACATGTATAGACCCGCCCCTTCTCATGTTCCGCATCTGGTCCGCATCTGGTCCGCTGAGGACAATAACTTGCATATTAGCCTTTATAATTAACACTTTAGATTTCGAACGTTCGAGTCCATTGTATTTAATAGGGTTCTAAATTTCACACAAACATTTTGTCTGTTCGCAGGTTCTGGTGCGAACCGAACAGGGGGGTGTTCGGCTCATCCCTGCTGAAGATCAGTCAGCAAAGCACAAGAGCCCAGACTCCCTTTAAATATGCCATCTGGCGTCATGGGTAATTGAGCTTGTGCGCGCGCCTGTTCGCCGTTCTATGGCAAAGACTATGTGTTTGTGCACGTCTATAACTTTCTGTCAGGGAATTCCTGTGAGACGTTTTGCACATAGAGTCCACAAGCTATGGTGCCAATCACTGAAAATTGATCACACCTGAAGTACTGACGGGCTATCTAATTTCTTGAGACCCTAACATGCCAGGACAACACAAATA
This sequence comes from Rana muscosa, assembly GCA_029206835.1. Lineage (NCBI taxonomy): Eukaryota > Metazoa > Chordata > Amphibia > Anura > Ranidae > Rana > Rana muscosa. The sequence goes on from CM055122.1 coordinate 1,206,630,980, forward strand.
CCCCCAAAATGACCCGTTTTTGGAAAGTAGACATTCCAATGTATTTAGTAAGAGGCATGGTGAGTTTTTTGAAGTTGTCATTTTTCCCCACAATTCTTTGCAAAATCAAGATTTTTTTTTCCTTTTTTTTTTTCCACAGAATTGTTATATTAGCAGGTTATTTCTCCCACACAGCATATGCATACCACAAATTACACACCAAAACACATTCTGCCATTCCTCCTGAATATGGTGATACCACATGTGTGACACTTTTACACAACGTGGCCACATACAGAGTCCCAACGTGCAAGGAGCACCATCAGGCGTTCTAGGAGCATAAATTACACATCTAATTTCCTGACTACCTCTTGCACTTTTGAAGGCCCTGGAGAACCAGGACAATGGAAATACTCCAAAAATGACCCAATTTTTGGAAATAAAACACCCCAACGTATAATCTATGAGGCATAATGAGTCTTTTGAACGGTTAATTTTTTTCGACAACTTTTTGGAAAATGTGGAAAGAAAATGAAAACACGTTTTTTTTTTACACAAAGTTGTCCATTTATACAATATTTCTAACACATCGCATGTAAATAGCAAAAATTACACCCCAAATTAAATTCCACTATTCCTCCTGAGTATGGCGATACCACATGTGTGAGACTTTTCCACATCCTGGCCACATAGAGAGGCCCAACATGCAGGGAGCACCGTCAGGTGTTCTAGTGGCATAAATTTCTCAAATCTAATTTGACTACCAATTACACTTTTGTGAGGCACTGTAGTGGCATGGATCCATGCCACATCCATGCCACTACAGTGCCTCACAAAATGAGATGAGAACTGATGTGGCATGGATGAGCATGAATGGGGATGGATGAGCCGTGGATGGGGATGGCTGAGCATGGTTGAGCCATATATATGGATGGCTGAGTACGGCTGGGTACGGCTGAGTATGGCTGAGTACAGCTGTGTATGGCTGGGTATGGCTGGGTATTGCTGAATATGGCTGGGTATTGCCGAGCATGGCTGAGTATGGCTGGGTACTGCTGAGTATGGCTGGGTATTGATGAGTATGGCTGGGTACTGCTGAGTATGGCTGGGTATGGCTAAGTATGGCTGGGTATTGCTGAGTATGGCTGGGTATTGCTGGGTATGGCTGGGTATTGCTGGGTATGGCTGGGTATGGCTGGGTATTGCTGAGTATGGCTGGGTATTGCTGAGTATGGCTGGGTATTGCTGAGTATGGCTGGGTATTGCTGAGTATGGCTGGGTATGGCTGAGTATGGATGTGTATGGCTGAGTACGGCTGGGTACGGCTGGGTACTGCTGAGTATGGCTGGGAACTGCTGGGTACTGCTGAGCATGGCTGGGTACTGCTGAGTATGGTTGAGTATGACTGGATACTGCTAAGTATGGCTGGGTACTGCTGAGTGTGGATGGGATGGCTGAGCATGACTGGCTGAGTATTACTGAAGGATGGCTGAGCATAGATGGATGTGGCTGCAATAAGCAAGGAGCAGCACTGTGGGCACTTCAGATCACGTCCACAGTGCTGCTGCAACTGATCTCTCCCCCTCTTCGCTCACACTGTACCGATCGTTACAGAGAGGGGAGAGAGGAACCGGACATGACGCTGGTTTGTTTACAAGTGATCGCTCCGTCATTTGACGGAGCAATCGTGGTAAACGGCCACTGTCAGCGGGCATTTACTGTGATCCGTGATGCGCCGGGTCCTCTGGAGCGCAATTCTGGGAGGACGTCAATGTACGCCCTCCCAGAGTTATCGAGCCGCGCTGTAGCCGTCATTTGGCTCTGGCGCGGTGGGAAAGTGGTAATAGTCTTTTGCCGCCATTTAGACACAAATGTAGATTGAGGTCGGGATAAAGTAGTCCTGGGTAAGAATATGTTGAGGGCCTCAGTTTTTATCATAATTGACTTTGAAGTTACTTACTAAGCCAAACTCCGTGAATGCCTTGACAATGCCTTGCAGGGATGAGGACGTGAAGACGAGACGCTCTCTTTTTGGGGGCGGGGCCTTATCTTGGCACCGAAAGGAGGGTAATTCAGGAAGATACGTGGTAGACCCACAGCATGAGAGGCAGCGGTGTCCCCAAACATGACGGCCCCGACCCTTGCTGAATTCCAATGACCCCTCAGGCTGGTGAAGCGGATGTGTGACACTAGCGGGAGATCGAGTATGCCGGGCAGCCTGAGAATCCCCCGCTATGCCCCCTGCTACCCCCCGCCTGTAAAACGGTACTGACTGGCCGGGAGTGAGGGAGCCGAGCTGGAGAAGTAAGTAGAGGGGAGAGCCGGCGGACGGCTCTGTGGAGATCTCTGATGGCAGTGCTGAGTGAGGGGAGGAGAGAGAGCAGAGAGGAGCGGTGACTGGAGACGCCAAGGCTCGTGCCAGCTGACAAGGTGATGGAAGAGGAGTGGTGGAAAGAGAGAAAGTGAAGAGCCGAAAGAACGGAGAATACAGTAACATCAGAGCCTGTCTGTCTGCCTGACCACCAGTGAATGTTAGGCCCCTTTCACACGGACGGTCGTTCAGGTCCACCTGTCAGTTTTTTAGGCGGACCTGAACGGATGCTCCATGCTGCCCTATGGAGCCACGGATGTCAGCGGTGACATGTCCGCTGACATCCGACCCGCTCCGCTCCGCCAAAGTGTGACGAAGGAAAACCCTATTTTTTCATCCGTCGGCAGAGCGATCCCCCCATAGGGGAGAGCGGCACTCTGACAGGGCGGTCCCTGCACAGTGTGCGGGGACCGCCCAGTCATCCGCCGGCTCAGCGGGGATCAACGGAGCGATCCCCGCTGAGCAAGCGGAGCTTCACGGGGCGGATCTTCACGGATCCGTCCCGTGTGAAAGAGCCCTTAGAGGTGTGAGAGAGCGGTGAGTGCGTGGACAGACATGGAGCTGGAGTAGAGAGGGGAGGAATCCCTGAGTCCTGGACAAGAAGGCAATTGATCTAACACAAACACACACAAACTCTGCTCCTCTGAAGTTTACCTGCCGTGCCACTGCTTTTTCTTTTTTGCCTTCTAGTTCCTCTCTTTATTTTTTCCTTCAACTTACTTATACCTTGCCCTGAAGATATTGGAGGGGGAAGAGTGTCAAGTGTTTAGATGTCCAAACCAAACACCCACTCCACACATTAGCAAAGTATGTAGTTCCTTAACATTAGCATGGAGAAGGAAGAGGTGAAAGGAGCTGGCAGTGTTGCTAGGTACCCGAGTTTTGTAGACCCAGGCACCAGGGCCAAGATTACAGAGTAGTTGCAGAGTAGTTGCAGTGTGTACATTCTTAGTAGTGTAGGTGTCTGAAGGGCAAGCAGGTTGCAAGCAACAATAGACTGGCTAGGTAAGTATTTGCCCAATTTGACTAGTAACTTGACCATAATTCACTATGTAGGGCCACTTGGCCATCTTTCCCTTGATACTTTTTTCTCTTCTTCCAAGGTCACAAACTTCCAAGATGCACAGTTGGCCGTGCAGATATGATGCAGGCTTTGAATGAGCTTGAGCAAATAAAGGAGGCTGCCACTGGTTTACAGTGAAGAATACAGGATTATGTCGAAATGCTAGCCAAATTTTTAATTCATCAGGCCAGAAGTTTTATTCCACTTGTTGGCTCCTGTTTGCACTTCTCATATCTCACCTGTTTTTATTACTTTGAAGCCCTGGTTCACATTGATGCTACTTTTAAATCGCTTGTAGTGCGATTTTAGCTCTCAAATCGCATGACAAATCGCTCCAATGTGAACCTGGGCTTTTTTTTTTGTGTCTGAGGTCAGTGTTTCTCCACTCCACTTCTCTAGGTGCACCACCAGCTCCTGTTTTCTTTATGTTCTGCAGTATAAAAACAACTGTGTGAATTACTAAGCTTGAAAATGACCTTATCACCTGTGCCAAAAGCAAAAAATAGAGAAAATAGGACCTGAGAATGCATCTGGAGAAGGAGAGTTGGGAAACACTACCCTAAGGAATGTTATTTGGAATTTTAATGTGTTTTTTATAATCGCATAGCCAAAAATTGAAGATTCACACAAATTGGGACCAAATATTTGTATTTCCCTCATGATCCCATGCCTAAAATGTGTGTCTTTCCCTACATCGAGTTTGCTAAAGCCACAAAATAAACAGTGGGGGTTATTTATGAAAGGCGAATCCACTTTGCACTACAAGTGCACTGGAAAGTGCACTTGTAGTGCAAAGTGGATTGGCCTTTCGTAAATAACCCCCAGTGTGTCAACATGTGCTATCTCCCATCATGGGGTATCAATGGACGTGTTTCGGGGGTGCAACCCTTTCCTCTCACCTACTTTCGTTTTGAGGAAGGGGTTGCACCCCCAAAACACGTACATTGATATCCCGTTATGGGAGATAGCACATGTTGACACACTGGGGCTGATTTACGAACCGTTTGCGCCTAGACTTGAAGACACGCCAAGGCGCAACGTATGTTTTGGTATTTACCAAACCTTTGCACCTGTAACACAGCGCTATTCCCCATTTACTAAAGTGTTCTCAGCGCACTGGAGGAGGCGTTCAGTGTGCCAATATGGACCTGGCGTACGGCATCTTAAAATCAAAATTAAAAGAAGCTGGAAGCCGTACATCTTTGAGGCAACATTTTGGATATATGCTACAGATGCACCACTTTACAGGTAGAGTACCCCCCCAAGTTAATAGCTTTAGGGCAAGTTTACTCTATAGAAACGCAGTCCTGATGCTTTTCTGCATGTGCATTTTGGATGCATTCCTGTGCGTTTATGATGCGTTTTTTTAGCGTTTTACAGCGTTCCAGTACAGTCCAGTGCAGGAAAAATGCAGCATAATCTACTTCATTTACTGGAACTGGAACACACTGGTACTGCAAGCAATGGTGTGAACTATGCCATTGAAAAACATATAACCTACTTTCCATGCGTTTTTGAGGCATAAAAAAACGCACTGGACTGCATGTGGTGTGAACTGGCCCTTACGCAATTTGGCATATTTAAAAGGCACTTCTCCTTGTTTCATTTTTGGTGTTTTTCCAAATTGGTGACATTGATATATGTCCCTTAGGGTGGGACCTGGGAACCCATACCCATTTTAAGGCCAATAACAAGAAGATAAGCCAGTCAAGTGGGGATTAGCAAAATTAACAAATCAGTTCCCATAGACTGCAACGGTATTTGTTCTCTAACTTTTTCCCATGTTGGGCTCTTTGTTTGCCCCCCTGGACCGGGGGGTGTTTGCCCCATCTCTAATTTAGTAGCATGCTGGATGATGTGATTAATTTTGGACAGGGTGTGGCTTATTTTGTGCTAGCTGCATTTGGGTTGGTCTGAGCATGCTCAGGGACTTTGCTTTTTTTGCTGCTTTTTGTGTGTGAACAGCACTAGGATGTTTCTGGGCATGCTCATGGAGCGTGTTTTTTGGGTTAGTAATTTAAGGACATCCTTAACAGGTGTACCCACTTTGAAGTTCAGTCTCTACATTGGGTGAACTTGCGTTTTGTGTGTTTCATGGACTGTGCATGTGTTTTCAATTGCCTCATTAGCACACAAACCTAGGTTATATAAAGCTTGCAGATAGCATTCTCTACCTTGCCCTGAAAAGAGGCAAGATTGTGTGTGTGGCCGGCAAAAAGTACATTTTGGTGTCCTTATCGAGTTTGTAACACATGTATTTTCGCTTTGTATTTTGTTTGTTATGTCTTTGCAAAACAGATGTTTTTTTTACTATGGTTTATTGTATTTTTTAGGGTGAGGGATATTTTCCCCCGAAATATTTTTGGATGTTGTTAATGTGTGTCGTTTGTTCACTTTGATTTAATTGTCTGTGCTGCATTATTTTGCAAAATCTTTCTCAAGATGTTGTGACTAATGTTTCAAATTAACATACATGTTTTTTTTTTTGCTTTCCTTGCTCTTTTCCAAGTCCTGTTTTGTTGACCAATAAAATTTGATGCTAATTTTGATGTTTGATTTTTGTTTTCCATGAAACAAATTTCACAGCTGCAGCTTAACTAGGCTGCAGGATGCCTGTGGCCAATTATAGCTGAGGGGGTTTAGTACACGCCCCACACTATAAAAGGCCGCCAGCGCGGCGGCCTCGTGTAGTGTGTTCCGGAGCAGGGAAAGTGAAGGATAGGCAGGGACAGTGTCAAATCTTGTCAAATCTATTCTTTGCTAAACCTTGTGTGTAGGGACAGAGAAGGATAGGCAGGGAGAGTGTCAGTGTCATATTCTTTGCTAAACCTTGTGTGTAGGGAGAGAGAAGGATAGGCAGGGAGAGTGTCAGTGTCATATACTTTGATAAACCTTGTGTGCAGGGAGAGAGAAGGATAGGCAGGGGACAGTGTCAGTGTCATATTCTTTGCTAAACCTTGTGTGCAGGGAGAGAGAAGGATAGACAGGGAGAGTGTCAGTGTCATATACTTTGATAAACCTTTTGTGCAGGGAGAGAGAAGGATAGGCAGGGGACAGTGTCAGTGTCATTGTTGCTAAGCCTCCTGCACATTATACACCTGAAGTTAGCCAGTATTGCTGCTTTTTCCTGGTGTGTTACACCAACAGGATTTTGCGGCACTTACAGCGGGCGGAGTGTGCCTCCTGACCATATTACACCTGAACTTAGCCTGTATTGCTGCTTTTTCCTGGTGTGTTACACCAACAGGATTTTGCGGCACTTACAGCGGGCGGAGTGTGCCTCCTGACCATATTACACCTTAACTTAGCCTGTATTGCTGCTTTTTCCTGGTGTGTTACACCAACAGGATTTTGCGGCACTTACAGCGGGCGGAGTGTGCCTCCTGACCATATTACACCTGAACTTAGCCTGTATTGCTGCTTTTTCCTGGTGTGTTACACCAACAGGATTTTGCGGCACTTACAGCGGGCGGAGTGTGCCTCCTGACCATATTACACCTTAACTTAGCCTGTATTGCTGCTCTTTCCTGGTGTGTTACACCAACAGGATTTTGCGGCACTTACAGCGGGCGGAGTGTGCCTCCTGACCATATTACACCTTAACTTAGCCTGTATTGCTGCTTTTTCCTGGTGTGTTACACCAACAGGATTTTGCGGCACTTACAGCGGGCGGAGTGTGCCTCCTGACCATATTACACCTGAACTTAGCCTGTATTGCTGCTTTTTCCTGGTGTGTTACACCAACAGGATTTTGCGGCACTTACAGCGGGCGGAGTGTGCCTCTTGACCATATTACACCTTAACTTAGCCTGTACTGCTGCTTTTTCCTGGTGTGTTACACCAACAGGATTTTGCGGCACTTACAGCGGGCGGAGTGTGCCTCCTGACCATATTACACCTGAACTTAGCCTGTATTGCTGCTTTTTCCTGGTGTGTTACACCAACAGGATTTTGCGGCACTTACAGCGGGCGGACTGTGCCTCCTGACCATATTACACCTGAACATAGCCTGTATTGCTGCTTTTCCCATTTCCCTGCAGGCCATTAGAATGTCTGGAAGGCAAACAAGGAGAGGCAGACAGTCAGGAGCCAATAAAAGAGGGCAAGCAGGCTCTGTGTCTAGAGACAACAGTGCTGGTCGTGGACGCGGTTCTTCGCCATCAGCACGTGGCCATGGGACAGGCTTGTCCTTCTTTTCGGCAGCTGAACGTGTTGAGCCGCATCATGCCGAAGACTTGGTAGAGTGGATGACCAAGCCCTCCTCATCCTCCTCATCCTCTCTCACCCAGGCTCAGGGTACTGGCAAAGCAGCTGCCAAAGCGTCCTCTTCCCTGGTATCAATGTCATCATCAGTCACTCCTTCCCTAGACCAACCATGTCCTCCTGAGGAGTCCCCCGAACTGTTTGAGCACAGTGTTGTGTACATGCTCCAGGAGGATGCCCAGCATTTCAAAGGGTCTGATGATGATACCCAGCTAGAGGAAGGCAGTAGCGTGAGAGCAGAGAGAGGGGATGCTCAAGAAGGACACCAATCTGGCAGTCATGTTCCAGCAGCTGCAGCATACTGCCAGATTGGCTCCAGTGATGAGGAGGGAGGGGATTATGAGGTCACTGACTCCACGTGGGTGCCTAATAGGAGAGAGGAGGAGGAGGATGAGGAGGAGGCACATCTCCAACGAGGCAGGATGCCCTCGGGGGGCCAGCGTAAGGGCAGCACACCGACGGAATCACACCGCAGAGCTCCGCCTGTGCATATCTTCAGTCCTCTCTGAAACCTGCTCTGAGAGGAAAGAAGGTGTAGAATTAGGTGTGTCACAGCCAAGTACTTGCGGGGAATCTGCTAGCAGTACACCGACGTCCGATTCTAGCAGGCAAATTTCCCTGCCCCAGCTGCTGGACCGTCGAAAGAAGTTCACTCCCAGCCATCCACATGCCCAGCGGTTGAATGCTAGCTTGGCTAAATTGCTAGCGCTTCAACTGCTGCCTTTTCAGTTGGTAGACTCGGCACCCTTCCATGAGTTTGTGCAATGTGCGGTTCCTCAGTGGCAGGTTCCCAAACGCCACTTTTTCTCACGGAAGGCGATTCCGGCTCTCTACCGGAATGTGGAAGGCAATGTCTTGGCCTCGCTGAACAGGGCGGTCAGCGGTAAGGTGCATATTACCGCTGACTCATGGTCCAGCAGGCATGGACAGGGACGTTACCTTTCTTTTACGGCCCATTGGGTCACTCTTTTGGCAGCTGGGAAGGATGCAGGACAAGGTGCAGTAGTGTTGGAGGTTGTTCCGCTGCCACGCCTCCAAAATGCTACTACTGGTTGTGACACACCTCTGTCCTCCACCCCCTCCTCTTCTTCTTCCTCCGTGGCCTCTTCCTGTGCTTTGTCCTTGGAATCAGCGGTGCTCCGTAGGCGTTCAAGGGGCTACGCAAGTACGCAGGCAAAAAGATGCCATGCCGTGCTTGCGCTGGTGTGTTTGGGGGACAGGAGCCACACTGGGGCAGAGGTTCTGTCTGCTCTGCAGGGGCAGGCCGAGAGGTGGTTGACGCCACGCCAGCTTAAGCCAGGAATGGTAGTTTGCGACAATGGCACCAACCTCCTCTCCGCTCTCTGACAGGGACAACTGACCTATGTGCCCTGTGTGGCTCACGTCCTTAACCTGGTGGTGCAGCGGTTCTTGGGCAGGTACCCGGGCTTACAGGATGTCCTGAGGAAGGCCAGGAAAGTCTGTGTGCATTTCCGCAGATCTTATAATGCCAGTGCTCGCCTGGTTGAGCTGCAAAAGGAGTTGAACCTGCCCAAGAACCGCCTTATATGTGACATGCCCACCAGGTGGAACTCAACGTTGGCCATGCTGCAGCAGCTGCACACGCAGCAGAGGGCCTTCTATGAGTACCTGTGCGACTACGGCACCAGGACAGGGTCAGGGGAGCTCGGGTTTTTTTCACCACGCCAGTGGGGCATGATCAGGGATGCATGCACTGTCCTGGCACCATTTGAGGAGGCCACGAGGATGGTGAGCAGTGACAGTGCATGCATCAGTGACACTGTACCTCTTGTCCACCTGTTGGAACATACGCTGCATGGAATAATGGACAGGGCACTTGAGGCAGAACAGAGGCAGGAAGAGGAGGACTTCCTTGCCTCTCAATGCCCCCTTTACCCAGACAGTGTTCCTTCTGTCCCACCCATCGCACAGGAAGAAGAGGAGGAGGAGGAGGAGGAGGATTGTGTCAGCATGGAGGTGGAGCCTGGCACTCAGCATCATCAGCAGCAGTCTTTTAGGGATGATTTACAGTCCCAAGAAACCAGTGGACTTGTACGTGGCTGGGAGGAGGTTGCTGCGGATCATGTCGTCCTTAGTGACCCAGAGGACTCCGGACCGAATGCCTCAGCTAACCTACGCTGAATGGCCTCCCTGATCCTGCAAAGTCTGCGGAAGGATCCTCGTATTCTTCGGATCAAGGAGAGGGACCATTACTGGCTGGCCACTCTCCTTGATCCATGGTACAAGGGTAAGGTTGCGGACCTTATCTTACCGTCGCAGAGGGAGCAGAGGATTAGACAACTCCGGGAGGCCTTGCAGAAAGGTCTGTGCAACGCGTTCCCAGAGACTGGGAGGTTACAAACTCCTGGTCCTGGACAACGAGTTGCTGAGGCTTCGGTCAGTCAAAGAAGGAGCGGTGGGGAAGGTGGCCGTCTGACCGATGCGTTCAGACAATTCTTTAGTCCGCAGCCCCAAGGTATGATCGGTTCCAGCAACCATCCCCAGCATCTGATATACATGGTGCAGGAATACCTAGGGGCAAGGTCAGACTTGGACACCTTCCCCACCGAAAATCCTCTGGCTTACTGGGTCTTGACTCTTGAGGATGGATCACTGGCCAGAGCTTGCACAGTATGCAATTGAGCTACTGGCTTGTCCTGCATCCAGCGTTCTTTCAGAACGCACATTCAGTGCTGCTGGAGGATTTGTCACGGATCACAGAGTGCGCCTGTCCACCGACTCTGTTGATCGACTGACCTTCATAAAGATGAACCAGTCTTGGATCACCACCAGCTACCAAACACCTGAAGCTGATATAACAGACTAATTTATTTTCAAATGTCACATCCCTTCAAGACTGATGCTGATGCTGAGAGACTGTCCTGTTATGTTGACTGACTATCCTCCTCCTCCTCAATGATCCAATTGTTGATGATAGCTTGGAAGAATATTTTTGTTTCTGGGTGCCGCCACCAGTGGCTAAGGCCCAATTTTTCAGCCCCTGTTTAACAGGGGCGTGTTATTACAATTTTTTATGCAATGCTTTGCAGCAGGGCTCATTCCTGCACTCCAACTAGAGTATCTGAGAGTGGTTGCAGTGTTGTGGCACCAGCACCAGTGGCTAAGGCCCAATTTTTCAGCCCCTGTTTAACAGGGGCTTGTAATTACAATTTTTGATGCAATACTTTGCAACAGGGCTCATTGCTGTGCTCCAAGTACAGTATCTGTGAGGGGTTGCAGTGTTGTGGCACCAGTGCCTAAGGCCCAATTTTTCTGCCCCTGTTTAACAGGGGCATGTAATTACAATTCTTGATCTAATAATTCACAGCAGGGCCCATTCCTGCGCCCACCAAGACTAACTGTGAGGCCTTACAGTGTTGTGTCAACACCACCACCACCACCACCACCAAAGGCCCAATTTTTCAGCCCCTGTTCAACAGGGGCATGCAATTACAATTCTTGATCTAATAATTCACAGCAGGGCCCATTCATGTGCCCACCAAGAGTAACTGTGAGGGCTCACAGTGTTGTGGCAACACCAACATGTAAGGGGCAAATTGCAGCTGAGTATATACGGCAGGCCCCTACTTTCAAACATCCAACTTACAAATGACTCCTCCTTGCAAACGGAAGGATACAACAGGAAGTGAGAGGAAATCTACCCCTAGGAAGGCAAATTCTCTCCTGTAAGAGTTAATATGGGAAAAAAAGTGTCTCCTCTCCACTGATGCTTTATCACCAATTCTTGTTTCAATAAAAAACCCAAATTTTCTAAAAACATTTGTCATTAGGACGGAAAGTGAGGTGAACTGTTCTGAACAGGTGCACACTGCACAGAAGGCAAAACAAATGTTACAGGGGTGATAACCCTTCCCTATGTTTTCCAAAATGCTTAAAAATAGATTTTTTGCCTGGAGCTACACTTAAACAATGTACCTGTTCAAAATTACAAACAGATTCTACATAAGAACAAACCTACAGTCCCTGTCTTGTATGCACCGCCTGTATACGGCTGTTCAGAGTATATAGGGTTCTAAACACGGGAAACACGTGGCACTTCACAGGCATACTTTAGACACCCCCCAGGTACGATATTTAAAGGAATATTTGACTTTTTTTTTCACTTTATGCATCATTAAAATGACTGCTCCAGAAAAACGGCCCTTTTTAAAACTTCTTTTTGCATTGATACATGTCCCCTGGTGCAGAACCCGGGTTCCCAAACCCTTTTTAGGACAATAACATGCATAATAGTCGTTATAATTAGCACTTTAGATTTCGAACGTTCGCATCCATTGTATTTAATAGGGTTCTAAAGTTCGTGCGAACTTTCGGTCCGTTTGCGGGTTCTGGTGCGAACCGAACTCGGGGGTGTTCGGCTCATCACTAGTCACCAGAGAAGGAAAATTACAGAGCGGTAAGTATTCAATTTTCCTTTTTACTGCAGGGGTTCTCAGCCTCAGTCCTCAAGTACCCCCGGCAGGACATGTTTTGTGAATTTATCTTATCGAGAATTGCTGTCCAAAATACCAAGCCATTGACTGTGATTTAAAGCACATGTGCAAGATGAAGGAAAACCTGAAAACATGGCCTGTTGGGGGTACTTGAGAAGCACTGATTTAGAGCACTGCGCTAAAATCTAGCTCAAGGCAATCCTATTCTAATTGTGGGCATTTGAGGGAAACCAAGTGAGTGTTAGAACCCCTGCTTGTCTCTTTTAGGTAGGGCTTTGTGTCCCTTTTCTTAAAATTGGCTTCACTTCCTGTCACATAGCTAAACAGGAAGTGAAGGTTGTCAGAAACCATGAATCAGACCGAGACAGAAGTGCAGTTAAATCACACTAGTTTAATAGTAAATAATAAAAAGGTAAACAGAGTAAGCGTAGTCAAAACATAGCCATAGTTCAGTAACCGGATCAGGTAGTCGGCCAAGCCAAAGTCCAAGAGCCAGCGATAAAAGTAATAGAACAGCAAGCAGGATCCATAGCCAGAGGGGACAGCAGTCAAGCAGGTCTTCAACTTGAACACAGGAGAAAGTATCTTGTGATGTTAACACAGGCGAAGGCAAAGAGCAAATGAACTGGAAGTCCTTAAGTAGGCAAAGCTGATGAGCGGATCATCAACAGGTGGATCACTGTGGAGAGATGGAAACTGGTAATTAACTGACAGCTGGACAGCTGAGCTGCCAGCACAGAGAAGGAAGGGCTGAACCCAGCCCTGACAGTACCCCCTCCTCAATGACCCCTCCCCCTCGGAGGACCACCGGGCTTGAGGGGAAAACGTCTATGGAAATCACAGAGGAGGACAGGGGCATGTACGTCCAAGGATGGGACCCAAGAGCATTCCCCGGGCCGTACCCTTTCCAATGCACCAAGTACTGAATGCGCCCACGGAACCTACGGGAGTCAACAATTAACTTTACTTTATACTCCTCATGGTTCTCAACCTGTATAGGGGGAGGATGTGGCACCGAGGTGGTAAAACGGCTGCAGACCAAAGGTTTCAATAAGGAGACATGAAACACATTAGAGATACGCATACTGGAAGGAAGGTCCAACGCGTAAGCCACTGGGTTTATCCTGCAAAAGATACGGAAAGGCCCAATAAACCGAGGTGCGAACTTCAGAGAAGGAACACGAAGTCGGAGGTTGCAAGATGACAGCCAGACCCTGTCCCTGACCTGGTAGGAAGGCGCAGGCAGGCGACTGTGGTCAGCATGGAGTCTGTACCTCTCGTTAGCTTGTCGCAAAGCCTCCTGGACTTGTACCCAAGCGGAACTGTCATGTACCTGGGTGTAGGAGGAGCTCAGCTATGAGGAGAGATTAGAGGAACTGAATTTATTCTCTCTTGAGAAGAGGAGATTAAGGGGGGATATGATCAACATGTACAAATATATAAGGGGTCCATATAGTGAACTTGGTGTTCAGTTATTCACTTTACGGTCAACACAAAGGACAAGGGGGCACTCTTTGCGTCTAGAGGAAAAGAGATTTCACCTCCAAATACGGAAAGGTTTTTTCACAGTAAGAGCTGTGAAAATGTGGAATAGACTCCCTGCAGAGGTGGTTCTGGCCAGCTCAGTAGATTGCTTTAAGAAGGGCCTGGATTCTTTCTTAAATGTACATAATATAACTGGGTACTGACATTTATAGGTAAAGTTGATCCAGGGAATATCCGATTGCCTCTCGGGGGATCAGGAAGGAATTTTTTCCCCTGCTGTAGCAAATTGGATAATGCTCTTCTGGGTTTTTTTGCCTTCCTCTGGATCAACTGTGGGTATAGAATTGGGTATATGGGAGTGTACGATATATGTTTATTTTTATTTTTTTATTTTTATTTTTTACGGTTGAACTGGATGGACTTGTGTCTTTTTTCAACCTGACTAACTATGTAACTATGTAACTATGTAACTATGTATTTGAACCGGGATCTTCCTGGTCCCACAGCTGCGGCCTTACCTGTTGTGCTACGGAGGAGATCTGGACTTTTGGAAATGTTCTCTCAGTATTAAGCATTACCTTGGACTCACTAGCCCCACCTGCTGCCAGCTGTGAACAATTTTCAATCAAAGCAGCCCATAAAAAGGAAGTGATGCTATCTCTTAGCGCCCGTTTGTGTGGAATAGCTCCCTGGGTGTTGTGACTGCTTTTTGATCTTGATTTTCGTGTTGAACTTCTGTCTGAATTCCTGACTACTCTCTAGCCTGCTGATTTTGTACTTCACCGCCAGCTCGTGTATGACCTTTGCCTGCCTGACCACTCTCTGGATTTCGATCGTGTACCGTTTTGCCTGATCTGTTGCCAACCTAATCTGCCTGACTACGTTTTCGCCTGAATCCTCAGCACACAAGTTCCACTTCGGACACTACCTATCACAGGTATCTTACAGGAACGAAGACCACTGGGATGTTCCTCTAACGCAGGAATAATAACTGAGGAACAAACGAGTCAGGCAACCTGGAAGGTTGAAAACCATAATTTTCCATAAACGGGGACAAACGGGAAGCAGAATTCAGAGCGCTATTGTGAGCAAACTCCGCCCATGGTAAGAGGTCTGACCAGTTGTTGTGATGGTCAGAAATATAGCAACGCAGGAAAAGTAGCCACACGGATGCATAGCGCTGTCAGAGCTAGGACGTGGAGACAGAAGGGCGCCAACTCCAGTCTCAGAAGCATCGACTTCAAGGATAAAAGGCAACACAGGAGCAGAAACAAAGGTAGTCTTAAGACTCTTAAAAGCCTTAATGGACTCTGGGGACCAACTCTGTGGGTTACCGTCCTTTCTGGTCATATCAGTCAGGGGCTTGACCAGAGACGAGAAGTTAGAAATAAACTTACGATAATAGTAGGGCGAAGCCAAGAAAGCGCTGCACAGGACGTAAACCCACGGGTTGAGGCCACTGTAGGACTGCAGAAAGTTTCTCTGGGTCCATCGAAAAACCAGCCGTGGAAATTACATAACCCAGGAATTTAACCTGTTCACGATGGAATTCGCATTTCTCCAGTTTACAATAGAGATTGTTCTCTCTTAGTTTCTGAAGCACTCGACAGACATCTGTGTGGTGGTTCTCCAGGGACTTGGAAAATATGAGGATATCGTCGAGATAAACCACCACACATAACTGCAACAAGTCTCGGAGGACATCGTTAATAAACTCCTGGAAAACTGCCGGAGCGTTACAGAGGCCAAAAGGCATTACGAGATACTCATAATGACCTGCTCTGGTATTAAACGCAGTTTTCCACTCGTCGCCCTCCTTAATCCTAACGAGATTGTATGCCCCTCTCAAATCAAGCTTCGTGAAGACCATTGCTCCCTTGAGGCGGTCAAATAACTACATAATCAATGGGATCGGATAGGCATTCTTAATGGCGAAACGATTGAGACCCCTATAATCGATACAAGGTCTCAGTTCACCACTCTTCTTCTTTTGCAAAAAAGAAACCAGCACCAGCAGGAGACAAGGATTTGCGAATGAAACCTTGAGAAAGTGCGTCTGCAACATACTCCTCCATGGCCTTATCTTCCAAGACCGGCAAAGGATAAACCCGGCCACGAGGGGGAATGGCACCAGGTTGAAGGTCAATTGCGCAATCATATGACCGGTGAGGAGGCAACGTACCGGCTTGACCTTTGTCAAAGACATCGCTAAAATTGCCGTACTCCTCCGGCAGGAAGGAGAGTGAAGAGGTGCACAGGGCCTTGGCTACCTTCTGGAAGCATCTCTCACTGCACTGTGGTGACCAGGACAGAACCTCAGCATGGAGCCAATCAAAAGACGGTTGTGCCTCTGTAGCTAAGGATAACCAATAACCAGCGGAAACTTAGGTGAGGAAATTACTTGGAATTGGATTATCTCATGGTGAAGAGCCCCTACGGCCATGGACAACGGAACAGTCTCATGAGTCACATGGGCAGGCTGTAGAGGTCTCCTGTCAAGAGCCTCAATGGCAAGTGGAGTGTCACGCAGCTGCAGCGGAATCGAGTGCTTAGACACAAAGGCAGCATCAATGAACAGGCCTGCAGCCCCGGAGTCGATTATAGCCTGTATTTCGATGGATGACTCAGCCCAAGACAGGGTAACCGAAACCAGGGGCTTATCCTTCTGGGCAACTGGAGACGTCAAGTTTCGGGCGTTCCCTGGATGGGTAGGACAAGACTTCAAAAAGTGACCGGCCTGGCCACAATAAAGGCACAATCTCTCCCTCCTCCTAAGGACTATCTCATCCGCAGAGAGACGCGTGAAGCCCAAGTGCATGGGTTCATCGTCACAGACCGACTCGGTACCAGGAGGCATGGGAGGTGAGGGAGGCAAGGGTGGGACTGCAAAGCTTGAAGACAAACATACAGGAGTCTTCCGCAAGCGATCCTTAACAGAGGGTCTTTCTCTGGGTCTGGAGTCAATGAGGATGGCAAATGTGATCAATTTCTCCAGCTCAGTGGGTATATCTCAGGCTGCTATCTCATCCTTGATGTTATCTGAGAGACCATGAGAAAAAGCAGCCACGAGGGCCTCATTGTTCCAAGCAACCTCTGCTGCCAGAGTACAGAATTCAATGGCGTAATCGGCAACAGTTCTCGTACTCTGATGGCTCTTGGCAGCAGAAGCGGAGCGCGCGGGAATGTTAAATACCCTTTTGAAGGAAGCCACAAATTCTGGGTAACTCAGGACCACGGGTTTTTAGAGGGTTCCCATAGAGGGTTTGCCCAGGCCAAGGCTCTCTCAGAGAGCAAAGATATCACAAAACCTACTTTGCTTCTGTCCGTGGGAAACGCCTGGGACAGCATCTCAAAATATATCTCAACCTGGTTGAGAAAACCTCTGCTTTGGATTGCCCCCAAATCGATGGGGAAGCGGGGCGGAACCAGACATACCTCTAATAGAGGTAATACTCGAGGCGGGTGCCTGCACAGAGACTGGTGCAGCAGAGGGTCTGCATGCACAGGGACTACCGGAGCAGCCACAGTGGGAGACTTTAGACGAGCCGTGCGACTCAGGAGCATCTGTATCGCCGTGGCAAACTGATCCATGCGGTGATCCAGGTCATCCAATCTGGAAAAAATATTATTAACAAGTGGATTGGCTGCATCTTCTGAATTCATGGCCTTCGCCTACTGTCAGAAACCATGAATCAGACCGAGACAGAAGTGCAGTTAAATCACACTAGTTTAATAATAAATAATAAAAAGGTAAACAGAGTAAGCGTAGTCAAAACATAGCCAGAGTTCAGTAACCGGATCGGGTAGTCGGCCAAGCCAAAGTCCAAGAGCCAGCGATAAAGGTAATAGAACAGCAAGCAGGATCCGTAGCCAGAGGGGACAGCAGTCAAGCAGGTCTTCAACTGGAACGCAGGAGAAAGTCTCTTGTAATGTTAACACAGGCGAAGGTGAAGAGCAAATGAACTGGAAGTCCTTAAGTAGGCAAAGCTGACGAGCGGATCATCAACAGGTGGATCACTGTGGAGAGATGGAAGCTGGCAATTGACTGACAGCTGAGTTGCCAGCACAGAGAAGGAAGGGCTGAACCCAGCCCTGACAGAAGGTAAAACCCTACCAATGTCTTTTCTTGGGGACACACAGATCAATCTAACTAGTGTCCCCATTAAGTCAATTGCACTCTAGCACTTTGTTGTGTACACCCCAAATTATTAGGTAGTTTGGGGTTTAGTAAAGGAAAATCCACTCTGCAGTACAAGTGTAGTCGCTGAAAATCTGAGAGGAAGCACTGGTGATTTTAACATTCAATCATGTAGAAGCAAAGATGGTGTTTTTTATATTCCTTTCATGTCCCCCTCAGATATCCAGCAAGTGCACTTGTAGTGCAAAGTGGATTTGCCCTTAGTAAATAAACCCCAAAGTCCAAGATACCTATTAATTTGGGCTGTACCCAGCAAAATGCTGGAGTGCAATTTACATAATGGGGGAACTAGATTGACCTTTGTGTCCCCAAGGAAAGACATTGGTACTGATTTACCCTCACTTCCTGTTTGGCTATGTGAAAGGAAGTGAATAAATTTGAAGGAGAAAGTGGCAAAATTTGGGAGTTGTCTTCACCCTATCAGGGGTGCAGACACCCCCAAAAACTGACCAGACTTCTAAGCCCTCTGCACTCTATACCCAAGCAAAAAGAAGAAAGGATTTAATTTAGTTTAACGTGGAGTTCCACCCTGAAAAAAAAAAATTACACAAAAATGCTGCAAAAAAAATTTAAAAAATAAAATACATTTTACTCACCCGAAATAGCAGTTGCTATGCGGAAGTCCCTAATCTTCCTCTTCCTTAAATCCACGGTGGGTCTCCATCCGCATCCTCTTCTAGTGAATGGGGCACGCTGCCTTCTGGGAACTGTGTGTAATCCCAGAGAGCAGCCGCCCATTTACAAATCGGCGCAAGACTCGCGCATGCGCAGTAGGAAACGGGCAGTGAAGCCGTAAGGCTTCACTGCCTGTTTCCCTTAGTTAGGATGGCGGCGCGGGACCTGCAGTGATCGCGGGATCGGCATCGAGGGGGCCATCATCGCGGGCAAGTAGGACAGGTAAGTGTCCTTTTTAAAAGCCAGCAGCTACAGTGTTTGTAGCTGCTGACTTTAAAAAAAAAATTGTGGGTGGAATCCCACTTTAAGTTTGCAAAGACACATTCCTACGTACAACTGTGATGCATGTCAATGGCCCATTTAGACCTTGTTTAATAGAAAACACCAGTTGCCTTTCACTAGAAACATTTGTTAGTCCAGTCCTAGAAATCTGCATCTGCTTTACTATTAATTTCCATAAAAAGTTAGTTCCTGCAGCTAGATGCACGACCGCTGTGTATATGAGATGCACAACTGCTGTGTGCGCACAGGTGGCTCTTGGAAAGCGGTGGCCACCACACAGGAATTACATCACACCCCTACAGGAAGTTGCTTGTACTGCTGCTAAGTTCTCTGAGGAAGAGATGATACTTATTTGCAAATTACATTTATTTATTTCTTTTAACATGGGGTGGTGTTTGTGTGGAACCCTAACACATATTCATACATATTAGGACCAATTTAGACAGGATCAGATTTACAGCATTTTTTTAGCTCGTGGGAGGAAACCGGAGTACCTGGAGGAAACCCACGCAGGCACAGGGAGAACATGCAAACCCCAGGCAGATGGTGTCACGGCCGGGATTTGAACCAGCGACCCTTTTTGATGCTAGGTGAAAGTGCTAACCACTACACCACTCTGCTGCACAAATATGTATCTAGAGATGTAGGTTCTTGTGTCAAGTTTTGAAAATACAAGTGGGTCATGGCACATCTACCTTTCAAATTTGGCACTTAAGATGGTCATGCACCTTTCACCGGTGGGTAGGGTGAACTTGATTAAGATGGTGTATTTGCCTAAATTTCTCTACTTCTTTTGAAATTCCCCTCTGATCCCCCCCGCCTCATTTTTTGCCAAGCTAAAAAGAATAATATCCTCCTTTATCTGGAATGGGGGGCTGTCTCCACCCTTCAGCTTCCCATTGCTCGGTGGGATTGTCCCTACCGGACTTCCAAATCTACTTTTGGGTGGCCGTCCTGGTGACGGTTGGATGGTGGTTCTCCCAACCCCGCGATAACCCGGCAGTGACTCTGGAAGCGGCCATAATGGGGTCATATTCCTCCCTTAGTAACGTGGTGCTCAGGGGGACGAGATCCCACCCTGGCATCAGGGACTTGATGCGTACAACCATCATGATTTGGCACAGGGCCAGGACCTGCTTTGGCTCCCCCGAGACATTCTCACCTCACATCCCCCTCTGGGGTATCCTAACCTGCCGCACATGAATTCCATTCCAGATCCGCAGATCTGGGCGAGAAAGGGTATAGTGAAACTGAGACATATTGTCAGGGGAGGTAAGCTGCGATCTTTCTCCGATCTCCAGGATGCCTACTCACTACCGGTTTGGATGTTGTTCCGATACTACCAGCTCCGGCATGCCCATGGGAAACAGTTCCCATCACCTCTCACACTTGAATCAGACTCTGTGGAGGGGCTACTTAATGCCAAGATCATAGACAAACCTCTGTCCTCTCTGTATCTCCGTTTGTCCATTACTCCCACAAAGAAACTTGAAAAAACTATGGACAAATGGAAGATGGACATTCCTGATCTGTCAGAGGACGAATGGGAGGCATGTATATCCTCCTTCGTTACCGCTATGATTTCGGCTAGAGACCGATTTATGCAGGTCAAGTTCCTCCACATGGCCTATTTCACCGCAAAACAGTTGACAATTATGAATCCTAACACCCCGGTGGCTTGTCCTAGATGTAACCTGGAGGCTGCCTCCTTTTTCCATATGGTTTGGTCCTGCCCCCGCCTCGGAGACTATTGGTCGGGAGTGGTTGACGCCCTCGACCAGATTACCTCCCTGGATCTGGGAACTAACCCTAAAACACTGCTGCTGAACGTCTTCAGCCATGGGGTGCGGGGTAAATACACAAAATTATTCCTCAGATACGCTACTTTTTATTCCCGTAGGGAGATATTCCTCCACTGGAAGAGCGCTGCACCTCCTACGGTGTCCTCATGGCACTCGGTATTGAACTCGGTGCTGCCACTGTACAAGATCCCTTTTGCTAATCGAAACTGTCCTGCTAAATTTGACAAGATTTGGGCGGGATGGATAGATGCTTGGGGCAATGTGTTCACGGGTGACAATGATGAGGATGGCCCACTGTTATGATATCCCGGAAGCTATTTGCTATCTGTTCAAGGTGTATTCAATGGCTCAGATGAGTTGCTCTCCCCCCCCTCGCCTCCCCCCGTTCTTCACTCCTCCTGCTCCCCTCCCCCCTGGACCTCCTTAAGTGATCCTGTTGGGATTTCCTGCTTCCATACCGGTATATTATTGTATTGGTGTATACTAGCCTTTCAACTCCTCTCTCCTGTTCATATCAGCAGAACATCTAACTTGTCATAAATCTGTATAATGTTTTTTCTGTGACTAACTGTGTCTATGCATCGCTTGTACTGTAAAAATTTGAATAAACATTTTTCTTGTGAAAAAAAAAAGATGGTCATGCACTATGCAATCTTATTGGCCAATCTCTGTACAACTCGAGCTTTCGGCAAAATAGGTAATAGGGATACGCACTTACATAGTTACATAGTTAGTCAGGTTGAAAGAAGACAAAGTTCAACCATAAAAAAATAAATAAATAAATAAAATAAAAAATATTGTACAATCCCATATACCCAATTCTATACCCACAGTTGATCCAGAGGAAGGCAAAAAACCCCAGCAGAGCATGATCCAATTTGCTACAGCAGGGGAAAAAATTCCTTCCTGATCCCCCGAGAGGCAATCGGATTTACCCTGGATCAACTTTATCTATAAATGTTAGTACTCAGTTATATTATGTACATTTAGGAAAGTATCCAGGCCTTTCCTAAAGCAGTCTACTGAGCTGGCCAGAACCACCTCTGGAGGGAGTCTGTTCCACATTTTCACAGCTCTTACTGTGAAGAAACATTTCCGTATTTGGAGATTAAATCTTTTTTCCTCTAGACGTAAAGAGTGCCCCCTTGTCTTTTGTGTTGACCGTAAAGTGAATAACTCCACACCAAGTTCACTATATGGACCCCTTATATATTTGTACATGTTAATCATAGCCCCCCTTATTCTCCTCTTCTCAAGAGTGAATAAATTCAGTTCCTCTAATCTTTCCTCATAGCTGAGCTCCTCCATGCCTCTTATCAGTTTGGTTGCCCTTCTCTGCACTTTCTCCAGTTCCCCGATATCCTTTTTGAGAACTGGTGCCCAAAACTGAACTGCATATTCCAGATGAGGTCTTACTAATGATTTGAACAGGGGCAATCTCTCTCTGGAGTCCATACCTCTCTTAATACAAGAAAGGACTTTGCTCGCTTTGGAAACCGCAGCTTGGCATTGCATGCCATTATTGAGCTTATGATCTACCAAAACCCCCAGATCCTTCTCCACTATGGATCCCCCCAGTTGTACTCCCCCTAGTATGTATGATGCATTCATATTCTTAGCCCCCAAGCACTTGAACAATTAATAAAAAAATTGGGAAATCAAACAGGCTCTTGCCTAATCGAATTTTTGTAATTATTTTTATTTTATTAAGATTGCAGTGTATGGTCACCTTTTAAAGATCAAGATCTGAAAATATTAATTTATTGGGTTTAGAAACACTTTTCTGTTCTTTGTAATGTATTGAAAGATTTGTGTGAAAATAGAAAAAAAAAGATATCAAAGATATATTAGAAGTAATAGGAATGAGATTAGCATCAAAAGGGTTAATTAAGTGAGAACACCCACTAATTGCCTAACAAGACACATCCAATAAGATGGGCGTGCACTATTATCAATGAGAAAACGGCAGTTACCCTGGCACCAGTTGCCGTTTACATACTTATTATTGTGTTGCGCGTCTGCGTGCGCCGATTCGCACGCCCAATCAATGATTTATCCGGCACACCAATTAAGGTATGAACTGGCGCAGCGCATTGTTCTTAGTAAATCAGCCCCACTGTGTTTTGTGGCTTTAGAAACTAACCTGTTTGTACCTACACACATTTTAGACATGGGATCATAAGGGACATTTAACAGTTATGCCCCTTCAAATTTTGGCTTTTAGAGGGGTGAGATCACCCCATCTAAGGAAGGCAACATCTACACAGTTTTGGGATACTAATGTCTTATATGCCCTTCACTTTACCAAAGTTGCTGAGTTGGGGATCGTCATGATCCTTGGAATACTCAAGTATTTCTCCTTTGATTCTATTACACAGTGGTGGGTACTCCGCTCTGTCTTAAGGCTAACCCCCTCCAGACGGCTCCGGGGTCTGGAAGGAAGGCATTGTTCTGTGTTTGACTGTTTGTTTGTTTATGTACTTTAATTATCTCCTGGGACTTCTCTGTGTCATTACTCATGACACATCTCAGTCCTCCTATTCAAGCTATCAGACCAATCCCTGCTGACCCTGTTTCAAGTCCTAATTTGCATGGTCAAGAGGACCTAAGTGAGCGCCTTTCCGTAAGTTGCCCTCTCGGGCATTCAAACTATTTAAGGAAGGAGAGGAGGAAATTGAAGCGTTCCTGCAGGACTTTGAGAGACTATGCCAGATACATGAAGTACTGTCCCAAGATTGGGTCGCCTTACTGGCGAGTAATTTAACTGGCAGAGCGGCGGATGCGTATCGGGCCCTGGAGGATGAGGATGCTAAGGACTATGACCAGGTAAAAGAAGCTCTGCTAGCCCGATTTGCCATTACACCCAAAGCCAGCCGGATTAAGTTTTGAGAATCCCGGAAACAAACCAACATAACATACGTGGAGTGGGCACATCGTCTGCAGCAGAACCTTAAAGGCTGGTTCCAGGGAAGCCACGCTCATACCATCACCCAGCTAGTACTCTTAGAACAGTTTTTTAACCACACCCCTTCGGTAGTACAGGATTGGATGCAAGATAAGCGACCACGGACTGTACAGCAAGCGGCTACTTTGGCAGATGAATATCTGGACTCTCGAAGGTCAGACGAAAGCGAGCACTATCCACTATCTCGGCCCAGTTTACCAGCCTCTAACCCGGTACCTCAGTGGTCTGCCTCTAGACCCCCAGCCCAACCCAACCCTCCTATCAGACCTAAATGCTATACCTGTAACCAAACCGGTCATCTGCAGCAATATTGCCCTACCCGATCCACGAGGTACCGAGAGACTGCTCATCCATCCAGACCAGCGGCTCATTGCTTCCAGAATGAGCCCAGCCATCGAAATATTCAGGAAGAGTGCGGCAAAGTTTGAGGCTGATCCCTTCCAAGCTGCTGCTGGAGATAATCGGCAGCACCATCGTCAGGAAGTATGGGTTAATGGGCAGCCGGCCCAAGGACTCCATGATTCCAGGGCTACGATTACCCTCATCCAGCCTCACATGATTCCCCAGTTGGCCTGGACCGGCCAGACTGTTGCAGTCAGGGTAGCAGGGGGCAAGGTGCTATGTTTATCCACCGCCCAAGTCCTCTTGGATTGGGGCTCAGGGGAGCGACAAGTGCGAGTGGGATTACTACATTAGTTACCCGCGGAAGTACATTTGGGAAACGATTTTGGGCATTTAACTTCCTTATATGCCCCAGAGGCCGCCATGGCCGTGACCACCCGTCGTCAGAGCCAACTTCAGGGCAAATCCACTCCTATGGGGACCCAGGTAAGACCAAATCCTCCTACGTTACCCCCACTTGACAACCCCGTGTCCTGGGATTCTCCCTCCGATGTTAGGCAAGAGACTCAGAGTGACCCAACTTTAGCTGGTTATCGGGACAGGGCGGGCAAGGATCCAGGGGGGTTGGGGGAAGACAGAATAGAGTGGGAGGGGGGGTTTCTTTATCGTTACACTGAGGGGATGGGTACCGGGAAGCGACAGGGTCCCCACAAACAGCTAGTCGTACCCCAGAAACACAGACGGGAGCTATTGCGGCTGGCTCACGACATCCCCTTGGCCAGACGTTTAGGGATAGCTAAGACCCGGAGTTGGTTAACTCATGCTTTCTTCTGGCCCAGGTTACATGCTGAGGTGCGAGAATACTGCCGGACCTGTGAGACTTGTCAGAAAGTAGGGAAGACAGAGGATCACCAAAAAGCCTCTCTGCGACCCCTGCCGATCATTAGAGAACCCTTTAGATGGATAGCGGTAGATAATATAGGCCCACTGGCCACCCCAGTGTCACTGGGAAGAAGTATATTCTTACGGTGGTGGATTACGCCACCCGCTACCCGGAGGCCATTCCCTTATCCAATATCCAGGCTGATACATTAGTAGATGCCTTACTGCAGGTATTCACTAGGGTAGGGTTTCCCCAGGAGATATTGTCCGATCAAGGTACCCAGTTCACAGCCGAGTTGACGCAGCAGCTCTGGCATCTCTGTGGGATTAAACCCCTCCAGAGTGCCCCAAACCTCCCTCAGACTAACGGGCTGTGTGAGAGATTTAACGGGACCCTGAAGCAGCTGCTTTGGGCCTTCGTGGAGAGTAGGAAGAATTGGGAGAAAGATCTTCCCCATCTACTGTTCGCCTATAGAGAGGTACCCCAAGACTCCACAGGGTTTTCACCATTTGAGCTGTTATATGGGCGAAGGGTTAGGAGACCCTTAGACTTAGTGAGGGCCCAGTGGGAGGGGGTAGAGGATCCGGAAGGCCTCCCCATCCTTAGTTAAGTCTTGGAAATCAGGGAGCGACTGCGGGAACTTACCGATCTAGTCCATGAGAATATGCAATCAGCCCAGAGTCAGCAGAAGGTTTGGTATGATCGGTCTGCGCGGAATCGCACCTTTTATATCAGACAGAAAGTCCTGGTACTAAACCTATGAAGCAAAATAAATTACAGGCCTCCTGGTAGGGCCCCTAAAACAGCTGTGCGATACCACCTATGTGGTTGCCAGCTGTGCAGACACAAAAATTAAGAGGATGTTCCACATTAATATGATGAAGGCCTATCATGAGAGGGCTGAGGCAGTAGCAGCCATATGCGCTCCTGCCACCGGGGACTCTGAATATCTACCGATGCTGGAGCTTCCCAAAATCAGTAACTGTTCCGGGTGGGTGGAAGATATATGGCTAGGAGATAGGTTAGGATCCCAAGAACGAGAACAGGCCAGAGAATTACTCCAGGACCGGCAGGAGATGTTCTCTGCACTCCCTGGGTACACTCACATAGCTGTGCACAAGGTAGAGACCCCCAAACAGAAGCCCCTGAGACAACCAGCCTATAGGATTCCCGGAGCAGTGCAAGAAGGGATGAGACCGGAGATTAGGGAGATGCTCGAGTTAGGGGTGATTGAACCATCAGCAAGCCCCTGGGCTTCCCCTGTAGTATTAGTCCCAAAACAGGATGGCACGACCCAATTTTGTGTGGACTATAGGCGACTGAATGACTGTACTGTGACAGATGCCTACCCTATGCCCCGAGTGGACGAATTGCTGGAAAAAATAGCTCAGGGACACTATCTGACGACTATTGACTTGTGTAAGGGCTACTGGCAGATTCCCTTGGAAGCGGAAGCAATTCCAAAGTCGGTCTTCATCACCCCGTTCGGCCTTTACCAGTTTCGGGTAATGCCATTCGGGATGAAGAATGCTCCGGCTACCTTCCAGCGGATGATAGATGAACTCCTCGATGGTCTGCAAGATTTTGTATGCGCATATCTTGACGACATCACAATCTATAGCCAGACATGGGAGGAACATCTTAGACACCTGGAAATAGTACTAGATAGGATCCGAGCCGCAGACCTCACCCTGAAGCCAGACAAATGTAATATCGGGATGTCTGAGGTGCAATATCTGAGACATAGAGTGAGATGTGGGAAGCAGAGGCCAGAAATCGAGGCCGTCCTAATCTGGCCGGTTCCCAGAACCAAGACCCAGGTACTTGCATTTTTAGGGACAGCGGAGTACTACAGAAAGTTTGTACCCCACTATAGTGATAGCCAAACCCCTGACGGAACTGACCAAAAAGAGGAGTGTGAGATAGCGTTTCATCAGTTAAAAACCGCCCTAATGCAAGCTCCCATACTGGCAGCACCCGTTCCTAACAAACGCTTTGTCATTCATATAGACGCCTCTATGTTCGGGAGCCGTACTAAGTCAAGTTGGCAATGACGGGAAAGAGCACCCGGTGGCGTTTCTCAGCCGCAAGTTGTTACCCTGTGAAATTGGATAGCCTGCCATGGAAAAAGAGTGTTTGGCCTTAGTCTGGGCTTTAAAGAAATTGCAGCCCTACATGTATGGACGTTTTTTTACCGTCATGTCGGACCAAAATCCCTTGATATGGCTTAACCGGGTGGCGGGAGAGAACTAAGGTAGAGCCTGGCTTTGCAACCGTACAATTTCACCATACAATATCGGCCAGGGCCTCAAAACGGGAATGCGGATGGGTTATCCTGGCAGACGGACCTGGAACCTTAAGACTACATTTCCAACATCCTCGAGTTGACCCGTTCGGGGTCCCACTGTGGCTGTTGGACTGTTTTCCAGGGGGGAGTATTGTCATGATCCTTGGAATACTCAAGTATTTCTCCTTTGATTCTATTTCACAGTGGTGGGTCCTCTGCCCTGTCTTAAGGCTAACCCCCTCCAGGCGGCTCCGGGGTCTGGAAGGAAGGCATTGTTCTGTGTTTGGCCATTTGTTTGTTTATGTACTTTAATGATCTCCTGGGACTTCTCTGTGTCATTACACATCTCAGTCCTCCTATTCAAGCTATCGGACCAATCCCTGCTGACCCTGTTTCTAGTCCTACTTTGCATGGCCAAGAGGACCTAAGTGAGGACTAGAGTGTACTTTACAATTTGACCAATAGGAAAGTGGTTGTTTGGGCGGGGCGTTCAAACTACTATGTATAAAAGTGTGTTGTGTGCATCCAATAAAGGTGAGATTTCTGTTTGAACTTACATACAGCCTGCCTGGTGTTTGTTCTGAGCTATCACAACTGGATTTGAACGGCACATAGCTGTAGTTCGAATCCCGGAGCATCAGATGAGCGAACCATCAGACGTTGCGATCTGCAATTTGATCCAATAGCAGCAGAGGAGTGTCGGTAGAGTGTAAGCAGGGGCTCGTTACAGGGATGTGTATCTTCTGGTTTCAAACATGCCTGTTTAGCCCCAAAAAAGGCCAAATAATGGCAAATATACATGTTATACACAAAGAAAGATGTTGATTTGTTCTAAAATCTTAAAACGCACATGTGAATGTGTTTGTAGTAAAATGTTTTTTTACTAAACAATGCGTAGCTTCTTATTTCAATGCTCAATACCAGTGTATTTGTTAAGTTGGTGTAGTTACAGTGACAATGTGCAAACTCAGGCAATTTTATTGCCTCAAAAAATTAAAGGAGTTAAAATGGCATAATGATTTTGACATTAATGCATTAGATACATTAAGAACAAAAACATTATGTGTGTAGCAGAGCCACAGCACAACATAATAGTTAACTGAAGAAGAGATTGTCACCTCATGTAGCAAATAAGGTACGTTTGCACTATTGTAGAAAATGTGCCAAATTAAGGCCATTTGACAACCTAGGAGACAGATAAGAAACACAGACAACAGTAGTTCAAATAAAATAGGAGTTTATGATCAAATAAAACATTTATTCCGGATCAGCTACAGTTTGCTGCCAAGCCACTGCCCCTCTGCCCACAAAGTAGTCCATGTATTGTTGCCAGACAACTCAGGCATTTTGGGAGGGCAACCCAGCACGGCCATTTTCAAGAGCTGTCATCCCAGCCTCTTCAGCTGGGCCTGACACTGCAGGGTCCACATCACTTGGCACTGAGGCAAGGTAGCTGCTAGCATTCCTCCATAAAAAACTGTGGAGGATGCAGCAGCACAACACAACATGGTTGATTTTATATTCGGACAGGTTGATGGAGGTTAAAAACAGCCTAAAGCGACTGGATAGTATGCCAAAGGCGTTTTCAACAACCCTTCTGGCACGAGAGAGCCTATAATTAAAAATTCTCTGCTCTGGGGTGAGGTTCCTCATAGGAAAGGGCTTCATAAGATGTTCCCACAGAGCAAAGGCCTCATCTGCCACAAACACAAGACTGAGGCCCTCAACATTGTCCTCAGCAGGTGGCAAATTTAAGGTGCCATTCTGGAGCTAACGGTAGAACATTATGAGAACTCCATCTGAGTTGTGCCCGTTCTTCTCAACATCCAGGTACAGGAACTCTTATGTTGCAGACACTACAGCTAGCATGACTATGCTGCAAAAGCCTTTATAATTAAAATAATACGATCCCGAGTTGGGTGGTGGGACAATCCTCACATGCTTCCCATCAATAGCACCACCACAGTTGGGGAAATACCACTGCTGTTCAAACTGGGCCGCAACATCCTGCCATTGCTGTGGGTTTGAAGGAAACTGTGGAGTCAAACAAGGAAAGAAAAAAATACTACTTCTGCACATAACATTGCAAGCAGATGTGACACAAACGTTCTTGGCCAACATAATGAATAACATTTTAATGAGTATTTAAAGACAAAAGTGTAAGGTCAACTTATCAGATTCCTCACACCCTCTGGTGGCCCATTCTAAAAATGTTATGGTGGGGGGGTAATGGATAGATGTTTTGGACAGGTAACCCTCTCCACTTCCATGAGAGCTGAATGCATAAATAATGTGTGATAATTTGGCCAGCCCCTCCTTACTTACACTATTGGCAGCCCAGTGGACAGGTAAGAAGTGTCATAATCCAAAAATATGGATACACACTGTCCAAATTGAAGCACATTTTGACATTCATAAATTACCTATCAAGATAATAGGATACAAAAACTTTCAACAGTACAATTTGAAAGTAATCAGGCAGGCCCTTGCACTACATGCTTTGGTGAATTCATCCTGAAATATGACCACAAAAGAGGTATACCGTGTATCGGTTTTGCAAAGTCAGCAAATAGAGTAGTTGACTCTTGCACTCTGCATGAATTTGAGGATAACAATAAGATTGGGACACATTTTAGGAGGTGTTTAGGGTAAACAGAAAAATGTATCAGACAAAAAATATTGTTAAGTTACTAGGCTAGGTATGTATGGGCCCAGGGTAGCATGCTGGGGAGGTTAGTGAAGGAAAATATGCATGTAGGCCAAAAAAGGAGCAGAAAAAGCTTACAGCATGCATGAGGACAAAGAGGACATTCACAGCATATTACAATGGCAATGATGGAATCAAGAAATTATTACAATACACTATAAAACATTAAATACATAGAATGTGATGTTAAAGGCTAAAACTTACCAGAATATAGTACTTCTGCAGGACTTGAATAATGGCAGAACAGGTCTCTGGAATAATGAGTCCCAGAGCCTGGGGGGAGATCCCAGTGGTAAACTTGAGGTCCTGGAGACTTCTCCCCGTCGCCAAGTACCGCAAGGTGGCTATGAGCCTTTGCTCTAGCAAGCCTCATGCAATTGTCCTGCTTCCTAATATAGGGGGACAGCAATGCCAAGAGCGGCTGAAAGCAGGAATCCGTAATCCGGACATAATTCCTAAAATCATCAGGATTATTCTCCTGGAGCTCCCGCAGCAAGAGCATAGGCATATGACAAAATTGGTCACGAAAATTGGTCACGATTAAGCAACCAATTTTTGTTCCAAGAACTCCTTCTCCTCCTGTTCCTGGACGGGCTTGGGTCAAAGCACTAACTCCAAGCCCAATAATAGCACGTCCTCTCATCGGAATGCGCAACATGGCTGGTTGACGAACGACCGTTCAGAAACTAACTGAAAAGCGCGAATCAACACTGACTAAACTTCTACTAACTCGAGATTAGAAGAAGGAGCCCAAAGGGTGGCGCCTGACAATTGAACTTCTTCTTTTGTAGTCTCGTCGTAAGTCTAATACGTCACTACGTTCGTGTTTGTTGGCCGACAATTCTTTGCCGTTTGTATGCAATACAAGTTCACAGCCAACGCCCTTTGGACAAAAGTCCTACGCTTTGTCCAATGAAAATCTGATCATGTGTACGAGGCTTAAAATTAACATCATCCCCAGGGAAATTATACCAGGTAAATTATATCCCACTATTGAATGAAATAAAAATGCAAATAAGGAAAATAGCAACAAGGTCCCTCTCATGGATAGGATGAATGAATACCATAAAGATGGTAATAGTACCGAAAGTTATGTACAAATTTCAAATGTTGCCCATTCCCCTTCCTCAGACATATTTTAAAACATTAAAAATTATAGTCACTAAGTTCATTTGGCAGAATAGGAAACCGAGAATTTCCTTCTCAGTGCAAGGTGGGTTAAAGGTACCAGACTTTAAAAAATATTATAATGCTGTGTTAATTTCATGAGTAATGGAGTGGACAAAGGGAGGAAAATGAAAAAAGATGGGTACAAATTGAGAACACGAGTGATACGCGGTTGGGTAGAATCATTTGGATCCCACCTCAATATAGAACACTAGGTGGGAATACACATTCAACGACACAAAATGTACTTAGAATCTGGGATCTAATACATAAACAAAGTAAATGGGAATATAACTCTCCACTAATATCACTGAAAGAAACAAATTACTTTACACCGGAAAAAGGGAAATTATTTGGAGATTGGATAAAAAATGAAAATGCACAACTAAAGGATATAATAGAAAAGGGGAAAATATGCAAATTTCAAGAATTAAAACACAAGACAGATTTGATGGTGATTAACAAATGGCAGTACCTCCAGTTGAAACACTTTGTCATAACTTTGCCACAACCAATAAGATCAGCAGAAGATCTAAGGCGGCTGGAGTGGCTGAGTATGGCATCAAATACAAAAAATAGTATATCACGGATTTATAAAATTCTAATGGCAGAGGAAGAGCTGGAGGTCCCGCCATACATAAAAAAAATGGGAAAAAGAATTGGGAACACGAGGGAATAAACAAAAATTAGGAACATTTTTGAGACTGGTACATAGCTCCACAGTTGACTCTAATACAGCAGAGATGAACAAGGTGGTATATAACCCCAGACAAAATAAGTAAATATCAAACAGGGAAATCACCATATTGTTGGCGGGGATGTAAAGTACTGGGTGATCACTGGGTGTATTTGATGTATATCAATCATTGCATGTAAGTGTAGTAGTCCTACATAAGGTTATTAGTCGTGACAGGATTACGCTATGGTGTATTCTTTTCTCTTTTGGGTTAATTACTGATCAACGTGTGTGGAATTCACTTCCTACCCATCTGGAGAGATTAACACCATTGGATTAGTTAGTGGTATCTCACTAACCAAAGGCCTGGGCTGGGTTATAGCCACCTGCTTTAGTGGCGTGCCATCTGGTAAGCATGCCTTTCATCAGGTTCTAATCCAACCTCTGTAACCAACATTCGTGACATACTACATTAGTTATATTTACGCATGATTTTTGCGACTTCACCTCAATACCTACAATTTTTTTGTTTTTTATTTTCGGACTATATTAGCGCAATTTTTCTTCTTCTGTTTTTAGAAGGGCCCGTACTTTGAAAAACGTGGTTGCTCCGAGCATCTCCAAATCTCAGTGTGACAAACCGACCGATATTAGAGGTTATTTCAACAGTCGTGTTGGTATTTTCCAATGTAAAAAGAGGGGGTGTCTAATGTGCCAGTTCATCCCCCATGGCCACCCTTCCATTACAAATAGGGCGGGTAAAGATTATGTCATTAGACAGTTTATCACTTGTTCAACTCAGTTTGTAGACTATGTGCTCAAATGTTCATGTAATCTGTTATATGTAGGCCGGACCATGCGCACGTTGCACACTAGGGTAGGTGAACATTGCAGATTTATACAAAAAGGCCTGGTCCAACATAGTGTGCCAAGACATTTTTCTCAACATAATGCGAGAGATTTCAAGGCCATGACAGTTCTAGCGATTGAACATATCTTCAAGGGGTCCCTTACAGATAACGAGAGATTCTCGTTATTATGCAAAAGGGAAACCATGTGGATATATAAATTTAATTCTCTCTCGTCCCATGGGTTAAATGAGGAGTTGGATACCCATACCCTCATTGATTCATAATTTATAAGTTATTATCAACCTTCTGGTCCCCTGTTTGCGTCGTTTTCTGTTTTTGAGGATTGTATCATATTTTTTTTTTTAAAACATTGCTGGTGGTTTATGAGTTGTGTCCGAGTATATGTGTCCAATCACTTTTTTTAATACTGAATGGATTTGTATATGTGTGTACAGTGGGGATCGAAAGTTTGGGCACCCCAGGTAAAAATGTGTATTAATGTGCTTAACGAAGCCAAGGAAAGATGGAAAAATCTCCAAATGGCATCAAATTACAGATTAGACATTCTTATAATATGTCAAAAAAAGTTAGATTTTATTTCCATCATTTACACTTTCAGAATTACAGAAAACAAAAAAAATGGCGTCTGCAAAAGTTTGGGCACCCTGCAGAGTTAATATCTTGTACTGCCCCCTTTGGCAAGTATCACAGCTTGTAAACGCTTTTTTTAGCCAGCCAAGAGTCTTTCAATTCTTGTTTGAGGTATCTTTGCCCATTCTTCCTTACAAAAATCTTCCAGTTCTTTGAGATTTCTGGGCTGTCTGTCACGCACTGCTCTTTTAAGGTCTATCCATAGGTTTTCAATAATGTTGAGGTCAGGAGATTGTGAAGGCCATGGCAAAACCTTCAGTTTACGCCTCTTGATATAATCCCCCGTAGATTTTGAGGTGTGTTTAGGATCATTATCCATTTATAGAAGCCATCCTCTTTTTAACTTCAGCTTTTTCACAGATGGCATCAAGTTACCATCCACAATTTGCTGAAATTTTATTGAATCCATTTTTCCTTCTACTCGTGAAATGTTCCCTGTGCCACTGGCTGCAATACAACCCCAAAGCATGATTGATCCACCCCCATGCTTATCAGTTGGACAGAGGTTCTTTTCATTAAATTCTGTGCCCTTTCTTCTCCAAATGTACCTTTGCTCATTCCGGCCAAAAAATTCTATTTTAACTTCATCGGTCCACAGAACTTGTTTCCAAAATGCCTCAGACTTGTCTATATGTTCATTTTCAAAGTTCAAACGCTGATTTTTGTGGTAAGGACGTAGAAGAGGTTTTCTTCTGATGACTCTTCCATGAAGACCATATTTGTACAAGTATCTCTTTATAGTGGAATAGTGTACCACAACTCCAGTGTCTGCCAGATCTTTCTGGAGGGATCGTGCAGTCAAACGTGGGTTTTGAATTGCTTTTCTCACAATCCTGCGAGCTGTTCTGTCTGATATTTTTCTTGGTCTTCCAGATCTTGCTTTACCTTCCACTGTTCCTGATGACTGCCATTTCTTAATTACATTCCGAATAGAGGACATTGACATCTGAAAACGCTTTGCTATCTTCTTATAGCCTTCTCCAGCTTTGTGAGCGTCAACTATTTTCAGTTTCAGTTTTCTAGACAACTGCTTAGAAGAACCCATGGTGCTGATTGTTGGGGCAAGGTCAGATGAGTCTGGCCATTTAAAACCTTTGAGATTGACATCACCTGGTCTTCCCAGACGATGATTGAGAACAATCCATGACACTGGCAGGTCTCAGCTTTGCAAAGGGGGCAGTGCATGCTATAAATTCTGCAGGGTGCCCAAACTTTTGCAGACGCCATTTTTTTGTTTTCTGTAATTTTGAAAGTGTAAATGATGGAAATAAAATCTAACTTTTTTTGACATATTATAAGAATGTCTAATCTGTAATTTGATGCCATTTGGAGATTTTTCCATCTTTCCTTGGCTTTGTTATGCACATTAATACACATTTTTACCTTGGGTGCCCAAACTTTCGATCCCCACTGTATGTATGTATGTATATACAGTATGTATATTGATTTCTATATATCATTTTTTTTTATACATTGTTACTATTCATTTAATAAACAGTGTTTTTAATCCCTTATATAATAATGAATTAACATTAATATTTATTTTTGTTTTTAAATGTTTTTCCATGATATTCATTACGATTTCCAGGTATTGGATGATTGGTGGTGGATCGATTGGTTGTCCCGCCTCGTGACTATAAAATCCCTGTTCTATGCTGGATCTTGTCTGAAATCGCATTGCACGGACATCACATGTGATTTGCAGTGCAGTGCAAATCACATGCGATATCGCACAGCACACTAGTGTGAACCTGGCCTAAATCAGGGTTCTCAGAACACCACTTTACATGAGATCCCCCCTTAAGGCCAGGTTCTCACTAGTGCGCTGTGTGATATCGCATGTGATTTGCACTGCACTGCAAATCACATGTGATGTCCGTGCAATGCGATTTCAGCCATACAGATAGTCGTTCGGACCAAACACGCACAGGACCCTTTTTTCGATCCACACCAGAATTGGATCGCATGAGTGTTCACACCTATGCGATCCGATTCATGTCCAAACTGTCGTTAACATTGTATGACACTCCCCAGCAGTTCGCATATGGCAGTGTGAGCTGCTGTGCGAGTCAGGTGCGATCCCGCAGTTGAATCGCAGGGTTCTCGCATCGCACTAGTGTGAACCCGGCCTATAGGGGGAATGTGAGTGTAGCGGGTATGTACTTTCCCGGGTGTAATTTGAACTTGGCAGAGACATCAGTGATGTGTAATTCCCTAAAGCCCAGCAGGTTGCGCTGTCGCCCTGGGCTGGGGTTGAATCATTGCTGTGTGCCGTGCCTCCTTTTGTCCTCCCTCGGCAGCGGTATGGTGGGGCGGGGAACCCGCCGTGCTTGCCGGGAGGGGGTATAAAGGGGCCGGCCATCTTTGTCACGGGGTCGAGTCCCAGGCACCTTCAGCCTGTGGGCGGTGGTTCGTGTCGGTCCTCTAGACGGCCTAGGCCTAGAGGACATCCGGAGGTCGTGTTCCATCCCAGGCACCTTTGTCGTGGAAAGATTAGTTGTTTGCAGAGCAAACAGCCATCTTTGCCTTGTGCTAAATAAGCACACTTCAGATTCATCCTTTTGCAATAATGATATCTTTAAGTTTGATAAAATTCACTCACCGTTCATCCCATCATTCACTCAAGGAAAGCAGCACCATCACCTAGGTCTCATCGTCAGGCCATCCCAGAGCAGACTGCCTAGCCGACGCCTCCTCAAAGACTTTTATTAGACTCCAAAGATCTCACAGACAGGAGGTGATTGGCTGCAGCAACCAATCACCTCCCCCATGGGAGGGGACAGCACAGGATGTCCCCTCCACACAGGAGAATGACCATACAAGGACATCCCCTTCAACAGGGTTTCCCATTACATGAATACCACACAAGAAAAATATATATAATTCAATACAATGAATACAATAACGTATGATGGCTAAAGTTGATCTGAATCCTTATTCTGCGCTATTCCATAGAATAACGCATATTCAGATTATACTATTATTGAATGGGGGAGGGAGGCTATCTGCAGACGCGCGCTACGAATCCCAATCAATGTTGATCAGACACAGCAGAGACAAGAGCACGCATCTGCCTATAACCAATGATGTCGTTGTAGAGTGAGCATATCCCCTCCTCAACGATCGTCCGTGCTAATGCACAGAGGGCCCCCGTCGGTGGACATATCCGCACCCTGCAAACATCACACTCCAACCTCAAGACGTTTTCCCCTACCAGACGGGATTCAACCAGCCTCAGACTGCCCAAGCCAGCTCTTTAGAGCAGGTTGCGAAAGTACTAACACTGGGTGACACTATGACAATACATATTAAATACATCTTCATAAAAATCTCCACAACAGTCCTCCCTTTTTTGTCATATGCACCCCATGTGTCCATCGATGGAACTTGATCTGCTTCTTACACCTGGAAATGAATCAGTCCTTAGTCCATAAAAAGGAAAACACGGCTTGACATGTAGACTCTACTCTTCAGGGGCATGACATATAAAGGAGGACACGACATGGTGAGCTGTAGTAATCGCCGATCCGTCTGTGATCCTCTGTGTCTTGTATGTGGGTCCGGTTTCGGGGCGTCTCATCAAGGAAACTCTGGTCACGCGTCAAATCAGGCAACAGGAGCACCTCATCACGACATAGAAAGAATAGAAATAAAAACGACATGAGTATATATATTCCCACTTCCTTTAACCACGATCCGCTGTAAAAATAAAAATTAGATCCCCAAAGATCCCCAGACCCTTAAAAGGACTCCCAACCTTCACTAGCTATAGCTCTGGCTTCAACAGTTACATGAAGAACCCTATCCTTAACGGATGAGAATTGTTCAATCGTATCCCAAGCCCGAGCCCCCCCCACCTTGTACATGCAGGACACCATGCCCAGACCTGGTCGGGGTTGGTGAACAAATCCCTTCTAGCTGTCCCTGCCATTCTTAATTTCTCGCGCCATCAGATCCTCGCGATCGGCCACGAGATAAGATGCTGGGACAGCTTCACCATCACGCATGAACCTCTTGCTTTGGGGGAATTACCTTGTAAGCTGCAGATCCACAGAAGCACCAAACTAAAGTTCAAACACACTTGTGGGCTGCCTAGATACCCAAACTGTCAAGAGGCAGAGCTATTAAAACTATAACCAATTTTACCCTCTAAAAATACATCGTTAGATTCCATTGACAAGTGTCTGTTTGGAGTCTTCACCAGTCTGTCAAAACTCCTCATACCCATAATAACATCATAAATGGCATGTACCTCTGTCATCGCTGGGGACTAAAACTTGGTGAAGACCCAGAACAGACCTAGCAATCGGTCCTGTTCACTTTCTGAGCTAGTCAGGAAATACACTTTACATAATAACTTGGGATGCTTTTCATCGTTACCCTTGCTAAAATTTACTAAACAACAAAAATATAAATAAACAAAGATACTACTCAGTTCTTTGGTGTGGTTGAGCCGCTTCTTGCAGTGGCTGGCGTGGTCTCATCCCTCAAGCTTCTGTACAATGACCCAGTCACCTGGTTGGAAAGAATGTAAACTGATTATTGTGTCAGGGTCCAGGAGGGACTCGTGAACCCTGTGGTGGACATTTTGAAGTTCATGTCACAGCGATCGCACCTCCCCCATCAGCCGAGAATATAAGTGACAGCTAATGAGGAAAGTACGACTCTGGTTTTGATTGACCTCCAAACAACCCTCATATGACAATAACCCAGACATCGGGACTGTGGTCACTGCATAACCTGTGCGTGGCTTACAATACCTGGAACCATTGACAAAAGGTTCTTAGCATCTGGGATGGGAACCTACTTCACCAGACTGCTGCTTGCCGATTCAAATTCTATCAAAGAAAGACAGTCTTGGCACAAACTTGGTTAGAATTACAGAGGTTAACATTATTTGTTTGACAAAAAAACTGTCACTCTTACATTTATCACTTCTTCCCCCTTTTCTTCCTCATTACAGACTGAAGGAAGAAATGCGTGGTGCAGGAAAAAAGAAACAATGAAATAGCCCATGATACTTTTACCTCCTTAGACTCGTATTTATCCATATGTACAGCTGTCTACATACACCTGTTCTCTGTGTACAAACTCCTTGGACCTGAAAAATACTTATAAGCAAAATCATTACTCTATCCTGCATAGAATGGTAAACAAAAATGACATTCCTGTACATTGGTAAATTGTCAATGACCACAAATGAAAAAACAAAAACAGCCAGAATTCTCCCTTCACTCTTTCAGCAATAGAAAAAAATACAATGGGACAAACATGAGAGCAGCTTGAGAACCTTGCATGGACCAGCCATACAAAGTTCAAACAAACGGGCATGAGAATTTAACCACCGTTCCTCCTCTGAGAATCACAAAAGCGTGTACTACACCTCCATCAACACTCATCATTACAGATTTCTGAAGCCGCAGCTCAACTACATCCACTCCAAAGGGATACCCAAAATAATATCCTTGGACCACCTATGTTAATCTTTTTGGGGTTCAAAGGCCGTTGCCCCAAAACTAGGCTTCGTGTGACCGTCTGACTGTGGGAAGCCTCCATTCCTTCCCTTTTCACAGACCTCCTTGTGTCCATGGTGATTCAAATCGGCTTATCGTCTTAAACCTGCGTCCAGGTTAAACCGTTGCAACCATTTCGGAGAGCACCTCCCGGTGTCTTCTTATACGGTGGATTGAAGAACTACAACCACTATATCTGGTCAAGTCCTCCAACTAGAAACCCTAACCGAGGCGTCAACTCTATGGCTTGTTGTCCCAACACTTTTGGAACTACAGCAACAACCACAGATCAACCCCCGAATTAGGCCTCTACCCCTCACAGTGTATGCATACACAAGCATTTTCCGCTATACACCCATACACTGCGTTGCCAGACTAAACCACACAGAACACTTACGCCAGTTTACCACCTGCAGAACAATGTGGCTTCTCTCTGTATCTAGATAATAAAACAATGGTGATGCCCCCCTGTTTTGCTCTCTACCCAAAACTGTATTACAGTACAAAACTTCACAAAACTGGAACAAAATATAAAACACTTTTAAACACAAAAATGCTTTCCATTTTCCTTCCAAACACAAATCTCATTGGCCAACCTTTCAGACAACCCCAAGCTCCACCCACCAACTTCCTTCTGATAAATAAAATGCTGAAAAGAAACTTCCGGTTACATGCTCAGCTCTCAAAAAAACCAAACTGGTTTATTTACATATCAATTGTTCAGGAAGAGGGAGGGGGAGGGGGGAGCCTAGCCCCAATCGCCTTGTCTATCAAGACACCAAAAAATCCATGGTTAAACATCATATACAATTTAAAAACCTTGGCAAGGGAAATAATGGAATAAACCCCCCTTTGCAAGAGGGAGGGAACCCCCCCCTGACCCAAATATCCCCTGGAAACAAAACCACAAGTTGAGACTCAAATACAAACTCCTGCCAAAAGATACAGTACAAGTTTCAAAAACAATATGAATTGCCTTCTGGGAAACTCCCAAATATTTAAACATAAAAACACACCATTGTACAAAAACTCTGTTAGTCTTACAATCTATCAAAATTCAGTGTAAAGTGGAGTTTTTACTTAAAAACGAAATCCAATACAAAAACCGCCGCTCATATACTGCAAAGTCAGCTAACCCTGCAATAGCTTACATTCACTTAGATGAAAACAGAGAAATCCCCATCCTAACACCATCTGCATGGAGTTTGCATGTTCTCCCTGTGTCTGCGTTGGCCTCCCCCCACACTCCAAATGCTGGTAGGTCAGCCAGATCCCATCCATAAATAGGCCCCAGCATGTGCGTGTGTCCGCAAGCGCGTCGTGGCCCCTCGGAGTAAGACCGCGCTATCTTAAGATACCACTCTACTCAACTTAAAAGGCGATGCTTAGAAAAACAATTTAAACCAGCGAATTCATCATTAAACAAAAACAACCACTCATTATGTCACCCTGGTGTCTCACTACTCTCCGCAGCAGTGCACAGGTCAAACTGCAAACGCATAAAACAGGACAAAACTGCGCCAATCAACAAATGCCAATACAGCATATCCAGGGGCCGTGTTTGTTAAACTGGAACTTCCTATCTCAAACTGTAAACGTCTCTCAAAATGGCCGACAAGCCAGGACAACAAAATGGTGGATGACCACCGCACACCTCATGGACAACAACAAAAATGGCCCCATTAACGCATGCAATTTTTCCCGCCAAAACCAGCATGGGACATCACAATGAACACCACATGGGTTCCCCCATATAAAGGAAAACAAAAATGGCCTCCAGATTCCAACGCAGAAAAGACCGCACTACTTTCGCACCAAATATCAAAATTTGCCCCAAAGGCTGAGAAATTCCACCAGCGAAATAGCCGACGATTGCCACATGGTATAGTGCCCAAAAGAAAGGTGGCTGCACCTTCCCTTATATGATGCCCACAGGCCAAGGAGAAACTGCGCCTCAAAATGGCAGACAAACCGCAAGGCCAGCAACAAAAGCCAGAAATGGCGCCATTAAGGCATGTATTTTTTTCCCCGCCAAAACCAGCATCTCTTTAAAAGAAAATCAAAAATGTTTTTCTCCACAAAGACAGACTACACCATTGAAATGTTTCTAAATTATCATCAAAATCCACTGAAAAATGTGTCAGCTACACTCTACAAGGACCACATGTACACTTACAAACTTTTCTTTAAAAAAAAACCCTTTGGCCACTAAACAGCTCATTTAAAAAAAAATGTAAGTTACATAAACAATATTAAAAACATATTCATTTCTCTAAGTTAATATACTCTGAGATATTCACCACACACATACAGTACAATGTTGCCTGCATGTCTGCTCAGAGTTTCCTTCCCTCAGGGTATAGCCCCAGCAACACAAAGCAGTGGGCAAGCCCTTCCCCCATTCAAGCACATGGCTGCTCTGACAAGCCAAACACACACATTGCAGGCTGAATAATCCCACATCTATACCTTCATTTCATACACAATATACAGTTTCCATCAGATCATCTCTCAGGTCGTAGCCCTCCCCCAACACAAAACTCCTCCATGCTATTTACACCAACTTTCACCATTGTAACTGATGGCCATGCTGCCTGCCCTCCCCCCCGCTAAACCTCATGGGGGCAGCCATTTTCAGCTTCTCTCACACAGGGACCAGACTAACAATGCAGCCAAACAATCTAATACATACGATCGGATTCACAGACACACACACGCACGATTGGATTCGCAGACATACACACACACACACATCTCTCGTACTGCAAACTTACAGCATCATTTCAAAAAGACGAAAAATTTGTTCTTTTACAGAGCAGAGCCCACACACATCGGGTCGTAGATCCACTCTCCCCCCCCATCTCGACCTGATGCATAAAGGGGCTCTATCTAGTCCCTTCAGAGTCGCCATCTGTCGTGGAAAGATTGGTTGTTTGCAGAGCATACAGCCATCTTTGCCTTGTGCTAAATAAGCACACTTCAGATTCATCCTTTTGCAATAATGCTATCTTTAAGTTTGCTAAAATTCACTCACCATTCATCCCATCATTCACTCAAGGAAAGCAGCACCATCACCTAGGTCTCATCGTCAGGCCATCCCAGAGCAGACTGCCTAGCCGACGCCTCCTCAAAGACTTTTATTAGACTCCAAAGATCTCACAGACAGGAGGTGATTGGCTGCAGCAACCAATCACCTCCCCCATGGGAGGGGACATCACAGGATGTCCCCTCCACACAGGAGAATGACCATACAAGGACATCCCCTTCAACAGGGTTTCCCATTACATGAATACCACACAAGAAATATATATACAATTCAATACAATGAATACAATAACGTATGATGACTAAAGTTGATAGGAATCCTTATTCTGCGCTATAGAATAACGCATATTCAGATTATACTATTATTGAATGGGGGAGGGAGGCTATCTGCAGACGCGCGCTACGAATCCCAATCAATGTTGATCAGACACAG
Organism: Rana muscosa; assembly: GCA_029206835.1. NCBI lineage: Eukaryota > Metazoa > Chordata > Amphibia > Anura > Ranidae > Rana > Rana muscosa. Next base: position 1,206,673,072 of record CM055122.1, read on the forward strand.
CAGAGACAAAAGCACGCATCTGCCTATAACCAATGATGTCTTTGCAGAGTGAGCATATCCCCTCCTCAACGATCGTCCGTGCTAATGCACAGAGGGCCCCCGTCGGTGGACATATCCGCACCCTGCAAACATCACACTCCAACCTCAAGACGTTTTCCCCTACCAGACGGGATTCAACCAGCCTCAGACTGCCCCAGCCAGCTCTTTAGAGCGGGTTGCGGAAGTACTAACACTGGGTGACACTATGACAATACATATTAAATACATCTTCATAAAAATCTCCACAACACCTTTAGCCTGGGGTGAGGTACTCGAAAGAAGGTCTGGAGCTCAGTGCCCAACACTGAGTTCCGCGAGGGAAGGATATCCTAGGGAACCTAGGGGTTGGGAACCCGAATCCGGAAGGCGTAATGGACCGGGGGGAGCTCCTCACTTGAAGACCTGGTGCAGCATATTGCCAGTGACGGGTGAGCCTCTCATCGGAGACTGCCTGGAAGGAAATTCCCCCCTCGCTCAGAGACCGCAACCCACTTTCAGGGAGGAAAGTGGAGAACACATTGTGTCTAGGCCTACTCGCATCCACACCTCCTTTTCTGTTCTGTTTCTACAAGGGAGTTCAACTGATTGTGTTCATTCGAGAATAATAAAGGAGTGTTGGACTTTAATGGTGTGGGGCTCATTTCCTGACAGACATTGTTCAAGGTAACTCTCGGTGGAGGCTCCAGGTGCACAGCACGGACCCGAAGGTAAAAGAACTTTGCTTATACCACACTGACACCTGTGGTGAAGGCCAGGCGTGGTGTCCCCGCTCCCTTCCCCTCTAAGGTACCCCTAGACAAGAGACAGACGAGCTGAAGATGAAGAGGGGAGTGAGGAGGGCGCTACACGTGGAGGCTCGGGTCCAGCATAGTGTTTGTGCACCACGGAATTGAACGTGTCTGCTGGAGGAGTTACGCGAGTAGGCAGGCCTTCATTGGCCGAAGTGCATCCCTGTGCTCGAAGTCGTGGACATGACCCATTGAAGAGAAAGGCCCGCGCAGAAGAGCGAGGAAAGGGGGAGGCTCAGCCATGTGAAGTAGTACATGTGGGGGTTTCTATTTGCACTGCGCCACCAGGCACACCCCCATCGCTTAGTTCGTGGGCGTGACTCGAAAAGAAAAAAAGAACAAAAGCCCGTGAACTGGAGCAAAGGGGAGGAGTCCAATACGTGTGAAGGACTACACGTGGGACGTTGGCGCAAAAACTTTGCAGTGTGCGATGGATCAGCAACAGGTCGCCATGTTCGGACATACATCGTGGATTCCAGTTCACCCTTCCACCACGACATTGACTGCTGCTGCTCCGGTAACAGATACGGGGATCCGGCTAAAGCCAAGAGGTCGATTCGCCCTGTATTCGTGCATGGTCGTTGAGGCCCTGGGTGTGATTTGTCCCGGCTGTTGGGGACTAGTGTGCCAACTGAAGCCATTCGGGCGATGTGAGGCCTGTGGGGAGTTTCTGTTCGAAGTGGATCCGGCGGTTGAGAAGCCGAGAACCATCTACCCCGGCCGTGCTGCGGGCAACACCACTCAGAGAGGAGGAATCACTGCTTTGACAGCCATCCCTGCGCACACTGCAGCGACCGCGGAGGAGGTCGTGAAAACTCAACGGGAGAAATCCGAGGATGCTGACTCGGTCACCACTGTCTCGCAGCGTCCACCACTGAAGAGAAAGACCGGTATGGTAGCCCCGACCAGCGGTTGTGGAGGACCGTCTCGCCCGCTTACGCCCGGCCCGGATGGATCCGTCGTCAAGAGTTCCGGACGTCCCGCTTCAAGTAAAGGCCAAGGTAAGCCAGTCGGAGAGATTTGGTGTGTGGGAAGAGGTGAAAACTCAGTCTCCACTACAGGCTACCTGCCAGCGGAGGAGTGTGACACCTCTGACCTGGAGTCGCTCTCGGACATGGGAGACGACGTTGCTATAGACAAACTGTTTGCCGAAAAGGGCTGGGACAAAGTACCTCTCGCTTCATCCCGCAGACCCAGGGATCCACCCATGTCTACAGGGGAAAGTACACCCCGGGTGGAGGCACCAGTGCCTGAAGAGTGGTCCCGTCCCCAGCCTGCCTTTACAACCCCGGTAACATCTGTACCCAAGACCGGGGAAAAGAGACTGCTGTTGCGGGCACCAATGCCCAGACCAGATGTGGTCAAGGTCCCTCGCCACCCGGACTCAATAGTTTTACCTGGCGAAGGGGACAAAGCTACCATGCCTCCTTTGGCGAGACTACAACGCCTATTTGGCCAGAAGGTTGCTGCAGAGTACGGATGGGAGTATCCGTACTTGTCCAAGGAGTTGCTCTATGAGGTGGAAGTGTACCGGGAGCGCTGGTACAATGACTTTGTGTGGACCCACCTTCAGGTTCCACACACCCGCAGGTACCTGGCATGCTCTCCAAAGGCCTCTCAACGTTTTAAAGACTGCAAGGCAGAGTGGATGTTGGGACGGCACATCCATGCAGACAAAGTGTTGATCCGGCACAAGGAAGGAGAAGATGTGGAGTATCATCTGGAGACCATGGATCAACACTTGAAGCCACTTGTTCTGCCGCATCCCTGCTTTTACCTGTAGGAGAGAAAAGACTCCGTTCTTGTTATGCTGCTGAACTTTCTGGGGCCCGTTGCTTTTGTGTCCAGAGGAATGAAGGACTGTTCCTGTTGTTCTTCACTTTTTCTGCAAGAGATCATGGACTCTGGGGTAGATAGGGTCAAAGAGAAGAGGAAAAGTTCCACGAGTGCAGTTACCACGGTGCTGTCACCAGGTGGCAGTGTTGCGCAACGTTAAACACTTTTCACGCACTCACTCTTTGGAGAAAAGGGATTTCCTCCAAGAGAAGTTTCTTTTCTCTCACACGAATACATGTGTCAGGGTTATGTGTGCTAATCCCTTTTCTTTTCCCTCTGCAGGAGAGCATCCCATCAAGACCACTGAGTATGGGGTGGGTCTTAGTCAGGATGGGTGGGAAAAGTAAAATGTGAATATGTGATTCAAAGTTATGGTTTAATGCTGTTGTTCTTTTTTTTTTTCTCTTCCCTCTCTTCCTTCTTCCCTTTTTATTACAGGGCTCAGACACAGTGTTTCAGTTGAGTCGTTTTTTTCTAAAAGTTTTATTTTTGTACAATTGTTAGTCGGTTTCTGGATTGGATTATGTCAGCCGTTGAGGGCATGATTTACTCCAAACACTGGGGACCAGTGTCAAAACACCAGGGGGAGAGTGTAGCGGGTATGTACTTTCCCAGGTGTAATTTGAACTTGGCAGAGACATCAGTGATGTGTAATTCCCTGCAGCCCAGCAGGTGGCGCTGTCGCCCTGGGTTGGGGTTGAATCATTGCTGTGTGCCGTGCCTCCTTTTGTCCTCCCTCGGCAGTGGTATGGTGGGGCGGGGAACCCGCCGTGCTTGCCGGTAGGGGGTATAAAGGGGCCGGCCATCTTTGTCACGGGGTCAAGTCCCAGGCACCTTCAGCCTGTGGGCGGTGGTTCGTGTCGGTCCTCTAGATGGCCTAGGCCTAGAGGACAGCCGGAGGTCATGTTCCATCCCAGGCACCTTTAGCCTGGGGTGAGGTACTCGAAAGGAGGTCTGGAGCTCAGTGCACAACACTGAGTTCCGCGAGGTAAGGAGATCCTAGGGAACCCAGGGGTTGGGAACCCAAATCCGGAAGGCGTAATGGACCGGGGGGAGCTCCTCACTTGAAGACCTGGTGCAGCATATTGCCAGTGACGGGTGAGCCTCTCATCGGAGACCGCCTGGAAGGAAATTCCCCCCTCGCTCGGAGACCGCAACCCACTTTCAGGGAGGAAAGTGGAGAACACATTGTGTCTGGGCCTACTCGCATCCACACCTCCTTTTCTGTTCTGTTTCTACAAGGGAGTTCAACTGATTGTGTTCATTCGAGAAGAATAAAGGAGTGTTGGACTTTAATGGTGTGGGGCTCATTTCCTGACAGACATTGTTCAAGGTAACTCTCGGTGGAGGCTCCAGGTGCACAGCACTGACCCGAAGGTAAAAGAACTTTGCTTATACCACACTGACACCTGTGGTGAAGGCCAGGCGTGGTGTCCCCGCTCCCTTCCCCTCTAAGGTACCCCTAGACAAGAGACAGACGAGCTGAAGACGAAGAGGGGAGTGAGGAGGGCGCTACATGTGCAAAGGGGAACTCTGATATAAGGGGGTCTCTGGTCATCAAAGCCCCCTCTTGCATCAGAGTCCATAGAACACCCCTTAAATCCGTTTTACACACTGTGAGGCAGGAGAGAGAGGGGGATCTTACTCACCCCAGGACGTGGCTCAGGCACAGGCTGTATGCTTCCTTCACATCTCCCCGAGTGTGTGGGCATGGTAGACACAGAAGAAGAGGGGCGGGAAGAGGAGGAGCAGAGAGCAGAGAGCGGAACTGTTCCTGTCGGCATTGAGGCTGAGCTGTGTGTGAGAGAGACACACAGCTCAGCCCATGCGCCGGAGAAGACACAAGCATGGCTGCATAGCGGTAGGTGCGCAGCAGCCGCTGCCTGTGATAACCCTGTCCAGGCCGCGGTCACTGCTTACATACAGCTATGCAGCCTGGACATCAACTGGAGCGAGCGGCTCCGGCCCATGCCGTCGCGGCCCCTCCAGCATCCATCTCTTATCTCACCTGCCACTGCAGCGGCTCTGCCATTTTCCACTCTGGTCATACAGTGATCGTGCTTCCTGGATCTTGATCCAGCCTTTCCCCTCTCTGATGTAGCCTGGCTTTGGTTATGGTCACCGCTCCCAGCTGTTGGAAAGTGGTTTCAGGCTTCCCATTTTTGGTCTGCAGCCCCTTCTGTCCACAGCCTTCATGGAAGCGGGACATCCATTTCTCCACCACCGTTGGCGCCATTGCGCTTCTTTCCACAGCCCTCATGGAAGCGGGACAGCCATTTCTTCACCACCGTTGGCGCCATTGCTGGCACTATCACAGTGGGTTTTGCCATTCTGACGATTCTTCCCATTTGTACTGTATATTGGTTACATGTTTTATCAGCAATAAACTGTTTTAAATTTCACATGGATTCCATCTCCAATTGATTCCTTGCCACCTCCTAGATCTGCGCTTCCCAATTCTGTTGTTTTTGTGCCCAATCACAGCTGGTCACATGTAAATGGGGAAGTATCGTAAAGCGGCTCTCCTCGCCTCACACTGACAGAGTGTGTGGCGAGGAGAGCCGATCAGTAGCATCTCCTTGCAAGGGAGAACAGGGCAAGTAATCAGGACACTGATCATCAGTGCCCTGATTACAGCAAAGCCCCAGCAGTGTCGCCAACATAGGCGTGCGCACATGGTGTGCCGGTTGTGCCTGGGCACACCCTAATCATCCTGTGCGACCTACATTCCCCCTCTGAACGCCCCTACCCCAATGGCAGCTGTGGCTACAGAGAAAGGGACTGGGGAATATCTGTCCTCCAGTTCCTTCTCAGCTCTTTCACCAAAGGCCCTCAACCTAACAAATTGTAAAAAAAAAAAATGTTAAAAAAATTATAAAAAAAATAATAAAACATATATAAAAAATAAATAAAAAGTAATAACAAATAAAATAATAAAAACAAAAAACTACAGACACCAATCCCATCCCTACTGACACCATCCATGCATGTGTTTTTGAGCTTTAAGGTGCACACCCTAATACAAAAGGCTGTGCACACCTATGGTCGCCACTCAGTGCCAATGGATGCCCCAATCAGTGCCCATCAGTGACACAAATCAATGCCCATTACTAGTGCCAGTCAGTGCTGCCTTTTATTGCCCATCAGTGCCTGTTCATCAGTGCTGCCCATCAATGCCCACCAGTGCCGCCTACCAGTGCTGCCTAATAGTGCCCATCAGTGCCACCTATCAGTGCCCATCAGTGCAGCATAATAGTGCCTCATCAGTGCCGCCTCATCAGTGCCCACAAGTGCTGCTTCATCAGTGCCCTTAAGTGCCACCTTATTAGTGCAGCTTATCAGTGCCACCTCATCAGCGCATATCAGTGATAGAGAAAAATTACTTATTTACAAAACTTACTCACAGAATCTAAGAAAAACAATTTGTTTCCAAAGATTTTTTTATTTTTTTGTAAAAAAATTAAAAATCGAGCAGTGATTAAATACTACCAAAAAGAAAGCTCTATTTCTGTGAAGAAAATTATTAAAACCAATTTGGGTACAGTGTTGCATGACCGCGCAATTCTCATTCAAAGTGCGACAGCACTGAAAGCTGAAAAATGGCATGGGCAGGAAGGTGGTCAAAGTGCCCTGTATTGAGGTGATTAAAGGTGTAAAATAATTAAGAAAGCAATCAATTTTTTTTTAATTATTATTAGTTTTATAAAATAGAAGTGAGCAAAAAAAAAATCTGCAGAAAAATAATAATTAAATGGAGAAGGAGAATAAAGAGTCAGTTAAGGCTGATTTGAGTAAAATAAGCCCGCCGTCGTTATACATCGTTATTATGGCAGCAGCTAGCTACCATAACCCCGGTATCCTCTTCTTCAGCGGGCGGTCCGCTTTCAGATAAAAGTGGTCTCTGCAGCGAATTCGTCGCTAGATCACTTTTAATCGGCGGCAGGAGAGGCCCGTCGGTAGCAGCGGAGGCGATCGGGTCCTCTTCCTGGCTTGGTATGGAGACGAGTGAGGGGAAGATGGCTCCCATCCATCTCCATACCATTTCAGGGCGGAAGCGACTGGCTCACGCAGATATACTGCGGCAGAATGGCTCTCCTGGGCGAAATCCCGTACATGTACGTCCAAAGAAATGCAGTATTTATGTGTATTTATGTGTAGGAGGTTCTCACATGTGGCAGCTCTGTGGCTTAGAGGTTAGAACTTTTGCTTAGCATTCCTGAGTGTCTGGGTTCGAATACCAAACATGCTGCTTCATGTAGAGAAGTTGTCTCATCTCCCAGGTCCTAAAACTATGTCTAATTGTAGGAGGGTTCCACCACCATTGTAAATCTTGCCAGATACACAATTTAGCCAAAAGTATTGGAACGCCTGCCTTTACAAACACATGAACATTAATGGCAGCCCAGTCTTAGTCCGTAGTGTTAAAATTTGATTTGGCCCACCCTTTTCAGCTAGAACAGCTTCTGGGAAGGCTAGGAAGGCTGTCCACAAGGTTTAGTGTGTCTATGGGAATGTTTGATCATTCTTCCAGAAGTGTATTTGTGAGGCCAGGCACTGATGTTGGATGAGAAGGCCTGGCTCGCAGTCTCTGCTCTAATTCAGCCAAAGGGTGTTCTATCGGGTTGAGCTCAGGACTCTGTGCAGGTCAGTCAAGTTTCTCCACCCCAAACTCGCTTATCCATGTCTTTATGGACCTTGCTTTGTGCACTGGTGTGCAGTCATGTTGGAACAGGAAGGGGCCATCCCCAAACGGTTCCCACAAAGTTGGGAGCATGAAATTGTCCAAAATGTCTTGGTATGCTGATGCCTTAAGAGTTCCCTTCACTGGAACTAAGAGGCAAAGCCCAACCCCTGAAAAACAACCCAACATCATAATCCCCTCTCCACCAAATGATTTGGACCAGTGCACAAAGCAAGGTCCATAAAGACATGGATGAGTGAGTTTGGGGTGGAGGAACTTGACTGGCCTGGACCTCAACACAACAGAACACCTTGGGGATTAATTAGATTGGAGACTGTAGGCCAGGCCTTCTCGTCCAACATCAGTGCCTGACCTCACAAATGCACTTGGAAGAATGGTCAAAAATTCCCATAGACACACTTCTAAACCTTGTGGACAGCCTTCCCAGAAGAGTTGAAGCTGTTATAGCTGCAAAGGGTATGCCAAATGAGTTTTGAACCCTACAGACTAATACTAGGATGCCATTACAGTTCATGTGCGTTTAAAGGCAGGCGTCCCAATACTTAGGCCAATATATTGTATGTTGCTTGCGACACTGAGCATGGCTATGGACTTCAGGCTGGTTCACACCACAGAGATGCAGAGAACATGTGTGAGGCTGCCTTGTGGCTAAGTGGGTAGCAATTATGTCTAGCAGCACTGGGGTTGCTGGTTCAATTCCTCAACATGCTAATGCTTGTGTTGAAGTTTATATTTTCTACCTGTGTGGGTTTCTCACCACAATCTAAAGACATGCTGGCATTTTATTTGTCTCATGTCAAAATAGTCTCTAATGTAGGAAAGTTAGTTTTGGACTTTAGATTGGAAGCTCATTGCAGCCAGGGCCTGATGTTAATATTCGTTAGCACTAATCATGAGCAGGGACTTGGACATTTAAAATTGTAGGGTTTACACTGCACAGGTGCATATGCTTAGAAAACTGTTGCTTTGTTTATGTGCATGCAAATGGACTTGGATCTTTGGCCTGTAGTTGGAGATTTGATGAACATAGCCAAGGGCTAGGGATGAGCCGAACACCCCCCCGGTTCGCACCAGAACCTGCCAACGGACCGAAAGTTCGCGCAAACTATCGAACCACGTTAAAGTCTATGATACTCGAACGTTCGGAATCAAAAGTGCTAATTTTAAAGGCCAATATGCAAGTTATTGTCCTAAAAAGGGTTTGGGGACCCGGGTCCTGCCCCAGGGGACATGTATAAATGCAAAAAGAAGTTTTAAAAACGGCCGTTTTTTTCGAGGGGCAGTAATTTTAATGATGCATAAAGTGAAAAAAAAAGTGAAATATTCCTTTAAATATCGTACCTGGGGGGTGTCTATAGTATGCCTGAGAAGTGGCACGTGGCACGTGTTTCCCATGTTTAGAACTGTCCCTGCACAAAATGACATTTCTAAAGGAAAAAAAGTAATTTAAAACTGCTTGCGGCTGTAATGTAATGTCTGGTCCCGGCAATATGGATGAAAATCATTGAGAAAAATGGCATGGGTACCCCCCCCAGTCCATTACCAGCCCCTTTGGGTCTTGTATGGATATTAAGGGGAATACTGCACCCAAATTAAAAAAAGGAAAGGCGTGGGGCCCCCAGGCCCTATATACAACAGTATACAGGCGGTGCAAACAAGACAGGTACAGGTACTGTTGTTAAGTAGAATCTGTTTGTAATTTTGAACTGGTACATTTTTAAAGTACAGCTCCAGCCAAAAAATCTAATTTTAAGCTTTTTGGAAAACATAGGGAAGGGTTATCACCCCTGTAACATTTGTTTTGCTGTCTGTGCACCTGTTCAGAACATTTTACCTCACTTTCCGTCCCAATGACAAATGTTTTTTGAAAATGTGTTTTTTTTAGTGAAACAAGGATTGGTGATAAAGCATCAGTGGAGAGGAGACAAGTTTTTCCCATATTAACTCTTACAGGAGAGAATTTCCCTTCCTAGGGGTAGATTTCCTCTCACTTCCCATTGTCTCCTTCCGTTTGCAAGTAGGAGTCATTTGTAAGTTGGATGTTTGAAAGTAGGGGCCTGCCCTATATACTCTGCAGAAATTTGGCCCTTAGGTGTTGGTGTTGCCACAACACTGTAAGCCCTCACAGTTACTCTTGGTGGGCGCTGGAACGCCCTGCTGTGAACTATTATATCAAGAATTGTAATTACATGCCATTGTTGAACAGTGGTAGGAAAAATTGGGCCTTTGGTGGTGGTGGTGGTGCTGGTGCCACAACACTGTAAGTCCTCACAGTTACTCTTGGTGGGCGCAGGAATGGGCCCAGCTGTGAAATATTAGATCAAGAATTGTAATTACATGCCCCTGTTGAACAGAAAAATTGGGTGTCAGGTCACCTGAGTTGCCAGATGACAGATGCACACTGTAGGTCAGGAGTGCACCACAAGGTAGTGAACCCTATGGCTGACTGCTGCGGATGGAACACTGGGTGGTCAAGGAAGACAGATCCACTGGAGCACAACAGGGATCCCACAGGGAGCTAGAGCCCAAGATTCCCCAGGGCGCAGAGTCTAAGATCCAGCAGGTGTTTACCAGAGCCTCTAGATGGCCTAAGCTGCAGCTGGATCCAGGTCACAGCCCCCAGAGTCCCCTAGCTCACGCTCCGTAGGGTATAGAGGATAGAGGGGAAGCAGCAGCTCAGGATACAAGAGATAGTGAGGAGATAAACCAAGGTCAGGGCGAGAAGCAGACAAGGATAAACAAAGGACAAGCCAAAGGTCAAGGTCACAAGCAGACAGGGATAGTCGAGAATAAGCCAATATCGTTAACACAGAGACAGACCTAGCACACGGCAAGCAGGAACCCAAACACACAATGCTTAACAAACAATGTTGATCAGCAAGGCAGACTTGCAGTGCACAGGTTAATATAGAGTTCTCTGATAGGGCCCGGGGTGGAGCCAGATGGGAGGAGAGATTATTAAAGCAGCCAGGTGAGAGTGTCTGGCCTCTAAGGTGAACACATGGAGAGGAAGGTAAGATCACAGACAAACATTACTGCATATCCATGACAGTACCCTCCCTCTTACGAGGCCTTCCCCTTCCCCGCCTGGCCCCGGGTTTAGAGGGGAACTTCAGATGAAACTTCTTTAACAGACGAGGTGCATAGACCTCAGATGCAGTGATCCAAGACCTCTCCTCAGGACCAAACCCTTTCCAATGAACGAGGTACTGAAGAACGCCTCTACAGAGTCGGGAATCCAGAATTTGACTGACCTCGTACTCCTGATTATCCTCATAGACCGGTGCCACGGTAGGGAGAGGACGAGAGAACTTATTGAGGACTAAAGGCTTCAGAAGGGCAACATGGAAGGAGTTAGCGATTTTAAGGCTTTTGGGAATCTGGAGTTTGAAACAAACTGGTTTAGTAGTTATAGTGTACGGACCAATGAATCTTGGAGCAAACTTCAGAGAAGGAACTCGAAGCTTGATGTTCCTGGTGGAGAGCCAGACTTTGTCCCCTGGCTGAAGAGAAGGCGGTTTACGCCTGCGGCGGTCGGCAAAGCCTTTGAATTTGTCAGCAGCTGCCCGGAGGGAATCATGAACGTCACCCCAAACAGAATTGAAAGACTCCTGAGCTGAAGCCAAAGCTGGAATATCTGGAGAACAGGTCATGGGAAGAGGAAGTTGAGGGTGTTTTCCATAAACTGTGAAAAAGGGTGTCTTCTTCGAACTGGTTGTTATGAGAGAATTCTGCCCACGGGAGTAGAGAGGACCAACCGTCATGATCAGCAGAGACTAAGGTGCGAAGAAAGACCTCTAACTTCTGATTAACCCTCTTAGTCTGTCCATTGGATTGAGGATGGTAAGAAGAGGAAAAATCCAAGACAATATTGAGGGATTTGCAAAAGGCTCTCCAAAAACGAGACGTAAATTGAACACCCCTGTCGGAAACAATATGAGAAGGAACCCCTTGGAGGCGAAAAATTTCTCAAATAAAAATGGGAACCAAGGCAGGAGCAGAAGGAAGGCCAGGAAGAGGAACAAAATGAGCCATCTTGGAGAACTGATCGATTACCACCCAAATGACCGTATTGTTCTCAGACAGTGGGAGATCGGTGATAAAATCCATGGCAATGTGAGCCCAGGGCTCCATAGGAATGGGCAAGGGCATGAGGAGACCAGCAGGAGCTTGTGTGGAGGATATAGATAGAGCACAGACATAATGTAGTCTTTGACATTTGAGCGGAGATTAGGCCACCAGTAGTGACGACTGAGGTGTAAGAAGGATCGGAGGAATCCAGCATGACCTGCCACCTTGGAATCATGTCCCCAAAGAAGGATCTTAGCTCTTAGCTCAGTGGGGACAAAAGTCTTACCAGGAGGAATTTTTGACTCCAGGGAGGTAGAATGGGCAACAATGCATGAGGTTGGAATAATCGGCTCAGGTTCAGGTGTGGACTCCTCATCCAAAGTGTCAAATGACCTAGAGAGCGCATCAGCCCGACTGTTGCAGGAACCAGGTTTGTACGTAATCGTGAAATTAAAACGGGAAAAGAAGAGACTCCACCTGGCCTGTCTGGGATTCAGACGTTTAGCATTCTGTAGGTACTGTAAATTCTTGTGATCAGTAAAGATCGTTATGGAGTGAGGGGAACCCTCCAAGAGATGACTCCACTCCTCTAACGCCAATTTCATTGCGAGAAGTTGCCGATCACCGATGCCATAATTTCTCTCTGCCTGAGATTTTTTTTTGCAGAAGAACGCACATGGTTGACGTCTCTTCTCAAAGAATTGAAGAAGGACAGCTCCCACCCCCATTGAAGAAGCGTCCACTTCAATAAAAAATGCATCCCCAAGATTTGGTCTCCTCAAGAGAGGTCCAGAAACAAAGGCCTGTTTCAGGTCGTGAAACGCAGAGACAGCTTCGGGGGGCCAGTCTTTGGCATTCGCACCCTTCTTGGTCAAAGCGATAATATGCGCGGCAATGGAAGAGTAATTCCTTATGAACTGCCTATAATAATTTGTGAAGCCAAGAAAGCGCTGTGTGGCCTTGAGGCTAGCAGGAAGAGGCCAGTTGGTAATGGCCAAGACCTTCCCAGGATCCATACGAAGACCCAAACTTGAGACAAAGCATCCCAGAAACAGGACCTCAGAACATTCAAAGGAACATTTCTCCAGCTTGGCAAAGAGATTATTCTCTCTAAGATGCTGAAGTACAGTGCGGACATGGTTTCTGTGGAGGAGCAGATTTTCCGAAAAGATCAGAATGTCATCCAGATAGATGACAACAAACTGGTACAGCAGATCCCTGAAGATTTCATTGACAAAGTTTTGAAACACAGCTGGGGCATTACACAAAGCAAAAGGCATAACCAGGTATTCGTAATGCCCGTCTCTAGTGTTAAATGCAGTCTTCCATTCGTCACGCTCCCGTATTCGAATGAGATTGTATGCGCCTCTGAGATCCAACTTGGTGAAAATGGAGGCACCCTTCAACCTATCGAATAGCTCAGATATTAAGGGTAAGGGGTATCAATTTTTGATAGTAACCACGTTTAAACCTCAATAGTCGATGCAGGGTCTCAAGGTACCATCCTTTTTGGCAACAAAAAAGAACCCTGCCCCTGCAGGCGATGAGGATTTCCAGATGAAACCTCTCTCTAGATTCTCTGCGACATACTCAGACATGGCCTGGGTCTCTGGGATGGACAAAGGGTAGGTATGACCCCTGGGCAGAGTTGCTTCGGAGACGAGGTCAATAGCACAGTCAAAAGACCTGTGGGGAGGAAGCACCTCAGTTGATTTCTGAAGATACAGATGTGGTAGCAACCGGAAGTCTCTCCTTGGGGGCCACCTTGAGAAGACATGATGAGAGACAGGAGGGGACCCCAAGCTAGGATCTGCCCAGAGACCCAGTCCACATGTGGAGAGTGGAGCTGTAGCCAAGGAAGGCCCAATACAATGGGGGTAGAGGCCTTGGGCAGAATGAGAAAGAATATCCACTCCTGGTGGAGAATCCCTACCGACATTCTAATAGGTAGCGTCTGGAAGCGAATAGGGCCCCCTGGGAGAACAGTGCCATCAAATGCTGAGACTACCAATGGCGTAGTGAGGGGTGAAAGGGTAAGCTTCATAGAAGAAGAAGGCAACCCCAGAATCCAAATATGCAAGGGTCGATTGAGGAGAAGAGCCTACATGAAGGAACACCGGCAGAAGAAGACGAGAAGGTGATGTTTCTGGGTCCAATACTCCACCTTCCAAATGTATTAGACCCGAGCGTTTCCCGGGCGAAGCGAGCAGGAGTCACGAAAATTACCCTTGCCCCCACAATAGAGACACAAGCCCAGAGTTCTGCGCCTAGCACGTTCTTCAGGGGGTTAGACTGGTCCAGCCCAGCTGCATAGGTTCCTCAGAAGGCAGAAGATGCTCCATGGGATAAAGGGAGGGGAGCTCAGACTGGCTAGGGCCCAGGGAATGCTGGCGTCTTTTTTCTAGAGACCTCTCCTGAAAACGAATGTCGATCTGATTGCACAAGGAAATTACATCGTCCAGACCGACGGGGATGGCTCTTCCCGCTAATTCGTCTTTCACTCAGGCAGAGAGGCCATGTAAAAAGGTAGCGACCAGGGCCTCATTGTTCCAGCTCAATTCAGATGTGAGGATACAGAACTGAAGAGCATATTGTCCCACTGAACAAGATTCTTGGTGAAGACGTAAAAGAGCACTAGCCGCTGAAGAAGCCCGAGCCGGCTCCTCGAAGATGTTACGAAAGAGCTTCAAGAAGTCAGACAGGCTGGAAACCACCGGATCATTCTTCTCCCACAGGGGGGCAGCCCAGGCTAAAGCTTCACCGGAGAGGAGGGAAATGATATAGGCTACCTTTGCCCAATTAGACAGGAAGTTTTGAGGCTGAAGCTCAAAATGAATAGTGCATTGGCTGAGAACCCCCCTGCAGGCCTTGGAGTCCACAGAGAAACGGAACGGAGCTGGCAGTTGTAGTGAGTGTGTGGCTGCGACTGGTGCGATAGGTGCAGCCGCTGGTTGTACTTGAGGTTGCTGATTTGGGGTTCCCAAGGAGGCCTGGAGCTGCTTGAAGCGGGAAGCCAGATCCTGGAGAAATCACATCACCTAAGTCTGATTCGATTCCTGGGTCTCAAGTCTGCGGACTATGCCCTGCAATAGATCATCTGTGGGAATCGGCACGTCAGCCAGGTCCATGGCTGATCAAACTGTCAGGTCACCTGAGGTCACTTGAGTTGCCAGATTACAGATTCACCCCGTAGGTCAGGAGTGCACCACAAGGTAGTGAACCATATGGCTGACTGCTGTGGATGGAACAATGGGTGGTCAAGGAAGGCAGATCCACTGGAGCACAACAGGGATCCCACAGCTAGAGCCCAAGATTACCCAGGGCGCGGAGTCTAAGATCCAGCAGGTGTTCACCAGAGCCTCTAGTGGTGAGGATGGCCTAAGCTGCAGCTTGATCCAGGTCGCGGCCCCCAGAGTCCCCTAGCTCACGCTCCGTAGGGTATAGAGCAGGGATATGCAATTAGTGGACCTCCAGCTGTTGCAGAACTACAAGTCCCATGAGGCATAGCAAGACTCTGACAGCCACAAGCATGACACCCAGAGGCAGAACCATGATGGGACTTGTAGTTTTGCAACAGCTGGAGGTCCGCTAATTGCATATCCCTGGTATAGAGGATAGAGGGGAAGCAGAAGCTCAGGATACAAGAGATAGTGAGGAGATAAGCCAAAGGTCAAGGTCACAAGTAGACAGGGATAGTCGACAATAAGCCAATATCATTAACACAGAGACAGTTGTAGCACACGGCAAGCAGGAACCCAAACACACAATGCTTAACAAACAACGTTGATCAGCAAGGCAGACTTGCAGTGCACAGGTTAATATAGAGTTCTCTGATAGGGCCTGGGGTGGAGCCAGCTGGGAGGAGAGATTATTAAAGCAGCCAGGTGAGAGTGTCTGGCCTCTAAGGTGAACACATGGAGAGGAAGGTAAGCTGACAGACAAACATTACTGCATATCCATGATATTGGGCCTTTGGTGGTGGTGGTGGTGGTGGTGGTGTTGCCACAACACTGTAAGCCCTCACAGTTACTCTTGGTGGGTGCAGGAATGGGCCCTAATGTGAAATATTAGATCAAGAATTGTAATTACATGCCCCTGTTGAACAGGAGCAGAAAAATTGGGCCTTAGGCACTGGTGCCACAACACTGCAACCACTCACAGATACTCTAGTTGGAGCGCAGGAATGAGCCCTGCTGCAAAGTATTGCATCAAAAATTGTATTTACACGCCCCTGTTAAACAGGGGCTGAAAAATTGGGCCTTAGGCACTGGTGCTGGTGCCACAACACTGCAACCCCTCACAGATACTCTAGTTGGAGCGCAGGAATGAGCCCTGCTGTAAAGTATTGCATCAAAAATTGTATTTACATGTCCCTGTTAAACAGGGGCTGAAAAATTGGGCCTTAGGCACGGGTGCTGGTGCCACAACACTGCAACCCCTCACAGATACTCTAGTTGGAGTGCAGGAATGAGCTCTGCTGTATAGTATTGCATCAAAAATTGTAATCACACGCCCCTGTTAAACAGGGGCTGAAAAATTGGGCCTTAGCCACTGGTGGTGGTGCCCAGAAAAAAAATGTTCTTACAAGCTATCAGCATGAGGAGGAAGAGGATAGACACTCAGCATCAGCATAGGCAGTCTTGAAGGCATCTGACATTTAAAAAAAAAAATATTCGGTTACATCAGCATCAGGTGCTTGGTAGCTGGTGGTGATCCAAGACTGATTAATTTTTATGAAGGTCAACCAATCGACCGAGTCGGTGGACTGGTGCACCCTGTGATCGGTTACAAAGCCTCCAGCAGCACTGAATGTGCGTTCCAAAAGAACGCTGGATGCAGCACAGGCCAGTAGCTCAATTGCATACTGTGCAAGCTCTGGCCAGTGATCCTTGCCCCTAGGTATTCCTGCACCATGTAAATCAGACGCTGGCGATGGTTGCTGGAACCGATCATACCTTGGGGCTGTGGATTAAAAAATTGTCTGAACACATTGGTCAGACGGCCACCTTCTCCACCGCTCCTTCTTTGACTGACCGAAGCCTCAGCAACACGTTGTCCAGGACCAGGAATTTGTAACCTCCCAGTCTCTGGGAACGCGTTGCACAGACCTTTCTGCAAGGCCTCCCGAAGATGTTTCATCCTCTGCTCCCTCTGCGATGGCAAGATAAGGTCCACAACCTTACCCTTGCCAGCCAGTAATGATCCCTCTCCTTGATAGCACGAATACGAGGATCCTTCCACAGGCTTTGCAGGATCAGTGATGCCATGCAGCGTAGCTTTGCTGAGGCATTTGGTCAGGAGTCCTCTGGATCACTCAGGACGACATGATCCGCAGCCACCTCCTCCCAGCCACGTACAAGTCCATGGGTGTCTTGGGACTGCAATTGATCCCTTGAAGACTGCTGCTGATTCTGAGTGCTAGGCTCCAGCTCCATGCTGACACAATACTCCTCCTCGTCCTCTTCCTGTGTGATAGGCGGGCCAGCAGGAACACTATCTGGATAAAGGGGGCCTTGAGAGATAAGGAAGTCCTCCTCTTCCTCCCTCGGTTCTGCCTCAAGTGCCCTGTCCATTATTCCACGCAGCGCATGCTCCAACAGGTGGACAAGAGGGACAGTGTCACTGATGCATGCACTGTCACTGCTCACCATCCTCGTGGCCTCCTCAAATGGTGCCAGGACAGTGCATGCATCCCTGATCATGACCCACTGGCGTGGCAAGCTCCGCTGACCCTGTCCTGGTGCCATATTGCCACAGATACTCATTGATGGCCCTCTGCTGCGTGTGCAGCCGCTGCAGCATGGCCAATGTTGAGTTCCACCTGGTGGGCATGTCACAGATTAGGCGGTTCTTGGGCAGGTTAAATTCCTTTTGCAGGTCAGCCAGCCGAGCTCTGGCATTATATGACTGGCGCAAATGCACGCAGACTTTCCTGGCCTGCCTAAGGACATCCTGTAAGCCCGGGTACCTGCCCAAGAACCGTTGCACCACCAAGTTAAAGACGTGAGCCAAACAGGGCACATGGGTCAGGTGTCCCTGTCGGAGGGCGGAGAAGAGGTTGGTGCCATTGTCGGAAACCACCCTTCCTGGCTTAAGCTGGCGTGGCGTGAACCACCTCTGAGCCTGCCCCTGCAGAGCTGACAGAATCTCTGCCCCAGTGTGGCTCCTGTCCCCCAAGCACACCAGCTCAAGCACCGCATGGCATATCTTTGCCTGCGTACTTGCATAGCCTCTTGAATGCCTACAGAGCACCGCTGGTTCCGAGGACAAAGCACAGGAAGAGACCATGGAAGTAGAAGAAGAGGAGGGGGTGGAGGAGAGAGGTGTGTCAGAATCACCAGTAGTAGAATTTTGGAGGCGTGGCGGCGGAACAACCTCCAACACTAATGCACCTTGTCCTGCATCCTTCCCAGCTGCCAAAAGAGTGACCCAATGGGCGGTAAAAGAAAGGTAACGTCCCTGTCCATGCCTGCTGGACCATGAGTCAGCGGTAATATGCACCTTACCGCTGACTGCCCTGTCCAGCGAGGCCAAGACATTGCCTTCCACATGCCGATGGAGAGCCGGAATCGCCTTCCGTGAGAAAAAGTGGCGTTTGGGAACCTGCCACTGAGGAACCGCACATTCCATTAACTCACGGAAGGGGGCCGAGTCTACCAACTGAAAAGGCAGCAGTTGATATGTTAGCAATTTAGCCAAGCTAGAATTCAACCGCTGGGCATGTGGATGGCTGGGAGCGAACTTCTTTCGGCGGTGCAGCAGCTGGGGCAGGGAAATTTGACTGGTACAATATGACGTTGGTGTACCAATAGCAAATTACCCGCAAGTACTTGGCTGTGACATACCTAATTCTACACCTTCATTCCTCTCAGTGCAGGTTTCAGAGAGGACTGAAGGTATAGTGGGGTTGGAGATCCCAGCTAATGAGGAGCAAGGAGAGGTCCGCTTTGTTCTTTGGTGTGGGTCTTTTAGGTATGCTTGCCAATGAACTGCATGGCAGGTCGACATATATCTGATCAAGCATGTGGTGCCCAAGCGGGTGATGTTTTGGCCACGCGAGATACGCCTGAGACATATGTTTCAAATAGCAGCGCTGCGATCTGATGCACTCGTCTCAAGAAAGGCCCACACCAAAGAACTTTTGGAATAACGCGCAGAGACAGCAGCGGCCTGCACATGTGGATCTCTGCGGTGTGATGCTGTCTGTGTGCTGCCCTTAAGCTGGTCCCTGGAGGGCATCCTGCCTCGTTGGAGATGTGCCTCCTCCTCCTCCTCCTACTCCTCTCTCCTATCAGGCACCCACGTAGAGTCAGTGACCTCATCATCCCCTCCCTCCTCATCACCAGTATGCTGCAGCTGGGGGAACATGACTGCCAGATTGCTGTCCTTGTTGGGCACCCCTCTCTCTGGGCTCACGTTACTGCCTTCCCCTAGCTGGGTACCATCATCGGAGCCTTCAAAACGCTGGGCATCCTCCTGGAGCATGTACCCAACACTGTGGTCAAACAGTTCGGGGGACTCCTCAGGAGAACATGGTGGGGCTAGGGAAGGAGTGACTGATGCCATTGAGCCGAGGGAAGAGGCCGCTTTGGCAGCTGCTTTGCCAAACAAAGTACCCTGAGCCTGGGTGAGAGAGGATGAGGAGGATGAGGACGGCTTGGTCATCCACTCTACCAAGTCTTCGGCATGTTGCGGCTTAACATGGCCAGCTGCCGAAAAGAAGGACAAGTGTGTCCCACGGCCACGTGCTGATGAGGATGCACCATGTCCCTCTTTTATTGGCTTGTGATTGTCTGGCTCTCCTTGTTTGCCTTCCAGACATACTAATGACTTCAGTGAGATGTAGCTGCACAAAGGTGGGATGTATATAAATAGATCTATAGTGATTATACTGCAGCTAGCACAATCAACTGCCTGCTGTGGTATAAGTATGATAAAAGCAGCTATTGTCTTCAGTTAGTTTTAGGTGCACACTGTGCAGAGGACACAGTACACTAACTGAAAATACTTGAAGCTCCCTGCCTATGGTATTAGTTTGAGAACACCACCAATTGTATTCAGGTACCTTTAGGGGCACGCTGTGTAAAGGACAGAAGTACACTAAATGAAATTAATGCAGCTCCCTGCCTGTGGTTTTAGTATATAAAATTTACCCTTGGTTAAGCAACATTCTGTGTGGGGTTTATCTGTTACCCTGTTTGACAAGTGGCCATTACAAGGTAACAACTTTATTTAAAAATTGTATTACTGTGTGATATTATTGTGTTTCCCAATTACCAGTAGGTTCCACAATCCTTGTGTGGACCAGTTGTGCCAAGAGAGGGTTTGAGCCAAATTCCTGGGGTTGATAGCCAGAGTACAGACCCAAAAAAAACCCAGCAGCTCCTTCGGGGGTAGTGCTACATGTGGGGGCTCATCCGGGATTTACTGTACTCTGCAATCAAGCTACACCCCATTGGTGCCAACATGGACCCTTTCACTGTGGTCCAATGGTGCGAAGCAGTAGGCGCTCGCTCAGACACAAGTGTAGCAATTGAGCTCCCTGGTGAGAACTGGGAAGAGGAAGAAGTTGATAAAATTGTAAAGACATTATCCCCAAATAGGAAAGCATGGGTGATTGGCCTCAGGCCATATCAAGGGACTTCTCGCACCCATGCACTGTTGGAGTGGAGAGAGGGAGTACCTGAGAGTTTCAGAGGGAAGAGCGTGCAATTGGGGAACAAGACAAAGTTCTACATAGTACACGCAAGAGCTCCAGGTGAGGAATCCACCAGTACTAGTCAGGAAGAGCCAACTAGAGGAACAGCAACCTCCTCAGCACCCCTGACCACAATTGGTCCAGAACTCCTTAACGCTTTGGGAGACTTTGTGTCAAAGTGCCAGAAGAACAACACAGTATGTGTGGAAGCTGGGTACAGGAAACTGAGGATTTTCTCAGGGAGACAGCCTGTACCGGCTGGGGAAGAAGAATTTGATGCCTGGATAGAGCAAGCCATGCAAGCTCTAGAAGGGTGGGAACTGCCAGAGGCCCAAAAGATAAATAAATAAATGAAAGCTTAAGAGGAGCCGCTGCAGAAGCTGTCATGAACTTAAGGTTCAGTAATGCCGCTCGTACAGCCTATGACTATTTGGTCATGTTACATGAAGAGTTCGGGCAACTGGAGAAGGCCGTTGATTTAATCTATCAGTTTGAACACACTCTTCAGCAGCCAGGAAAGGGCCTTTCTGAATACATCAGATGACTGAACAAGATGTTATGCCAGATAGTCTTAAAGAAAGGAATGGCACCCTCTGCCATAGACCAAGCTAGGATGCAGCAAATCTTAAGAGGGGCTCTGCGCTCTGATCCAATTTGGCTCCATTTGAAAACCTCTGTGGGTGTCACGCCACCTTTGTACTATCAGCTCGGATGCGGGATAACAGACTGCCGTAGGACAATCCTCATTTGCAATCCTCATTTGCTACCTCTCCTGGTACTTTGCAATCGATCAACCTAACGATCACAGGTATTATCTGTATCTAAAACCATACTGTTTTAACATTTATAGACTTCTACTTCATATCTTGCTCCTGAAGAGTGGCAGTAGCCACGAAACGCATAGAGCCAATAGATGCCCCCCTTTTCATACCTACCGCTACTGCACCACCTACCATTCTACACACCGATTGAATCCATTCATCTTTCAATCACGGCTACAATTATTACGGAGATATATTTTAACGAATCTGGTTCTGTACAATGTCTATTTTATGTAACCAATTATGTACTTTAGGAGCTACCAGATGCCCTATTGGTTAATATATGACATTTTTACCATGAACCAGCCCTTATACAAAAGGAACTGTATCAACCAATCAAGGTTATATTTATCTACTATGGAGACACGTTCCAATGAATTGGCCTTTTTTATCATTAAATATGAACTTACCATGCCATTTTACTATGTTACGATTAATTGTTATGATTCATGCTATATTCAATATTTGACCACTATACCAGGTGTTGTGTGTTACTATTGTATTTGCTTTTTTATATATGATTAAATAACTGACTGCCAATTGTGGATTTGCAATGCTTTCAGGTTATGTGCTTAGTTCTATTATATTATATACTGTACCTGCCACATTCATTGCTATCGTGCAACCTCCTGGGATGCATGCCTCATATAAAGTCCCACCTGTGCTCTTTTCCTGTCGGATTATCGGGGATGGAAGTGCTCGGCTTTATGCCCTGCACCTCATTTAAAGTCCCACCTCTTAGGCCTTGTACACACGGCCGAGATTCTCGTTGAAAAAAACATGTCGTTTTTTTTCGACGAGATTCTTGGACAAGAAACTTGTCCAGGCCGAGTGTACACACGCTCGTTTCAAAGAACCCGCGGTTCTTTGAATGGAGCGTACGCGGTGACGTCATCGACTACGACGAGCATGTGGAACGTGTTGTAATGGATCGGTTTTTGAGAGCTCTTCCTACTGCCATCCAAAAGTTGGTAAGCCATGGAGACCCAGAGACGGCCGATGGTCTTGTGGATCGTGTGGAGAAATACTTGGCTACAGAGAACCTGACGGCCTCTTCCAGAGACACTCGGACTTTCCACCCTAAGACCAGACCATCCCCAGGGGCGGATAAGAGGATTCCAAGGGGTGAGGGTGGAGAGAGTGAGAGGGTGGGAGCTCTACCCCAAGTTTGGCGAGAACAGCCTGGGAAATCAGCGGCTCAAGAGGCCGCAAGAAGGATCGTTTGCTACCGCTGCCGGCAAGCGGGACATATTGCAGCCAATTGCCCGGTTGTGGAGGAACCCATGCAGTGTGACTTTCTGACGGGCAGACGTCAGTCGCTGTGTGCGACAGTCGCATGCACTGCCATTCGAGGAACTGAGAAACATTTATGCAAAATGTGTGTTAATGGTAGAAATGTTGTGGTATTGCTGGATTCAGGTAGCCTTGTGACCCTGATAAAGGCTGAGTTAGTTAAAACAGAGGTCTCTGGGAATAGCAAGGTAGCTGTTATTTGTGTGCATGGGGACACCCGAGAGTATCCAGTGACTACAGTGTGTTTCGAGACCCCCAAAGGTACCCTCTCTCATCCAGTGGGCTTAGTATCTCAGTTACCGCATGACGCCATTGTGGGAAGGGATTTTCCGAAGTTCTGGGAACTGTGGGATGATCCTGAGCCCCCCACTGGTGCCCCTATGTACCAGGAATGTGATAGCCAGAACTCCCCTGAGAGTGGTGAGGACTCTCCGGAATTTCCCTTATCAGTATTGGCAGGGGAGACTCAAGAAACTGGAGAGGAGCCCACCTCCTCAGACGAAAACCTACCGTCTGTGGAGTTTTCTGATCTTGAGGTTCACAGGGAAAACTTTGCCACAGAACAGTTGAAAGACCCCGCCCTAATAAAGGCACGGGAAAACGTAGTGAAAATAGATGGTGAGTTAGTGAACCCAGATAATACCTGCACTTACCCATACTTCAGCGTAGAGAAGGACCTACTGTATCGGGTGGCAAAAAGGGCAGAAGAAACCGTTGAGCAGCTTGTGGTGCCCAAACCTTACAGGAAGTTGGTGTTGGAGTTGGCCCATGGGCACATTCTTGGAGGTCATCTGGGGACAGAGAAAACCCGAGAGAGGGTATTACAGAGATTCTATTGGCCGGGGGTGATGAAGGACATAGAAAATTATTGTTCCTCCTGCCCTGTGTGTCAGAGGTCGGCCCCGATGCCACATTTCCGTAGCCCGCTGGTCCCTCTACCCATCATTGAGGTCCCGTTTGAGAGGATCGCCATGGATTTGGTAGGTCCTATAATCAAGTCCGCTAGGGGGCACCAGTACATATTAGTTATAATGGACTATGCCACCCGTTATCCAGAAGCGATCCCTCTCCGAAATACCTCGGCCAAAACCATAGCCAAAGAGCTATCTCTTGTGTTTAGCCGGGTGGGTATTTGTAAAGAACTGCTTACGGACCAAGGTACACCCTTTATGTCCCGGGTTATGAAGGAGCTGTGTAAATTGTTCAAAGTGACGCAATTACGTACATCTGTGTATCACCCCCAAACCGATGGGCTGGTTGAAAGATTCAACAAAACCCTAAAACAAATGTTGAAGAAAGTGGTGGATAGAGATGGAAAGGATTGGGACTGTCTACTTCCTTATCTGATGTTTGCTATTAGGGAGGTGCCCCAATCCTCTACGGGATTCTCCCCCTTTGAGTTACTGTATGGGAGACACCCAAGAGGGCTGTTGGATATTGCCAAGGAAACTTGGGAAAGTGAGAGTTCTCCCCACAGGAGTGTGATTGAGCATGTCGCCCTGATGCAAGACCGAATTGCACAGGTAATGCCCATCGTGAAGGAACATTTGGCCCAAGCGCAGTTAGCACAGCAGAGAGTGTACAACCGTGGAGCCAAGACCCGTACCTTTTCCCCGGGGGATAGGATACTGGTACTTGTCCCTACGGTTGAAAGTAAATTCCTTGCCAAATGGCAAGGCCCCTACGAGATAATGGAAAAAGTGAGCGAAGTGAATTACAAGGTCAGACAACCAGGAAGGCGAAAGCCCGAACAGATCTATCACGTTAATCTGTTGAAAGCCTGGAGGGATAGAGAGTCCCTAGTCGCAGACACTTGGTCACCAGCTCAAACTGGTTGCGTGATTCCTGAGGTTGGAATAGCAGCCACCTTGTCACAACCCCAACAACAGGAGGTTAAGGAGTTTGTGCTTCGCAACAAGGAGGTATTCTCTGAGCTGCCGGGACAAACATCTGGGGTAGAGCATGACATCATTACCCCGCCCGGTGAAAGGGTGAAGTTAAAACCCTATCGGATCCCAGAGGCCCGACGGGAGGCAATACGGGAGGAAGTACAGAAAATGCTGAACTTAGGGGTGATAGAGGAGTCCCAAAGTGATTGGTCTAGTCCCATTGTGTTGGTGCCTAAACCGGATGGGAGCTGGCGATTTTGTAACGATTTTCGTCAGTTGAACAAAGTTACAAAATTTGACACCTACCCCATGCCACGTATAGATGAGTTGATCGACCGGCTGGGAACAGCCCGATACATGACGACTCTTGACCTCACAAAAGGGTATTGGCAAATCCCCCTGGCCAAGTCGGCCAAAGAGAAAACCGCATTTGTAACCCCAGACGGGGCGTTCCAATATAAAAGAATGCCGTTCGGGTTACAGAATGCGCTGGCCACATTCCAGCGGAAAATGGACCAGATGCTGAGGCCCCATCGGAAGTATGCTGCGGCTTACCTGGATGACGTAATTGTCCATAGCACAGATTGGGCCTCACATCTGCCAAAAGTGCAAGCAGTCCTGGACTCTGTTCGGGAAGCGGGGTTTACGGCTAACCCCAAGAAGTGTACCATTGGGCAGGAGGAGGCCAAATATCTTGGGTACACCATTGGGAGGGGAGTAATAAAACCCCAACTCAACAAAGTCGAGGCCATCCAGAGTTGGCCACGTCCCAACAGCAAGAAGCAGGTACGAGCCTTTCTGGGAATCGCTGGGTATTATCGGCGATTCATTCCCCACTTCGCTTCTAAGGCTGTGCCCCTAACCAACCTGACGAAGGGGAAAGGGTCGGTCATGATTAAATGGACCCCCGAGGCTGAGGCAGCATTCCAATTCTTGAAACAAGCCTTATGTAGCCAGCCAGTGTTGTACTCACCCGACTTCTCTAAAGACTTTGTCGTACAAAGTGATGCGTCAGATGTGGGGTTAGGAGCAGTATTGTCCCAGGTCTGGAACGGGGAAGAGCACCCAGTCATTTACCTCAGCAGGAAGTTGAAGTCCCATGAGGTAAATTACGCCACCGTTGAAAAGGAGTGTTTAGCGGTGAAGTGGGCTCTAGATTCCCTTCGGTACTACCTGCTAGGTAGGCACTTTGACTTGGTTACGGATCACGCTCCGTTAAAGTGGATGGCTCAAAACAAGGAAACAAATAGAAGAGTGAATAGGTGGTTCCTGGCCCTCCAGGAATTCAACTTCACAGTAAAGCATCGCCCTGGCGTTCAAATGGGGAATGTGGATGCTTTGTCTCGAGTACATGAATGCCTGATTGCTGGTGTTCCAACCCCGAGGTTAAAACAAGAGGGGGGGTATGTGACAGCAGGAAGGTAAAGTCACCTGGTTGCATCCAGGGGGGTAGATATATTTCGCCCAGATTCAGGCTTTACGCCGACTTATACAACTAGGTGGAGAGTTGTATAAGCCCAGCTGAGGCTAGTGAGCTCATGGATGACTCATACCTCTAGGGAGAGTGTGGGGCGTCGTGCAGAAAGGGAGTTGATGAGACCAGCTGAAGCTTGTCAGCTCATTTAGGCCTCTATAAGAACTCCCAGATTCATTAGGTGTTTGCTCATGCCTGGACCCAGACCTGTGTGGACTGTCTAGGGAGAGTGAACCCCTGTGCGGTGAGACAAGCCTGTGTGGCTATTTGCTTGGACATTTAAAACCAGGGACTTAGGGACTAGGACAGCACTAGGCTGATCCCAGTTGTTAGTTAGGAAACCTGTATGTTTAGTCAGAGGTCAAGTTGACCAGGATTTATTTTGTTTATGTTTCTTTTTCTTTGCTGTGTTTTGTCACTGTAAATAGAAAATAAACCGCACCTTTTTGATTTTGAAAACCACAACCTCCGTTTGCTGGGCCTGTTTTTGTGTGGGGAGCCCATCTCGGGGGTCACACACACCCGCTGCCGAGCCAACCCCCTCACAGCAGGTACAGTGTCAGTGATATTCTTTGCTAAACCTTGTGTGCAGGGAGAGAGAAGGATAGGCAGGGGACAGTGTCAGTGTCATTTTTGCTAAGCCTCCTGCACAGTATACACCTGAAGCTAGCCGCTAGCCCTTATTGCTGTGTTTTCCTGTTGTGTAACACAGGCAGGCATCTGCAGCACTTACAGCGGGCGTAGTGTGCCTCCTGCACATTATACACCTGAAGCTAGCCCTTATTGCTCGTGGTTTTTTTTTTTTGTGTTACACTAATAGTCATCTGCAGCACTTACAGCGGGTATAGTGTGCTTCCTGCAAAATATACACCTGAAGCTAGCCCTTATTGCTGTGTTTTCCTGTTGTGTAACACAGGCAGGCATCTGCAGCACTTACAGCGGGCGTAGTGTGCCTCCTGCACATTATACACCTGAAGCTAGCCCTTATTGCTGTGTTTTTCTGTTGTGTAACACAGGCAGGCATCTGCAGCACTTACAGCGGGCGTAGTGTGCTTCCTGCAAAATATACACCTGAAGCTAGCCCTTATTGCTGTGTTTTCCTGTTGTGTAACACAGGCAGGCATCTGCAGCACTTACAGCGGGCGTAGTGTGCCTCCTGCAAAATATACACCTGAAGCTAGCCCTTATTGCTGTGTTTTCCTGTTGTATAACACAGGCAGGCATCTGCAGCACTTACAGCGGGCGTAGTGTGCCTCCTGCACAGTATACACCTGAAGCTAGCCCTTATTGCTGTGTTTTCCTGTTGTGTAACACAGGCAGGCATCTGCAGCACTTACAGCGGGCGTAGTGTGCCTCCTGCACAATATACACCTGAAGCTAGCCCTTATTGCTGTGTTTTCCTGTTGTGTAACACAGGCAGGCATCTGCAGCACTTACAGCGGGCGTAGTGTGCCTCCTGCACCGCATACACCTGAAGCTACCCCTTATTGCTGGTTTTCCCATCTCCTTGCAGGCCATTAGAATGTCTGGAAGGCAAACAAGGAGAGGCAGATAGTCAGGAGCCAATAAAAAAGGGGAAGCAGGCTCTGTGTCTAGAGACAACAGTGCTGGTCGTGGACGCGGTGCATCGTCATCAGCACGTGGCCATGGGACACACTTGTCCTTATTTTTGGCAGCTGGACGTGTTGAGCCGCATCATGCCGAAGACTTGGTAGAGTGGATGACCAAGCCCTCCACATCCTTTCTCACCCAGGCTCAGGGTACTGGCAAAGCAGCTGCCAAAGCGTCCTCTTCCCTTGTATCAATGTCATCATCAGTCACTCCTTCCCTAGACCCACCGTGTCCTCCTGAGGAGTCCCCCGAACTGTTTGAGCACAGTGTTGGGTACATGCTCCAGGAGGATGCCCAGCGTTTCGAAGGGTCTGATGATGATACCCAGCTAGTGGAAGGCAGTAGCGAGAGAGCAGAGAGAGGGGATGCTCAAGAAGGACAGCAATCTGGCAGTCATGTTCCAGCAGCTGCAGCATACTGCCAGATTGGCTCCAGTGATGAGGAGGGAGGGGATGATGCAGTCACTGACTCCACGTGGGTGCCTGATAGAAGAGAGGATGAAGAGGAGGCACATCTCCAACGAGGCAGGATGCCCTCGGGGGGGCCAGCGTAAGGGCAGCACACCGACTGAATCACACCGCAGAGCTCCGCCTGTGCAGGGCGCTGCCTCTGCCCGTTATTCCAAAAGTTCTTTGGTGTGGGCCTTTTTTGAGTTGAGTGCATCAGATCGCATCGCTGCTGTTTGCAACATATGTCTGAGGCGTATCTCGCGTGGCCAAAACATCAGCCGCTTGGGCACCACATGCTTGACCAGACATATGTTGACCTGCCATGCAGCTCGTTGGCAAGCGTATCTTAAAGACCCACACCAAAGAACAAAGCGGACCTCTCCTTGCTCCTCATCAGCTGGGATCTCCAACCCCACTGTACCTTCAGTTCTCTCTGAAACCTGCACTGAGAGGAATGCAGGTGTAGAATTAGGTGTGTCACAGCCAAGTACTTGCGGGCACTCTGTTAGCAGTACACAGACGTCCGATTCTAGCAGGCAAATTTCCCTGCCCCAGCTGCTGGACCGTCGAAAGAAGTTCACTCCCAGCCATCCACATGCCCAGCGGTTGAATGCTAGCTTGGCTAAATTGCTAGCAATTCAACTGCTGCCTTTTCAGTTGGTAGACTCTGCCCCCTTCCGTGAGTTTGTGCAATGTGCGGTTCCTCAGTGGCAGGTTCCCAAACGCCACTTTTTCTCACGGAAGGCGATTCCGGCTCTCTACCGGCATGTGGAAGGCAATGTCCATGCCTCGCTGGACAGGGCGGTCAGCGGTAAGGTGCATATTACCGCTGACTCATGGTCCAGCAGGCATGGACAGGGACGTTACCTTTCTTTTACCGCCCATTGGGTCACTCTTTTGGCAGCTGGGAAGGATGCAGGACAAGGTGCAGTAGTGTTGAAGGTTGTTCCGCCGCCACGCCTCCAAAATGCTACTACTGGTTGTTGTGACACACCTCTCTCCTCCACCCCCTCCTCTTCTTCTTCCTCCATGGCCTCTTCCTGTGCTTTGTCCTCGGAACCAGCGGTGCTCCGTAGGCGTTCAAGGGGCTACGCAATTACGCAGGCAAAAAGATGCCATGCCGTGCTTGCGCTGGTGTGTTTGGGGGACAGGAGCCACACTGGGGCAGAGGTTCTGTCTGCTCTGCAGAGGCAGGCTGAGAGGTAGTTGACGCCACGCCAGCTTAAGCCAGGAATGGTGGTTTGCGACAATGGCACCAACCTCCTCTCCGCCCTCCGACAGGGACAACTGACCCATGTGCCCTGTGTGGCTCACGTCCTTAACCTGGTGGTGCAGCGGTTCTTGGGCCAGTACCAGGGCTTACAGGATGTCCTGAGGCAGGCCAGGAAAGTTTGTGTGCATTTCCCCAGATCATATAATGCCAGTGTTCGGCTGGCTGAGCTGCAAAAGGAGTTGAACCTGCCCAAGAACCGTCTTATATGTGACATGCCCACCAGGTGGAACTCAACGTTGGCCATGCTGCAGTGGCTGCACACGCAGCAGAGGGCCATCAATGAGTACCTGTGCGACTACGGCACCAGGACAGGGTCAGGGGAGCTCGTTTTTTTTTCACCACGCCAGTGGGGCATGATCAGGGATGCATGCACTGTCCTGGCACCATTTGAGGAGGCCACAAGGATGGTGAGCAGTGACAGTGCATGCATCAGTGACACTGTACATCTTGTCCACCTGTTGGAGCATACGCTGCGTGGAATAATGGACAGGGCACTTGAGGCAGAACAGAGGCAGGAAGAGGAGGACTTCCTTGCCTCTCAAGGCCCCCTTTACCCAGACAGTGTTCCTTCTGTCCCACCCATCACACAGGAAGAGGAGGAGGAGGAGGATTGTGTCAGCATGGAGGCAGAGCATGGCACTCATCATCAACAGCAGAAGTCTTTTAGGGATGATTAGGGATGATTTACAGTCCCAACAAACCCGTGGACTTGTACGGTTGGGAGGAGGTGGCTGCGGATCATGTCGTCCTTAGTGACCCAGAGGACTACGGACCGAATGCCTCAGCTAACCTATGCTGCATGGCCTCCCTGATCCTGCAAAGTCTGCGGAAGGATCCTCGTATTCTTCGGATCAAGGAGAGGGACCATTACTGGCTGGCCACTCTCCTTGATCCACGGTACAAGGGTAAGGTTGCGGACCTTATCTTGCCGTCGCAGAGGGAGCAGAGGATGAGACATCTCCGGGAGGCCTTGCAGAAAGGTCTGTGCAACGCGTTCCCAGAGACTGGGAGGTTACAAACTCCTGGTCCTGGACAACGAGTTGCTGAGGCTTCAGTCAGTAGCAGAAGGAGCGGTGGAGAAGGTGGCCGTCTGACCGATGCGTTCAGACAATTTTTTAGTCCGCAGCCCTAAGGTATGATCGGTTCCAGCAACCATCGCTAGCGCCTGATATACATGGTGCAGGAATACCTAGGGGCAAGGTCAGACTTGGACACCTTTCCCACCGAAAATCCTCTGGCTTACTGGGTGTTGAGGATGGATCACTGGCCAGAGCTTGCACAGTATGCAATTGAGCTACTGGCCTGTCCTGCATCCAGCGTTCTTTCGGAACGCACATTCAGTGCTGCTGGAGGCTTTGTCACGGATCACAGGGTGTGCCTGTCCACCGACTCGGTTGATCGACTGACCTTCATAAAGATGAACCAGTCTTGGATCACCACCAGCTACCAAGCACCTAAAGCTGATATAACAGAATAATTTATTTTCAAATGTTACATCCCTTCAAGACTGATGCTGAGGCTGAGTGACTATCCTGTTATGTTGACTGACTATCCTCCTCCTCCTCAATGATCCGATTCTTGATGATAGCTTGGAAGAACTTTTTTGTTTCTGGGTGCCGCCACCAGTGGCTAAGGCCCAATTTTTCAGCCCCTGTTTAACAGGGGAATGTAATTACAATTTTTGATGCAATGCTTTGCAGCAGGGCTCATTCCTGCACTCCAACTAGAGTATCTGGGAGAGGTTGCAGCGTCGTGGCACCAGCACCAATGCCTAAGGCCCAATTTTTCTGCCCCTGTTTAACAGGGGCGTGTAATTACAATTTTTGATGCAATACTTTGCAACAGGGCTCATTGCTGTGCTCCAAGTTCAGTATCTGTGAGGGGTTGCAGTGTTGTGGCACCAGTGCCTAAGGCCCAATTTCTCTGCCCCTGTTTAACAGGGGCGTGTAATTACAATTTTTGATGCAATACTTTGCAACAGGGCTCATTGCTGTGCTCCAAGTACAGTATCTGTGAGGGGTTGCAGTGTTGTGGCACCAGTGCCTAAGGCCCAATTTTTCTGCCCCTGTTTAACAGGGGCATGTAATTACAATTCTTGATCTAATAATTCAGAGCAGGGCCCATTCATGCGCCCACCAAGAGTAACTGTGAGGGCTTACAGTGTTGTGACAACACCACCACCACCACCACCACCAAAGGCCCAATTTTTCAGCCCCTGTTCAACAGGGCCATGCAATTACAATTCTTGATCTAATAATTTACACGAGGGCCCATTCATGCGCCCACCAATAGTAACTGTGAGGGCTTACAGTGTTGTGGCACCAGCACCACCACCAAAGGCCCAATTTGTCCTACCACTGTTCAACAATGGCATGTAAATACAATTCCTGATATAATAGTTCACAGCAGGGCGTCCCAGCGCCCACCAAGAATAACTGTGAGGGCTCACAGTGTTGTGGCAACACCAACATGTAAGGGGCAAATTTCAGCAGAGTATATACGGCATGCCCCTACTTTCAAACATCCAACTTACAAACGACTCCTACTTGCAAACGGAAGGAGACAACAGGAAGTGAGAGGAAATCTACCCCAAGGAAGGGAAATTCTCTCCTGTAAGAGTTAATATGGGAAAAAGGTGTCTCCTCTCTACTGATGCTTTATCACCAATCCTTGTTTCAATAAAAACCCCACTTTTCAAAAACATTTGTCATTGGGACGGAAAGTGAGGTGAAATGTTCTGAACAAGGGGCACAGACAGCAAAACAAATGTTACAGGGGTGATAACCCTTCCCTATGTTTTCCAAAAAGCTTAAAAATAGATTTTTTAGCTGGAGCTACACTTAAACAATGTACGTGTTCAAAATTACAAACAGATTCTACTTAATCAAATATTTTTTTATTTCTTTATCACAACATTTATACATACATCCATTTCAATCCTATATTACAATACAAATATGCCTTGACCTATGTTATACTTTCTCCAACTCATTCCCGTTCCCCAACCCCCCCCCCCCTCATCCACAGTGCCCGCCCGTCAATCCATTTATTCCATATATTATTAAATTTCTTTTTGTTACCTCTTTTAGTGTATATAAATTGTTCTTTTCTTATTGTGTCATTTATTACCTCCTCCCATTCTGTTACTGTAGGTGGGTTTACCGCTTGCCATTTCTGTGCAATAAGTTTCCTTCCCTGAAACAGGCATCTCCTAATCGCTATACTCTCGCCCTTTGAGGGTACCCTCTCTTCCACCAAGCCCAGCACACATAGCCTCGCCTCCGGCTGTAATAATGTTCCAAATGTTCTATTGATTTTTTCGACTATTTGCTTCCAATATTGGTACAGCTTGGGGCATCTCCAGACCATGTGTATTAGGTCTCCTTTATCCTGTCCACATCTCTGGCATCCTGGGTCTGGTCTTCTACCAAATTGGAACATTCTTTGGGGCGTGTAGTATGTCCTATGTATCAGATATAACTGAGACATATACTGGGAGGGGGACATTGACAATTCGGGGCCTATACCCAGTATTTGTTCCCATTGATCTTGTGAAATTGTGCCCACATCCTTCTCCCATTTCTCCCTAATTTTATTAGCCATGATCTCACTTCGATCTGCCCTTTCTAGGGAGTCATAAATGGTTGAGATTACTCCTCTAGTGTCCTCAGTGTTTACCAAGTTTCGGAAGATGGCCATACCATTCCACTCCGGCATCCCATCCCCAAATTGTGCACCCAGCGCATGTCTGATTTGTAAATATCTATAAAAAGATCTATTTGGAACCGAGAACTCCTCTCTTATTTCTTGAAATGTTTTTATTCTACCAACAGCAAATAGTTGTTCCAGTAAATGTATCCCTAATCTGTCCCACTCATCAACCTTTCCCATGATTTTAAGTTCTTGTAGGTTGCTATTATCCCAGATAGGGGAGAATTCAGAGAAACCTGTATATCCTAGAATCTTCTTCCCCTCTTTCCAACATTTTACCATTAATTGGACTGTGGGGCATTTAGAATGAAATGAATCTGCCTCCACTGCCTCAACTTCCGTGTCGTGACTTGTGTCATTCATGACTACCCTGGGTCCTCTCTGATTACTATTCCTCATGTGCTGCAGCTGGGCCGCTAAGAAATAGAATCTGGGGTTCGGGAGAGCGAGACCCCCCTTCTCCCTTGGATATTGCAAGGCTCGGAGCGAGATTCTCGCTATTCCCCCCTTCCAGATCAATTCCCTGAAGACCCCTTCTATCTTCCTGAACCACCGTTTTGGGATCCATACTGGGGAATTATGTAGAATATATAGGATTTGCGGCATCCACACCATTTTTATCAGATTGCTCCTTCCTACTACAGATAGGGGAAGCCGATTCCAGAACCTGCATTTTTGTTTCATCTTTGTCAGTAATGGCACTAGATTTCCCCCTATATATTGCCCAGGATCCTTTGTCATGTTTATTCCTAGGTATCTTATCTGGGGTACTACCTTCACTTGATCTATCTGCCCTTTCAAGGGCTCTAGCGGCAGAAGGGTGGATTTCTCCCAGTTTATTGTTAGACCGGAAAATCTCCCAAATTCCCCTATAATATTCATTGCTGTCACCAGTGAGGCCTGTGTATCCCCCAGGAAGAGTAGGATGTCGTCCGCATATAATGCGACTTTCTCCTCTCCTAGCTTTCTTTTGAATCCTTTTATCCCCGGAGATGCCCTTATTGCAGTGGCTAGTGGTTCTATGGCCAGGGTGAAAAGCAGGGGCGACAGCGGGCATCCCTGTCTTGTCCCCTGGCCAGTCTAAACCAGTCTGAGCACTCACCATTGACCCTTACCTTTGCCCTGGGATTCCCATATAGTAACCTAACCCATTGAGTAAACTTAGGGCCGAATCTGTACTCTTCTAACACCTTCCACAGGTATTGCCACTCAAGGCTATCAAATGCCTTTGTGGCATCCAAGGACAAGATTGCTCTTGCCTCTCTTTCTACTACTGGCAGCTGGATATTTAGGAATGTTCTTCTGATGTTAGAGCTAGTGGACCTTCCTGGTATGAATCCTGTTTGATCAGGATGTACCAGTTTTGTAACTATCCTATTTAACCTTGTTGCCAGTATTTTAGCCAGGATTTTGGTGTCAGCGCACAGGAGTGATATCGGTCTATAGGAATTTGCCTCTAATTGATCTTTCCCTTCCTTTAATAGTGTTATTATAGTTGCCTCTTCCATGGACCCAGGCATTTTCCCTGCCTCAGCCACCCAGTTAAATACCTCTAGCAATTTTGGAAGCAGCACCTCACTGTAGGTTTTATATATTTCTATTGGGAGACCGTCAGGACCCGGTGACTTTTGACCCGCCATTTCTTTAGTTGCCAATTGTATCTCTCCCAGTGTCAGTGGTGCCTCCAGCTCTTCCCTATCTTGCTCTGTCAGCCGATGTATTTTCAGACCTGCAAAAAAAGTGACCATTTCCCCTTCACTGTTGTTATGCCAATTACTGCTATACAAATTCTGGTAATACCTTTTGAACACCTGCATTATTTCTGGTGTGTCTCTCTTAATCTCCCCATTCTCATCATGAATCGCCGGTATAATAGTAGGGGAATTGTCAGCCCTCGCGGCCAGGGCGAGAATTCTCCCCACTCTCTCACCCTCACCAAACAAGTTCTGTTTCTGAAATAGTTTTTTATTTTCCGCCTTTCTTATTATTATTTTTTTGTATTCCTCCTGTGCTTCTAGCCATTTCTTATGTTCCTCCTGGCTTGGGTTATTTATATAACAGATCTCTAAGCTCTTTACCTTTTCACTCGCCGCAAGTTCTATGGCACGCGTTTGTTTTTTAATAAGCGATATTTTTTGGATTAGGATTCCCCGCAGGAATGCTTTCAAAGTATCCCAAATTATTCCCATCGAGGCAGAGCCGGTATTTACTTCTATAAATTCTTTCAGACTGCCATTTATTCCCTCCGGCTCTTTGATAACCTCTAACCAGAATGGATTTAGCTTCCAATCCCTTTTATTATATCTTCTATTCGTCTTTATTACAAAAGTCATTGGGGAGTGATCCGATATGCTTCTGGGTTCATATACCACCTCTCCCAACACCCCCATTGCCTCTTCATTGCAGAGTACGAGGTCTATCCTGGACAGAGTCGAATGTGTCCTTGAGTGGCAGGAGAATTGTTTTTCCATTGGGTGCCTCCTCCTCCACACATCTACCAGGCCCATCTCCCCACAAAATTGGGAGAGGGGGCTATCAGCCCGTGCAGAGGGGGCACCCACCGGGAGTTTATCTATGTTTTTATTCATGGTCATGTTGAAATCCCCCACCACTATTACCGGTACTCCCGGTCTGTCCATGATAAACTCCATCAAGTCCCACAGTGTTTCTATCCCGAACGGAGGGGGGATATATATACCTGCCACCACATATTCCCTTGTTTCTATCCGGCAGTGAAGAAACACATAGCGTCCCTCAGTGTCAATCTTACAGTGGCTGCAGGAAAACACCAACCCTGAGTCTATCAACACGCTCACCCCCCTCGAATAGGAGGTGTGTGTGGAGTGGAATTGTATCTGATATTTCCTGTGTTTTAGTAAATTGACGGTTCCCTTATCCAGGTGTGTTTCCTGCAGACACAGCATTTTGATATTGTTATTATTGGCGTCTGCGAAAATTACCTGTCTCTTTATTGGGTCTTTTACCCCTCGGACATTCCATGAGCGTACCTTGATGCCTATTCCCTGATTAGAAAAACTCTTCTCGCTATTATACTTCGGCATCCTCCCCTTCAAGACTGATGCTGAGGCTGAGTGACTGTCCTGTTATGTTGACTGACTATCCTCCTCCTCCTCAATGATCCGATTCTTGATGATAGCTTGGAAGAACTTTTTTGTTTCTGGGTGCCGCCACCAGTGGCTAAGGCCCAATTTTTCAGCCCCTGTTTAACAGGGGAATGTAATTACAATTTTTGATGCAATGCTTTGCAGCAGGGCTCATTCCTGCACTCCAACTAGAGTATCTGGGAGAGGTTGCAGCGTCGTGGCACCAGCACCAATGCCTAAGGCCCAATTTTTCTGCCCCTGTTTAACAGGGGCGTGTAATTACAATTTTTGATGCAATACTTTGCAACAGGGCTCATTGCTGTGCTCCAAGTTCAGTATCTGTGAGGGGTTGCAGTGTTGTGGCACCAGTGCCTAAGGCCCAATTTTTCTGCCCCTGTTTAACAGGGGCGTGTAATTACAATTTTTGATGCAATACTTTGCAACAGGGCTCATTGCTGTGCTCCAAGTACAGTATCTGTGAGGGGTTGCAGTGTTGTGGCACCAGTGCCTAAGGCCCAATTTTTCTGCCCCTGTTTAACAGGGGCATGTAATTACAATTCTTGATCTAATAATTCAGAGCAGGGCCCATTCATGCGCCCACCAAGAGTAACTGTGAGGGCTTACAGTGTTGTGACAACACCACCACCACCACCACCACCAAAGGCCCAATTTTTCAGCCCCTGTTCAACAGGGCCATGCAATTACAATTCTTGATCTAATAATTTACACAAGGGCCCATTCATGCGCCCACCAATAGTAACTGTGAGGGCTTACAGTGTTGTGGCACCAGCACCACCACCAAAGGCCCAATTTGTCCTACCACTGTTCAACAATGGCATGTAAATACAATTGCTGATATAATAGTTCACAGCAGGGCGTCCCAGCGCCCACCAAGAATAACTGTGAGGGCTCACAGTGTTGTGGCAACACCAACATGTAAGGGGCAAATTTCAGCAGAGTATATACGGCAGGCCCCTACTTTCAAACATCCAACTTACAAACGACTCCTACTTGCAAACGGAAGGAGACAACAGGAAGTGAGAGGAAATCTACCCCAAGGAAGGGAAATTCTCTCCTGTAAGAGTTAATATGGGAAAAAGGTGTCTCCTCTCTACTGATGCTTTATCACCAATCCTTGTTTCAATAAAAACCCCACTTTTCAAAAACATTTGTCATTGGGACGGAAAGTGAGGTGAAATGTTCTGAACAAGGGGCACAGACAGCAAAACAAATGTTACAGGGGTGATAACCCTTCCCTATGTTTTCCAAAAAGCTTAAAAATAGATTTTTTAGCTGGAGCTACACTTAAACAATGTACGTGTTAAAAATTACAAACAGATTCTACTTAAGAACAAACCTACAGTCCCTGTCTTGTTTGCACCGCCTGTATACTGCTGTTCAGAGTATATAGGGCCTTTTTTATTTTGTGTGCAGGGTTCCCCTTAATATGCATACAAGACCCAA
Organism: Rana muscosa; assembly: GCA_029206835.1. NCBI lineage: Eukaryota > Metazoa > Chordata > Amphibia > Anura > Ranidae > Rana > Rana muscosa. Next base: position 1,206,710,295 of record CM055122.1, read on the forward strand.
AGGGGCTGGTAATGGGCTGGGGTAGGGGGGGGGGTGGAGGGCTGGTGGGGTAGCCATGCCATTTTTCTCAAAGATTTTCATCCATATTACCGGGACCAGACATGACATTAAAGCCGCAAGCAGTTTTAAATGGCCTTTTTTTCTGTTAGAAATGTCATTTTGTGCAGGGACAGTTCTAAACACGGGAAACAGATGCCACTTTACAGGCATACTTTATACACCCCCCAGGTACGATATTTAAAGTTCGGCTCATCCCTTAACACCAGCAATAAAGGGTAGATACAGGTGTATATTGTGCTGGAGGCACACAACACCCACTAACTCCTACAGATGCCTTTATTAGAGAACACCAGCAAAAAAGGGTAGATACAGGTGTATACTGTGCTGTGCTGGAGGCACACAACACCCACTAACTCCTGCAGATGCCTGTATTAAAGAACACCAGCAATAAATGGTAGATACAGGTGTATATTGTGCTGGAGGCACACAACACCCACTAACTCCTGCAGATGCCTTTATTAGAGAACACCAGCAAAAAAGGGTAGATACAGGTGTATACTGTGCTGTGCTGGAGGCACACAACACCCACTAACTCCTGCAGATGCCTGTATTAGAGAACACCAGCAATAAAGGGTAGATACAGGTGTATATTGTACTGGAGGCACACAACACCCACTAACTCCTGCAGATGCCTTTATTAAAGAACACCAGCAATAAAGGGTAGATACAGGTGTATATTGTGCTGGAGGCACACAACACCCACTAACTCCTGCAGATGCCTTTATTAGAGAACACCAGCAAAAAAGGGTAGATACAGGTGTATACTGTGCTGTGCTGGAGGCACACAACACCCACTAACTCCTGCAGATGCCTGTATTAGAGAACACCAGCAATAAAGGGTAGATACAGGTGTATATTGTACTGAAGGCACACAACACCCACTAACTCCTGCAGATGCCTTTATTAAAGAACACCAGCAATAAAGGGTAGTGTGACAGCAGGAAGGTAAAGTCACCTGGTTGCATCCAGGGGGGTAGATATATTTCGCCCAGATTCAGGCTTTACGCCGACTTATACAACTAGGTGGAGAGTTGTATAAGGCTAGTGGGCTCATGGATGACTCATACCTCTAGGGAGAGTGTGGGGCGTCGTGCAGACAGAGATGAGGAGACCAGCTGAACCTTGTCAGCTCATTTAGGCCTCTATAAGAACTCCCAGCTTCATTAGATGTTAGCTCATGCCTGGAACCAGACCTGTGTGGACTGTCTAGGGAGAGTGAACCCCTGTGCGGTGAGGCAAAGCCTGTGTGGCTATTTGTTTGGACTTTTACTAAACCAGGGACTTAGGGACTAGGACAGCACTAGGCTGATCCCAGTTGTTAGTTAGGAAACCTGTATGTTTAGTCAGAGGTCAACTTGACCAGGATTTATTTTGGTTATGTTTCTTTTGCTTTGCTGTGTTTTGTCACTGTAAATAGAAAATAAACCGCACCTTTTTTTGATTTTGAAAACCACAACCTCCGTTTGCTGGGCCTGTTTTGTGTGGGGAGCCCATCCCGGGGGTCACACACACCCGCTGCCGAGCTAACCCCCTCACAGTTGGTGGAGAACCAGTGGCAGTTTTTTTTAAGCCAGCATGGAGGAGATACTGAAGCAGCTGGCTCTAGCAAATGCCAATCAACAGCAGACAAATGCAGGTTTGCAAAGGAGCCTTGCAGCCCAGCAGCAGACAAACGCAACTTTGCAACAGAGTCTGGAGGCTCAGCAACGAGCCCAGCAGCAATCTGAGGCCCGCTTCATAGACCTGTTGCAGAAGCAAGAGCAGAGACTACAACAACAGATGGAAGCAGTAATGCAGCAACGTCCGCAGACCAGTGAGGAAAGCCGTCCCACTAATACCGCGTCCTTTGGGGTGAGTCGTTTATTGACAAAAATGACTGGAGAGGATGATCCAGAGGTATTTTTGACCACATTTGAAAGGACCGCTGAAAGAGAAAAGTGGCCTGAGGAGCAGTGGGCTGGACTGGTGGCTCCTCTGTTAACTGGTGAATCGCAGAAAGCTTACTATGACCTAGAGCCTAACCAAGCAAAAGACTATGTGATGCTAAAAGCTGAAATATTGGCAAGGCTGGGTGTCACCCAGGCTGTCCGGGCTCAGCGTGTGCATAACTGGACTTTCCAGCTTGGAAAACCCCCCAGGTCTCAAATGTATGATCTCATTCACCTGAGCAGAAAGTGGCTACAGCCAGAGACTTTGTCCGCACCAAAGATTGTGGAACGTGTTGTAATGGATCGGTTTTTGAGAGCTCTTCCTACTGCCATCCAAAAGTGGGTAAGCCATGGAGACCCAGAGACGGCCGATGGTCTTGTGGATCGTGTGGAGAAATACTTGGCTACAGAGAACCTGACGGCCTCTTCCAGAGACACTCGGACTTTCCACCCTAAGACCAGACCATCCCCAGGGGCGGATAAGAGGATTCCAAGGGGTGAGGGTGGAGAGAGTGAGAGGGTGGGAGCTCTACCCCAAGTTTGGCGAGAACAGCCTGGGAAATCAGCGGCTCAAGAGGCGGCAAGAAGGATCGTTTGCTACCGCTGCCGGCAAGCGGGACATATTGCAGCCAATTGCCCGGTTGTGGAGGAACCCATGCAGTGTGACTTTCTGACGGGCAGACGTCAGTCGCTGTGTGCGACAGTCGCATGCACTGCCATTCGAGGAACTGAGAAACATTTATGCAAAATGTGTGTTAATGGTAGAAATGTTGTGGTATTGCTGGATTCAGGTAGCCTTGTGACCCTGATAAAGGCTGAGTTAGTTAAAACAGAGGTCTCTGGGAATAGCAAGGTAGCTGTTATTTGTGTGCATGGGGACACCCGAGAGTATCCAGTGACTACAGTGTGTTTCGAGACCCCCAAAGGTACCCTCTCTCATCCAGTGGGCTTAGTATCTCAGTTACCGCATGACGCCATTGTGGGAAGGGATTTTCCGAAGTTCTGGGAACTGTGGGATGATCCTGAGCCCCTCACTGGTGCCCCTATGTACCAGGAATGTGATAGCCAGAACTCCCCTGAGAGTGGTGAGGACTCTCCGGAATTTCCCTTATCAGTATTGGCAGGGGAGACTCAAGAAACTGGAGAGGAGCCCACCTCCTCAGACGAAAACCTACCGTCTGTGGAGTTTTCTGATCTTGAGGTTCACAGGGAAAACTTTGCCACAGAACAGTTGAAAGACCCCGCCCTAATAAAGGCACGGGAAAACGTAGTGAAAATAGATGGCGAGTTAGTGAACCCAGATAATACCTGCACTTACCCATACTTCAGCGTAGAGAAGGACCTACTGTATCGGGTGGCAAAAAGGGCAGAAGAAACCGTTGAGCAGCTTGTGGTGCCCAAACCTTACAGGAAGTTGGTGTTGGAGTTGGCCCATGGGCACATTCTTGGAGGTCATCTGGGGACAGAGAAAACCCGAGAGAGGGTATTACAGAGATTCTATTGGCCGGGGGTGATGAAGGACGTAGAAAATTATTGTTCCTCCTGCCCTGTGTGTCAGAGGTTGGCCCCGATGCCACATTTCCGTAGCCCGCTGGTCCCTCTACCCATCATTGAGATCCCTCTCTGAAATACCTCGGCCAAAACCATAGCCAAAGAGCTATCTCTTGTTTTTAGCCGGGTGGGTATTTGTAAAGAACTGCTTACGGACCAAGGTACACCCTTTATGTCCCGGGTTATGAAAGAGCTGTGTAAATTGTTCAAAGTGACGCAATTGCGTACATCTGTGTATCACCCCCAAACCGATGGGCTGGTTGAAAGATTCAACAAAACCCTAAAACAAATGTTGAAGAAAGTGGTGGATAGAGATGGAAAGGATTGGGACTGTTTACTTCCTTATTTGATGTTTGCTATTAGGGAGGTGCCCCAATCCTCTACGGGATTCTCCCCCTTTGAGTTACTGTATGGGAGACACCCAAGAGGGCTGTTGGATATTGCCAAGGAAACTTGGGAAAGTGAGAGTTCTCCCCACAGGAGTGTGATTGAGCATGTCGCCCTGATGCAAGATCGAATTGCACAGGTAATGCCCATCGTGAAGGAACATTTGGCCCAAGCGCAGTTGGCACAGCAGAGAGTGTACAACCGTGGAGCCAAGACCCGTACCTTTTCCCCGGGGGATAGGATATTGGTACTTGTCCCTACGGTTGAAAGTAAATTCCTTGCCAAATGGCAAGGCCCCTACGAGATAATGGAAAAAGTGAGCGAAGTGAATTACAAGGTCAGACAACCAGGAAGGCGAAAGCCCGAACAGATCTATCACGTTAATCTGTTGAAAGCCTGGAGGGATAGAGAGTCCCTAGTCGCAGACACTTGGTCACCAGCTCAAACTGGTTGCGTGATTCCTGAGGTTGGAATAGCAGCCACCTTGTCACAACCCCAACAACAGGAGGTTAAGGAGTTTGTGCTTCGCAACAAGGAGGTATTCTCTGAGCTGCCGGGACAAACATCTGGGGTAGAGCATGACATCATTACCCCGCCCGGTGAAAGGGTGAAGTTAAAACCCTATCGGATCCCAGAGGCTCGACGGGAGACAATACGGGAGGAAGTACAGAAAATGCTGAACTTAGGGGTGATAGAGGAGTCCCAAAGTGATTGGTCTAGTCCCATCGTGTTGGTGCCTAAACCGGATGGGAGCTGGCGATTTTGTAACGATTTTCGTCAGTTGAACAAAGTTACAAAATTTGACACCTACCCCATGCCACGTATAGATGAGTTGATCGACCGGCTGGGAACAGCCCGATACATGACGACTCTTGACCTCACAAAAGGGTATTGGCAAATCCCCCTGGCCAAGTCGGCCAAAGAGAAAACCGCATTTGTAACCCCAGACGGGGCGTTCCAATATAAAAGAATGCCGTTCGGGTTACAGAATGCGCCGGCCACATTCCAGCGGAAAATGGACCAGATGCTGAGGCCCCATCGGAAGTATGCTGCGGCTTACCTGGATGACGTAATTGTCCATAGCACAGATTGGGCCTCACATCTGCCAAAAGTGCAAGCAGTCCTGGACTCTGTTCGGGAAGCGGGGTTTACGGCTAACCCCAAGAAGTGTACCATTGGGCAGGAGGAGGCCAAATATCTTGGGTACACCATTGGGAGGGGAGTAATAAAACCCCAACTCAACAAAGTCGAGGCCATCCAGAGTTGGCCACGTCCCAACAGCAAGAAGCAGGTACGAGCCTTTCTGGGAATCGCTGGGTATTATCGGCGATTCATTCCCCACTTTGCTTCTAAGGCTGTGCCCCTAACCAACCTGACGAAGGGGAAAGGGTCGGTCATGATTAAATGGACCCCCGAGGCTGAGGCAGCATTCCAGTTCTTGAAACAAGCCTTATGTAGCCAGCCAGTGTTGTACTCACCCGACTTCTCTAAAGACTTTGTCGTACAAAGTGATGCGTCAGATGTGGGGTTAGCAGTTAGCAGTTAGCAGTATTGTCCCAGGTCTGGAACGGGGAAGAGCACCCAGTCATTTACCTCAGCAGGAAGTTGAAGTCCCATGAGGTAAATTACGCCACCGTTGAAAAGGAGTGCTTAGCGGTGAAGTGGGCTCTAGATTCCCTTCGGTACTACCTGCTAGGTAGGCACTTTGACATGGTTACGGATCACGCTCCGTTAAAGTGGATGGCTCAAAACAAGGAAACAAATAGAAGAGTGAATAGGTGGTTCCTGGCCCTCCAGGAATTCAACTTCACATTAAAGCATCGCCCTGGCGTTCAAATGGGGAATGTGGATGCTTTGTCTCGAGTACATGAATGCCTGATTGCTGGTGTTCCAACCCCGAGGTTAAAACAAGAGGGGGGGGTATGTGACAGCAGGAAGGTAAAGTCACCTGGTTGCATCCAGGGGGGTAGATATATTTCGCCCAGATTCAGGCTTTACGCCGACTTATACAACTAGGTGGAGAGTTGTATAAGGCTAGTGGGCTCATGGATGACTCATACCTCTAGGGAGAGTGTGGGGCGTCGTGCAGACAGAGATGAGGAGACCAGCTGAACCTTGTCAGCTCATTTAGGCCTCTATAAGAACTCCCAGCTTCATTAGATGTTAGCTCATGCCTGGAACCAGACCTGTGTGGACTGTCTAGGGAGAGTGAACCCCTGTGCAGTGAGGCAAAGCCTGTGTGGCTATTTGTTTGGACTTTTACTAAACCAGGGACTTAGGGACTAGGACAGCACTAGGCTGATCCCAGTTGTTAGTTAGGAAACCTGTATGTTTAGTCAGAGGTCAACTTGACCAGGATTTATTTTGGTTATGTTTCTTTTGCTTTGCTGTGTTTTGTCACTGTAAATAGAAAATAAACCGCACCTTTTTTTGATTTTGAAAACCACAACCTCCGTTTGCTGGGCCTGTTTTGTGTGGGGAGCCCATCCCGGGGGTCACACACACCCGCTGCCGAGCTAACCCCCTCACAGGTAGATACAGGTGTATATTGTGCTGGAGGCACACAACACACACTAACTCCTGCAGATGCCTTTATTAGAGAACACCAGCAAAAAAGGGTAGATACAGGTGTATACTGTGCTGTGCTGGAGGCACACAACACCCACTAACTCCTGCAGATGCCTGTATTAGAGAACACCAGCAATAAACGGTAGATACAGGTGTATATTGTGCTGGAGGCACACAACACCCACTAACTCCTGCAGATGCCTTTATTAGAGAACACCAGCAAAAAAGGGTAAATACAGGTGTATACTGTGCTGTGCTGGAGGCAAACAACACCCACTAACTCCTGCAGATGCCTGTATTGAAGAACACCAGGAATAAAGGGTAGATACAGGTGTATATTGTGCTGGAGGCACACAACACCCACTAACTCCTGCAGATGCCTTTATTAGAGAACACCATCAAAAAAGGGTAGATACAGGTGTATACTGTGCTGTGCTGGAGGCACACAACACCCACTAACTCCTGCAGATGCATTTATTAGAGAACACCAGCAAAAAAGGGTAGATACAGGTGTAAACTGTGCTGTGCTGGAGGCACACAACACCCACTAACTCCTGCAGATGCCTGTATTAAAGAACACCAGCAATAAAGGGTAGATACAGGTGTATATTGTGCTGGAGGCACACAATACCCACTAACTCCTGCAGATGCCTTTATTAGAGAACACCAGCAAAAAAGGATAGATACAGGTGTATACTGTGCTGTGCTGGAGGCACACAACACCCACTAACTCCTGCAGATGCCTGTATTAGAGAACACCAGCAATAAAAGGTAGATACAGGTGTATATTGTGCTGGAGGCACACAACACCCACTAACTCCTGCAGATGCCTTTATTAGAGAGCACCAGCAAAAAAGGGTAAATACAGGTGTATACTGTGCTGTGCTGGAGGCACACAACACCCACTAACTCCTGCAGGTGTCTGTATTAGAGAACACCAGCAATAAAGGGTAGATACAGGTGTATATTGTGCTGGAGGCACACAACACCCACTAACTCCTGCAGATGCCTGTATTAGAGAACACCAGCAATAAAGGGTAGATACAGGTGTATACTGTGCTGTGCTGGAGGCACACAACACCCACTAACTCCTGCAGATGCCTGTTTTAAAGAACACCAGCAATAAAGGGTAGATAAAGGTGTATAGTGTGCTGGAGGCACACAACACCCACTAACTCCTGCAGATGCCTGTATTAGAGAATACCAGCAATAAACGGTAGATACAGGTTTATACTGTGCTGGAGGCACACAACACCCACTAACTCCTGCAGATGCCTGTATTAGAGAACACCAGCAATAAAGGGTAGATACAGGTGTATACTGTGCTGTGCTGGAGGCACACAACACCCACTAACTCCTGCAGATGCCTGTATTAGAGAACACCAGCAATAAACGGTAGATACAGGTGTATACTGTGCTGGAGGCACACAACACCCACTAACTCCTGCAGATGCCTGTATTAGAGAACACCAGCAATAATGGGTAGATACAGGTGTATACTGCGCTGGAGGCACACAACACCCACTAACTCCTGCAGATGCCTGAGAAAAGAACACACTGTCCCTGCCTATCTAGCTCTTTCCCTGCACGCCGGAACACACTACACAAGGCCGCCGCGCTGGCGGCCCTATATAGTGTGGGGCATGTACTAAACCCCCTGAGCTATAATTGGCATCCTGCCTGTGACCAATTATGGCTCTCCTCGCTGCCGGCGCTGTGATTGGCCAAGCATGTGGGGTCACAGTGCATGCTTGGCCAATCATCAGCCAGCAATGCACTGCGACTGGCACAGTGCATTGTGGGCTGTTCGTATCACATAAATTTGATGCGAACGGCCCACAAAGTTCTGGCTTTGTCGAACGGACGAACGGCCGATGTTCGATTCGAACATGGGTTCGAATCGAACACCGGGCTCATCCCTAGTCATGGCACATCTACATTCCAAATTTGGCACTTAAGATGGTTATGCACTATGCAATCTGATTGGCCAATATCTGTACAACTCGAGCTTTCGGCAAAATAGGTATTAGGAATACGCACTTAAGCAATTAATTCAAGTTTTTGGAAATCAAACAGGCTCTTGCCTAATCTAATTTTTGTAATTGTCAATTATTTTTTTTAAGATTGCAGTGTATGGTCACCTTTAAAGATCAAGATCTGAAAATATTAATTTATTGGGTTTAGAAACACTTTTTTGTTCTTTGTAATGTATTGAAAGATTTGTGTGAAAATAGAAAAAAAAAACATTTCAAAGATATATTAGAAGTAATAAGAATGAGATTAGCATCACAAGGGTTAATTAAGTGAGAACACGTACTAATTGCCTAACAAGACACATCCAATGAGATGGGCGTGCGCTATTATCAATGAGAAAAAAGCAGTTACCATGGCAACAGTTGCGTTGCGTGTCTGCGTGTGCCGATTCGCACGCCCAATCACTCATTTATCCGGCACACCAATTAAGGTATGAACCGGCACAGCGCAGTGTTCTTAGTAAATCAGCCTCTCTGTCTCTAAACATTTTCTGGTCAAACACTAACAATCCACAGTTGGCCTAAAAGTGTGGGTGATTGAGGGAATTCCTAATAGTTTACCTGCAGCAGAACGTTTGAAGCGTTTATGCCAACAGGAAACTTTCTGATATATTCCCTCAGTACTCTTACCCCCAGGGGGTTAAATGAGGAGATTGAAATACACGCCTTACTGTCAGGGCCGATCCTAGGGTCACCGACGCCTAGGTGCAGAAATATTTCTGGCACCCCCACATGGGCGTGGTCATCTTACCAACTCCTCCCCTTTACAAATGTTTCTATGGCAATGACTCAAACACAGAGATGCTCCCCTAAGAAGTCTTCGCTGGGGGCGTGTCCAAGATGGCGACGGGAGTGGACGTGTAGTGGCTGAGCTCCCGCTCTGATATCTGTTCTTACCTTCATCCTGCTGTGGAACAGTGCTTATTTCAGTATCTCTCGCCGCCTTGTGCCCTGGGGAATGCGCCGCAACAAAACCGGGAGCCAGAAGTGCCGTAATACCTCTGCTGCAGCTACACCGCCAAAGCCCGGGCCCAAGCCTTCTCCCTCCGCCTGCCACATGGCGGCTCAATCGGACTCCCCGCCGGATGGCGTGATACAGGCTGGCTCTATGGCATTTGAAGCCCTCATGCTGGCTATCACAACCTGCCAGTCTACCCTGACGGTAAAAATTGGCCACGTCCAGGAGGAGACTGCCCTTATACGCAGGGACCTGGATTCGTTTAGGGACCGGGTGTCGGAAGCGGAGAGACGGGTCTCTGACGTGGAAGACGCACAGAGGGGACACCATGCAGATCTCCAGTCCCTGAAGACCAGAGTCAAGGCTCTTGAGCACAGAGCAGAAGATGCCGAGAACCGTAACCGCCGTAACAATTTGCGGGTGCTGGGTCTGCCGGAGGGGGCGGAGGGTACGGACCCGGTCGCCTTCGTACCCTATCCCTGTATACCCCCCTGTGGGGGAATCCCCTCCTCCCTCATCTCGACTCGGTCCCTGACCCGGTGGTATGGGCTTGACGGGGCATCCTTACCCTCCGGCATGTGATGCCGGGAGGCAGGACCCAGTCCTTTCGAGACCTGTCTAGAGCATTCCACCTCCCCGCCTCCCTGAGCTTTCGTTATTGCCAGCTACGACATGCCCTTACGTCTCAGTTCCCTGACCCGGTGACCCTCGACTCGGACCCGATCGAGCGACTACTGATCTCGGGGGTGATGGGGTAGCCTCTCTCTTCCCTTTACCTTCGACTCACGGTGGCCTATGACACAGACACGACTGATGTGCTGGCGAAATGGACCGCGGACATTCCCAACCTGGACGAGGAGACCTGGGAGGACTGTGTCTCTTCGTACTTGCCCTCTATGATCGCTTCTAGAGCTAGGTTCATACAACTGAAGTTCCTTCATAGGGCGTACTATACCCCGGTTGGGCTGGCCAGGATTTATCCTTCCAGGAGTCCGTTGTGTACCAGGTGTTTGGTGTCACCGGGTTCCTTCTTCCATATGGTCTGGACCTGCCCTAAACTGGCTCCCTATTGGCGGGAGGTGGCGGAGGAGCTCTCGGATCGCTCCGATGTTGAGGTCCCGCTGGATCCGAGATTGTTCCTCCTCAGCTACCTGGGTGAGGTCGAGGGTGACCGATACGTTAAACTATGTATAACTTTTGCCCTCTTCTATGCTAGGAGGGAGATCCTGCTCCGTTTGAGGAGACCGGAGCTCCCTACTAAATCATCTTGGCTTGAGAATATTGCTAAGGTACTCCCTCTTTACAGGTTAACCTATGAGAGTAGGAACTGTTCTGCCAAATTTGGAAAGGTCTGGTCGGGCTGGGCCGACACGTCTGGCTGAGATTCCCTCCCACTCAGGGGCGGACTCCCCTGTTCACCTGGATGGGGCTGCCTGGCCTCCCCCCTCCGCTCCCCTCCATATTTTTATCCTCCCCCCTCCCCTTCCATCGCCCTCTATCCACTGGATTTCCCTTGGTTCTTCCCTTTGCTTTGGATGGAGGGGGATGATCACCAGTATGAAGGCGCACTGATGTTCCCCCTTGCTTGAATACCTTCTCCCACTGGTGTTGCTCTCACGAGTTCTGTACCCCCTTGTTGTTATTTCTATGTGCTATGCTGCCTGCTAAGGTGTATTGAGGTTAAAATGCAAATGTTACCCTTACTGTACTGTCATAACGGTGTATGTGTGTTTGTCTTTTAAAAAAATAAAAAAAAACTTTCTGTAAAAAAAAAAAAAAGAAGTCTTCGCTACCCTGGGATGCTCCCATGATCTTTTATCAATAAAGAAAATACTTTAAGAGCGTAGACTAATGAGACCTGGAGGGGAACTTCTCTGATGCACACAGAGAGGGCTTCTGTTAGAAAGAGCCCCCAGACATAGTACAGGAGATGGTCAGAGACTGCAGAAATGATACAGGAGATGGTCAGAGACTGTAGACATGATACAAGAGACGGTCAGAGACTGGATATATAATACAGGATACGGTCAGAAACTGCAGTTCCTATGGACGTTAGTAGATAATCGGCCCTCTCACCTGACCCAGCAATACAGCAATAACGGTTCCTCTGATCAGGAGTTGGCTCACTCTGAATTGCCCGTGGCGACTCCGCTGGGTAGAGCCCAGATCTGTATTCTGGCAATGACTACATTCCTTTCTCCGCCAGGGATGGCACTAGTCTGTGTGGCTTTCACTCTGGTGGAGCAGGGCAGCGGGGTTCTCTCTCTGATGATGTTCTCTCCTCACTGTCCTCTCCCTCTGGAGTCCTGGGTGCACTTCCCTGACAGCTTTCCCAGGCTCCTGGCTCTCTCTCTCTCTCCCATTCAGCTGGGCATGCTGTGTGGGCTGCAGTTTCTGTGTTACAGTGGGGCTGCCAGTCCTCAGGACTATATGTCCCACAATCCTCTTCTCTGCTCCTTTTCTATTCTATTTCTTCCCTGGTCGATATGAAGGGGGGGGAAGAAACATAGTGGGCGGCTGTGCTGGCAAGCCCCGCTCACTAGTACAGCATCGCGCCCGAGGAGGAAGGGGGAGAGAAGAGCCCGCAGCTGCAGTGGCGTCACTAGGGTTGGTGTCACCCGGTGCGTTAAAACATGGTGTCTCCCCCCTTCCACCACCTATAGTCGCCCCTCAGTACAGACCCCCTCCACTAAGTATAGACCCCCTCAGTCAGTGCAGACTCCCCTCTAAGTATAAACCCCTCCCTCAGTACAGACCCACCTCCATCAGTATAGACCCCCCAGGACAAACCACCCCCCTCCATTAGTACAGTCCACCCCCTCCATTAGTACAGACCCCCTCTAGTAGTACAGACCCCCCAGGACAACCCCCCTCCATTAGTACAGACCCCCAGGACAAACCAATCCCCCTCCATTAGTACAGACCCCCAAGGACAACCCCCCTCCATTAGTACAGACTCCCCAGGACAAACCCCCCCATTAGTACAGACCCCCAGGACAAACCCCCCATTAGTACAGACTCCCCAGGACAAAACCCCCCATTAGTACAGACCCCCCAGGACAAACCCCCCATTAGTACAGACCCCCCAGGACAAACCCCCCATTAGTACAGACTCCCAAGGACAAACCCCCTATTAGTACAGACTCCCCCCAGGACAAACCCCCCCATTAGTACAGATTCCCCCCAGGACAAACTCTCTCCATTAGTACAGACACCCCCAGGACAAACCCCCTCTCCATTAGTACAGACACCCCCAGGACAAACCCCCCTCTCCATTAGTACAGACCCCCCCAGGACAAGCCCCCCATTAGTAAAGACCCCCAGGACAAACCCCCCATTAGTACAGACTCCCCCAGGACAAACCCCCCTTTAGTACAGACCCCTCCAGGACAAATCCCCCCATTAGTACAGACTCCCCCCAGGAAAACCCCCCCCATTAGTACAGACTCCTTCCAGGACAAACCCTCCCTCCATTAGTACAGACCCCCCAGGACAACCCCCCCTCTCCATTAGTACAGACCCCCCCAGGACAACCCCCCATTAGTACAGACTCCCCCCAGGACAAACCCCCCCTCCATTAGTACAGACCCCTCCAAGACAACCCCCCTTCCATTAGTACAGACCCCCCTCAGGACAAACCACCCCCCCTCCATTAGTACAGACCCCTCCAGGACAACCCCCCATTAGTACAGACTCCCCCCAGGACAACTCCCCTACATTAATACAGACCCCGCCAGGACATACCCCCCCAGGACCTTCCCCCTCCATTAGTACAGACCCCCCCAGGACAACCCCTCTCCATTAGTACAGACCCCCAGGACAAACCACCCCCTCTCCATTAGTACAGACCCCCAGGACAAACCCCCCATTAGTGCAGACTCCCCAAGACAAACCCCCCATTAGTACAGACACCCTAGGACAAACCCCCATTAGTACATACTCCCCCCAGGACAAACCCCCCGCCCCTCCATTAGTAAAGACTCCCCCAAGGACAAAACCCCCCAATTAGTACAGACTCCCCCCAGGACAAACCCCCCATTAGTACAGATCCCCCAGGACAAACTCCCACTTAAGTACTGACCCCGCCCCCTCCATTAGTACAGACCCCCCAGGACAAACCCCCCTATTAGTACAGACCCCCCCAGGACAAACCTCCCCTTCCATTACGGTACATAAAAACACCCGGCGGCAGCTGGAGAGGAGAGGACAGTGTGCAGCCGCGCCGCCCGGGTGGAGCACAGATCGCAGCAGGCAGGAGTTTTAGACACAGAGAGGAGGAGGAGAACACGTGTCAGGCACGGTCCGTGCAGTCCACCCCCTCAGCGACGTCACTGTGCGGCTAGTCTCTCTCCACACAGAGACAGCTGCTCCGATCTCCGGCGGCTGCTTCACTCTCCTCCTCTGACAGGAGGAGGGAGGGGGGACGGGCTTAGGCCTGGAAAACACAGCGACGGCGGCGGTGACCGACGGGGAGAACTGCGTCTAGACACGGACAAGGAGAGGAGGAGGAGGATGGAGGGGAGCACTCTGGCTCTTCAGCGCCCCCACCTCTGTGGCGCCTGGGTGAAATGCATCCCGTGCACCTGCGTAGGATCGGCCCTGCATACTGTAAAATCTATTAGGTATCTGTACTGATAATGTTTGATCACTTGTCAGTTTCCTGTTTCTCTTAAATCTTCTCATCATTCCTTACAGCAGACCCTTATGGTCACACATATCCTGGACATCGTTTAGTTCATTACTCAATCTTGGGGGTGGTGGTTCTGAGATAGTAAGTAAGTAAACACATACAGTAATTTAAAGGTGTTCCCATGCATATATTTTTATGTATATCATTTTATACATTAGATTCCTTTTATATATCATTTAATACATCCTTTTCTATGTGCTAATTTCAGATATAATTGATGTATATCTACATATATATTATTCATCTCTATTTATTCCTCCATTTACCCTTAACATTTGTCTGTTTCCTTTTCCTTTCCATCTCCCCTACCTCCTCTTCCCTCCACCCCCCTTTCCCCCTCTCTCCTTTTCCCTCTCCCTCCCCTTACCTACTTATATGAGTTAATGAAAGATTTTTTATTTATTTATACATTTAATTCTAGCAATGTTGTTATACATCATCAATATATATATATATATATATATATATATATATATATATTAGGGTGCAGAATTTAATCGCTGCATCGCGATTCGGGTGTCCCTGATGCGGCATCGATGCATGCATGCGACCCGAAAAATCGATGTCTGGTGACGTCATCCCAGCTTGCCCCGCCCCTCCCGGGAGAGTGCTCCGAGCGTGTCTGTCAAAATAACTGTGTTGTTATTGTAGCGCCCCTCCCAATATTTGGGGACGCTATGCATAAATTTAAGGGTAGTCTGAGCTAGTAATTGGGCTTAGACCAATTGATTGTTCTAAATTTGCTTCTGCTCTGGGTGTGATACTGCCTAGCAGCAATGTTCCCTATTCGCCTGTAGGTGGCACTGCCACCACTGGCCCAGGTTGAGCTACAGGGGGTATCACAACACCTTGGGTGTCTTCTCTTGGCAGCCGTGCTGTGGGCGTGGTTGATCCGCTGTGCATGCTGGGAGGGGGTACATAATGGGCATACGCCATTAATTTTCATTTGTTCCATTGGGCCTGGAGAGTGTGCGCGCCTCGTGGCCTGTATGGCACGGGGTGCGTGTGTGTGTGTTCCAGCCTTGGGCACCTTCAGCCCGAGGCTGCATCGCTGAATGGTAGGCCCGGCTCTACTGGCCGGGGCCTATGCCTTAAGAAAGGATTCCAAGCTACCCACCTGCGGGGAGCCTTCTCTTAGGAAAGGAGACCAGGGGAGGATCTGCCTCAGAGGAGACCAGCGACGGTACTGCTGTCTCGGGAGGAGGCCTGGGACTCAACTAAAGAGGGATCCATTATTACAAGCCCTGCAATACGCCGATCTGGCATAGAGGATCTCTCTCTATTGCTTGGCCGGGAGGTTCGGGACTTTGATAATCCTGTGGCAGAGGATTCCTGATTGTATCCCTAGTTCTCAGATAAATTGATTTGTGCTTCATCCCGGCTGCTAGGACCAGTGAACGGAACTATCCGGATGAGCAATACCCACTCAGGCTTGAGTGGCGACGTTGTGATTTTAGTGCTGCGTGCCTGAACCTTCCCTTGTTCTTCTCTCATTTCCTGCTTTCCTCTCAAGTTCCATCAGCAAAGTAAATAAAGCCTGACTGTTTGGGTTTTACATCTGTGTGGACATTGGCCTTTCTAGAGACTTTCTATATCCTGACAACGAAAGCCTTGGAGGTAGTTTGCATGACCTAAAACAAAACCAGCAGCCCGATCTCGGAGAGGGGGGTATCGCTACATAATAAAGGCAGAGTTATAATCCATTAAGTGGTGACCGCTGTATGTGCTTTTTAAAATATATACAGCTTCATACCTCATTTCTTAGTCTGTGTATAACTGTATATGCCACTCATGTGACTGCCCGGTCCGGCCCGCCTCTCTCCTCTGACGTCTCTCCTGACGCAGGCCCCGCCCGCCTCTCTTCTGATCAGATAGCTACAGTCGGTCTGCGGGGCTGAGAACTCCCCCTGATGTCAGGAGAGACGAGAGAGTTACCGGGCAGTCACATGAGCGGCATATACAGTTACACACACACTAAAATGAGGTATGAAGCTGCATATATTTTAAAATGCACATACAGCTTGGCACTTAATGGATTATAACTCTGCATTTATTACCACACAGGTTTTAACAGCAGTATGTAGAGTAGGGATGAGCTCGGTGTTCGAGTCGAACATAGGTTCGACTCGAACATCAGCTGTTCGCGCGTTCGGCGAACAACGAACGATTTGGGCCGTTCGCGCCAAATTCGAGTGACGCGAACGGCCCACAATACACTGCGCCATCGCAGTGCAATCCTGGCGCTGTGATTGGCCAAGCATGCACTGTGACCCCGCATGCTTGGCCAATCACAGCGCCGGCAGCGAGGAGAGCAATGATTGGCCACAGGCAGGATGCCTGTGGCCAAATATTGCTGAGGGGGTTTAGTACATGCCCCACACTATAAAAGGCCGCCAGCGCGGCGGCCTCGTGTAGTGTGTTCCGGCACAGGGAAAGAGAAGGATAGGCAGGGACAGTGTCATATTTTTTCTTTGCTAAACCTTGTGTGTAGGGACAGAGAAGGATAGGTAGGGAGAGTGTCAGTGTCATATTCTTTGCTAAACCTTGTTTGTAGGGACAGAGAAGGATAGGCAGGGAGAGTGTCAGTTTCATATTCTTTGCTAAACCTTGTGTGCTGAACCATATTGCTAAACCTTGTGTGTAGGGACTAGGGATGAGCTTCGAGTTCGAGTCGAACTCATGTTCGACTCGAACATTGCCTGTTCGCCCGTTCGCTGAACAGCGAACAAATTGGGGTGTTCGCGGCAAATTCGAAAAATCTATGGGAGAAATCTAAAGTGCTAATTATAAAGGCTTATATGCAAGTTATTGTCCTAAAAAGTGTTTGGGGACCCGGGTCCTGCCCCAGGGGACATGTATCAATGCAAAAAGAAGTTTTAAAAACGGACGTTTTTTCGGGAGCAGTGATTTTAATAATGCTTAAAAATAAAAGTGAAATATTCCTTTAAATTTCGTACCTGGGGGGTGTGTATGATATGCATGTAAAGTGGCGCATGTTTCCCGTGCTTAGAACTGTCCCTGCAAAAAATGTCATTTTTGAAAGAAAAAAATGCATTTAAAACTGACTCGCGGCTATTAATGAATTCTCGGCTCCCGGCAATACATACAAAAGTCATTGATAAAAAAAAAAAAAAAAAAAAAGCGTGGGGGTTCCCCAGAATTTAATTACCAGGCCCTTCAGGTCTGGAATGGATATTAAGGGGAACCCCGCCGCAAATTTAAAAAAAAATTGACGTGGGGTTCCCCCAAATATCCATTCCAGGCCCTTCAGATCTGGCATGGATTTTAAGGGGAACTCCACCCCAAATTTAAAAAAAAAATGGCGTGGAGTCCCCCTAAAAATCCATACCAGACCCCTTATCCGAGCACGCAACCTGGCCAGCCGCAGGGGAAAAGGGGGGGGACAAGAGAGCGGCCCCCCCTCCCTCCTGAACCGTACCAGGCCACATGCCCACAACATGGGGAGGATGTCCCCATGTTGATGGGGACAAGGGCCTCATCCCCACAACCCTTGCCCCGTGGTTGTGGGGGTCTGCGGGCGGGGGCTTATCGGAATCTGGAAGACCCCTTTAACAAAGGGGACCCCCAGATCCCGACCCCCCCTATGTGAATTGGTAATGGGTACTTTGTACCCCTACCATTTCACGAAGAAAGCGTATTTTTTTTAAAAAAAAAAACACACAAACACCTTGAAAAAGTCCTTTATTTAAAAAAAAAAAAACATTCCAGCGGTGAAATCCAGTGTCCCGCGGCGATCCCGATGTCCAGCGCTGTCCTTCATTGGTTGTGCCTGAGCGGACCTGATGGGGAACTCCCTCTCAGTATTTTAAATGTATAGACCCGCTCCTTCTGAAGTTCCCCATCAGGTCCGCTCAGCGGACCAGATGCGGAACATGAGAAGGGGCGGGTCTATACATGTATTACCAAAGTGAGAGCAGTTCCCCATCAGGTCCGCCCCCTCGGTATGTCGGACCCGCCTACATCATTGGCTTGAGCGGGGAACTTCCTTCACTGTGTAATTTAAATTTACATAGTGAAGGAAGTTCCCCGCTCAAGCCAATGACGTAGGCGGGTCCGACATACCTAGGGGGCGGACCTGATGGGGAACTGCTCTCACTTTGGTAATACATGTATAGACCCGCCCCTTCTCATGTTCCGCATCTGGTCCGCTGAGCGGACCTGATGGGGAACTTTAGAAGGGGCGGGTCTATACATTTAAAATACTGAGAGGGAGTTCCCCATCAGGTCCGCTCAGGCACAACCAATGAAGGACAGCGCTGGACATCGGGATCGCCGCGGGACACTGGATTTCACCGCTGGAATGTTTTTGTTTTTTTTTGTTTTTTAAATAAAGGACTTTTTCAAGGTGTTTGTGTGTTTTTTTTAAACATTTTTTTATGCTTTCTTCGTGAAATGGTAGGGGTACAATGTACCCCTTACCAATTCACATAGGGGGGGGGCCGGGATCTGGGGGTCCCCTTTGTTAAAGGGGTCTTCCAGATTCCGATAAGCCCCCCGCCCGCAGACCCCCACAACCACCGGGCAAGGGTTGTGGGGATGAGGCCCTTGTCCCCATCAACATGGGGACATCCTCCCCATGTTGAGGGCATGTGGCTTGGTACGGTTCAGGAGGGAGGGGGGCCGCTCTCTCGTCCCCCCCTTTTCCCCTGCGGCCGGCCAGGTTGCGTGCTCGGATAAGGGGTCTGGTATGGATTTTTAGGGGGACTCCACGCCATTTTTTTTTTAAATTTGGGGTGGAGTTCCCCTTAAAATCCATGCCAGATCTGAAGGGCCTGGAATGGATATTTGGGGGAACCCCACGTCAATTTTTTTTTAAATTTGCGGCGGGGTTCCCCTTAATATCCATTCCAGACCTGAAGGGCCTGGTAATTGAATTCTGGGGAACCCCCACGCTTTTTTTTTTTTTTTATCAATGACTTTTGTATGTATTGCCGGGAGCCGACAATTCATTAATAGCCGCGAGTCAGTTTTAAATGCATTTTTTTCTTTCAAAAATGACATTTTTTGCAGGGACAGTTCTAAGCACGGGAAACATGCGCCACTTTACATGCATATCATACACACCCCCCAGGTACGAAATTTAAAGGAATATTTCACTTTTATTTTTTCATTTTAAGCATTATTAAAATCACTGCTCCCGAAAAAACGGCCGTTTTTAAAACTTCTTTTTGCATTGATACATGTCCCCTGGGGCAGGACCCCGGTCCCCAAACACTTTTTAGGACAATAACTTGCATGTTAGCCTTTATAATTAACACTTTAGATTTCGAACGTTCGAGTCCATTGTATTTAATAGGGTTCTAAAGTTTACACGAACATTTTGTCTGTTCGCAGGTTCTGGTGCGAACCGAACAGGGGGGTGTTCGGCTCATCCCTGCTGCAGATGCCTTTATTAAAGAACACCAGCTTTAAAGGGTAGATACAGGTGTATATTGTGCTGGAGGCACACAACACACACTAACTCCTGCAGATGCCTTTATTAGAGAACACCAGCAAAAAAGGGTAGATACAGGTGTATACTGTGCTGTGCTGGAGGCACACAACACCCACTAACTCCTGCAGATGCCTGTATTAGAGAACACCAGCAATAAAGGGGAG
The DNA here is from genome assembly GCA_029206835.1 of Rana muscosa. Taxonomy (NCBI): domain Eukaryota; kingdom Metazoa; phylum Chordata; class Amphibia; order Anura; family Ranidae; genus Rana; species Rana muscosa. The sequence continues at coordinate 1,206,730,089 of CM055122.1, forward strand.
ATACAGGTGTATATTGTGCTGGAGGTTCACAACACCCACTAACTCCTACAGATGCCTTTACTAGAGAACACCAGCAAAAAAGGGTAGATACAGGTGTATACTGTGCTGTGCTGGAGGCACACAACACCCACTAACTCCTGCAGATTCCTGTATTAAAGAACACCAGCACTAAAGGGTAGATACAGGTGTATATTGTGCTGGAGGCACACAACACCCACTAACTCCTGCAGATGCCTTTATTAGAGAACACCAGCAAAAAAGGGTAGATACAGGTGTATACTGTGCTGTGCTGGAGGCACACAACACCCACTAACTCCTGCAGATGCCTTTATTAGAGAACACCAGCAAAAAAGGGTAGATACAGGTGTATACTGTGCTGTGCTGGAGGCACACAACACCCACTAACTCCTGCAGATGCCTGTATTAAAGAACACCAGCAATAAAGGGTAGATACAGGTGTATATTGTGCTGGAGGCACACAACACCCACTAACTCCTGCAGATGTCTTTATTAGAGAACACCAGCAAAAAAAGGGTAGATACAGGTGTATGCTGTGCTGTTCTGGAGGCACACAACACCCACTAACTCCTGCAGATGCCTGTATTAGAGAACACCAGTAGGGATGAGCTCGGTGTTTGAGTCGAACATACGTTCGACTCGAACATCGGCTGTTCGCACCAAATTCGATTGACGCGAACGGCCCACAATGCACTACGCCATCGCAGTGCAATCCAGGCGCTGTGATTGGCCAAGCATGCACTGTGACCCCGCATGCTTGGCCAATCACAGCGCCGGCAGTGAGGAGAGCCATAGTTGGCCACAGGCAGGATGCCTGTGGCCAATTATAGCTCATGGGGATTTAGTACACACCCCACACTATAAAAGGCCGCCAGCGTGGCGGCCTTGTGTAGTGTGTTTCGGTTCAGGGAGAGAGAAGGATAGGCAGGGACAGTGTCAGTGCTATTTGTTCATGTAACTTGTGTGCAGGGAGAGAGAAGGATAGGCAGGGACAGTGTCAGTGATATTCTTTGCTAAACCTTGTGTGCAGGGAGAGAGAAAGATAGGCAGGTACAGTGTCAGTGATATTCTTTGCTAAACCTTGTGTGCAGGGAGAGAGAAGGATAGGCAGGGGACAGTGTCAGTGTCATTTTTGCTAAGCCTCCTGCACAGTATACACCTGAAGCTAGCCGCTAGCCCTTATTGCTGTGTTTTCCTGTTGTGTAACACAGGCAGGCATCTGCAGCACTTACAGCGGGCGTAGTGTGCTTCCTGCAAAATATACACCTGAAGCTAGCCCTTATTGCTGGGTTTTCCTGTTGTGTAACACAGGCAGGCATCTGCAGCACTTACAGCGGGCGTAGTGTGCCTCCTGCACATTATACACCTGAAGCTAGCCCTTATTGCTCGTGGTTTTTTTTTTTGTGTTACACTAATAGTCATCTGCAGCACTTACAGCGGGTATAGTGTGCTTCCTGCAAAATATACACCTGAAGCTAGCCCTTATTGCTGTGTTTTCCTGTTGTGTAACACAGGCAGGCATCTGCAGCACTTACAGCGGGCGTAGTGTGCCTCCTGCACATTATACACCTGAAGCTAGCCCTTATTGCTGTGTTTTCCTGTTGTATAACACAGGCAGGCATCTGCAGCACTTACAGCGGGCGTAGTGTGCCTCCTGCACAGTATACACCTGAAGCTAGCCCTTATTGCTGTGTTTTCCTGTTGTGTAACACAGGCAGGCATCTGCAGCACTTACAGCGGGCATAGTGTGCCTCCTGCACAATATACACCTGAAGCTAGCCCTTATTGCTGTGTTTTCCTGTTGTGTAACACAGGCAGGCATCTGCAGCACTTACAGCGGGCGTAGTGTGCCTCCTGCACCGCATACACCTGAAGCTACCCCTTCTTGCTGGTTTTCCCATCTCCTTGCAGGCCATTAGAATGTCTGGAAGGCAAACAAGGAGAGGCAGATAGTCAGGAGCCAATAAAAAAGGGGAAGCAGGCTCTGTGTCTAGAGACAACAGTGCTGGTCGTGGACGCGGTGCATCGTCATCAGCACGTGGCCATGGGACACACTTGTCCTTATTTTTGGCAGCTGGACGTGTTGAGCCGCATCATGCCGAAGACTTGGTAGAGTGGATGACCAAGCCCTCCACATCCTTTCTCACCCAGGCTCAGGGTACTGGCAAAGCAGCTGCCAAAGCGTCCTCTTCCCTTGTATCAATGTCATCATCAGTCACTCCTTCCCTAGACCCACCGTGTCCTCCTGAGGAGTCCCCCGAACTGTTTGAGCACAGTGTTGGGTACATGCTCCAGGAGGATGCCCAGCGTTTCGAAGGGTCTGATGATGATACCCAGCTAGTGGAAGGCAGTAGCGTGAGAGCAGAGAGAGGGGATGCTCAAGAAGGACAGCAATCTGGCAGTCATGTTCCAGCAGCTGCAGCATACTGCCAGATTGGCTCCAGTGATGAGGAGGGAGGGGATGATGCAGTCACTGACTCCACGTGGGTGCCTGATAGGAGAGAGGATGAAGAGGAGGCACATCTCCAATGAGGCATGATGCCCTCGGGGGGGCCAGCGTAAGGGCAGCACACCGACTGAATCACACCGCAGAGCTCCGCCTGTGCAGGGCGCTGCCTCTGCCCGTTATTCCAAAAGTTCTTTGGTGTGGGCCTTTTTTGAGTTGAGTGCATCAGATCGCATCGCTGCTGTTTGCAACATATGTCTGAGGCGTATCTCGCGTGGCCAAAACATCAGCCGCTTGGGCACCACATGCTTGACCAGACATATGTTGACCTGCCATGCAGCTCGTTGGCAAGCGTATCTTAAAGACCCACACCAAAGAACAAAGCGGACCTCTCCTTGCTCCTCATCAGCTGGGATCTCCAACCCCACTGTACCTTCAGTTCTCTCTGAAACCTGCACTGAGAGGAATGCAGGTGTAGAATTAGGTGTGTCACAGCCAAGTACTTGCGGGCACTCTGTTAGCAGTACACAGACGTCCGATTCTAGCAGGCAAATTTCCCTGCCCCAGCTGCTGGACCGTCGAAAGAAGTTCACTCCCAGCCATCCACATGCCCAGCGGTTGAATGCTAGCTTGGCTAAATTGCTAGCAATTCAACTGCTGCCTTTTCAGTTGGTAGACTCTGCCCCCTTCCGTGAGTTTGTGCAATGTGCGGTTCCTCAGTGGCAGGTTCCCAAACGCCACTTTTTCTCACGGAAGGCGATTCCGGCTCTCTACCGGCATGTGGAAGGCAATGTCCATGCCTCGCTGGACAGGGCGGTCAGCGGTAAGGTGCATATTACCGCTGACTCATGGTCCAGCAGGCATGGACAGGGACGTTACCTTTCTTTTACCGCCCATTGGGTCACTCTTTTGGCAGCTGGGAAGGATGCAGGACAAGGTGCAGTAGTGTTGAAGGTTGTTCCGCCGCCACGCCTCCAAAATGCTACTACTGGTTGTTGTGACACACCTCTCTCCTCCTCTCTTCTTCTTCCTCCATGGCCTCTTCCTGTGCTTTGTCCTCGGAACCAGCGGTGCTCCGTAGGCGTTCAAGGGGCTACGCAAGTACGCAGGCAAAAAGATGCCATGCCGTGCTTGCGCTGGTGTGTTTGGGGGACAGGAGCCACACTGGGGCAGAGGTTCTGTCTGCTCTGCAGAGGCAGGCTGAGAGGTGGTTGACGCCACGCCAGCTTAAGCCAGGAATGGTGGTTTGCGACAATGGCACCAACCTCCTCTCCGCCCTCCGACAGGGACAACTGACCCATGTGCCCTGTGTGGCTCACGTCCTTAACCTGGTGGTGCAGCGGTTCTTGGGCCAGTACCAGGGCTTACAGGATGTCCTGAGGCAGGCCAGGAAAGTTTGTGTGCATTTCCCCAGATCATATAATGCCAGTGTTCGGCTGGCTGAGCTGCAAAAGGAGTTGAACCTGCCCAAGAACCGTCTTATATGTGACATGCCCACCAGGTGGAACTCAACGTTGGCCATGCTGCAGTGGCTGCACACGCAGCAGAGGGCCATCAATGAGTACCTGTGCGACTACGGCACCAGGACAGGGTCAGGGGAGCTCGTTTTTTTTTCACCACGCCAGTGGGGCATGATCAGGGATGCATGCACTGTCCTGGCACCATTTGAGGAGGCCACAAGGATGGTGAGCAGTGACAGTGCATGCATCAGTGACACTGTACATCTTGTCCACCTGTTGGAGCATACGCTGCGTGGAATAATGGACAGGGCACTTGAGGCAGAACAGAGGCAGGAAGAGGAGGACTTCCTTGCCTCTCAAGGCCCCCTTTACCCAGACAGTGTTCCTTCTGTCCCACCCATCACACAGGAAGAGGAGGAGGAGGAGGATTGTGTCAGCATGGAGGCGGAGCATGGCACTCATCATCAACAGCAGAAGTCTTTTAGGGATGATTAGGGATGATTTACAGTCCCAACAAACCCGTGAACTTGTACGGTTGGGAGGAGGTGGCTGCGGATCATGTCGTCCTTAGTGACCCAGAGGACTACGGACCGAATGCCTCAGCTAACCTATGCTGCATGGCCTCCCTGATCCTGCAAAGTCTGCGGAAGGATCCTCGTATTCTTCGGATCAAGGAGAGGGACCATTACTGGCTGGCCACTCTCCTTGATCCACGGTACAAGGGTAAGGTTGCGGACCTTATCTTGCCGTCGCAGAGGGAGCAGAGGATGAGACATCTCCGGGAGGCCTTGCAGAAAGGTCTGTGCAACGCGTTCCCAGAGACTGGGAGGTTACAAACTCCTGGTCCTGGACAACGAGTTGCTGAGGCTTCAGTCAGTAGCAGAAGGAGCGGTGGAGAAGGTGGCCGTCTGACCGATGCGTTCAGACAATTTTTTAGTCCGCAGCCCTAAGGTATGATCGGTTCCAGCAACCATCGCTAGCGCCTGATATACATGGTGCAGGAATACCTAGGGGCAAGGTCAGACTTGGACACCTTTCCCACCGAAAATCCTCTGGCTTACTGGGTGTTGAGGATGGATCACTGGCCAGAGCTTGCACAGTATGCAATTGAGCTACTGGCCTGTCCTGCATCCAGCGTTCTTTCGGAACGCACATTCAGTGCTGCTGGAGGCTTTGTCACGGATCACAGGGTGTGCCTGTCCACCGACTCGGTTGATCGACTGACCTTCATAAAGATGAACCAGTCTTGGATCACCACCAGCTACCAAGCACCTAAAGCTGATATAACAGAATAATTTATTTTCAAATGTCACATCCCTTCAAGACTGATGCTGAGGCTGAGTGACTATCCTGTTATGTTGACTGACTATCCTCCTCCTCCTCAATGATCCGATTCTTGATGATAGCTTGGAAGAACTTTTTTGTTTCTGGGTGCCGCCACCAGTGGCTAAGGCCCAATTTTTCAGCCCCTGTTTAACAGGGGAATGTAATTACAATTTTTGATGCAATGCTTTGCAGCAGGGCTCATTCCTGCACTCCAACTAGAGTATCTGGGAGAGGTTGCAGCGTCGTGGCACCAGCACCAATGCCTAAGGCCCAATTTTTCTGCCCCTGTTTAACAGGGGCGTGTAATTACAATTTTTGATGCAATACTTTGCAACAGGGCTCATTGCTGTGCTCCAAGTTCAGTATCTGTGAGGGGTTGCAGTGTTGTGGCACCAGTGCCTAAGGCCCAATTTTTCTGCCCCTGTTTAACAGGGGCATGTAATTACAATTCTTGATCTAATAATTCAGAGCAGGGCCCATTCATGCGCCCACCAAGAGTAACTGTGAGGGCTTACAGTGTTGTGACAACACCACCACCACCACCACCACCAAAGGCCCAATTTTTCAGCCCCTGTTCAACAGGGCCATGCAATTACAATTCTTGATCTAATAATTTACACGAGGGCCCATTCATGCGTCCACCAATAGTAACTGTGAGGGCTTACAGTGTTGTGGCACCAGCACCACCACCAAAGGCCCAATTTGTCCTACCACTGTTCAACAATGGCATGTAAATACAATTCCTGATATAATAGTTCACAGCAGGGCGTCCCAGCGCCCACCAAGAATAACTGTGAGGGCTCACAGTGTTGTGGCAACACCAACATGTAAGGGGCAAATTTCAGCAGAGTATGTACGGCAGGCCCCTACTTTCAAACATCCAACTTACAAACGACTCCTACTTGCAAACGGAAGGAGACAACAGGAAGTGAGAGGAAATCTACCCCAAGGAAGGGAAATTCTCTCCTGTAAGAGTTAATATGGGAAAAAGGTGTCTCCTCTCTACTGATGCTTTATCACCAATCCTTGTTTCAATAAAAACCCCACTTTTCAAAAACATTTGTCATTGGGACGGAAAGTGAGGTGAAATGTTCTGAACAAGGGGCACAGACAGCAAAACAAATGTTACAGGGGTGATAACCCTTCCCTATGTTTTCCAAAAAGCTTAAAAATAGATTTTTTAGCTGGAGCTACACTTAAACAATGTACGTGTTCAAAATTACAAACAGATTCTACTTAAGAACAAACCTACAGTCCCTGTCTTGTTTGCACCGCCTGTATACTGCTGTTCAGAGTATATAGGGCCTTTTTTATTTTGTGTGCAGGGTTCCCCTTAATATGCATACAAGACCCAAAGGGGCTGGTAATGGGCTGGGGTAGGGGGGGGGTGGAGGGCTGGTGGGGTAGCCATGCCATTTTTCTCAAAGATTTTCATCCATATTACCGGGACCAGACATGACATTAAAGCCGCAAGCAGTTTTAAATGGCCTTTTTTTCTGTTAGAAATGTCATTTTGTGCAGGGACAGTTCTAAACACGGGAAACAGATGCCACTTTACAGGCATACTTTATACACCCCCCAGGTACGATATTTAAAGTTCGGCTCATCCCTTAACACCAGCAATAAAGGGTAGATACAGGTGTATATTGTGCTGGAGGCACACAACACCCACTAACTCCTACAGATGCCTTTATTAGAGAACACCAGCAAAAAAGGGTAGATACAGGTGTATACTGTGCTGTGCTGGAGGCACACAACACCCACTAACTCCTGCAGATGCCTGTATTAAAGAACACCAGCAATAAATGGTAGATACAGGTGTATATTGTGCTGGAGGCACACAACACCCACTAACTCCTGCAGATGCCTTTATTAGAGAACACCAGCAAAAAAGGGTAGATACAGGTGTATACTGTGCTGTGCTGGAGGCACACAACACCCACTAACTCCTGCAGATGCCTGTATTAAAGAACACCAGCAATAAATGGTAGATACAGGTGTATATTGTGCTGGAGGCACACAACACCCACTAACTCCTGCAGATGCCTTTATTAAAGAACACCAGCAATAAAGGGTAGATACAGGTGTATATTGTGCTGGAGGCACACAACACCCACTAACTCCTGCAGGTGCCTTTATTAGAGAACACCAGCAAAAAAGGGTAGATACAGGTGTATACTGTGCTGTGCTGGAGGCACACAACACCCACTAACTCCTGCAGATGCCTGTATTAGAGAACACCAGCAATAAAGGGTAGATACAGGTGTATATTGTACTGAAGGCACACAACACCCACTAACTCCTGCAGATGCCTTTATTAAAGAACACCAGCAATAAAGGGTAGATACAGGTGTATATTGTGCTGGAGGCACACAACACACACTAACTCCTGCAGATGCCTTTATTAGAGAACACCAGCAAAAAAGGGTAGATACAGGTGTATACTGTGCTGTGCTGGAGGCACACAACACCCACTAACTCCTGCAGATGCCTGTATTAGAGAACACCAGCAATAAACGGTAGATACAGGTGTATATTGTCCTGGAGGCACACAACACCCACTAACTCCTGCAGATGCCTTTATTAGAGAACACCAGCAAAAAAGGGTAAATACAGGTGTATACTGTGCTGTGCTGGAGGCAAACAACACCCACTAACTCCTGCAGATGCCTGTATTGAAGAACACCAGGAATAAAGGGTAGATACAGGTGTATATTGTGCTGGAGGCACACAACACCCACTAACTCCTGCAGATGCCTTTATTAAAGAACACCAGCAATAAAGGGTAGATACAGGTGTATATTGTGCTGGAGGCACACAACACCCACTAACTCCTGCAGATGCCTTTATTAGAGAACACCAGCAAAAAAGGGTAGATACAGGTGTATACTGTGCTGTGCTGGAGGCACACAACACCCACTAACTCCTGCAGGTGCCTGTATTAGAGAACACCAGCAATAAAGGGTAGATACAGGTGTATATTGTGCTGGAGGCACACAACACCCACTAACTCCTGCAGATGCCTGTATTAGAGAACACCAGCAATAAAGGGTAGATACAGGTGTATACTGTGCTGTGCTGGAGGCACACAACACCCACTAACTCCTGCAGATGCCTGTTTTAAAGAACACCAGCAATAAAGGGTAGATAAAGGTGTATAGTGTGCTGGAGGCACACAACACCCACTAACTCCTGCAGATGCCTGTATTAGAGAATACCAGCAATAAACGGTAGATACAGGTGTATACTGTGCTGGAGGCACACAACACCCACTAACTCCTGCAGATGCCTGTATTAGAGAACACCAGCAATAAAGGGTAGATACAGGTGTATACTGTGCTGTGCTGGAGGCACACAACACCCACTAACTCCTGCAGATGCCTGTATTAGAGAACACCAGCAATAAACGGTAGATACAGGTGTATACTGTGCTGGAGGCACACAACACCCACTAACTCCTGCAGATGCCTGTATTAGAGAACACCAGCAATAATGGGTAGATACAGGTGTATACTGCGCTGGAGGCACACAACACCCACTAACTCCTGCAGATGCCTGAGAAAAGAACACACTGTCCCTGCCTATCTAGCTCTTTCCCTGCACGCCAGAACACACTACACAAGGCCGCCGCGCTGGCGGCCCTATATAGTGTGGGGCGTGTACTAAACCCCCTGAGCTATAATTGGCATCCTGCCTGTGACCAATTATGGCTCTCCTCGCTGCCGGCGCTGTGATTGGCCAAGCATGTGGGGTCACAGTGCATGCTTGGCCAATCATCAGCCAGCAATGCACTGCGACTGGCGCAGTGCATTGTGGGCCGTTCGTATCACATAAATTTGATGCGAACGGCCCACAAAGTTCTGGCTTTGTCGAACGGACGAACGGCCGATGTTCGATTCGAACATGGGTTCGAATCGAACACCGGGCTCATCCCTAGTCATGGCACATCTACATTCCAAATTTGGCACTTAAGATGGTTATGCACTATGCAATCTGATTGGCCAATATCTGTACAACTCGAGCTTTCGGCAAAATAGGTATTAGGAATACGCACTTAAGCAATTAATTCAAGTTTTTGGAAATCAAACAGGCTCTTGCCTAATCTAATTTTTGTAATTTTCAATTATTTTTTTTAAGATTGCAGTGTATGGTCACCTTTAAAGATCAAGATCTGAAAATATTAATTTATTGGGTTTAGAAACACTTTTTTGTTCTTTGTAATGTATTGAAAGATTTGTGTGAAAATAGAAAAAAAAAACATTTCAAAGATATATTAGAAGTAATAAGAATGAGATTAGCATCACAAGGGTTAATTAAGTGAGAACACGTACTAATTGCCTAACAAGACACATCCAATGAGATGGGCGTGCGCTATTATCAATGAGAAAAAAGCAGTTACCATGGCAACAGTTGCGTTGCGTGTCTGCGTGTGCCGATTCGCACGCCCAATCACTCATTTATCCGGCACACCAATTAAGGTATGAACCGGCACAGCGCAGTGTTCTTAGTAAATCAGCCTCTCTGTCTCTAAACATTTTCTGGTCAAACACTAACAATCCACAGTTGGCCTAAAAGTGTGGGTGATTGAGGGAATTCCTAATAGTTTACCTGCAGCAGAACGTTTGAAGCGTTTATGCCAACAGGAAACTTTCTGATATATTCCCTCAGTACTCTTACCCCCAGGGGGTTAAATGAGGAGATTGAAATACACGCCTTACTGTCAGGGCCGATCCTAGGGTCACCGACGCCTAGGTGCAGAAATATTTCTGGCACCCCCACATGGGCGTGGTCATCTTACCAACTCCTCCCCTTTACAAATGTTTCTATGGCAATGACTCAAACACAGAGATGCTCCCCTAAGAAGTCTTCGCTGGGGGCGTGTCCAAGATGGCGACGGGAGTGGACGTGTAGTGGCTGAGCTCCCGCTCTGATATCTGTTCTTACCTTCATCCTGCTGTGGAACAGTGCTTATTTCAGTATCTCTCGCCGCCTTGTGCCCTGGGGAATGCGCCGCAACAAAACCGGGAGCCAGAAGTGCCGTAATACCTCTGCTGCAGCTACACCGCCAAAGCCCGGGCCCAAGCCTTCTCCCTCTGCCTGCCACATGGCGGCTCAATCGGACTCCCCGCCGGATGGCGTGATACAGGCTGGCTCTACGGCATTTGAAGCCCTCATGCTGGCTATCACAACCTGCCAGTCTACCCTGACGGTAAAAATTGGCCACGTCCAGGAGGAGACTGCCCTTATACGCAGGGACCTGGATTCGTTTAGGGACCGGGTGTCGGAAGCGGAGAGACGGGTCTCTGACGTGGAAGACGCACAGAGGGGACACCATGCAGATCTCCAGTCCCTGAAGACCAGAGTCAAGGCTCTTGAGCACAGAGCAGAAGATGCCGAGAACCGTAACCGCCGTAACAATTTGCGGGTGCTGGGTCTGCCGGAGGGGGCGGAGGGTACGGACCCGGTCGCCTTCGTACCCTATCCCTGTATACCCCCTGTGGGGGAATCCCCTCCTCCCTCATCTCGACTCGGTCCCTGACCCGGTGGTATGGGCTTGACGGGGCATCCTTACCCTCCGGCATGTGATGCCGGGAGGCAGGACCCAGTCCTTTCGAGACCTGTCTAGAGCATTCCACCTCCCCGCCTCCCTGAGCTTTCGTTATTGCCAGCTACGACATGCCCTTACGTCTCAGTTCCCTGACCCGGTGACCCTCGACTCGGACCCGATCGAGCGACTACTGATCTCGGGGGTGATGGGGTAGCCTCTCTCTTCCCTTTACCTCCGACTCACGGTGGCCTATGACACAGACACGACTGATGTGCTGGCGAAATGGACTGCGGACATTCCCGACCTGGACGAGGAGACCTGGGAGGACTGTGTCTCTTCGTACTTGCCCTCTATGATCGCTTCTAGAGCTAGGTTCATACAACTGAAGTTCCTTCATAGGGCGTACTATACCCCGGTTGGGCTGGCCAGGATTTATCCTTCCAGGAGTCCGTTGTGTACCAGGTGTTTGGTGTCACCGGATTCCTTCTTCCATATGGTCTGGACCTGCCCTAAACTGGCTCCCTATTGGCGGGAGGTGGCGGAGGAGCTCTCGGATCGCTCCGATGTTGAGGTCCCGCTGGATCCGAGATTGTTCCTCCTCAGCTACCTGGGTGAGGTCGAGGGTGACCGATACGTTAAACTATGTATAACTTTTGCCCTCTTCTATGCTAGGAGGGAGATCCTGCTCCGTTGGAGGAGACCGGAGCTCCCTACTAAATCATCTTGGCTTGAGAATATTGCTAAGGTACTCCCTCTTTACAGGTTAACCTATGAGAGTAGGAACTGTTCTGCCAAATTTGGAAAGGTCTGGTCGGGCTGGGCCGACACGTCTGGCTGAGATTCCCTCCCACTCAGGGGCGGACTCCCCTGTTCACCTGGATGGGGCTGCCTGGCCTCCCCCCTCCGCTCCCCTCCCTATTTTTATCCTCCCCCTCCCCTTCCATCGCCCTCTATCCACTGGATTTCCCTTGGTTCTTCCCTTTGCTTTGGATGGAGGGGGATGATCACCAGTATGAAGGCGCACTGATGTTCCCCCTTGCTTGAATACCTTCTCCCACTGGTGTTGCTCTCACGAGTTCTGTACCCCCTTGTTGTTATTTCTATGTGCTATGCTGCCTGCTAAGGTGTATTGAGGTTAAAATGCAAATGTTACCCTTACTGTACTGTCATAACGGTGTATGTGTGTTTGTCTTTTAAAAAAATAAAAAAAAACTTTCTGTAAAAAAAAAAAGAAGTCTTCGCTACCCTGGGATGCTCCCATGATCTTTTATCAATAAAGAAAATACTTTAAGAGCGTAGACTAATGAGACCTGGAGGGGAACTTCTCTGATGCACACAGAGAGGGCTTCTGTTAGAAAGAGCCCCCAGACATAGTACAGGAGATGGTCAGAGACTGCAGAAATGATACAGGAGATGGTCAGAGACTGTAGACATGATACAAGAGACGGTCAGAGACTGGATATATAGTACAGGATACGGTCAGAAACTGCAGTTCCTATGGACGTTAGTAGATAATCGGCCCTCTCACCTGACCCAGCAATACAGCAATAACGGTTCCTCTGATCAGGAGTTGGCTCACTCTGAATTGCCCGTGGCGACTCCGCTGGGTAGAGCCCAGATCTGTATTCTGGCAATGACTACATTCCTTTCTCCGCCAGGGATGGCACTAGTCTGTGTGGCTTTCACTCTGGTGGAGCAGGGCAGCGGGGTTCTCTCTCTGATGATGTTCTCTCCTCACTGTCCTCTCCCTCTGGAGTCCTGGGTGCACTTCCCTGACAGCTTTCCCAGGCTCCTGGCTCTCTCTCTCTCTCCCATTCAGCTGGGCATGCTGTGTGGGCTGCAGTTTCTGTGTTACAGTGGGGCTGCCAGTCCTCAGGACTATATGTCCCACAATCCTCTTCTCTGCTCCTTTTCTATTCTATTTCTTCCCTGGTCGATATGAAGGGGGGGGAAGAAACATAGTGGGCGGCTGTGCTGGCAAGCCCCGCTCACTAGTACAGCATCGCGCCCGAGGAGGAAGGGGGAGAGAAGAGCCCGCAGCTGCAGTGGCGTCACTAGGGTTGGTGTCACCCGGTGCGTTAAAACATGGTGTCTCCCCCCTTCCACCACCTATAGTCGCCCCTCAGTACAGACCCCCTCCACTAAGTATAGACCCCCTCAGTCAGTGCAGACTCCCCTCTAAGTATAAACCCCTCCCTAAGTACAGACCCACCTCCATCAGTATAGACCCCCCAGGACAAACCACCCCCCTCCATTAGTACAGTCCACCCCCTCCATTAGTACAGAGCCCCCTCTAGTAGTACAGACCCCCCCAGGACAACCCCCCTCCATTAGTACAGACCCCCAGGACAAACCAATCCCCCTCCATTAGTACAGACCCCCAAGGGCAACCCCCCTCCATTAGTACAGACTCCCCAGGACAAACCCCCCCATTAGTACAGACCCCCAGGACAAACCCCCCATTAGTACAGACTCCCCAGGACAAACCCCCCCATTAGTACAGACCCCCCAGGACAAACCCCCCATTAGTACAGACCCCCCAGGACAAACCCCCCATTAGTACAGACTCCCAAGGACAAACCCCCTATTAGTACAGACTCCCCCCAGGACAAACCCCCCCATTAGTACAGATTCCCCCCAGGACAAACTGTCTCCATTAGTACAGACACCCCCAGGACAAACCCCCTCTCCATTAGTACAGACACCCCCAGGACAAACCCCCCTCTCCATTAGTACAGACCCCCCAGGACAAGCCCCCCATTAGTAAAGACCCCCAGGACAAACCCCCCATTAGTACAGACTCCCCCAGGACAAACCCCCCTTTAGTACAGACCCCTCCAGGACAAATCCCCCCATTAGTACAGACTCCCCCCAGGAAAAACCCCCCCATTAGTACAGACTCCTTCCAGGACAAACCCTCCCTCCATTAGTACAGACCCCCCAGGACAAACCCCCCTCTCCATTAGTACAGACCCCCCCAGGACAACCCCCCATTAGTACAGACTCCCCCCAGGACAAACCCCCCCTCCATTAGTACAGACCCCTCCAGGACAACCCCCCTTCCATTAGTACAGACCCCCTCAGGACAAACCACCCCCCCTCCATTAGTACAGACCCCTCCAGGACAACCCCCCATTAGTACAGACTCCCCCCAGGACAACTCCCCTACATTAATACAGACCCCGCCAGGACATACCCCCCCAGGACCTCCCCCCTCCATTAGTACAGACCCCCCCAGGACAATCCCTCTCCATTAGTACAGACCCCCAGGACAAACCACCCCCTCTCCATTAGTACAGACCCCCAGGACAAACCCCCCCATTAGTGCAGACTCCCCAAGACAAACCCCCCATTAGTACAGACACCCTAGGACAAACCCCCATTAGTACAGACTCCCCCCAGGACAAACCCCCCGCCCCCTCCATTAGTAAAGACTCCCCCAAGGACAAAACCCCCCAATTAGTACAGACTCCCCCCAGGACAAACCCCCCATTAGTACAGATCCCCCAGGACAAACTCCCACTTAAGTACTGACCCCGCCCCTCCATTAGTACACACCCCCCTGGACAAACCCCCCCATTAGTACAGACCCCCCCAGGACAAACCTCCCCTTCCATTACGGTACATAAAAACACCCGGCGGCAGCTGGAGAGGAGAGGACAGTGTGCAGCCGCGCCGCCCGGGTGGAGCACAGATCGCAGCAGGCAGGAGTTTTAGACACAGAGAGGAGGAGGAGAACACGTGTCAGGCACGGTCCGTGCAGTCCACCCCCTCAGCGACGTCACTGTGCGGCTAGTCTCTCTCCACACAGAGACAGCTGCTCCGATCTCCGGCGGCTGCTTCACTCTCCTCCTCTGACAGGAGGAGGGAGGGGGGACGGGCTTAGGCCTGGAAAACACAGCGACGGCGGCGGTGACCGACGGGGAGAACTGCGTCTAGACACGGACAAGGAGAGGAGGAGGAGGATGGAGGGGAGCACTCTGGCTCTTCAGCGCCCCCACCTCTGTGGCGCCTGGGTGAAATGCATCCCGTGCACCTGCGTAGGATCGGCCCTGCATACTGTAAAATCTATTAGGTATCTGTACTGATAATGTTTGATCACTTGTCAGTTTCCTGTTTCTCTTAAATCTTCTCATCATTCCTTACAGCAGACCCTTATGGTCACACATATCCTGGACATCGTTTAGTTCATTACTCAATCTTGGGGGTGGTGGTTCTGAGATAGTAAGTAAGTAAACACATACAGTAATTTAAAGGTGTTCCCATGCATATATTTTTATGTATATCATTTTATACATTAGATTCCTTTTATATATCATTTAATACATCCTTTTCTATGTGCTAATTTCAGATATAATTGATGTATATCTACATATATATTATTCATCTCTATTTATTCCTCCATTTACCCTTAACATTTGTCTGTTTCCTTTTCCTTTCCATCTCCCCTACCTCCTCTTCCCTCCACCCCCCTTCCCCCCTCTCTCCTTTTCCCTCTCCCTCCCCTTACCTACTTATATGAGTTAATGAAAGATTTTTTATTTATTTATACATTTAATTCTAGCAATGTTGTTATACATCATCAATACATATATATATATATATATATATATATATATATATATATATATATATATATATATTAGGGGTGCAGAATTTAATCGCTGCATCGCGATTCGGGTGTCCCTGATGCGGCATCGATGCATGCATGCGACCCGAAAAATCGATGTCTGGTGACGTCATCCCGGCTTGCCCCGCCCCTCCCGGGAGAGTGCTCCGAGCGTGTCTGTCAAAATAACTGTGTTGTTATTGTAGCGCCCCTCCCAATATTTGGGGACGCTATGCATAAATTTAAGGGTAGTCTGAGCTAGTAATTGGGCTTAGACCAATTGATTGTTCTAAATTTGCTTCTGCTCTGGGTGTGATACTGCCTAGCAGCAATGTTCCCTATTCGCCTGTAGGTGGCACTGCCACCACTGGCCCAGGTTGAGCTACAGGGGGTATCACAACACCTTGGGTGTCTTCTCTTGGCAGCCGTGCTGTGGGCGTGGTTGATCCGCTGTGCATGCTGGGAGGGGGTACATAATGGGCATACGCCATTAATTTTCATTTGTTCCATTGGGCCTGGAGAGTGTGCGCGCCTCGTGGCCTGTATGGCACGGGGTGCGTGTGTGTGTGTTCCAGCCTCGGGCACCTTCAGCCCGAGGCTGCATCGCTGAATGGTAGGCCCGGCTCTACTGGCCGGGGCCTATGCCTTAAGAAAGGATTCCAAGCTACCCACCTGCGGGGAGCCTTCTCTTAGGAAAGGAGACCAGGGGAGGATCTGCCCCAGAGGAGACCAGCGACGGTACTGCTGTCTCGGGAGGAGGCCTGGGACTCAACTAAAGAGGGATCCATTATTACAAGCCCTGCAATACGCCGATCTGGCATAGAGGATCTCTCTCTATTGCTTGGCCGGGAGGTTCGGGACTTTGATAATCCTGTGGCAGAGGATTCCTGATTGTATCCCTAGTTCTCAGATAAATTGATTTGTGCTTCATCCCGGCTGCTAGGACCAGTGAACGGAACTATCCGGATGAGCAATACCCACTCAGGCTTGAGTGGCGACGTTGTGATTTTAGTGCTGCGTGCCTGAACCTTCCCTTGTTCTTCTCTCATTTCCTGCTTTCCTCTCAAGTTCCATCAGCAAAGTAAATAAAGCCTGAATGTTTGGGTTTTACATCTGTGTGGACATTGGCCTTTCTAGAGACTTTCTATATCCTGACAACGAAAGCCTTGGAGGTAGTTTGCATGACCTAAAACAAAACCAGCAGCCCGATCTCGGAGAGGGGGGTATCGCTACATAATAAAGGCAGAGTTATAATCCATTAAGTGGTGACCGCTGTATGTGCTTTTTAAAATATATACAGCTTCATACCTCATTTCTTAGTCTGTGTATAACTGTATATGCCACTCATGTGACTGCCCGGTCCGGCCCGCCTCTCTCCTCTGACGTCTCTCCTGACGCAGGCCCCGCCCGCCTCTCTTCTGATCAGATAGCTACAGTCGGTCTGCGGGGCTGAGAACTCCCCCTGATGTCAGGAGAGACGAGAGAGTTACCGGGCAGTCACATGAGCGGCATATACAGTTACACACACACTAAAATGAGGTATGAAGCTGCATATATTTTAAAATGCACATACAGCTTGGCACTTAATGGATTATAACTCTGCATTTATTACCACACAGGTTTTAACAGCAGTATGTAGAGTAGGGATGAGCTCGGTGTTCGAGTCGAACATAGGTTCGACTCGAACATCAGCTGTTCGCGCGTTCGGCGAACAACGAACGATTTGGGCCGTTCGCGCCAAATTCGAGTGACGCGAACGGCCCACAATACACTGCGCCATCGCAGTGCAATCCTGGCGCTGTGATTGGCCAAGCATGCACTGTGACCCCGCATGCTTGGCCAATCACAGCGCCGGCAGCGAGGAGAGCAATGATTGGCCACAGGCAGGATGCCTGTGGCCAAATATTGCTGAGGGGGTTTAGTACATGCCCCACACTATAAAAGGCCGCCAGCGCGGCGGCCTCGTGTAGTGTGTTCCGGCGCAGGGAAAGAGAAGGATAGGCAGGGACAGTGTCATATTTTTTCTTTGCTAAACCTTGTGTGTAGGGACAGAGAAGGATAGGTAGGGAGAGTGTCAGTGTCATATTCTTTGCTAAACCTTGTTTGTAGGGACAGAGAAGGATAGGCAGGGAGAGTGTCAGTTTCATATTCTTTGCTAAACCTTGTGTACTGAACCATATTGCTAAACCTTGTGTGTAGGGACTAGGGATGAGCTTCGAGTTCGAGTCGAACTCATGTTCGACTCGAACATTGCCTGTTCGCCCGTTCGCTGAACAGCGAACAAATTGGGGTGTTCGCGGCAAATTCGAAAAATCTATGGGAGAAATCTAAAGTGCTAATTATAAAGGCTTATATGCAAGTTATTGTCCTAAAAAGTGTTTGGGGACCCGGGTCCTGCCCCAGGGGACATGTATCAATGCAAAAAGAAGTTTTAAAAACGGCCGTTTTTTTGGGAGCAGTGATTTTAATAATGCTTAAAAATAAAAGTGAAATATTCCTTTAAATTTCGTACCTGGGGGGTGTGTATGATATGCATGTAAAGTGGCGCATGTTTCCCGTGCTTAGAACTGTCCATGCAAAAAATGTCATTTTTGAAAGAAAAAAATGCATTTAAAACTGACTCGCGGCTATTAATGAATTGTCGGCTCCCGGCAATACATACAAAAGTCATTGATAAAAAAAAAAAAAAAAAGCGTGGGGGTTCCCCAGAATTTAATTACCAGGCCCTTCAGGTCTGGAATGGATATTAAGGGGAACCCCGCCGCAAATTTAAAAAAAAATTGACGTGGGGTTCCCCCAAATATCCATTCCAGGCCCTTCAGATCTGGCATGGATTTTAAGGGGAACTCCACCCCAAATTTAAAAAAAAAATGGCGTGGAGTCCCCCTAAAAATCCATACCAGACCCCTTATCCGAGCACGCAACCTGGCCAGCCGCAGGGGAAAAGGGGGGGGACAAGAGAGCGGCCCCCCCTCCCTCCTGAACCGTACCAGGCCACATGCCCACAACATGGGGAGGATGTCCCCATGTTGATGGGGACAAGGGCCTCATCCCCACAACCCTTGCCCCGTGGTTGTGGGGGTCTGCGGGCGGGGGGCTTATCGGAATCTGGAAGACCCCTTTAACAAAGGGGACCCCCAGATCCCGGCCCCCCCTATGTGAATTGGTAATGGGTACTTTGTACCCCTACCATTTCACGAAGAAAGCGTATTTTAAAAAAAAAAAAAAACACACAAACACCTTGAAAAAGTCCTTTATTTAAAAAAAAAAAAAACATTCCAGCGGTGAAATCCAGTGTCCCGCGGCGATCCCGATGTCCAGCGCTGTCCTTCATTGGTTGTGCCTGAGCGGACCTGATGGGGAACTCCCTCTCAGTATTTTAAATGTATAGACCCGCTCCTTCTAAAGTTCCCCATCAGGTCCGCTCAGCGGACCAGATGCGGAACATGAGAAGGGGCGGGTCTATACATGTATTACCAAAGTGAGAGCAGTTCCCCATCAGGTCCGCCCCCTCGGTATGTCGGACCCGCCTACGTCATTGGCTTGAGCGGCAGAGGCGTACTAAGTGGGGGGCGGGGGGGCGGACCGCCACGGGTGACAGACACTGGGGGGGTGTCAGGCCGGCGCCCCCCCCCCCCGCGGCCGAAATGAAGACAGCGGGGCGGACGGGTTTAAGCCGCGGCACCGATCGCCAGGAAGAACACACATAGCCTGTAGAGGCTTTGCAAGAAGAGAGGGGGGGGTCACGAGCCGAGTGACACCCGCAGCGATCCCCCTCTCTCGTTGCCGCGCCGTGGCTCTGTTCAGTCTCGGGTGAGTCCCGAGCAGAGTGAAGCCGCCTCCCCCTCCTCCTCCCTACACAGGGGGAGGGGACCCGTCCGTCACCTGACCAGTTCAAGTGTGCATGTCCCGCGCTTATCGTCAGACTGAGGTACATTATGTGTCTGTACTGTGGGGGGGTCTGTACTGTGTGGGGGCCGGGGGTCTGCACTGTAGGGAGGTCTGCACTGTGGGTGGGGGTCTGCACTGTGGGGGTGGTCTGCACTGTGGGGGTGGTCTGCACTGTGGGGGTGTCTGTATTGTGGGGGGGTCTGTACTGTGGGGGGCTGCACTGTAGGGGTGTCTGTACTGTGGGGGTGTCTGTATTGTAGGGGGTGTCTGTACTGTGGGGGGGGTCTGTACTGTGTGGGGGTCGGGGGTCTGCACTGTAGGGAGGTCTGCACTGTGGGTGGGGGTCTGCACTGTGGGGGTGGTCTGCACTGTGGGGGTGTCTGTACTGTGGGGGGCTGTACTGTGGGGGTGTCTGTACTGTGGGGGGCTGTACTGTGGGGGTGTCTGTACTGTGGGGGGTGTCTGTATTGTAGGGGGTGTCTGTACTGTGGGGGGGTCTGTACTGTGTGGGGGCCGGGGGTCTGCACTGTAGGGAGGTCTGCACCGTGGGTGGGGGTCTGCATCGTGGGGGGGTTTGCACTGTGGGGGGCTGCACTGTAGGGGTGTCTGTACTGTGGGGTGTCTGTATTGTAGGGGGTGTCTGTACTGTGGGGGGGTCTGTACTGTGTGGGGGCCGGGGGTCTGCACTGTAGGGAGGTCTGCACCATGGGTGGGGGTCTGCACTGTGGGGGGGTTTGCACTGTGGGGGTGGTCTGCACTGTGGGGGTGTCTGCACTGTGGGGTTGTCTGTACTGTGGGGGGTGTCTGCACTGTAGGGGGTGTCTGCACTGTGGGGGGGTCTGTACTGTGTGGGGGTCTGCACTGTGTGGGGGTCTGTACTGTGGGGGGCTGTGTAATGTAAAGGGGTCCAGAGGTGTAAGGGTGCTGTGTAATGTAAAGGGGTCCAGAGGTGCAGGGTGCTGTGTAATGTAAAGGGGTCCAGAGGTGCAGGGTGCTGTGTAATGTAAAGGGGTCCAGAGGTGCAGGGTGCTGTGTAATGTAAAGGGGTCCAGAGGTGCAGGGTGCTGTGTAATGTAAAGGGGTCCAGAGGTGCAGGGTGCTGTGTAATGTATAGGGGTCCAGAGTGCAGTGTAATGTAAAGGGGTCCAGAGGTGAAGGGTGCTGTGTAATGTAAAGGGGTCCAGAGGTGCAGGGTGCTGTGTAATGTAAAGGGGTCCAGAGGTGCAGGGTGCTGTGTAATGTATAGGGGTCCAGTGTGCAGTGTAATGTAAAGGAGTCCAGAGGTGCAGGTTGCTGTGTAATGTATAGGGGTCCAGAGCTGCAAGGGGCTGTGTACTGTATAGGGGTCCAGAGGTGCAGGGTGCTGTGTAATGTATAGGGGTCCAGTGGTGCAGGGTGCTGTGTAATGTATAGGGGTCCAGTGGTGCAGGGTGCTGTGTAATGTAAAGGGGTCCAGAGGTGCAGGGTGCTGTGTAATGTAAAGGGGTCCAGAGGTGCAGTTGTGGAGAGGGGGTACACAGTAATGACAAAGAGATATTGAAGGATACAGAGGTATGCAGGGGGCACAGTGGGGTGTTTTTACATTTTAATGTGGGGGGGGTGCCAGATATAGGATCCGCCCCGGGTGCCAAATACTCTAGGTACGCCCCTGTTGAGCGGGGAACTTCCTTCACTGTGTAATTTAAATTTACATGAAGTGAAGGAAGTTCCCCGCTCAAGCCAATGATGTAGGCGGGTCCGACATACCGAGGGGGCGGACCTGATGGGGAACTGCTCTCACTTTGGTAATACATGTATAGACCCGCCCCTTCTCATGTTCCGCATCTGGTCCGCTGAGCGGACCTGATGGGGAACTTTAGAAGGGGCGGGTCTATACATTTAAAACACTGAGAGGGAGTTCCCCATCAGGTCCGCTCAGGCACAACCAATGAAGGACAGCGCTGGACATCGGGATCGCCGCGGGACACTGGATTTCACCGCTAGAATGTTTTTTTTTTTTTTAAATAAAGGACTTTTTCAAGGTGTTTGTGTGTTTTTTTTAAACATTTTTTTACGCTTTCTTCGTGAAATGGTAGGGGTACAATGTACCCCTTACCAATTCACATAGGGGGGGCCGGGATCTGGGGGTCCCCTTTGTTAAAGGGGTCTTCCAGATTCCGATAAGCCCCCCGCCCGCAGACCCCCACAACCACCGGGCAAGGGTTGTGGGGATGAGGCCCTTGTCCCCATCAACATGGGGACATCCTCCCCATGTTGAGGGCATGTGGCCTGGTACGGTTCAGGAGGGAGGGGGGCCGCTCTCTCGTCCCCCCCCTTTTCCCCTGCGGCTGGCCAGGTTGCGTGCTCGGATAAGGGGTCTGGTATGGATTTTTAGGGGGACTCCACGCCATTTTTTTTTAATTTGGGGTGGAGTTCCCCTTAAAATCCATGCCAGATCTGAAGGGCCTGGAATGGATATTTGGGGGAAACCCACGTCAATTTTTTTTTAAATTTGCGGCGGGGTTCCCCTTAATATCCATTCCAGACCTGAAGGGCCTGGTAATTGAATTCTGGGGAACCCCCACGCTTTTTTTTTATTTTTTTATCAATGACTTTTGTATGTATTGCCGGGAGCCGACAATTCATTAATAGCCGCGAGTCAGTTTTAAATGACTTTTTTTCTTTCAAAAATGACATTTTTTGCAGGGACAGTACTAAGCACGGGAAACATGCGCCACTTCACATGCAAATCATACACACCCCCCAGGTACGAAATTTAAAGGAATATTTCACTTTTATTTTTTCATTTTAAGCATTATTAAAATCACTGCTCCCGAAAAAACGGCCGTTTTTAAAACTTTTTTTTGCATTGATACATGTCCCCTGGGGCAGGACCCGGGTCCCCAAACACTTTTTAGGACAATAACTTGCATATTAGCCTTTATAATTAACACTTTAGATTTCGAACGTTCGAGTCCATTGTATTTAATAGGGTTCTAAATTTCACACGAACATTTTGTCTGTTCGCAGGTTCTGGTGCGAACCGAACAGGGGGGTGTTCGGCTCATCCTTGGTAGGGACAGACAAGGATAGGCAGGGAGAGTGTCAGTGTCATATTCTTTGCTAAACCTTGTGTGCTGAACCATATTGCTAAACCTTGTGTGTAGGGACAGACAAGGATAGGTAGGGAGAGTGTCAGTGTCATATTCTTTGCTAAACCTTGTTTGTGGGGACAGAGAAGGATAGGCAGGGAGAGTGTCAGTGTCATATTCTTTGCTAAACCTTGTGTGCTGAACCATATTGCTAAACCTTGTGTGTAGGGACAGACAAGGATAGGCAGTCGAGAGTGTCAGTGTCATAATCTTTGCTAAACCTAGTGTGCTGAACCATATTGCTAAACCTTGTGTGTAGGGACAGACAAGGATAGGCAGTCGAGAGTGTCAGTGTCATAATCTTTGCTAAACCTAGTGTGCTGAACCATATTGCTAAACCTTGTGTGTGTGTAGGGACAGACAAGGATAGGCAGTCGAGAGTGTCAGTGTCATAATCTTTGCTAAACCTAGTGCGCTGAACCATATTGCTAAACCTTGTGTGTAGGGACAGACAAGGATAGACAGTCGAGAGTGTCAGTGTCATAATCTTTGCTAAACCTAGTGTGCTGAACCATATTGCTAAACCTTGTGTGTAGGGACAGACAAGGATAGGCAGTCGAGAGTGTCAGTGTCATAATCTTTGCTAAACCTAGTGCGCTGAACCATATTGCTAAACCTTGTGTGTAGGGACAGACAAGGATAGGCAGTCGAGAGTGTCAGTGTCATAATCTTTGCTAAACCTAGTGTGCTGAACCATATTGCTAAACCTTGTGTGTAGGGACAGACAAGGATAGGCAGTCGAGAGTGTCAGTGTCATAATCTTTGCTAAACCTAGTGCGCTGAACCATATTGCTAAACCTTGTGTGTAGGGACAGACAAGGATAGGCAGTCAAGAGTGTCAGTGTCATAATCTTTGCTAAACCTAGTGTGCTGAACCATATTGCTAAACCTTGTGTGTAGGGACAGACAAGGATAGGCAGTCGAGAGTGTCAGTGTCATAATCTTTGCTAAACCTAGTGCGCTGAACCATATTGCTAAACCTTGTGTGTAGGGACAGACAAGGATAGGCAGTCGAGAGTGTCAGTGTCATAATCTTTGCTAAACCTAGTGCGCTGAACCATATTGCTAAACCTTGTGTGTAGGGACAGACAAGGATAGGCAGTCGAGAGTGTCAGTGTCATAATCTTTGCTAAACCTAGTGCGCTGAACCATATTGCTAAACCTTGTGTGTAGGGACAGACAAGGATAGGCAGTCGAGAGTGTCAATGTCATAATCTTTGCTAAACCTAGTGCGCTGAACCATATTGCTAAACCTTGTGTGTAGGGACAGACAAGGATAGGCAGTCGAGAGTGTCAGTGTCATAATCTTTGCTAAACCTAGTGCGTTGAACCATATTGCTAAACCTTGTGTGTAGGGACAGACAAGGATAGGCAGTTGAGAGTGTCAGTGTCATAATCTTTGCTAAACCTAGTGTGCTGAACCATATTGCTAAACCTTGTGTGTAGGGACAGACAAGGATAGGCAGTCGAGAGTGTCAGTGTCATAATCTTTGCTAAACCTAGTGTGCTGAACCATATTGCTAAACCTTGTGTGTAGGGACAGACAAGGATAGGCAGTCGAGAGTGTCAGTGTCATAATCTTTGCTAAACCTAGTGCGCTGAACCATATTGCTAAACCTTGTGTGTAGGGACAGACAAGGATAGGCAGTCGAGAGTGTCAGTGTCATAATCTTTGCTAAACCTAGTGTGCTGAACCATATTTCTAAACCTTGTGTGTAGGGACAGACAAGGATAGGCAGTCGAGAGTGTCAGTGTCCTATTCTTTGCTAAACCTTGTGTGCAGGGAGAGAGAAGGATAGGCAGGGGACAGTGTCAGTGTCATTGTTGCTAAGCCTCCTGCACAGTATACACCTGAAGCTAGCCCTTATTGCTGTTTTTTCCTGGTGTGTTACACTGACAGGCATTTGCAGCACTTACAGCGGGCGGAGTGTGCTTCCTGCAAAATAAACACCTGAAGCTACCCCTTATTGCTGGTTTTCCCATCTCCCTGCAGGCCATTAGAATGTCTGGAAGGCAAACAAGGAGAGGCAGACAGTCAGGAGCCAATAAAAGAGGGCAAGCAGGCTCTGTGTCTGGGGGCAACAGTGCTGGTCGTGGACGCGGTGCATTGTCATCAGCACATGGCCATGGGACACGCTTGTCCTTCTTTTCGGCAGCTGGACATGTTGAGCCACATCATGCCGAAGACTTGGTAGAGTGGATGACCAAGCCCTCCTCATCCTCCTCATCCTCTCTCACCCAGGCTCAGGGTACTGGCAAAGCAGCTGCCAAAGCGTCCTCTTCCCTGGTATCAATGTCATCATCAGTCACTCCTTCCCTAGACCCACCATGTCCTCCTCCTGAGGAGTCCCCCGAACTGTTTGAGCACAGTGTTGGGTACATGCTCCAGGAGGATGCCCAGTGTTTCGAAGGGTCTGATGATGATACCCAGCTAGAGGAAGGCAGTAGCGTGAGAGCAGAGAGAGGGGATGCTCAAGAAGGACACCAATCTGGCAGTCATGTTCCAGCAGCTGCAGCATACTGCCAGATTGGCTCCAGTGATGAGGAGGGAGGGGATGATGAGGTCACTGACTCCACGTGGGTGCCTAATAGGAGAGAGGAGGAGGAGGAGGATGAGGAGGAGGCACATCTCCAACGAGGCAGGATGCCCTTGGGTGGCCAGCGTAAGGGCAGCACACTGACGGAATCACACCGCAGAGCTCCGCCTGTGCAGGGCGCTGCCTCTGCCCGTTATTCAAAAAGTTCTTTGGTGTGGGCCTTTTTTGAGGCGAGTGCATCAGATCGCACAGCTGCTGTTTGCAACATATGTCTCAAGCGTATATCGCGTGGCCAAAACATCAGCCGCTTGGGCACCACATGCTTGACCAGACATATGTTGACCTGCCATGCAGCTCGTTGACAAGCCTACCTTAAAGACCCACACCAAAGAACAAAGTGGACCTCTCCTTGCACCGCATCAGCTGGGATCTCCAACCCCACTATACCTTCAGTCCTCTCTGAAACCTGCACTGAGAGGAATGAAGGTGTAGAATTAGGTGTGTCACAGCCAAGTACTTGCGGCCACTCTGCTAGCAGTACACCGACGTCCGATTCTAGCAGGCAAATTTCCCTGCCCCGGCTGCTGGACCGTCGAAAGAAGTTCATTCCCAGCCATCCACATGCCCAGCGGTTGAATGCTAGCTTGGCTAAATTGCTAGCGCTTCAACTGCTGCCTTTTCAGTTGGTAGTCTCGGCCCCCTTCCGTGAGTTTGTGCAATGTGCGGTTCCTCAGTGGCAGGTTCCCAAACGCCACTTTTTCTCACGGAAGGCGATTCCGGCTCTCTACCGGCATGTGGAAAGCAATGTCTTGGCCTCGCTGGACAGGGCGGTCAGCGGTAAGGTGCATATTACCGCTGACTCATGGTCCAGCAGGCATGGACAGGGACGTTACCTTTCTTTCACGGCCCATTGGGTCACTCTTTTGGCAGCTGGGAAGGATGCAGGACAAGGTGCAGTAGTGTTGGAGGTTGTTCCACCGCCACACCTCCAAAATGCTACTACTGGTTGTGACACACCATCAATGAGTACCTGTGCGACTACGGCACCAGGACAGGGTCAGGGGAGCTCGGGTTTTTTTCACCACGCCAGTGGGGCATGATCAGGGATGCATGCACTGTCCTGGCACCATTTGAGGAGGCCACGAGGATGGTGAGCAGTGCAAGTGCATGCATCAGTGACACTGTACCTCTTGTCCACCTGTTGGAACATACGCTGCATGGAATAATGGACAGGGCACTTGAGGCAGAACAGAGGCAGGAAGAGGAGGACTTCCTTGCCTCTCAAGGCCCCCTTTACCCAGACAGTGTTCCTTCTGTCCCACCCATCGCACAGGAAGAAGAGGAGGAGGAGGAGGAGGATTGTGTCAGCATGGAGGTGGAGCCTGGCACTCAGCATCATCAGCAGCAGTCTTTTAGGGATGATTTACAGTCCCAAGAAACCAGTGGACTTGTACGTGGCTGGGAGGAGGTGGCTGCGGATCATGTCGTCCTTAGTGACCCAGAGGACTCCGGACTGAATGCCTCAGCTAACCTACGCTGCATGGCCTCCCTGATCCTGCAAAGTCTGCGGAAGGATCCTCGTATTCTTCGGATCAAGGAGAGGGACCATTACTGGCTGGCCACTCTCCTTGATCCACGGTACAAGGGTAAGGTTGCGGACCTTATCTTACCATCGCAGAGGGAGCAGAGGAAAGAGACAACTCCGGGAGGCCTTGCAGAAAGGTCTGTGCAACGCGTTCCCAGAGACTGGGAGGTTACAAACTCCTGGTCTTGGACAACGAGTTGCTGAGGCTTCGGTCAGTCAAAGAAGGAGCGGTGGGGAAGGTGGCCGCCTGACCGAAGCGTTCAGACAATTCTTTAGTCCGCAGCCCCAAGGTATGATCGGTTCCAGCAACCATCGCCAGCGTCTGATATACATGGTGCAGGAATACCTAGGGGCAAGGTCAGACTTGGACACCTTCCCCACCGAAAATCCTCTGGCTTACTGGGTCTTGAGGATGGATCACTGGCCAGAGCTTGCACAGTATGCAATTGAGCTACTGGCCTGTCCTGCATCCAGCGTTCTTTCAGAACGCACATTCAGTGCTGCTGGAGGATTTGTCACGGATCACAGGGTGCGCCTGTCCACCGACTCTGTTGATCGACTGACCTTCATAAAGATGAACCAGTCTTGGATCACCACCAGCTACCAAACACCTGAAGCTGATATAACAGACTAATTTATTTTCAAATGTCACATCCCTTCAAGACTGATGCTGATGCTGAGAGTTTGTCCTGTTATGTTGACTGACTATCCTCCTCCTCCACAATGATCCGATTAACGATGATAGCTTGGAAGAACATTTTTGTTTCTGGGTGCCGCCACCAGTGGCTAAAGCCCAATTTTTCAGCCCCTGTTTAACAGGGGTGTGTTATTACAATTTTTTATGCAATGCTTTGCAGCAGGGCTCATTCCTGCACTCCAACTAGAGTATCTGGGAGTGGTTGCAGTGTCGTGGCACCAGCACCAGTGGCTAAGGCCCAATTTTTCAGCCCCTGTTTAACAGGGGCGTGTAATTACAATTTTTGATGCAATACTTTGCAACAGGGCTCATTGCTGTGCTCCAAGTACAGTATCTGTGAGGGGTTGCAGTGTTGTGGCACCGGTGCCTAAGGCTCAATTTTTCAGCCCCTGTTCAACAGGGGCATGCAATTACAATTCTTGATCTAATAATTCACATGCAGGGCCCATTCCTGTGCCCACCAAGACTAACTGTGAGGCCTTACAGTGTTGTGTCAACACCACCACCACCACCAAAGGCCCAATTTTTCAGCCCCTGTTCAACAGGGGCATGCAATTACAATTCTTGATCTAATAATTCACAGCAGGGCCCATTCCTGCGCCCACCAAGACTAACTGTGAGGCCTTACAGTGTTGTGTCAACACCACCACCACCACCAAAGGCCCAATTTTTCAGCCCCTGTTCAACAGGGGCATGCAATTACAATTCTTGATCTAATAATTCACAGCAGGGCCCATTCATGCGCCCACCAAGAGTAACTGTGAGGGCTCACAGTGTTGTGGCAACACCAACATGTAAGGGGCAAATTTCAGCTGAGTATATATGGCAGGCCCCTACTTTCAAACATCCAACTTACAAACGACTCCTCCTTGCAAACGGAAGGATACAACAGGAAGTGAGAGGAAATCTACCCCTAGGAAGGCAAATTCTCTCCTGTAAGAGTTAATATGGGAAAAAAGTGTCTCCTCTCCACTGATTCTTTATCACCAATTCTTGTTTCAATAAAAACCCCAAATTTTCAAAAAACATTTGTCATTAGGACGGAAAGTGAGGTGAACTGTTCTGAACAGGTGCACACTGCACAGACAGCAAAACAAATGTTACAGGGGTGATAACCCTTCCCTATGTTTTCCAAAAAGCTTAAAAATATATTTTTTGGCTGGAGCTACACTTAAACAATGTACCTGTTCAAAATTACAAACAGATTCTACATAAGAACAAACCTACAGTCCCTGTCTTGTATGCACCGCCTGTATACGGCTGTTCAGAGTATATAGGGCCTTTTTTATTTTGTGTGCGGGGTTCCCCTTAATATCCATACAAGACCCAAAGGGGCTGGTAATGGGCTGGGGTAAGGGGGGGGGTGTGATGGGGTAGCTATGTCATTTTTCTTAAAGATTTTCATCCATATTACCGGGACCAGACATTAAATTAAAGCCGCAAGCAGTTTTAAATGGCTTTTTTTCCTTTAGAAATGTAATTTTGTGCAGGGACAGTTCTAAACACGGGAAACACGTGGCACTTCACAGGCATACTTTAGACACCCCCCAGGTACGATATTTAAAGTAATATTTGACTTTTTTTTTTCACTTTATGCATCATTAACCACTTGACCACTGGGCACTTAAACCCCCTTAATAACCAGACCAATTTTCAGCTTTCGGTGCTCTCACATTTTGAATGACAATTACTCAGTCATACAACACTGTACCCATATGAAATTTTTGTCCTTTTTTTCACACAAATAGAGCTTTCTTTTGGTGGTATTTAATCACTGTTGGGTTTTTTATTTTTTGCGCTATAAGAGAAAAAAGACTGAAAATTTTGTAAAAAAATGATTTTTTTTTCGTTTCTGTTATAAAATTTTGCAAATTACTATTTTTTCTTCATAAATTTTGGCCAAAATTTATACTGCTACATATCTTTGGTAAAAATAAGTACAAATTGGTGTATATTATTTGGTCTTTGTGAAAGTTATAGAGTCCACAAGCTATGGTGCCAATATCTGAAAATTGATCACACCTGAAGTACTGACGGCCTATCTCAATTCTTGAGACCCTAACATGCCAGAAAAGTACAAATACCCCCCAAATGACCCCTTTTTGGAAAGAAGACATTCCAAGGTATTCAGAAAGAGGCATTGTGAGTTTTTTGAAGTTGTCATTTTTTCCCACAATTCTTTGCAAAATCAAGATTTTTTTTTTCTCTTTTTTTTTTTCACAAAATTGTCATATTAGCAGGTTATTTCTCACACACAGCATATGCATTCCACAAATTACACCCCAAAACACATTCTGCTATTCCTCCCGAGTATGGCGATACCACATGTGTGAGACTTTTACACAGCGTGGCCACATAGAGAGGCCCAACATGCAGGGAGCACCTTCAGGCGTTCTGGAGCACCCAGGCCAATTCTGACATTTCTCTCCTACATGTAAAAATCATCATTTGTTTGCTAGAAAATTACATAGAACCCCAAAACATTATATATGTTTTTTTAGCAAAGACCTTAGAGAATATAATGGTGGTTGTTGCAACTTTTTATCTCGCACGATATTTGCGCAGCAATTTTTTTAACGCGTTTTTTACGGAAAAAAAATGTTTTGTGCTTAAAAAAAAAAAAAAAAACAGTAAAGTTAGCCCAATGTTTTTGCATAATGTGAAAGATGAAGTTACGCCGAGTAAATAGATACCTAACACGTCGCCCTTAAAAATTGCACACACTCGTGGAATGGCGCCAAACTTCGCTACTTAAAAAATCCCCATAGGCGACGCTTTAAATATTTTTACTGGTTACATGTTTTGAGTTACAGAGGAGGTCTAGGGCCAAAATGATTGCTCTCGCTCTAACGTTCGCAGAGATACCTCACATGTGTGGTTTGAAAACCGTTTTCATATGTGGGCGGGACTTACGTATGCGTTCGCTTCTGTATGCGAGCTCACGGGGACAGGGTCGCTTTAAAAAAAAAAAAAAAAATTATTCTTCATTTTACTTTATTTATTTTAGTTTGACATGTTTTTCCGCCCTAAACATTTTTTTGATCACTTTTATACCTATTACAAGGAACGTAAACATCCCTTGTAATAGGAATATGGCATGACAGGTCCTCTTTACAGTGAGATATGGGGGGGGGGGGTGTCAATAAGACCCCACATCTCACCTCTAGGCTGGGAAGCCTGAAAAAAATACAAAAAAAAAAACAACAATCCTGGCTTTGATCGTAGCGGTGAGTCGGTAGAAGCACCGGAGGGCGGCGGGGGGGGGGGGGACATCCCCTCTCGCCTCCCGTAAGAATGATCAAGCGGCGGAACAGCCGCTATGATTGTTCTTATGGTGTAGGGAATCGCCGGCTGAAAAAGCTAATATCTGAATGATGCCTGTAGCTGCTCCCATCATTCAGATATCCCCGCACAAAGTCAAGGACGTCATATGACGGCCGGAGGGCGGGAAGTGGTTATTGCAGAGTATTGCCGGGCATTGCGGAGTATTGCTGGGCATTGCGGAGTATTGCCGGGCATTGCGGAGTATTGCCGGGCATTGCGGAGTATTGCAGGGCATTGCGGAGTATTGCAGACTATGGCAGGGTATTGCGGTGTATGGCAGGGTATTGCGGTGTATGGCAGGGTATTGCGGTGTATGGCAGGGTATTGAACGGGTATTGCACAGGGTATTGTGGAGGGTATTGCACAGGGTATTGCGGAGGGTATTGCAGAGTATTGTGGAGGGTATTGCAGAGTATTGTGGCGGGTATTGCAGAGTATTGTGGCGGGTATTGCAGAGTATTGTGCAGGGTATTGCAGAGTATTGTGCAGGGTATTGCAGAGTATTGTGCAGGGTATTGCAGAGTATTTTGCAGAGTATTGCGCAGGGTATTGCAGAGTATTGCGCAGGGTATTGCAGAGTATTTTGCAGGGTATTGCAGAGTATTGTGCAGGGTATTGCAGAGTATTGTGCAGGGTATTGCAGAGTATTGCACCAGGGTATTGCAGAGTATTGCACCAGGGTATTGCAGAGTATTGCACCAGGGTATTGCAGAGTATTTCACAGGGTATTGCAGAGTATTTCGCAGGGTATTGCAGAGTATTTCGCAGGGTATTGCAGAGTATTGCACCAGGGTATTGCAGAGTATTGCACCAGGGTATTGCAGAGTATTGCACCAGGGTATTTTGCAGAGTATTGGCAGGGTGTATTGCAGAGTATTGGCAGGGTATAGCACAGGGATGGCTGAGCAGGGATGGATGGATGGCTGGATCTGTGACTGCAATTGTCACAGATCCAGCCCACAGTGCTGCTGCTGCCATCCAAATCCAAATGACGCCGGTCTGTTTACAAGTGATTGCTCCGTCATTTGACGGAGCGATCACGTGGTAAACGGCCGCTATCAGCGGAGTTTCCCGTGTGCGCGCCCCAGGGGGCGCGCGGGAGCGCGATTCTGGGAGGACGTTATATAACGTCCTCCCAGAGTTAAGCAACCACCTTGTCGACGTTATTTGTCGGCAGGTGGTTGTTAAGTGGTTAAAATGACTGCTCCAGAAAAACGGCCGTTTTTAAAACTTCTTTTTGCATTGATTCATGTCCCCTGGTGCAGAACCCGGGTTCCCAAACCCTTTTTAGGACAATAACATGCATAATAGTCGTTATAATTAGCACTTTAGATTTCGAACGTTCGCATCCATTGTATTTAATAGGGTTCTAAAGTTCGTGCAAACTTTCGGTCCGTTCGCGGGTTCTGGTGCGAACCGAACCTGGGGGTGTTCGGCTCATCACTAATGTAGAGTACAAATGTGTTTATACTCTACTTACACTGGCTCCTACACGTGCTCTGTGCTGACATTTCCCCGGCTTCCCCCCATTTGCACATTCCACTGTGTTAACTCCTAGTGTGCTGGAAGGTACAAACTGGGGAGCCCAGAAAAATGGCAGCACAGAGACAGTACAGGGAACTTCACAGGGCTGTTTGTCAGTTGTGGATTCTAATTCCTCCTGACCTTCCAGTAGCCGCGTGCGTGAATTCCTGTACCCTGTAGTGCACCAAATTAGTACACTTTTTAACGATTTTTCGTTTATTAAAAGTCAGCAGCTACAAAAAGTTTAGCACCTGACTTTCATTAAACCGACACTCACCTGTCCCACGGTCCATCGATGTGGCCGCATGGAGCCCCGCCCCTCTCCTCGGCGCCTTCATACCTACTGTGGCACCATGACAGCTTACGGCTTCACGGCCGGGCACGCACTGCGCTCTTCCTTTGGCCAGCCAATCTTCTGGGACTAAAAAGAGGACACACACTCCCCCACAAAAAAATGACATGCCAAATGTGGCATGTCAGGGGGCGAGGAGTGCTTAAAGCGGAAGTTCCACTTTAGGGTGTTACTCCACTTTAAGGGAGTGAGGTTGTTTTTAATTCAAAGCAAAGTTCCAGTAAATTTTTTGTTTATTAAAAGTCAGCAGCTACAAAAAAAAGTGTATCTTCTGACTTTTATTAAAAAGACACTCACCTGTCCCACAATCCAGCGGGGTTGTGGTTTATGACAAGCCTTGATCCACATTTAACTAGTGAGTGCATTTTTATTGTCTTATTTTTTTTTATAAATCACTACACCTAGATGGAGAAACCCACTTGTTTTTGTTTTTTTATACTACAGCATATGAGGCTGTGTTTATCCAAGCAGTCCTATTGATGTAAATTGGAACACAGCGGCTGCATAGACACAGCCACCGCTTCTAATCTGACATCCATGCAATTGCGATTGCTTGGCCCCGAACACAGGCAGTGCAAGTTCGGGGACATGCACTCACATGAATGTCAAATTGGGAGCAGCAAAATTTTAATTGAAGTGCCACACCTCTGCTAAGAGGGCCAGATACAACTTTATTCTGATAAAAGTCAGAGGTACAATCCAAAAAGTAACGAATCGGTTTTGGGGATCCAGAAGTGCCCTCTTTATCAGGGTTGGATTGACAACAATGTGAACAAGTACTATATGTGTAGTGTTAGTAGGGGGCGCTTTGACTAATACTTCAATTAAGACCTACATAAATTACTGTGTGAACAGTGCAAATTAAAAATGGTATATATACAATAATACATATGATGGATCTATGTGATTAATAAAAATATGAATAGTCCATATTCTTCAGTGAACTGTCCAAATAAAACGTGGTTAATTCAATCAATAGATGTAGATATCCTCCACCGCTTTAGAGACATCCAATTACACCCAACATGCTCTTATATAAGATAACCTGCTCATCAGACAGCCATGACCTTTTTAGCTAAAAAGAAGGTCAGAAATCCCTTGTGCTACAATCTTGCAGCCTGGTCAGCACATCCCTTGTCAGCAGCTTGTTTGGCAGAGGCTGTGGGGTGGCACTTGTGGTTCCCCCTGCTGCAGTTGTAGCACGACACAAGCACGCTCAGACTATAGAAGTAGAACGAGAATTATTAAACACTCGTAGGCAAGTGACAGATCTATTACAATACAGAGCAAAAATGGCATTACTGATAGGACGTAAATGCAGTTATGAGTGGGGAAAATAAGTGCGGCAGACAACTGGCAAGAGCTCTATGGGAAATACATTCAAGGACATTTATACCCTCAGTTAGGAAAAAAGATGGAGTCCTCAACTCAGGCTCAGTTACCCGGACAAATTGCGGAGGCGTTTGGCGATTACTACTCCTCACTTTACAATTTGAGTTTGGGAGATCCAGACCAGGCAGTGATGGAGGAAAATCTAACATCAAGTGAAATGCCGAGTCTGACAGCAATTGTGCGTGAGGAGTTGGAATCACCAATAACATTAGAAGAAGTGCAGAAGGCAATAAAACTAGCGAAAACTGGAAAAGCACCAGGACCGGATAGATTTTTGGTTCAGTACTATAAGTCACTTATCTCTGAGTTGGGACCCTATATGGTTAAAATGTTTAATGAGTTAGGGGTAGGGATGAGCTCGGTGTTCGAGTCGAACATAGGTTCGACTCGAACATCGGCTGTTCGCGCGTTCGAGCGAACAACGAACGATTTGGGCCGTTCGCGCCAAATTCGAGTGACGCGAACGGCCCACAATACACTGCGTCATCGCAGTGTAATCCCGGTGCTGTGATTGGCCAAGCATGCACTGTCACCCTGCATGCTTGGCCAATCGCAGGATGCCTGTGGCCAATTATAGCTGAGGGGGTTTAGTACACGCCCCACACTATAAAAGGCCGCCAGCGTGGCGGCCTTGTGTAGTGTGTTCCGGAGCAGGGAAAGTGAAGGATAGGCAGGGACAGTGTCAAATCTTGTCAAATCTATTCTTTGCTAAACCTTGTGTGTAGGGACAGAGAAGGATAGGCAGGGAGAGTGTCAGTGTCATATTCTTTGCTAAACCTTGTGTGTAGGGAGAGAGAAGGATAGGCAGGGAGAGTGTCAGTGTCATATACTTTGATAAACCTTGTGTGCAGGGAGAGAGAAGGATAGGCAGGGGACAGTGTCAGTGTCATATTCTTTGCTAAACCTTGTGTGCAGGGAGAGAGAAGGATAGGCAGGGAGAGTGTCAGTGTCATATACTTTGATAAACCTTGTGTGCAGGGAGAGAGAAGGATAGGCAGGGGACAGTGTCATTGTTGCTAAGCCTCCTGCACATTATACACCTGAAGTTAGCCCGTATTGCTGCTTTTTCCTGGTGTGTTACACCAACAGGATTTTGCGGCACTTACAGCGGGCGGAGTGTGCCTCCTGACCATATTACACCTTAACTTAGCCTGTATTGCTGCTTTTTCCTGGTGTGTTACACCAACAGGATTTTGCGGCACTTACAGCGGGCGGAGTGTGCCTCCTGACCATATTACACCTTAACTTAGCCTGTATTGCTGCTTTTTCCTGGTGTGTTACACCAACAGGATTTTGCGGCACTTACAGCGGGCGGAGTGTGCCTCCTGACCATATTACACCTTAACTTAGCCTGTATTGCTGCTTTTTCCTGGTGTGGTACACCAACAGGATTTTGCGGCACTTACAGCGGGCGGAGAGTGTACCTCCTGACCATATTACACCTTAACTTAGCCTGTATTGCTGCTTTTTCCTGGTGTGTTACACCAACAGGATTTTGCGGCACTTACAGCGGGCGGAGTGTGCCTCCTGACCATATTACTCCTGAACTTAGCCTGTATTGCTGCTTTTCCCATTTCCCTGCAGGCCATTAGAATGTCTGGAAGGCAAACAAGGAGAGGCAGACAGTCAGGAGCCAATAAAAGAGGGCAAGCAGGCTCTGTGTCTAGAGACAACAGTGCTGGTCGTGGACGCGGTGCATCGCCATCAGCACGTGGCCATGGGACACGCTTGTCCTTCTTTTCGGCAGCTGGATGTGTTGAGCCGCATCATGCCGAAGACTTGGTAGAGTGTTGAGCCCTCCTCATCCTCCTCATCCTCTCTCACCCAGGCTCAGGGTACTGGCAAAGCAGCTGCCAAAGCGTCCTCTTCCCTGGTATCAATGTCATCATCAGTCACTCCTTCCCTAGACCCACCATGTCCTCCTCCTGAGGAGTCCCCCGAACTGTTTGAGCACAGTGTTGGGTACATGCTCCAGGAGGATGCCCAGTGTTTCGAAGGGTCTGATGATGATACCCAGCTAGAGGAAGGCAGTAGCGTGAGAGCAGAGAGAGGGGATGCTCAAGAAGGACACCAATCTGGCAGTCATGTTCCAGCGGCTGCAGCATACTGCCAGATTGGCTCCAGTGATGAGGAGGGAGGGGATGATGAGGTCACTGACTCCACGTGGGTGCCTAATAGGAGAGAGGAGGAGGAGGAGGATGAGGAGGAGGCACATCTCCAATGAGGCAGGATGCCCTCGGGGGGCCAGCGTAAGGGCAGCACACCGACGGAATCACACCGCAGAGCTCCGCCTGTGCAGGGCGCTGCCTCTGCCCGTTATTCAAAAAGTTCTTTGGTGTGTGCCTTTTTTGAGTCAAGTGCATCAGATTGCACAGCTGCTGTTTGCAACATATGTCTCAAGTGTATATCGCGTGGCCAAAACATCACCCGCTTGGGCACCACATGCTTGACCAGACATATGTTGACCTGCCATGCAGCTCGTTGGCAAGCCTACCTTAAAGACCCACACCAAAGAACAAAGCTGACCTCTTCTTGCACCGCATCAGCTGGGATCTCCAACCCCACTATACCTTCAGTCCTCTCTGAAACCTGCTCTGAGAGGAATGAAGGTGTAGAATTAGGTGTGTCACAGCCAAGTACTTGCGGGCACTCTGCTAGCAGTACACCGGCGTCCGATTCTAGCAGGCAAATTTCCCTGCCCCAGCTGCTGGACCGTCGAAAGAAGTTCACTCCCAGCCATCCACATGCCCAGCGGTTGAATGCTAGCTTGGCTAAATTGCTAGCGCTTCAACTGCTGCCTTTTCAGTTGGTAGACTCGGCCCCCTTCCGTGAGTTTGTGCAATGTGCGGTTCCTCAGTGGCAGGTTCCCAAACACCACTTTTTGTCACGGAAGGCGATTCCGGCTCTCTACCGGCATGTGGAAGGCAATGTCTTGGCCTCGCTGGACAGGGCGGTCAGCGGTAAGGTGCATATTACCGCTGACTCATGGTCCAGCAGGCATGGACAGGGACGTTACCTTTCTTTCACGGCCCATTGGGTCACTCTTTTGGCAGCTGGGAAGGATGCAGGACAAGGTGCAGTAGTGTTGGAGGTTGTTCTACCGCCACGCCTCCAAAATGCTACTACTGGTTGTGACACACCTCTGTCCTCCACCCCCTCCTCTTCTTCTTCCTCCGTGGCCTCTTCCTGTGCTTTGTCCTCGGAACCAGCGGTGCTCCGTAGGCGTTCAAGGGGCTACGCAAGTACGCAGGCAAAAAGATGCCATGCCGTGCTTGCGCTGGTGTGTTTGGGGGACAGGAGCCACACTGGGGCAGAGGTTCTGTCTGCTCTGCAGGAGCAGGCCGAGAGGTGGTTGACGCCATGCCAGCTTAAGCCAGGAATGGTAGTTTGCTACAATGGCACCAACCTCCTCTCCGCTCTCCGACAGGGACAACTGACCCATGTGCCCTGTGTGGCTCACGTCCTTAACCTGGTGGTGGAGCGGTTCTTGGGCAGGTACCCGGGCTTACAGGATGTCCTGAGGCAGGCCAGGAAAGTCTGTGTGCATTTCCGCAGATCTTATAATGCCAGTGCTCGCCTGGCTGAGCTGCAAAAGGAGTTGAACCTGCCCAAGAACCGCCTTATATGTGACATGCCCACCAGGTGGAACTCAACGTTGGCCATGCTGCAGCGGCTGCACACGCAGCAGAGGGCCATCAATGAGTACCTGTGCGACTACGGCACCAGGACAGGGTCAGGGGAGCTCGTTTTTTTTTCACCACGCCAGTGGGGCATGATCAGGGATGCATGCACTGTCCTGGCACCATTTGAGGAGGCCACGAGGATGGTGAGCAGTGACAGTGAATGCATCAGTGACACTGTACCTCTTCTCCACCTGTTGGAACATACACTGCGTGGAATAATGGACAGGGCACTTGAGGCAGAACAGAGGCAGGAAGAGGAGGACTTCCTTGCCTCTCAAGGCCCCCTTTACCCAGACAGTGTTCCTTCTGTCCCACCCATCGCACAGGAAGAAGAGGAGGAGGAGGAGGAGGAGGATTGTGTCAGCATGGAGGTGGAGCCTGGCACTCAGCATCATCAGCAGCAGTCTTTAGGGATGATTTACAGTCCCAAGAAACCAGTGGACTTGTACGTGGCTGGGAGGAGGTGGCTGCGGATCATGTCGTCCTTAGTGACCCAGAGGACTCCGGACCGAATGCCTCAGCTAACCTACGCTGCATGGCCTCCCTGATCCTGCAAAGTCTGCGGAAGGATCCTCATATTCTTCGGATCAAGGAGAGGGACCATTACTGGCTGGCCACTCTCCTTGATCCACGGTACAAGGGTAAGGTTGCGGACCTTATCTTACCGTCACAGAGGGAGCAGAGGATGAGACAACTCCGGGAGGCCTTGCAGAAAGGTCTGTGCAACGCGTTCCCAGAGACTGGGAGGTTACAAACTCCTGGTCCTGGACAACGAGTTGCTGAGGCTTCGGTCAGTCAAAGAAGGGGCGGTGGGGAAGGTGGCCGTCTGACCGAAGCGTTCAGACAATTCTTTAGTCTGCAGCCCCAAGGTATGATCGGTTCCAGCAACCATCGCCAGCATCTGATATACATGGTGCAGGAATACCTAGGGGCAAGGTCAGACTTGGACACCTTCCCCACCGAAAATCCTCTGGCTTACTGGGTCTTCAGGATGGATCACTGGCCAGAGCTTGCACAGTATGCAATTGAGCTACTGGCCTGTCCTGCATCCAGCGTTCTTTCAGAACGCACATTCAGTGCTGCTGGAGGATTTGTCACGGATCACAGGGTGCGCCTGTCCACCGACTCTGTTGATCGACTGACCTTCATAAAGATGAACCAGTCTTGGATCACCACCAGCTACCAAACACCTGAAGCTGATATAACAGACTAATTTATTTTCAAATGTCACATCCCTTCAAGACTGATGCTGATGCTGAGAGACTGTCCTGTTATGTTGACTGACTATCCTCCTCCTCCTCAATGATCCGATTGACGATGATAGCTTGGAAGAACATTTTTGTTTCTGGGTGCCGCCACCAGTGGCTAAGGCCTAATTTTTCAGCCCCTGATTAACAGGGGTGTGTTATTACAATTTTTTATGCAATGCTTTGCAGCAGGGCTCATTCCTGCACTCCAACTAGAGTATCTGGGAGTGGTTGCAGTGTCATGGCACCAGCACCAGTGGCTAAGGCCCAATTTTTCAGCTCCTGTTTAATAGGGGCGTGTAATTACAATTTTTGATGCAATACTTTGCAACAGGGCTCATTGCTGTGCTCCAAGTACAGTATCTGTGAGGGGTTGCAGTGTTGTGGCACCAGTGCCTAAGGCCCAATTTTTCTGCCCCTGCTTAACAGGGGCATGTAATTACAATTCTTGATCTAATAATTCACAGCAGGGCCCATTCCTGCGCCCACCAAGACTAACTGTGAGGCCTTACAGTGTTGTGTCAACACCACCACCACCACCAAAGGCCCAATTTTTCAGCCCCTGTTTAACAGGGGCGTGTAATTACAATTTTTGATGCAATACTTTGCAACAGGGCTCATTGCTGTGCTCCAAGTACAGTATCTGTGAGGCGTTGCAGTGTTGTGGCACCAGTGCCTAAGGCCCAATTTTTATGCCCCTGTTTAACAGGGGCATGTAATTACAATTCTTGATCTAATAATTCACAGCAGGGCCCATTCCTGCGCCCACCAAGACTAACTGTGAGGCCTTACAGTGTTGTGTCAACACCACCACCACCACCAAAGGCCCAATTTTTCAGCCCCTGTTCAACAGGGGCATGCAATTACAATTCTTGATCTAATAATTCACAGCAGGGCCCATTCATGCGCCCACCAAGAGTAACTGTGAGGGCTCACAGTGTTGTGGCAACACCAACATGTAAGGGGCAAATTTCAGCTGAGTATATACGGCAGGCCCCTACTTTCAAACATCCAACTTACAAACGACTCCTCCTTGCAAACGGAAGGATACAACAGGAAGTGAGAGGAAATCTACCCCTAGGAAGGCAAATTCTCTCCTGTAAGAGTTAATATGGGAAAAAAAGTGTCTCCTCTCCACTGATGCTTTATCACCAATTCTTGTTTCAATAAAAACCCCAAATTTTCAAAAAACATTTGTCATTAGGACAGAAAGTGAGGTGAACTGTTCTGAACAAGTGCACACTGCACAGACAGAAAAACAAATGTTACAGGGGTGATAACCCTTCCCTATGTTTTCCAAAAAGCTTAAAAATAGATTTTTTGGCTGGAGCTACACATAAACAATGTACTTGTTCAAAATTACAAACAGATTCTACATAAGAACAAACCTACAGTCCCTGTCTTGTATGCACCGCCTGTATACGGCTGTTCAGAGTATATAGGGCCTTTTTTATTTTGTGTGCGGGGTTCCCCTTAATATCCATACAAGACCCAAAGGGGCTGGTAATGGGCTGGGGTAGGGGGGGGGGGGGTGTGTGATGGGGTAGCTATGCCATTTTTCTTAAAGATTTTCATCCATATTACCGGGACCAGACATTACATTAAAGCCGCAAGCAGTTTTAAATGGCTTTTTTTCCTTTAGAAATGTAATTTTGTGCAGGGACAGTTCTAAACACGGGAAACACGTGGCACTTCACAGGCATACTTTAGACACCCCCCAGGTACGATATTTAAAGGAATATTTGGGGGGGTGTGGCCTGACATAGCATGGAGTAGGACGTGCATGATTTGAGCTCCGTCCAATACTCCTGTACAGCCCATCCTGCTCTTCAGTGTCATCCTGCACCAGCCCAGCGGGACCCCCTGGGGACCCTGAACATCCGTGGCCGCAAATCCACCATCCTCCGCTCGTACGGCGGCCTCCGCAGGGCCGCGATCCCGATTGCGGGTGCCGCATTTAGGAAAGCCCGCAGCTTCGGCCTAGCCCTGGAAGTCGGCGGCCATCTTGCTCCACCCGACCTGCCGCCTGTGCTGCTTCCTGGCCCTCCTGCTCTCAGGTAACAGCCTGCAGGGGCCCACCGAGTCCGCCTGAGGACCCCTCACACCCACAGAGGCGGATACATCAGCCTCTGACTGCGCGGCCGCCGCGTTCAGGAAAGGCCCCGGCTTCGGCCTAGTTCTGCTCGGCGGCCATCTTGCTTCACCCGGCCTACTGACAAGAGACTCTTCCCGGCCCACCAGCCCTACAGCTCCCTACCATTCGGTATAGACTGAGCTGCCTGCTTTGGAGGGGGGAGGGATCACAGCGGATACCTGCCATGACTCCGCCAAAAACGCCAAAGGCCACCCTGGCGAAATTGGACCAGTACCGCCGCCAGGAGGAGGAAAGAGATGGCGGCGCCGCAGGCGGTGAGCAGGACGCTACAGGAGGCGACACAGCTAAACTGCTCGAGGCGATCACATACTGCCGGACGTCCCTGACGGCGCAAATAGAGGGGGTCAAGGTGGACCTTTCACTCATGCGACAAGACTTCCAAAAACTTCGTGAGCGTGTCACGACTGCCGAAACCCGCATTGGAGAGGTGGAGGACACCGTTACGCCGCTCCAAGTCAGCTCCGATCGAATGCAGCTCCAAATCAATCAGATTCTAAGCAAGCAAGATGATATGGAAAATAGGCTCCGGAGGTGCAACCTCCGTTTCATCGGGCTCCCCGAGGGAGCTGAGGGCAAAGATCCTACCACCTTCTTGGAGAAACTCCTTGTTGACACCTATGGCCGCGAGGCCTTCTCCCCCACCCTGGCGGTGGAGAGGGCTCATCGTATGCCTGCCAGATCTCCTCCTCAGGGGGCTCCCCCCCGCACGTTTATAGCAAAATTCTTGAACTACAAAGATAGAGATGCGGCGCTGCGCATGGCCAGGGAAAAAGGTAACATCCACCTTGGAAACTCCAAGATCGCTATCTTCCCCGACTTTTCTGCCGAGGTGCAGCGCTGCCGCCAAGGCTTCATGGAGGCGAAGAGGAGGCTCCGGATACAACATCTTAAATACTCTATGCTATTTCCAGCTCGTCTTAGAGTCGAAAGGGACGGACGTGTGTTCTTCTTTGAGGATCCTCAGGAAGTCATTGCCTGGTTGGAGCGTCCGGGGCCCGCCAGAGGGGCGGCGGAGTGACCTGACCGAGCATGTTCATCAGCACTATTGATTGCCTGTCATCATCACCAGCACATTATACGCCGCAGCGGGAGTCTGCAAATCCTGGTATGTTACCCCCTTTTTTTTGTCTCCCCTTTACTGCCCGCGGCGCATACCCTATTGCTCCTTACCCCTGGGACCCCCTTTTGCCTTCCCCTGCTATAATCCTCTTTCAATTGTAACCTGCAGAGGGGGTCTCCCATACTCAGGGCCCCCACTGACTGGTTGATCCATGTAACTACCCTGGAGACTGTAATTGCGGAGCACAATCAGTCCTACACTCCACATGCCTAACACAGCGAATTTTCGCCCCCCAGCAACCGGAACACGCATCTCTTTATTATGTGACTGCAGAACTTTCTATACCACCGACCCCGCACTGTACTTCTGGTTCACAGTACAAGAAGAGCCTGTTGCTCTTTATTTGCGGGCATTGGATCTTCCACACCTCCCATGTGAGGCGATCGCTGCAGATCTTTTACGTAACAGCAAGATATTTTGGTTTTATCTGCTACCGGTTGTTACTTTCTTTTGGTTTTGGGAACATACCCGCATCAGTTGGGGAAGATGCAGGGTGGGGAGGGGGGAGGGGGAGGTTCGTTTTTTCTTGATGGACTGCAATACAACGAAGTGCATGCTAACATTGATACTGCATAGATGGCAAACCTTGTATTCATGTAATGCTACTGTCCCACGATATGTTTTAATGTTTGAATTATGGCATCGATAAAACTGCTCACTTGGAATGTGCGTGGGCTTGGGGACAAGGTAAAGAGATCTGCAGTTTTCTCATTTCTCAAAAAACAACGAGCCGACATTGTGGTGTTAGTGGAGACACACGTTGAGGGTCGGCTCCAGATGGCACTCTGCCGGCCATGGATTGGGTGGGCATATCATTCATCCCACTCGTCCCACGCCCGCGGAGTCTCAGTTTTGATTGCCAAGACGGTACATTTTGAGCTGTGTGATGTTCAGTCTGACCCACAGGGGCGCTATGTCTTTCTTTCGGTTAAATTGTATGGTGAACCTTTCCTACTGATGGCATTCTATGTACCTCCACCATTTAATTCTACTATAGTCACAGAGGGCTTGCTATATATGACTCGTCATCCTTCGATTCAGGCGGTGTGGCTGGGGGATTTTAACGCTACGTTGAACCCTACATTAGACAAACTGTCGCCCTCTCCATTATCTACTACAGCTCCAACCCACACTAGATTCTCCCGACTTATCTCTTCCTTTAATCTCACTGACACCTGGCGTTTTAAATTCCCGCTCACTCGAGCTTACTCCTGTTTCTCAACTACCCATAACACCATGTCCCGTATAGATTTTATATTCATTTCTAGTACCCTTGCCCCAAGATTACTGGGAGCTGAATTTGCCCCCAGATTACTTTCAGACCATAGCCCATATTTCATTAGCCTCTCCATCCCATTAGACAAACCGCCCCGTACGTGGCGCCTGAATCCGTTTTGGCTCACCCTGTTGTCGGAGGATGACGAGCTTGGTAACAGTTGGAGAACTTACTTTTTAGAGAATGACGGATCTGCATCCCCAGACGTAGTATGGGAAGCCTTCAAACTGCATGCACGTCTGACTCTGACCTCCTTTATCAACAGGCTGAAGGCTAATTCATCAGCCATGCTGGACGGGGCAATGTGGGATCTGTCCTCCTCTGAACAGGGATACATGTCGAACCCCTCTCCTGATGGAGCTGCCCGACTCAGGTTACAAACCAGGGTGGTTAATCAGCTACAACACGAGACGGCCAGGAAAAAACTTTTCTTTGCCAGACAAAAATTGTATGAA
The DNA here is from genome assembly GCA_029206835.1 of Rana muscosa. NCBI lineage: Eukaryota > Metazoa > Chordata > Amphibia > Anura > Ranidae > Rana > Rana muscosa. Next base: position 1,206,773,865 of record CM055122.1, read on the forward strand.
CATGGGGAGAGAGCGGGTAAACTGTTGGCCTACTTAGCACATAGTGAGGATAGACCCCCTACTGTCATTTCCCTCACTGGTCCTAATGGGGAAAAGATTACGGAACCCCAGGCTGTCACTTCTAAATTTAGGGACTTCTTTTCTCAACTCTATACGTCCCAGGTTTCTACCACTGACTCTCAATTGGAAGATCTACTGGCGGAAATCATCTTTCCACAGCTAGACGATGCCCAAATGGCTATGCTAGACGCACCTCTTACACTCGACGAAATAACCACAGCGATTGGGAGCTTCGCCAGATCCAAGGCCCCGGGTTCAGATGGGTTGCCCATAGAATTTTACGCCCAATACATCGAGATACTTGCCCCCAAGTTATTGTCCCTCTTCAACCATCTATTTGACAATTTCACCTTACCCCCATCGATGGGCGAGGCGGTAATTATCCTCATACCTAAGCCAGGCAAGGACCCAGGCCTCCCGGAATCTTATAGACCAATATCGCTCCTCCAGGTAGACATAAAGATTCTGGCTAAAGTACTTGCCCTACGCCTTAACCAAGTGATTCTAACCCTGATCCATGCTGACCAAGCTGGATTTATGCCGGGGCGTAACACCTCCTTCAACCTCAGAAAATTGTATATTAACTTACAAGCGACACATACTAATGTTGGGTCCCGGGTGGTGGTGGCTTTGGATACTGCCAAGGCCTTTGACTCAGTGGAGTGGCGGTACCTTTGGGGATGCCTCCGTGGCTTTGGTTTTGGACCTAAATTTATTAAGTGGGTTCAATTATTATATCTGGCACCCAGGGGTAAAGTAGTGGCCAACGGGAGGGCCTCCCAGACATTTGACTTATCCAGGGGCACTAGACAGGGCTGCCCACTGTCTCCGCTCCTCTATGCCTTGGTGGCGGAGCCCCTTGCAATCTCCATTAGAGAGGATCCCGAGATTCAGGGTCTCTGCCTTGGTTCCCTGACTGAAAAAATTAGCTTATACGCAGACGACACGCTACTATACCTGGCCGACGCTGCCACATCGCTTCGGAAGGCGTTACATACAATTGAACACTTTGGTCAGTTCTCTGGCCTTAAAATTAATTGGGAGAAATCTCAAATATTGCCTATGGATAGTTTCCCCTCTCCCAAGCTACAGGCACAGTTACCACTCCAGCGAGTGAACACTATCAAATATCTTGGAGTATTGGTGAATAGAACACCGGCTGACTATATATCCCTGAACATAGAACCCCTTTTCGATCTCATCAAGTCTAGAACCCAGGTATGGGCGAGACTACCACTCGGCGTGTGGGGCCGCATTAACATTGTTAAAATGATATTATTTCCTAAAATATTGTATATACTCTGGCACACACCCGTATACTTACCCTTGAAATTTTTCAAGTCAATGGAGGCCATACTCAAGACATTTATTTGGGGTACCAACAGACACAAGCTGGCCTGGAGAGTCCTTAAGAACCCTACTGACCTAGGTGGAACAGCCCTCCCTGACTTAAATCTTTATTACCTTGCGTCCCAACTGTCTCAACTATACCACATAGATAAAACCGACAGACTCAGATTCCTCACCCTCCTCTGTCCACGGTGGGCACAACTGACCACTGACCCACTCACTGCAATTGCAGTGGGACATAGTGGGAATAACCCCAATAGAGACCGTGGGTCCCTATTGTACCAATATAGGCGCGTATGGGACATCACCACTAAAACATTAACGACCCCTAAACACAACAATTATACCCCCTTATGGCACAATAGACTACTCTCAGAGTTTCTCTTGATCCCTGACACAGAGATATGGTGCGAATATGGAATCTATTATTTGCACCACATAATTTCCGATGGCACACTTAAAAACTTTGAGGACCTCCAAAATGAGTTCCTGCTGCCCAATTCTATGCTTTTTAGATTCTTCCAGGTGCGTCGCGCAGCCCAAGCTCAGTTTCCCCAGCCTTTGCCACAATCTACGCCCAATGTTATTATGGCAGTGGTTAAGGGTGTGGACCCGCGAAAGCTGATCTCTGATTTTTATGTCATGCTTCTCACCCCATCATCTACCACGCTAGCTTACAGCCTTAAACCAAGATGGGAAAGAGAGGTGGGCCCACTGGAGGATGAGGAGTGGAGTGAAGCACTAGACTCGTGCAAGACTGTATCCCCCAAGCTCTCTGACAGGCTGACCCAGTTATACGTGGTGCACCGAGCGTATCTCACCCCCCTAAGAATCGCCCGCTTTAGACGACAGTTTTCTACCTTGTGCACAATGTGTAACCAAGCGACGGGCACATTCTTCCATCTACTCTGGGCGTGCCCGGTCCTTCAGGGTCTGTGGAAGCAGATTGTTGACTTCCTCCATGATGACATGGGATCCCCATTGACCCTGGACCCCAAACAATGCTTACTGGGGATATTCCCCGACTCTGAGATGGACAAATTCACTAAAACATTCTTGCATGAAACATTGTTTAATGCTAGAAAAATTATAGCTAGACAGTGGATGAGACCCACTCCCCCCAGCTTCAACGATTGGAAACTAGATATAAATAACACTCTTCCCTACAAAAAGTTCATATACATCAACAGAGGTTGTCCAGATAAGTACTACAAAATCTGGGATCGATGGCTTGAGTCCGCAGACACATGCACTGATTGTCCATAATACTATACATCCTTCTAGCGTGCAATTCCATGAATAGCGTGGACATAGGGTTTTCCACTTATTGATCGTCACTGAATCCAGTGTTCAATCTGAGCAAGTTTTTTGATCTACTGTGTCTATATATGTATAAGCCACATTTCTTTGTTTTATGCATTTCTCCAGTATTGCCTTGTAACTTGCAGAATTATGTTCCAAATGTAAATTGTTCAATAAAAACTTTTTTCTCAAAAAAAAAAAAAAAAAGGAATATTTGACTTTTTTTTTTCACTTTACGCATCATTAAAATGACTACTCCAGAAAAACGGCCGTTTTTAAAACTTCTTTTTGCATTGATACATGTCCCCTGGTTCAGAACCCGGGTTCCCAAACCCTTTTTAGGACAATAACATGCATAATAGTTGTTATAATTAGCACTTTAGATTTCGAACGTTCGCATCCATTGTATTTAATAGGGTTCTAAAGTTCGTGCGAACTTTCGGTCCGTTCGCGGGTTCTGGTGCGAACCGAACCCGGGGGTGTTCGGCTCATCACTAGTTAGGGGATACAGCATCCCTCCATTCAGAGACAGTGAAAGCTATGATATCGGTGATACAAAAAGAGGGTAAGGATCCAAAGCAGTATGGAAGCTATAGGCCTAAAACGTTATTAAACGCTGATTTGAAAATATTTAGTGAGATAATAGCCCTTAGGTTACAACAGCAACTCCCCCTTTTGATCCATCAAGACCAAGTGGGATTTATACCATCAAGGCCGTGCTATATTTTGCATATAGCCAACTCGACCAGGACCCCTTGCGTGTTCCTTGGAACAGACGCAGAGAAGGCTTTTGATCGGGTGGGATGGGGGTTTATGTTTGCGGTCCTGCGACATATAAAATTAGGAGAGAAAATGATCAGATGGATTGCTACCATGTACAAAGGACCCACAGCTCAAGTGAAAGTAAATGGGGTAATCTCCCCATCTTTTGTGATAACTAATGGGACAAGGCAAGGTTGTCCATTGTCCCCTTTAATATTTGCGTTAACCTTGGAACCTTTTCTGTGCAGAATACGACTCAACAAGGACATCAGGGGAATTGAAATAGGAGGAATACACATAAAGTTGCAGCATATGCAGATGATATGCTCTTTTCAATGACAAATCCGATAATTAAACTCCCGAACCTGTTTAAGGAAATTGAGCTGTATGGTACACTTTCGTATTTTAAAATAAATTTCACTAAATCGGAGGCCTTGATGGTAGCAATCCTGAAGGAAATGACGAAGTCAATAAGTTCAAGCTACAAATTTAAATGGTCAGACCAATGTTTGAAGTACCTAGGGTCTAGGGACCTATACTGCAGTAAACCCCTCTAAAATGTATGAGTTCAATTTCTTGCCAGTACTAAGCAAAGTACGTGTACTGCTGGAGAGATGGCACAGGGGGAATATTTTTCTGGTTTGGAAGAAGTAATATAATTAAAATTAATATTTTACCAAAGATCCTGTACCTCCTCCAGGCAGTCCCAATTGCAAAAAGGTACATGGTTAGTGGCGCTCACTGAAATATAGCATGGGACACTAGGTCCAAAGAAGTCCTTTAAGCAGTTTGCTTTGTGGTAAGGTAACAGTCTTTTTGCACTTCTAGGCTGCCTTGCAAAAAAGGGGGAGCAGAAGCTGTACTCCAGAGCATATAAAGAGATAAAAAACAAAGGCAGGCGCAGCTGAAGTAAAACTGTGTGATTTTAATATAGCAGTAACATTAAAAACACTCACATTAAGGTGTCTTTAGATCGGCATGTGGAGGTCCTGTGGGATGTGCACCTCCGCTCGTGCCAGCAATGTTCAAGCCCAGTGCAGTGGAGCCGGTGTTCGATCATGTGGAAAGTTTTCCGGGTCTCGTGCGGCGGCCAAATGGAGGCCTGGAGCGCAAGCTGCTTGTCTGTGCTGAGTGCTGAGGCGCAGCGTGGGGCGGGATGGCGTCACAGGACCAAGATGCAATGCATTTCGGTGCATGCGCAGTGAGAGGAGGAACACACTACGCTCACCTTTTTCAAGCTGGCTTGTGTTAGCTATACACAGCCTTTTTATATGCCGGGGTGGTGTTGCCACCTAGTGGAGCTAGATGTAAGCACACTTCATGTGATAGGAGTGACTTACACTAGTGTTGGCAAGATCTGTATTGGACAGCTAAAATACATTTTCTACAAATATGTAATATAGCTAAAAAATGAAGATTCATATAATACAAGAAGTAAAACCCGTAAGACATAATATGGTACTACTAACAGTAGAACAATTAGAAATAGCTTTTTATCCATAAGCATTTAAAAACAAAAATCATGTGGGATACACTAAAGAGTTGTATGTGCATATATTTATGTGGAGTGGGTCTGTGATTCTTGCAAGACATTAAAAGGTATTAATCAAAAGAATGCTTGCAAGAAAGAACAAACAAATGATGTTTTTACCAATATGTAAAGGAATATGGGTATATAACTGTAGCGGGGTCTCTAAATTTAGGTGGGACACCCAGGTGTGTAAGTATGGGAATAGTGGACCATTTGTGTTCGTGGAGGATTGGATGGTGTAATAATCTCTTTGGCCTCTGGGTGGCGGGGTACCTGGAGGCTCAAGGTAGATTTGCCATGATAGTGCTACCCTTTTTGTCCCTTTCCGGAGATGGTACGGCGAGGGCGGGGAACCCGCCGTGGTGTCGATGGGAGGAGATAAAAGGGGGAGACACCCTAACCACAAGGTCTTCCGGAGGATCCTCTTCACGCGCCCAGGCACCTTAGGCCTGGGTGCAGCGGTTCTGGATTCCGGCCCAGGCGCCCTAGGCCTGACCGGAATGGAGTTGGAGTCCATCCCAGGCACCTTCAGCCTGGGATGAGATACTAAACTAGGAGGCCTGGGGTCCAGTGACTTTGACTGGATCCCGTAAGGGTGGAGACGTCCGAGGGTCCCTGAGGTGGATGGGGCCCATGTCTGAGGTGAGGAGGCCGGGGAGGTTACCCGTCCAGAGAGTCTGGAGCAGCATCAACCCAGTGACGGATGGGCCTCTGGTAACTCCCTTGGAGGGACATCTTCCCCTGACAGGGGCCGCAACGCAGCGAAGGTACTCCTATCTACGTTCTCTTGAGTCGCTGGTAGAGACTCTAAGATTCTAAGTCCTTTCTAGCTGAATGCTATAGTAACCGCTGGCGAGATCGCAGTGGTTTAGTTAATAACCAGGATAGTGCCTCGACCTGCTCATTCCCTGTATCAAAATGTTATCAAGTCGCAAACCGGTTGGCTACTGAAGCACTGTTTATTGTGAGATGTACAATAAAGCAAGAGTTGGACTGTGATCGGTGTGTGGAACTCTGGTTAATGGGAGCAGAGGGAAGTGTTGACACAGCAGGACTGTATTCTAGACCAAAGCACATAGGCCCGAGGAAATATCTGGTGCTGGCCTTCACCTCACCCACAGCTATGGAGAGGACATGGGCCATAGCGCATCTCACCCTGTCGTGTGACATACCCCTAGACAAAGGAGATGGGGTGAGGCCGCTACATAACATATAATGATATATAATAAAATTACATATTCTTATTTAAGGGATAAATATGTGTATATCTATGTGTGAAAACATAAAATGAAATTTACAACAGGTCGTATCCACCAGGTTGGTCAATATTAAACATATGGGCGGCACAGTGGTGTAGTGGGTAGCACTCTCACCTAGCAGTAACAAGGGGTCACCGGTTCGAATCCCAATCACGACACCACCTGCCCAGGGCTTGCACGTTCTCCCTGTGCCTGCGTGGGTACCCTCCGGGTACTCCGGTTTCCTCCCACGCTCCAAATTGATACTTACTAGATCAGAAGGTGACCCAAAACGATTAGATTTATAGGAGTGTCTGATAGACACATGAATAACAACACCTGATGGGGGAAGACGGGTAAGCAACAGGAGAAGGGAGAGAAACATAATTAGTAAGAATTTTATAATATGGTGGATATTTCTAGTTCCTCATTGATACCTCCTGGATTGAGAGTATCTAATGAGTATATCCAGAAAGTCTCTCTTTCACATAGCTTTTGGAATCTCTCTGCTTCAGACACTGTATTAGGGATCTGTTCGATTACCCAAACATTTAGGCCATCAGTAGACTTCTGATGGTGCTTCGCAAAATTGCGGGGGACACTGTGCTTGTCCTTGCCTCCCTCTATTTTCCTCCTATGTTCACCAAATCTTTGCCGGAGGGGACGGATGGTGCGTCCAACGTATAGGAGGGGAGGTGACAAGGACAAGTTAGGCCATAAACCACAAATTCCGAACCACAGTTGAAGAAATTTCCCGAAGTGTAAGTTTTTCCCTTTGTGGTAAAATGTTTTCTACCATGGTTCACAAAAGCACATGTTTTGCAAAGGGATTTTTTACACTGAAACATACCTTTCAGAGGGATCATCTGGGTATGTGGTGAAGGGGTGGCTTGTAGTATTCTTAGTTTGCTGGGTGCTACTTTGTTTTTAAGGTTTGCCGCTCTTCTATAGGTGATCCTGGGGATATTGGGTAGGATGGGTTTTAGGTGGGGGTCCTCAAGTAGTAAGGGCCAATGCTGTCTAAAAATTGATTCAATTTTTTTGGAATCTGTATGAAATTTTGTGATGAAACGTGAGGATGGGTCAAAATTGTATTTTTTTGGAATTGGGAGTGTGTCGTGATCTAAATAATGCTGATAAGCCTGATTGACCAAAGAAGCAGGGTATTCTTTATCATACAGCTTATTTTTAACAATGGTACCCTGTTCTATATAATCGGCTGTTTTGGTGCAGTTGCGCCTCAGTCTGCAAAATTGTCCCTTGGGTATGATCCATTTTTTATAATGACAACTTTTGTAATGGAGCAGGGAATTGCCAGCCGTGGGCTTGAAATGGCTTTTGGCATGTATGATGCCTTCAGAATGGTAAAGGTCCAGGTCGAGAAAGGTGAGCTTCTCTGTATCCCATACATGGGTGAAGGAGAGCCCATATGTATTGTTGTTACAATGGGTGATAAAATCATCAATGACATCACCACCACCATCCCAGATGATGATGATGTCATCGATGTACCTGCCGTAGAACACAATATACTTCTGAAATGGGTTGCTGGACCATATGTGTCTATGCTCCCATAGACCCATAGCCAAATTAGCATATGAGGGTGCAAAATGTGCGCCCATTGCCGTCCCCTGGATCTGCAGGTAGTATTGTAGGTCAAAACAGAAATAATTGTGCGTCAGGCAGAACTTAGTACATTCAAGTATAAAATCTGCCTGCATATTACTCATGTAGGGATTTTCTGAGAGGAAGTGATTGAGGGCTGCTAGTCCAAAGTCATGAGGGATAGATGTGTACAGTGAATTTATGTCTAGAGACATCCAGACATAAGTGTTTTCCCATCTGTACGGTTTCAGCAGATCTAGAAGGTGTGTGCCATCTCTGATGTAGGACTGTAACCCCTGGGCCAAGGGCTGTAGGTGGTGGTCTATATATTTAGATAAACCAGAGGTAATGCTGTCCATGGCAGCGATGATAGGTCTGCCAGGGGGATTAGTCAGACTCTTGTGAATCTTCGGTATGTGATAGAAATAAGGCGTGTGGTAAAAATCTCTACGCAAGAATGAAGCTTCGTTTCTGTTAATTATGTTTTGTGAAAGTGCTGCATTAATGAGTATATCTTTTTGTTTTTTGTAAACAGGTAATGGATCTGAGCTTAATTTGGAGTATGTGAGATGGTCACCTAATAAGCGTTCTGCTTCTGTGATATAGTTGGTGCGGTCTTGTATAACAATTCCGCCGCCCTTGTCTGCAGTCTTTATTAAGAGGTGGTCATTTTTGGTAAGGGATGACAGGGCAATGTTTTCCTGTTGAGTGAGATGGCCAAGATCCATGGTGTGAGTGGTGGGATGTGAACACATCCTCTTAAGATCCGCAAAAACCATATTGTAAAAAGTGATGAGGTGTGGTCCTTTTGATAGATAGGGGTAAAAAATGGATTTTGGTTTGAGAGTGGAATGTATGATGGGTGGAGAAGTGTGGAGGTGCTGGGTGTATAGATCGAGTCCTGTATAGGACTCATCATGGTACAATTGTTCCAGCATATCAATCATGTCTGCATCAAAGTCAAAATCAGTAGGGTCTTCCTTAGACCCAGGTGAAGAAGGACCTTCAGCAGTGTCCAAAAGGGATGTGTTTTTAGCATTTTTAATATGAAAAAATCTTTTTATGGTAAGATTCCTTATATACCTATTCAAGTCTTTGAATAAAGTTAAGGGATCAGGTGTGTTGGAGGGAGCAACATTGAGGCCACGGCTTAGCAAGGATGTTTCGGCTGAGGATAGAGTATGTTTGGATCAATTGAAAATCTTCACAGTTTGCGATTTTTGGATGGGTTTGCCTCTAGTTCTTCCTCTACCCCCTCTACAGCCTCTCCTGCAAATTTTCTTTTGCTTGGGGCGGCTGGAGAGGGGTTCTCCAATAAAAAAGAAGAGCAAGGAACAGAATTATCTGTAGGAACATGGGAACCAAGGTGGGCTGGAGTTTTATCCATCCATGTGAATACTTTATTACTGGTATAATCTTTGATGTCCCGTCTAAATTTCCCTAGTTTGCTGTATACGAGGTCACCCTCTAATTTTTTGGTATTCTTTTTGAGGATGTCTAACCAGGATGAAGGAACAGTATGTCCTAGATCTATGATTTCTGTACATAGCGTTTAAAATGTTTTTTTCAAGCTGCTCGTACTTGGCTGTTCTATGTTTGACCAGGATGTTGATCCATTTAGTGGTACAGAATTCTGCTAGACTGTTCCATTCCTTGGCCTCATTTGGTTCCAAAAAGGAGCATTTTTTAGGATACGTAAACCTCTAGGTGATATCCTACTATCTAGATATTTAATCAAAAATAACCTATCCCACCATTGTGTGTTGGTGGAGTGTATGAGGCATTCTAATTTTTTTAATTTTCCACATAATTTGTATCTGGAATTTTTATTGAGTGTGGCATTAGGTGAAAATAGGGAGAGGGGTAATATAGTATACAGTTGGTCAAGGATGCTGTATTTCTTGGACTCTATTTCAGAAATGAAATCCATAGATGGTATCTTGCCACAACAATTTGAATGGTAAAATTGTGAACAGGGGGGATGATCTACACAGATATACGTTCAGTGAAAAATAAATGTTATATAATATAAATGCATGAATAAAAAAAAACATATGAGACACAGGTTTTGTAAAAATATAAAACAAGCAGGTTAGTTACATAGAAAAATGTGTTGGTATGTGTGGAATCCAACACACTATGAAGGGTTTTTCTGTCCACCTATATGTGGAGAACCCTATTAGATGAGTGGATTAAAATAAATTAATACAGGGCAAGAAAAATCCATTGAAGGACAAATGGACATTGTAACAACAATACATATGGGCTCTCCTTCACCCATGTATGGGATACAGAGAAGCTCACCTTTCTTGACCTGGACCTATACCATTCTGAAGGCATCATACATGCCAAAAACCATTTCAAGCCCACGGCTGGCAATTCTCTGCTTCATTACAAAAGTTGTCATTATAAAAAATGGATCAATAACATACCCAAGGGACAATTTTGCAGACTGAGGCGCAACTGCACCAAAACAGCAGATTATATAGAACAGGGTACCATTGTTAAAAATAAGCTGTATGATAAAGAATACCCTGCTTCTTTGGTCAATCAGGCTTATCAGCATTATTTAGATCATGACACACTCCCTATTCCAAAAAAAGACAATTTTGACCCATCCTCACGTTTCATCACAAAATTTTTTATCATTCAAAGTTTTTATTAAGAGAAAGAATAAAAACAATACAGAAGCGCACTTATCAAAGGACGCAGATGCAACTGCAGACATTGCGATCGAAACAGTACATTGTGGCAAAAAATCAGTGTCAATGTTTAGCTGAAGACTGCTGTCAGGCGATAGTCACGGGCGTGAGTCATGACTGACAAAGAGAAAGGTGAATGAATAGTGAAGAAAAAAGCTATTACACGTTATTACTACCAGTCTTCTGAGCAAACTTCATAGAAAGTAATGTTAATCTGTACATAGTCGAAAAGTGGGAACGCAACAGTGTCTTCTAGTTAGAAGGGATAAAAGAGCAATATCGGCCTGTACTTTCTGAGCAAACATTATTGCAACATCCGCTATCTCAATTGAAGCAGTGTTTAGATTTAAGAAAAGGAAAAGAGAAGGTAGGGGGTAAGCAAATCAAAGCAGGGGGGGGAAGAAGAGAGAAGGGGAGAGAGAAAAAAAAAAAAAAAAGGGGGGGTATTACGTTTATTACGAAGAGTAGGCGGATTGGTCTCAAAAGGCGGTCAGCTTCTAAGGGCCAGCCGCAGGAGAGGTTATTGTAACGAACAGTCTTAGGAGGGTGTGTTCCTACCCTCATGTGAATATTCCCGAGAATATTTAAAATCAAACCACGGTAGCCAGATGTCGTGGAACTTCTTCGCATTACCACCATCCTGGGCCAGGGTGTCTTCCATGGTGGCTATTTCCCCTACTTTATTTAGCCATTCAGAAATGGATGGGACTCGAGACGAGTTCCAATACAAGGGAATTAGGGACTTGGCCGCATTCAAAAGGTGTTTTGTCAGGGAATGTTTGTATCTCTTAAGTGAAAAACTGGATATATGAAGCAGGCAACATGCAGCATCTAGATTTAGCTTAGTTTCAGTGATCTGTTTAATCAGTGTCCGCACTTCTGACCAGTAGCTGGTGATCAGTGCACAATGCCACCAAATGTGAGCCAACGTACCCCTTTCCTTTTGACATCTCCAACATATCTCAGGTTTTTGGCTATCCCATCTGTGCAGTCTTACGGGCATGTGATACCACCGTGTCAGTAACTTATAGCTGGTTTCCTGTAATTTAGTACTTATGGAGCATTTGTGTGCCAAAATGCTTGCATATTTCCATTGTTTATCCGATATCTCCGTGTTTAGGTCTCGGGACCACTCTCTCCTATGTACACTCTCCCCCACATCTCCCGAGTTTTGCAACCAGGAATATGCTAGAGAGGTGGCCTTAAATACTGGGGTTTTGTTATGACAGGCCTCTTCCATCTCGGTCAGAGGTCTGTGAAGATCTGGAGAGTTTCTAAACTTACCTAGGTAACTTCGGATCTGAAAATAAGTCCACTGTTTTAGGTGGGGTAAGTCGCAATCAGTCTTAAGGGATGTCCATTTTCTAACCTTAGTACCTAGAAAGCATTCACCCATTCGTAAGGAGATACCAGTCGTTGCTGAATGGAGCGTGGAGTTATGAATACCCGGGGAGAAGTCAGGGTTGTCTTTCAGTGGGGTCAGAGGGCTGGGGATCGTGGTGATATTTGTCCTATTCTTTTTAACTAGTGTTCTCAGAATGTCTAATGTATTATGTGTGATCGGGCAGTTTTTTTGACAGGAGAAAAGGCCCGACCCTGGGATCCATGGTGAGTGCATGAGCGGGAACGCGCTTAAGGTCGCTTCCAACTTAACCCAATCTTTCGTGTCGTCGTGGCAGTGCCAATCGATGACCCTGGCTATATGTGCTGCGTAATAATAGTTTTTAAAATTCGGTAGATTAATCCCACCTGCTTCTTTAGGCATCATCAGAGTAGTTAATTTCACTCTTGGTTTCTTGTGGTGCCATAAAAATTTCAGAATGATGGAGTTTAGTGCTTTAAAGAATTTCGGAGGGATCTTGGTCGGTATGGTGCGCATCAGGTATAGAAATTTAGGCAGGACCACCATCTTGATGATGGCCGCGCGACCAAACCATGAAAAGGTGCCTAGATGCCAGTTATTGAGATCTGTTTCGCAGGTTTTGAGCATGGGGGGATAATTCACCTCATAAATAGACTGTAGTTGTGGGGTCAGCCATGTTCCTAAGTACCGGAGGGCAATGGGATCCCACCGAAATGTGGAGTTGGCCTTAGTCAGGGAAAGTACAGCTTCTGGGAGTGAAATATTGAGTGCTTCAGATTTTGAATAATTTATCTTTAAGTTTGCTAAATAGCCAAATTGGGCGAATTCTTTTAAGAGACTGGGGACGGTCAATGTTGGGTCGGTCAGGAAGAATAAAAGATCATCAGCATATGCTGCCGTTTTAAACTCCCTGTCCTGAATCTGGAAACCGTGGACCGTCGGGTTATTCTGGATCGTCCTTATGAAAGGTTCCAATGAAAGAATAAACAACAGGGGTGACAATGGGCATCCCTGTCTGGTGCCATTAGAGATGGATACTTTTTTAGATAGAGTACCATTTATTTTTAGGTATGCAGAGGGGTTCCTATATAATGCTGAAATCCACGACAGCATGTGCAGACCCAGGCCTACTCGGGCACACACTGCCAACATGAAGTCCCATGCCACCCGATCGAAGGCCTTCTCCGCATCAGTGGAGAGGAGAAAGCCTTCGATCCTTCGCACCTTCGTTGCATGAATCAGAAGCAACGCTTTGGTAACGTTATCCTTTGCTTCCCTGCCAGGTATGAAGCCCACCTGCTCCAAACCAACTAGCTTTGGCAGAAGTGGGCCCAACCTCAAGGCCAGGACCTTTGCGAACAACTTCACGTCCAAATTCAACAGGGAAATGGGCCTATAGTTAGCACATTCACCGGGGTCTTTTCCTGGTTTCGGAATCACTGTTATGTGTGCGGTCAGGAAGTCGGGAGTGATCTCCTTGGGCCCAGACAGGGAGTTCAGAGCCTCTTTCAGCGGTTCCGTTAGGGTGTCTATAAAGGTCTTATAGTAGATTGCCGAGTACCCATCCGGTCCAGGGCTTTTGCCAGTTTTGAGCTGTTTGATAGCCTGTCTGAGCTCCAAGGAGGAAATTGGGGATTCCAGTGAAATAGAGTCAAGCTCTGATATAGCTGGAAGACCACTTTTAGCTAAATAGTCTTGGATAATCTGTGTCCTGTCTCCTGCCATATGTGGCTGTTTATGTTGGGGGGGTAAGTTGTAGAGTTTAGAATAGAAACTATGAAAATGTCCCGCAATCGCCTCTGATGCAACATCTAGTTTCCCCGCTGAGTTTCTAATACCGGCAATATTGTTGAAGGAAGCATGATCCTTCAAGGCTCTGGCCAGCACTCTGCCCGTCTTATTCCCGGATTCGTAGTAGATTTTTTTTTGGAAAAATAGCATGCGCTTCGCTCTAGAATCAAGTAACAACTGTAATTCCCGCCTAGTCTCTAACAGCCGAGTAGCAGAGTCTATCGACAAAGTTTGCTTGTGTTGGGTCTCTAAGGAATTGATCGTCGTAATCAGAGTCTGAATGGTGGCCTCCCTTTCTTTCTTGCGTTTAGAACCCATCGCAATCAACATCCCTCTAATAGTGCATTTGTGGGCCTCCCATACGATCAAAGGGTCCATCCCTGGGGTGATATTAGTTTTAAAAAAGTTTGTCAGTTCGGCGGAGATTTTCGGTAGTAGATCTGGGTCAGTTAATAGCGAGGCGTTCAGGCGCCAAGAGGGTTGTTGTGTGGTCAGACGTGACATGTCTAGCGAAAGGGATACGGGGGAATGATCAGAGATCGTCTGAAGACCTATATGTGCCCCCGAAACCCTGGGAAGATCCCTCTGTGTTATGAACAGATAGTCCAATCTGGCATATCTTGAATGGGGAACCGAAAAGTGGGTGTAATCGCGGCCGTCCGGGTCAAGGAAGCGCCAAGTGTCTATCAATTGCAAGGATTGCAATAGCGATTTAAACTTCTTGAGGATCTTATAAGAGATACATGTCTTGCCATTGGACGTATCCAAGAGGGGATTCAGAGGCACATTAAAATCCCCCCCAAGAATCGTGCAACCAGCTGCAAACCCCTTGAGTTCCCTGACTATTTTCTGACAGAATTTAACATGTTCTTTATTTGAAAAGTACACGTTTGCAAGTGTTACAGGTGTGCCTGCATATGTCCCCTTCAGGAATATAAATCTACCTTGCGTATCACAGAGTTGTTCAGACAACTCAAAAGAGGCGTCTCTACTGATCAGTATGGATACCCCTTTGGACTTAGATTCATCATTCGTGGCGTGGATTGCTCTAGTAAAATATGAATCTGTGAGTCTCGGTATCTGGCGTGTTTTGAAATGGGTCTCCTGAAGAAATACAAAATGGGGCCTACCTTTCTTTAGTTCCTTCATAAGAGTGGAGCGGCGTTCTGGCATGTTTAGGCCCCTGATGTTATGCGATATCACCGTGGGGCGCCGCCCCAGGGAAGAGTACGCCATGAGGGGGGTCAAAAGACGGTGTCCCTAGGAGCACTCTGCAATAAATCAAAATGAAGACTATACCGTGGGAATTAGTATCTGTGTTTGAAAACTAAGACAACAATCCAACAGCACTTCTAGAAAAGACTTTTTTGGTAAAAAAAAAAGGGGGGGAGGGGGGGAAAGAGAGAAGGGAGAAATAAAGATTTATGAAGAAACAGAAGGTCAAAGAGAAAGACACAATAAGAAGATGGCGTAGAAATCGTCCCACTTCCTGAGCGGTCAAAACCCCCCCCCCAGGAAGGGATAGTTGCCAATTTATAGTAGAGATCCCTGCTTCCCAAAAGGGGGAGCAAGGAGCTCTCTGTGGGGTCGTTGGGAGACACACGACCCGACGACAGCCCACCCAGAAGAGCGATGTCAAGGGAGACCCGACAAAATGAAAGGATCCTCCCAGTCACCGCCCACACAACCAAGTTAGAGAAAACATATTAAACATTTCAATGTATTGTACACCCGACCATGGTGTAACTAAATTTTCTTAGGCAAGAAACGAACAAAAAACAATAAACAATAAACAACCGTTCACAGAAAAGGGAGCATCCGGGATAAGTGTAGTTATAAACCCCTTCTGGCCCGCTGAGCAAAGACTTATAGGCATATATATTATCTATGTACATGCGGATCCCCATTAGTGGAAAATGGAGGACCAGGTGCACCCAGAATCTTCCACGATAAGTCTGTAAGAGAGTTGAAGCAATCAATAGAGGTTGGAAGATCTGGGCGTCGCAGATACAAACCCCTTAGGGAGCAAGGCTACATCTCTTGGGATGAGAAGGTAGACCCTGCGGCTGACAAAATATATATAAAAAAAAAAAAAGAGGGGTCAAAGGTCAAACTCCGACATTCATTTCAATGAGGCCGATCATGGAGGTTGATTAGGTATAATGGCTGTATAAAGTCGCAAACAATCCTCAGTATTCCAGATCGATCTGTGCGTCAGGAAAGGATTCCAGCCTGGATTCAAGTTAGGGAGGCGGTGAATAGTTACCCCGGAGGGCCCAATTCAGACAATAATTACCAACATGGCAACAGGGGTGAGGTGAGTAATGGTAGCTGATCAAAGCGTGAACAGAGGTCTCACCACAGGTGGAAAGGTAAGGCAGTTAGCAGGAACATGGAGTAGGGGAGTACCAGCAATGCTGCGGAGTGTCACTCTGCGTTTCGGTCCCTGGAAGGCCCCGCATGTCTGCCCGGTGTGTCGGGTCTGCTGCTCCCACCTCGCCCCTTCTTAGCTTTCTTAGAGAGTCTGGTGTCAGGTGACATGAAGGGAGAGGCGGGAGGGCTCCTCTCCAGAGGAGTGTGTAAAAATTCTGCGTACCATTCAGGGAGGGCTACATGTTCCATATCTAGCGATTCACAAAACTCAGGAAGGTCTGCTGGAGAGCGTAATATATGCAAGTGACCATTGTAAGATACAGTCAAAGCGAACGGAAAGCGCCACGAGTATTTCAGGTCCCTTTCTCTCAAACAGTCCAACAAGGGACGTAGGGCCCATCTGTTTCTCAGAGTTATCTGGGACAGGTCCTGAAACAACATTATTGTCGCACCATTAAAAATGATCCTGTCATTTCTCCGCGCTTTGCGCATAATATCCTCTTTAAGGCCAAAGCTCTGCAGGCAACATATGATGTCTCTTGGGGGTGCTGAATCAGAGCTTCTGGGTCTAAGAGCCCTATGTGCCCGTACAAAGTCTATCTCCATATCTTCTTGGCGTTCTAATAGACTATTGAACACTCTCCTGAGGGCCGGGACAATCTGTTCATGCTCGACAGATTCGGGGATCCCCCGCACCCTAATGTTGCACCTCCTGCCCCTATTGTCCAAATCCTCTATATGCCGATTCATGTCAATGAAATGCTGCGTTTGGGCCTGAGTGGTAAGCTCTAACCTGTATATGGCCTTGTCCCTGCGTTGACCTGCGTGCTCCACCGCCGCCATTTTTTCATTAATGACTATCATGCTCGTTTTCAAATCCGTGATAGCCGCTGAGAAAGTTGCTTTGATGTCCGCGGCTATCACAGACATATCTGCTAACGTTAAGGGGTGGTCTGGTGCAGGCTTACCCCTGTTAGAGTCTACAGGCGCTGGTCGGGAGTCCTCACTGTCGTCTTCCTCGTGTTGCGGCGGCGCCATCTTGGATCTCGGAGATCCGTTGCGGCCTGACTGTTGCGTTTTAAAGATGTCTGCTATGTTTTTCGCTGCGGATGATCCGGTGTTGTGGCGCAGGTGGGAGCGGGGAGTTGAATACAGCCTTCTGCCCAGCATCTGAGAGCCTGTGGTCGGGTGTAGGGCTTCTAATGGTCGTGTGGGCTGAGGAGCTCCTCTAGTGTGCTGCCATCCTCGCCGCGCGCCAGGCCACGCCCCCTTCATCACAAAATTTCATACAGATTCCAAAAAAATTGAATCAATTTTTAGATAGCATTGGCCCTTACTACTTGAGGACCCCCACCTAAAACCCATCCTACCCAATATCCCCAGGATCACCTATAGAAGAGCGGCAAACCTTAAAAACAAAGTAGCACCCAGCAAACTAAGAATACTACAAGCCACCCCTTCACCACATACCCAGATGATCCCTCTGAAAGGTATGTTTCAGTGTAAAAAATCCCTTTGCAAAACATGTGCTTTTGTGAACCATGGTAGAAAACATTTTACCACAAAGGGAAAAACTTACACTTTGGGAAATTTCTTCAACTGTGGTTCGGAATTTGTGGTTTATGGCCTAACTTGTCCTTGTCACCTCCTATACGTTGGATGCACCATCCGCCCCCTCCGGCAAAGATTTGGTGAACATAGGAGGAAAATAGAGGGAGGCAAGGACAAGCACAGTGTCCCCCGCCATTTTGCGGAGCACCATCAGAAGTCTATTGATGGCCTAAATGTTTGGGTAATCAAACAGATCCCTAATACATTGTCTGAAGCACAGAGATTCCAAAAGCTATGTGAAAGAGAGACTTTCTGGATAAACTCATTAGATACTCTCAATCCAGGAGGTATCAATGAGGAGCTAGAAATATCCACCATATTATAAATCCTTACTAATTATGTCTCCCCCCATTAGGTGTTGTTGTTCATGTGTCTATCAGACACTCCTATAAATATAATCGTTTTGGGTCACCTTCTGATCTAGTAAGTATCAATTTGGAGCGTGGGAAGAAACTGGAGGGGACCCACGCAGGCACAGGGAGAACCTGCGGGCCCCGGGCGGGTGGTGTCGTGATTGGGATTCGAACTGGCGACCCCTTTTTACTGCTAGGCGAGACTGCTACCCACTACACCACTGTGCCGCCCATATATTTAATATTGACCAACCTGGTGGATACGACCTGTTGTAAATTTCATTTTATGTTTTCACACATAGATATACACATATTTATCCCTTAAATAAGAATATGTAATTTTATTATATATCATTATATGTTATATACTCATATTCCTTTACATATTGGTAAAAACATAATTTGTTTGTTCTTTCTTGCAAGCATTCTTTTGATTAATACCTTTTAATGGATGTCTTGCAAGAATCACAGACCCACTCCACATAAATATATGCACATACAGCTCTTCAGTGTATCTCACATGATGTTTGTTTTTAAATGCTTATGGATAAAATGTCTCTTTTAAAGCTATTTCTAATTGTTCTACTGTTAGTAGTACCATATTATGTCTTACGGGTTTTACTTCTTGTATTATATGAATCTTCATTTTTTTAGTTATAGTACATATTTGTAGAAAATGTATTTTAGCTGTCCAATACAGATCTTGCCAACACTAATGTAAGTCACTCCTATCACATGAAGTGTGCTTACATCTAGCTCCACTAGGTGGCAACACCACCCCGGCATATAAAAAGGCTACGTATATGTAGCGGGGTGTTCCCCTTTAACGCAGAGAGACTACACTACCCAGAACCCTGTTCTGCAATGTTTCCACCGCAGAGACTCATGGGAGGGGTTATAAGAGGAGGAGGCGAGGCTGGGCTCGGTCTCTTTGGGACACAAGACTTCAGAGACTGATCCTCCTGTGCGGATGTGTCGGAGTGCAAGGCCTGAAGCCTGAGGTCTTGCGCAGCACCAAAGAGCCTTTCACCCCTCTGCGAGCCGGGGTGACATCTGACTTCGCTTAACTACAGCATTCGTTGGATCGGGGACCCGATCGCTAGAGACACTGTGTGTGTGTGTGACACAGTTGGTAGAAGTTCCCGGACTGGGACCGCAGTCCGGGCGGGTGAGAGGGCGGATGCCCAAACCATATACTGTTACTGCAAATAGGCCTATAGACTGCTGTGGCCCACAAGTTGTCTTATCAGAGCTGAACTCAGTTCGCTTAGCAAAGTGTTTACCCTATCTTTATCTTTCCCATTGGATTACAAATCATACTCTGTTAATGTGCTCCACTGTTAAAGACCTGCCGGTGAAGAAAAGGACATCATCCCCTATAGACTAGTTCGTAGATATTAGAGCCAGGCCTGATCAGTTTTCTAGTTTGTTTGATTACTGCGCCACAGGACGCCTAGCTAACGGTCGCCCATGTGGCGCACTTGTTGCTGTTAACTTCATATTCATAGTGTGTTAGTGTTGCAGGGCTCTGCAATATATATATATTTTGTGAACTGTGATAAATGTTAACCCCTGATTATTATCAAAAGCTTAAGTAAATCTTTTACCCATTTTATACTATTATTGTCTTGATGTTTAATTACTCATACAGTATAAGACATACGTATTGCTGTCAGAACTAGCTGTGCCAGTGGGGGGGTCGAGTATATTGCCGGGGGTTGGGGGAGCTGTCTTCAGGGCCCAAACTAAATCTGCGGCCTTCTTGAGTGAAGGTATCGCTACACGTGGGTGTTCTTGTCCGGGATCCTGATACAGCAGGTGAACACCAGAAGTGCCGGCATGGATCCACAAACAGTAGAAGCATGGTGCAAAGCCTCTAACGCAGAGCCAAACCAGTCGATAGTCATCAGCCTCCCTGGGGAGGAATGGTCGACTGAGGCGGTAGAGGAGTTAATGAAGTCAGTGTCCCCAGATCACACACCGCGGGTGACGGAGATAAAGTCAGACCCAGACATCTCATATCAGTATGCATTAGTGGAGTACTGGGACAGGATGCCAGAGGCCTGTAAGCGCAAGTGTGTGCGGACGCCAGACAACAGAACCTATAGGTTGGCGCACGCAGTAACTGAAAGAAAGGAACCATCACCAACGGGATCACCGCAGGCTGCGGCCCGTACCCCACCGGGAAAAGGAGACAGGGCGACGCCCCCGGTGGCGCCTGCACCTGCCACTGCTATATCACCAGAACTGATAGGTGCAATAGGGGATCTGCTAATCAAGTGTCAGAAGGCAAGCACGGTGCATGTAGAGACTAGCTACCGGAGACTAAAGACATTCTCAGGGAAGCTCCCTGTCCCCGCAGGGGAAGAAGATTTTGACACCTGGGTGGAGCAGGCATTGCAGGCAGTAGAGGCATGGGAGGTGCCTGAAGCACAGAAGAGGCAACGAGTGATGGAAAGCCTTAAAGGCGCAGCAGCAGAAGCAGTGAAAAGTTTTCGGTTTGGGAATGCAGATTGCACGGCTCAAGACTGTCTAGCCATGCTGCAAGAAGAGTTTGGTCAATTGGAAAAGGTGACCGAGATGGTCTACCAATTTGAACATACTTTCCAACAACCAGAGGAGAAACTTTCCGAGTATGTTAGAAGACTGAACAGGTTGTTGTGCAAGATTGTGTTGAAGAAGGGGATGAAGCCCCAAGATACAGATGCGGCAAGAATGAAGCAAGTCTTAAAGGGAGCGTTACGCTCGGATCCAGTCTGGCTGCACCTAAAAACCTCAGGAGGAGGAACGTTGCTGACTTATGCTGACTTGATAAAAATCATCAGAGATGAGGAGGCGCTGAAACAGGACCAGCAGATGGTTAAGACAAATGTTGTACCCGCACAAGTGCTAGTCAATACAGTGATGACCCCTGAAAGAGGTTCGGAGATAGACACCCTAAAAGCTCATATGTCAAAGGTGTTAGAGATGTTGACCTCTCTGATGGAAAAAGAGAGAGAGGGTCCCAAGAGAGGAGTACCAAGGAAGGAATTATTCCCAATTGCCTCAGCACCCGCATCTTTACAAGAATGGGGAGATATAGTCTGCTTTAACTGTGGAGGAATTGGACATATTGCGGCTACATGCTCCAGTCCCAAGAAGAAGAAAATAGACAACCGCAAGCCGGCGGGAAACTCCAGAGGGCCCCGGTGAAGGAGTCAACCGGGTGCCCATCACCTTCAGTGAGCTCCAAACTGAAAGCAAAGCAGAAAATAACAGGAGATAAAACGCCTCGGGGGAAACACAACATTCCTCAACAGAGATACACCCCAGAGAAAGGGGGCAAGACCCCTCAGAAGAGGCACAGCACTCCCCAGAGGGGGTGCACACCTAAGAAAAATAATAGTATCCCTCAGCGGGTCCCTACACCCAGTAAGAGGAGGGAAGTCAATGCAAACCAGACTCAAGAAAGACTGAAGTCCAAAAGGGATTGGACGAGAGAAGGTTCAAAGAGAAAAAGTCTGAAAAAGGCGG
This sequence comes from Rana muscosa, assembly GCA_029206835.1. Classification (NCBI taxonomy): domain Eukaryota; kingdom Metazoa; phylum Chordata; class Amphibia; order Anura; family Ranidae; genus Rana; species Rana muscosa. The sequence goes on from CM055122.1 coordinate 1,206,795,419, forward strand.
CCCCTGCCGGGCCATATCCGGAGAAGCTGGTAGGCCCATCTCCTATAGTATCTATTCAAGTGGAGGGAGTTTACACCAGAGCAATCTTGGATACTGGGGCACAGGTGACCCTGCTATACAGACATTTCTACGATAAGCACTTGAGTCACCTACCCATCCGGAAGATAGAGGGACTAGAGATATGTGGGATTGGAACCCAGAACTTCCCCTATCATGGCTATCTGCCTGTCAGGATGATCTTTGACCCATCTGTGGCTGGAAAAGCCGAAGTGTTTGACACCCTGGCGGTTGTGTGCCCTCGGCCGCCGGGAGCCAACACGAGTTCCCTTATAATAGGGACGAACACGGATCTGGTCCGAAGACTTCTGACCCCTATAGTGAAAGAAGAAGGGGAAGCGGCCACCAAGATCCACCCCATGCTGAAGACGGCTTACCAACGGTTGGTCTTAGAGCAGAAGACCCCAGGAGAGGGGATAGGGAAGGTGTGGAGACTTGGAAGAGGAGGGAGGATAGTGTTGCAGCCCGGTGAAGTAACCTGTCTCAGAGCCACTGTGAAGCTTACTTGGGAGCAGCCCGGACCCTTTGTCATGTTGGAATCTGACCCAAGGGAAGGGTCCCACGGTCTGGAAGTGATACCGGAAGTGATTCCGCTGAAGGCCCTAAAGAAGGCCCATTGTAGAGTCCCAGTGAGTGTTAAGAACAACTCAGATGGCTCCATGGAAATCCCAGCCAGGATGCTGCTGGGCCAGATGAGCCCTGTTGCCCCTGTCAACCTGTCAGAGATGGGCGAAGGGGGAGACGCTTGGGAGAAGATATCCATGGAAAACCCGAATCTGCCCAGGGCTTGGAAAGAGAGAGCCAAGGCCCAGTTGAACAGATGGGAGAAGATCTTCTCTAAAGATGAGTTCAATGTGGGGTGTGCAAGGAGTGCCACCCATCGGATCCGCCTCCAGGAAGATAAGCCTTTCAGAGAGAGGGTCAGGCGGGTCCCACTAGCAGATCTGGAGGATCTAAGGGAACAACTTGCAGAACTCAAGAGGACTGGTGTGATACGGGAGTCTAGAAGCCCCTATGCCTCTCTGATAGTGGTGGTCAGGAAGAAGAATGGGTCATTGAGGCTTTGTATCAACTACAGGACTCTAAACAGAGAACCATACCCGACCAGTATACCACTCCAAGGATAGAGGATGCCCTACAGAGTTTATCTGGTGCCAAGTGGTTCAGCGTTATGGATCTCAAGAGCAGGTACTATCAGATCCCTATGCACCCAGAAGACAAGGAGAAGACGGCTTTCATAACCCCAGTGGGGTTCTTTGAATTCGACCGGAAGCCTCAAGGTCTGTCTGGAGCCCCAGCTACCTTCCAACGTCTCATGGAGAAGACTGTAGGAGACATGAACCTTATTGAAGTCCTTGTATACCTGGACGATGTCATTGTCTTTGGAAGAACCCTGGAGGAGCACGAGGAGAGGCTGGAAAAAGTCTTGAGGAGACTCAGTGAGGAGGGACTCAAACTTTTGCCTGAGAAGTGTCGGTTTTACCAGTCTTCTGTGAACTACCTGGGGCACATAGTGTCTGAAGAAGGGGTGGCCACAGACCCCGTGAAATTGGAGGCAGTTACCTCCTGGCCACGACCCACCACAGTAACAGAACTCAGATCCTTCTTGGGGTTCTGCTCCTATTACAGGAGGTTTGTGGAGGGATTCGCCCGAATTGCTAGACCATTGAATGAACTGCTCAAGACTGAGAGAGAAGAGGATGACTCAGGGCCCAGGAAGCCGGGAGAGTCCATCAGAGATCAGTGGAATCAGAAGTGTGAAGAAGCCTTCCAGGCATTGAAAAAGAGCCTGACCACTGCTCCAGTCTTGGCCTACGCAGACCCAACCAAGCCCTATGAACTACACGTAGATGCTAGTCATGACGGTCTGGGAGGAGTGCTTTATCAGGAGCACGAGGGACAACTGCGGCCTGTTGCCTACGTGAGTAGGAGTCTGACCCCCTCTGAGAAGAACTACCCCACCCACAAGCTGGAGTTCCTGGCCCTCAAGTGGGCGGTAGTGGACAAGTTCAAAGACTACCTGTATGGGGCAGAGTTCACTGTGAAGACAGACAACAACCCACTTACCTACCTTTTCACAACGGCCAAACTGGATGCCACTGGACACAGGTGGCTGGCTGCACTGTCTGGGTTCAACTTCAGCCTAAAGTACAGGCCAGGGGCTGGGAATCGAGACGCAGATGCTCTGTCCAGGAGGTCTCATGCCCCCACCAGTGACGTAGAAGATTGGACACAAGTGGCACCGGACGGGGTGCGGGCCCTTTGTCACGGAGCTGAATTCCAAGCCAGAGGAGGCTCCAGAGCAGAGGAAATAGGAGTTACCATGGTGGGAGTCCCAAAACACTACTGTGGAGTGACTCAACTGGAAGAAGGCAGCCTGCCGAGACTGTCCAAAAAGGAGTTGAGGTGTGACCAATTGGAAGACCCCATGGGGAGATTGGTCCTGGAGGCCCTGGAGAATCAGGATCCAAACAGACTCTTGGGGCATCCCTCAAAGGAAGCCCACCTGTTGAGGAAAGAATGGGACAGGCTGCAGGTACATCAGGGAGTGGTCTACCGAAGGGGCCCCTCTGATGACTCAGAAGATAAGTGGCAACTGTTCCTCCCAGAGAAGCATCGAGAGACTGTTCTGGTTGCCCTGCATGACAATCATGGCCACCTAGGGGCTGAAAGGACCTTTCAACTTGTCAGAAGTCGGTTCTATTGGCCCTGCATGAGGGCCGAGGTAGAAGAGTACTGCCACTCATGTGCACGATACATCCAGAGGAAGACTTTACCCCATCAAGCTGCCCCAATGGGCCATCTACAAAGTCAAGGCCCAATGGATCTGGTATGCATTGATTTTCTCTGCCTCGAACCCGACCTGAGTGGACTAGGAAATGTTCTGGTGATAACCGACCATTTCACCCGGTATGCCCAAGCTTTCCCAACCAAAGATCAGAAGGCCTCCACCGTAGCCAAGGTGCTTATGGAAAAGTACTTTGTCCATTATGGGCTGCCCCAGCGACTTCATTCAGATCAAGGAAGGGACTTTGAGAGTAAACTGATCCGGAAACTCCTGGATTCGTTGGGAATCAAGAAGACTCGAACTACACCTTACCACCCACAGGGAGATGCTCAGCCGGAAAGGTTTAACCAAACCTTGCTTAACATGTTGGGGACTCTGGAAAGTGAGAAAAAGCAACATTGGAGCAAGCACATAGCAGCCCTAGTACATGCTTACAACTGCACCATTAGTGATGCGACAGGCTACTCCCCATATCGACTCATGTTTGGGAGAGAGGCGAGACTACCTGTAGACTTGGCCTTTGGCACCTCTCTGGACCATTCCTCAGCCGCATCTCACAAAGGATATGTGGACAGGCTCAGACACAGCCTGAAAGTAGCCTATGAACAAGCTCAAGCGGCCTCAGACCAAAGGGGAGCTCGAAACAAGAGAAACTTCGACTTGAAGGTCCGGGTGCAGGACTTACAGCTCGGGGACCGAGTACTGCTACGCAATCTGGGGGTCCCTGGAAAACACAAACTTGCAGACAGATGGAGATCTGAACCCTATGTCATCTGCAGGAAGCTGCCGGGCCTACCCGTCTACAAGTTGAAGCCAGAAGGAAAGGTAGGACCACTGAAGACGTGGCATCGAAACCACCTGCTCCCACTTGCTGAGGCAGTTAGGATACCTCCCGTGAGAGACTCCCCTGAACCGGTCTCTATCCTGGATGCTCCTAGGCCGAACACTCGGTCGCAGACCTCCCGAACCGAAGATGAAGAGGCCTCTCAACTTAGTGAAAGTGAAGAAACAGAACTTGATTGGCTGTGGCCTTCCCCAACTCCGGGAACTTCTACTATAGATCTTCCAACCTCTGAAGACACTCCAGATGGAACACTGAACCCAGAAGCCACAGAGTTCATCCCATTTAGTCCTTCAACAGATTACTGGGAAGATGCCCATGATAGTTGCTCAGAGGAAGAGGAGCCTGTGGCACCAGAGCCAGAAATCCCAAGAGAGCAAAGGGCTCGAAGAGTCATCCGGCCTCCTAGGAAGCTGACCTACCCACAAATGGGGAATAGCTCAGAGGACTCTGTAGTTACCGCTAGGAGGAATGCTGAAAATCCGGATCCCTCCACTGTCCATTTAGTGGAGGGTAACCCCAACTCACTCTCTGGCACAGTTAGGCAGGCTACCCATGATAATGTGACTTGTGGGCAAGGGAATTCTACCCCTCAGTTTTGGTGGGAATTCCCTATGCCAACATCGTTTGCAGAATTAACTAGAGTTGTACATAGTCTCTGTTAAGGTTTATCTTTGGGGACCAAAGAGTTTAAGTGGGGGGAGTGTGTAGCGGGGTGTTCCCCTTTAACGCAGAGAGACTACACTACCCAGAACCCTGTTCGGCAATGTTTCCACCGCAGAGACTCATGGGAGGGGTTATAAGAGGAGGAGGCGAGGCTGGGCTCGGTCTCTTTGGGACACGAGACTTCAGAGACTGATCCTCCTGTGCGGATGTGTCGGAGTGCAAGGCCTGAAGCCTGAGGTCTTGCGCAGCACCAAAGAGCCTTTCACCCCTCTGCGAGCCGGGGTGACATCTGACTTCGCTTAACTACAGCATTCGTTGGATCGGGGACCCGATCGCTAGAGACACTGTGTGTGTGTGTGACACAGTTGGTGGAAGTTCCCGGACTGGGACCGCAGTCCGGGCGGGTGAGAGGGCGGATGCCCAAACCATATACTGTTACTGCAAATAGGCCTATAGACTGCCGTGGCCCACAAGTTGTTCCTGATACTTCCACTGAAGAATCTTATCAGAGCTGAACTCAGTTCGCTTAGCAAAGTGTTTACCCTATCTTTATCTTTCCCATTGGATTACAAATCATACTCTGTTAATGTGCACCACCGTTAAAGACCTGCCGGTGAAGAAAAGAACATCATCCCCTATAGACTAGTTCGTAGATATTAGAGCCAGGCCTGATCAGTTTTCTAGTTTGTTTGATTACTGCGCCACAGGACGCCTAGCTAACGGTCGCCCATGTGGCGCACTTGTTGCTGTTAACTTCATATTCATAGTGTGTTAGTGTTGCAGAGCTCTGCAATATATATATATTTTGTGAACTGTGATAAATGTTAACCCCTGATTATTAACAAAAGCTTAAGTAAATCTTTTACCCGTTTTATACTATTATTGTCTTGATGTTTATTACTCATACAGTATAAGACATACGTATTGCTGTCAGAACTAGCTGTGTAGTGGGGGGTTGAGTATATTGCCAGGGGTTGGCGGAGCTGTCTTCAGGGCCCAAACTAAATCTGCGGCCTTCTTGAGTGAAGGTATCGCTACATATAGATAACACAAGCTAGCTTGAAAAAGGTGAGCATAGTGTGTTCCTCCTCTCACTGCGCATGCACCGAAATACATTGCATCTTGGTCCTGTGACGCCATCCCGGCCCACGCTGCGCCTCAGCACTCAGCACAGACGAGTAGCTTGCGCTCCAGGCCTCCATTCGGCTGCCGCACGAGACCCGGTAAACTCTCCACACGGATCGAATACACCGGCTCCACTGCACTGGGCTTGAACATTGCTGGCACGAGCGGAGGTGCACATCCCACAGGACCCCCACATGCCGATCTAAAGACACCTTAATGTGAGTATTTTTATGTTACTGCTATATTAAAATCACACACATTACTTCAGTGGCGCCTGCCTTTGTTTTTTATCTATTTACATGCTCTGGAGTACAGCTTCTGCTCCCCCTTTTTTGCAAGGCAGCCTAGAAGTGCAAAAAGACTGTTACCTTACCACAAAGCAAACTGCTTAAAGGTCTTCTTTGGACCTAGTGTCCCATGCTATATTTCAGTGAGTGCCACTAACCATGTACCTTTTTTCTATGACCTTTTGAAGCTTTGTTGGCAGCACCTCTGTGTATATATATTGTGTAACTACCATCAATAAGTCCATCCTCTCATGACCATTTGTCCTTCAATGGATTTTTCTTGCCCTGTATTAATTTCTTTTAATCCACTCATCTAATAGGGTTCTCCACATATAGGTGGACAGAAAAACCCTTCATAGTGTGTTGGATTCCACACATACCAACACATTTTTCTATGTAACTAACCTGCTTGTTTTATATTTTTACAAAACCTGTGTCTCATATGTTTTTTTTATTCATGCATTTATATTATATAACATTTATTTTTCACTGAACGTATATCTGTGTAGATCATCCCTCCTGTTCACAATTTTACCATTCAAATTGTTGTGGCAAGATACCATCTATGGATTTCATTTCTGAAATAGAGTCCAAGAAATACAGCATCCTTGACCAACTGTATACTATATTACCCCTCTCCCTTTTTTCACCTAATGCCACACTCAATAAAAATTCCAGATACAAATTATGTGGAAAATTAAAAAAATTAGAATGCCTCATACACTCCACCAACACACAATGGTGGGATAGGTATTTTTTGATTAAATATCTAGATAGTAGGATATCACCTAGAGGTTTACGTATCCTAAAAAAATGCTCCTTTTTGGAACCAAATGAGGCCAAGGAATGGAACAGTCTAGCAGAATTCTGTACCACTAAATGGATCAACATCCTGGTCAAACATAGAACAGCCAAGTACGAGCAGCTTAAAAAAACATTTCAAACGCTATGTACAGAAATCATAGATCTAGGACATACTGTTCCTTCATCCTGGTTAGACATCCTCAAAAAGAATACCAAAAAATTAGAGGGTGACCTCATATACAGCAAACTAGGGAAATTTAGACGGGACATCAAAGATTATACCAGTAATAAAGTATTCACATGGATGGATAAAACTCCAGCCCACCTTGTACACACACTTCCCCCTCCCTCCCCAGATCCATCATTACATTCCAATGATCCCATACCTATCATTCCCCACCCTCCCCATCTTCAACCTCTTATGTCTATAGCTCCTAGGATCCCACATAATCCTAACATCATGCGAACACAACATCCTGCCAACCAACGGTCACAAAGACCCAACACTGTGACAAAAAAACTTCCCCAAACCAAACTATTACAAGACTTAAATGCGTTTTATAATCGTTCTGGCACTCAGTCCACTCAACATTTCTATGGTAATTCTGACTCTATGGAACTGGCTCATAGTAGTACACAACTATTTCACGCGGACAGTTCCGTAGGGGTAGAAAAGAACCATAGCCCCCCTATTCCTAATATTACATTGGATCATGGTGCTGGCAAGCCCATACCTTCTCACAAGAAAAAAATCCTGAAACTACGTAATTCCAAGCATCATGATGACCTAATCCCTTCTCCTTTAGGACAGGTAGGACACAACATCACCATACCCATTACATTTGGTTCCCATGTTCCTACAGATAATTCTGTTCCTTGCTCTTCTTTTTTATTGGAGAACCCCTCTCCAGCCGCCCCAAGCAAAAGAAAATATGCAGGAGAGGCTGTAGAGGGGGTAGAGGAAGAACTAGAGGCAAACCCATCCAAAAATCGCAAACTGTGAAGATTTTCAATTTATCCAAACATACTCTATCCCCAGCCGAAACATCCTTGCTAAGCCGTGGCCTCAACTTTGCTCCCTCCAACACACCTGATCCCTTCACTTTATTCAAAGACTTGAATAGGTATATAAGGAATCTTACCCTAAAAAGATTTTTTCATATTAAAAATGCTAAAAACACATCCCTTTTGGACACTGCTGAAGGTCCTTCTTCACCTGGGTCTAAGGAAGACCCTACTGATTTTGACTTTGACGCAGACATGATTGATATGCTGGAACAATTGTACCATGATGAGTCCTATACAGGACTCGATCTATACACCCAGCAACTCCACACTTCTCCACCCATCATACATTCCACTCTCAAACCAAAATCAATTTTTTACCCCTATCTATCAAAAGGACCACACCTCATCACTTTTTACAATATGATTTTTGCGGATCTTAAGAGGATGTGTTCACATCCCACCAAAACGGCCATTTTAAAACTTCTTTTTGCATTGATACATGTCCCCTTGGGCAGGACCCTGGTCCCCAAACCCTTTTTAGGACAATAACTTGCATATTAGCCTCAATAATTAGCACTTTTGATTTCGAACGTTAGAGTCCATTGTATTTAATAGGGTTCTAAAGTTCGCGCAAACTTTCTGTCCGTTCGCAGGTTCTTTTGCGAACTGAACCGGGGGGTGTTCGGCTCATCCTTACTCCTTACTATGGTTTAGACTAAATGTCTCACTTTGTCCTCCCCACCCCTAGTGGATATTACCCTAGAAAGGAGGAGCTGGTAGGACTAGGGGGAATCAAATGTACTAATTTACTTTTTGTTGTATATATCGAAGGAGGATATGTTAAAATATGTAAAGATTATTTATTTTTTGTGTCTGTTTTCTTTATTCCTTTCCCTGTATAAAGGAAAAAAAAAAAAGTTGTAGCAGGAGAAGCCGGCATCACTGTAGGTGGAACCACAGGGAAATCGGAGTGGCAGGGGCGAACCATTTGCAGATTTTGAATGCCCCCTGTGCCTCCCCCTGCAGCACCTGAAGCCGATAGGACAGAGAGGAAGAGAAGCCGGCAGTGCTGCAGGAGGAGCCACAGGAGGATCGGTACAGCGTAAGGGGGGACAGTGTCACATTGTGAATAGCTGCAATAAGCGGCCTGTGAGCCACTGATAATAACTATTCTTTTATTCAGCAGAGCCCTTGGAAAAATTCTGCTAAAGCTCATGGTCATTGAAGTGACCATGAGCTTATAGAAGAAAGGGGGATGCAATTGATATAAAACTTACTGATCTGGCTAGCTGGAAGTAGTTTTGCTGCTGACAGTGAAAGTTTAAAAAGGTTAAACAATTGTTATAAATATAGGAACATATTATAACGTCCAAAGTACATTTGTATAGTCAGAGTTTAACCTGACTTTAACACAGCAATTTTCTTTCATGTAAAAATCATCTAAATACCTTTTTTAACACTGCTGGGAGATGATCCCTCTGCACAAACAGATTCTGTGACAGGCATGTTTCTTATTGGTTCGGTTTGGATTTTGCCTTGTTCATCAATGAGAATTTCAAGGTCTCCTTTGTGAAACACTATTGAGAACACAATGGAATTTTGATATGTTAGTGCACATTAAAGAATACACAACCATTTCAGCACTAAAGTGTAAAGATACAAACCCTATGCTCATAAATGCACACACAGCTGACTTTTACTTGAACTTCTTAAGATGGTTACACAGCTTATTATATACACTGATCAGCCATAACCGTATGAACACTGAATAACATTGATCTTTTTCATTATAAAGGCATCTGAAAGTGGGTGAGACATAATAGGCAGCAAATAAACATGTTGTATATGAAGTTGATGTATCAAAAGCATTAAAAAATGGGCACGCATAAGGATTTAGGTGACTTTGACAATACCCAAATTGTAATGGCTAGGTGACTGGGTAAGATCAATCTCCAAAACTGCAGCTCTTTTGGGATGTTCCAAATCTGCAGTGGTCAAGACCTACCAAAAGTGGTCCTTCCTTGGAAAACCAGTGAACTGGCAACAGGGTCATGGGTGGCTAAGGCTCTATTGGATTCTATTAGATTGGACTACACAGGCCAGCCTTCGGGGAGCGAAGGCTGGCCTGTGTAGTCCAATTTAATAGAAGCGCTAATGTAATTCAAATTGCTGGTAATGCTGGTTTCAATAGAAAAGTGTCAGAACACAGTTTGCTGCGTATAGGGCTACGTAGCCACAGACTGGTCAGGGTGCCCATGTTGATCCATGTCCACAGCCAAAAGAGCTTACAGTGGGCACTTGAGCATAAGAACTGGGCTACAGAGAAATGGAAGAAGGTTGCCTGGTCTAATTAATTCAAAAATGGTTCGACGAACACAACAAGTTTGAGGTGTTGACTTGGCCTCCAAATTCTCCAGATCTCAATCCAATTGAGCATCTGTGGGGTGTACTGGAGGACCCACCTCACAACTTGCAAGACTTAAAGGATCTGCAACTGACAGCTTGGTGACAGATACATTTGAAGGTGCATACATTCAAAGGTCTAGTGGAGTCCGTGCCTCAACGGATTATCACTATAATGGTGGTAATAATGTTACGGCTGATCGGTAGAAGGACTAAAATTTCTGGAAAAGGTGTATGTTACTTTATCAGGTAGAGTGAAATTATACTGAAAATGTAACTTAGAACTGTTGCTAGGATGTATATTGCAATATTTACTGAAATATTTATGTAGCGGGTGGTTACATTTAGGGGGAAGCATCTGAGTGGTAACTAGGTTTCATGGACCATTTCTGTCCCTGGGAGATAGTACTGATGTGCAGTTCCCTGGGGCCTATAGGTGGCGCTGTTGCCATGGGCCCGGGTTGAACCGCAGTACAAGGTTGTGCCTTTTTTTTGTCCCCTCTTGGCAGCAGTACGGCGGGGCGGGGAACCTGCTGTGCCTGTCGGGAGAGGATATAAAAGGGGGCGGCCATCTTCCAGAGGGGTCGGTTCCGCGCTCAGGCACCTTAGGCCTGGGTGCGTGTGTGTCGCCTCCGGGTGCCCTAGGGCCGGAGGCCTAGTCGGGTTGTCTCTGGATGCCCTTGGCCCGGAGACGGAGCTGCTGTTCCATCTCAGACACCTTCAGTCTGGGGTGAGGTACTTTGGAGAAAGGCCCGGAGCCCAGCAGCCTTTGGCTGGGATCCGCCGGGGACCGAGACTCCCTGGGATCTGCCTTGCGAGGGGACCCATATCCAGGACGAGGAGGCCAGGGAGGTGACCCTTTCTGAAGACCAAGCGCAGAGTCGTGGTGACAAATGGGGCCTCTGGTAACTCTCCAGAGGGATGTTCTTGTCCTATAAAGGGCCGGTTTACTAACGGAAGGAAGTGCGTGATCTTTAAGTCACAGTGGCAGTGACACTACGCACCCAAGGTCAGTGGCAGTGACTTTCATCTTTTTCACCCGGTCAGTGGCAGAGACCAACTCCATGGTCTGTGGCAGAGACCGTGCGCCAAGCCTGTTCGTGATAATCGGAACAGAAGAAAACCCAAATTGAAGTTTGTGCCTGGACCTCCTCCCACCTTATCTGACCTGTGTCTTGTCCCAACCTGTCTGCTCTCAAAGAGACTGTTTATTGTGCTAAAAGCAATAAAGGGATTTTTATAACAGCTTACCTGTAAAATCCTTTTCTTGGAGTACATCACGGGACACAGAGCGACTTAGTCATTACTAATGGGTTATATAGATTACCTTCAGGTGCTGGCACTGGCCACTTCCAAACCGGAAGTACCCTCCCCTATATAAGCCCCTCCCATCCGGGAGCACCTCAGTTTTGTAGCAAAGCAATAAGTGTCCCAAAAAGAGGGGTGGGAGCTCTGTGTCCCGTGATGTACTCCAAGAAAAGGATTTTACAGGTAAGCTGTTATAAAAATCCCTTTTTCTTTTTCGTACATCACGGGACACAGAGCGACTTAGTCATTACTAATGGGACGTCCCAAAGCAATGCCAAATGAGGGGAGGGATACATAAGCTGGGCGCCATCAGGCATGAGGATCTTTTGCGGCCTGCAACACACTGCGCCCAAAGGCGACATCCTCCTGACTTCTAACGTCTACCTGGTAGAATCTAGTAAACGTGTGTACCGAAGACCATGTTGTGGCCTTACATACTTGAGCCAGGGAGGCCTGGTGATGCACTGCCCATGAAGTTCCAACTGCTCTTGTGGAGTGCGCCCTAACTTTGAACGGAGGCGGTCTCTTTCTCAAGCCATAGGCTTGTATTATGACCTGTCGAATCCACTTGGCTAAAGTAGATTTTGATGCTGCCTGACCCTTTCTAGGGCCTTCCGGCAGAATAAACAAAGTATCCGTTCTGCGAATCTGAGCAGTGGCTTTTAGATAAGCTTTAACTGCTCTTACTACATCCAAAGACTGTAATAACTTTTCCTCTACCGAGCTAGGTTTGGGGAAAAAAGAAGGAAGAACCACATCTTGGTTCAAATGAAACCTCGATACCACCTTGGGAAGAAAGGCTGGATGAGGACGTAATACTACTCTGTCCTTATGGACAACCAGATATGGCTCCTTACAGGACAAGGCGGCTAATTCCGATACTCTTTTAGCCGAACAAACGGCTACTAATAAAATCAATTCCTGGTGAGAAGAATCAAGGAAATGTGTTGCAATGGTTCAAACGGTTGTTTCTGTAGAACCGACAGAACCAGGTTTAAGTCCCAAGGACATATGGGAATACTAACCGGAGGGCTAATACGCATCACTCCTTGTATGAACGCTTTGACTAGTGAATGCGAAGCCAAGGGCCTTTGAAAAAATATTGACAAGGCCGAAATCTGACCCTTGATAGTACTCAAGGCCAGCTTCCTATCTACAGCCCACTGTAGGAAGTCCAAAATCCTCCCTATCACGTACTTACGTGGATGCCATTTCTTGGCCTCACACCACGTAATGTACGCTTTCCAGATCCTATAATAGATCTGCCTGGATACCGGCTTCCTGGCATTGATCATGGTAGATACCACAGAATTAGAGAGCCCTCTCTTTTTCAGAATGTGGGCTTCAATAGCCAGGCCGTCAAACCTAGGGCTGGTAAGGAAGGGTGGTATATCGGTCCCTGCGACAGCAGGTCCGGACGATGTGGGAGGGTCCAAGGACTCCTCACTGACATTTTTACAATCTCCGCGTACCATGCCCTTCGGGGCCACGCTGGAGCCACCAGAATCACTGGTTTCTTTTCTACCCTGATTCTGCGGAGTAATCGCGGTAACAATTGTGGCGGAGGGAATGCATATATCAGCTTGAACTGATCCCAAGGGAACACTAGGGCATCCGAGCCGCAAGCTAGGGGATCCCTTGTGCGAGACACAAATCTGTCCACCTTTGCGTTGAATCTGGATGCTAGCAGATCTACATCCGGTGTTCCCCACCGCTGGCATATTGCCTGGAAAACCTCGGGGTGAAGAGACCATTCCCCCGGGCATAATTGTTGGCGACTTAGAAAGTCCGCTCTCCAATTTTCCACTCCTGGGATGAAAACCTCGGATATGGCTGGGACATATTTTTCTGCCCACTCCAGGATGCAATTTGCTTCCCTCTGGGCTGCACGACTCCTGGTGCCACCCTGGTGATTGATATATGCCACTGCTGTGGCATTGTCTGATTGAATTCTGACAGGGGACCCTTGGAGTTTGGATGTCCATGCTACTAGGGCATACCGGGCTGCTCGTATCTCTAAGAGATTGATGGGCAGGGCCTTTTCTGCTTCTGACCACTTGCCCTGGAGAGACCATTGCTCCAGTACTGCCCCCCAGCCTATGAGGCTGGCATCTGTAGTGACCACCTTCCACGAAACCGGACTGAAGGGTTTCCCTTTTTCCAGATTCTGGGGCACCAACCACCAATGGAGGCTCTTGCGAACGGAAGGGGACAGGGACATTGGTAAGTCTAAAGCCTGAACTTTTTTGTTCCAGGCTGACAGTATGGCCCTTTGCAAATTCCTTGAATGGAATTGACCGTAGGGTACCGCTTCGAATGAAGCCACCATTTTTCCCAGCAGCCTCATGCAGAGGCGTATGGATGGTTTTCTTTTTGTACCCACTAAGTGGGTCAAATCTTTTAAAGACGACACCTTCTCTGGAGGTAAGAAAATCTTTCTCTGATTTGAATCCAGCCTTAGCCCTAAGTATTCCAGACTTTTGACTGGTCTTAGAGCTGACTTGTCCCGGTTGATAATCCAACCGTGATATTCCAGATACTTGATTGTCTTGTGAATAGCTACTTCCAGCTTTTCCACTGAGTGGTCTATTAGTAGCAGGTCGTCTAGATATGCCATTATCGTTACACCTTGTGTTCTTAGATTGGCCAATAATGGGGCCAGAATTTTTGTGAACACTCGAGGTGCTGTGGCCAGACCGAAAGGTAAGGCTCTGAACTGAAAATGGTGCCCTTCTACTGCAAAGCGTAGAAATTTCTGGTGGGCCGGAAAGATGGGAATATGCAGATAAGCATCCCTCATGTCGATCGAGGCTAACCATTCCTGCCCTTGTAGGGCGGTGGCCACCGATCGGATCGACTCCATCCGAAAAGTCCTGATATTTAGGAACTTGTTTAGCCCTTTTAGATTTAATATGGGCCTCACGTCCCCATTTGGTTTGGGGACTGTGAAAAGGTTCGAGTAAAACCCGAATCCGCTTTCTTCCAGGGGAACCTTCATGATTACACCTTGGAGCAATAGTTGTTCTAGTGCCAGAAGGAGGGATCCTCTCTTCTGGGGATCTCTTGGCACGTTTGACCTCATAAATTGGGCAGGAGGAGTGCCTTTTAACTCCAGCTTGTATCCCAGACTTACTGCGGAGAGCACCCATCTGTCTCTGATGGTGTCCCGCCAGGTCTCTGTGAACAACTGAAGCCTTCCCCCCACCCGATTGAGTGGGGGCAACGCTTCATGACTTGGGGGGAGGTTTTGTACCTCTCTTGATCCAGGGCTTCTTGTTACCCTGTGATTGTCCCTGATTTCTGCCCCCTGAATTTGACCGCGGAGGCCGTCGGAACTGCTTCACAGCCGATGTGCCCGGGACTGGAGAAGTAGGCCTCTTAAAAGAAGGACTTCTACCCTTGTTTTTAACCGGTAAGAGTGAACTTTTACCGGCAGAAATTTTCTGGATATATTTGTCCAGATCTTCTCCAAATAAGCGTTCTCCATGAAATGGGAAGCTAACCAGCAGTTTTTTACAGGGAGCTTCAGCAGACCAGTTTTTGAGCCACAGAAGCCTACGCATATGTACTATAGACAGCGTAAAGCGGGAGGCCTGTTGGATTGTATCCTTTATGGCGTCCACCGCAAAACACAAGGCTCTAGGCAGGTCAGCTAGGGCAAGAGCCTGCTGATCTGGTAAGTCCCTTAAGACTTGTTTCAATTGATCTTTCACTGCTTGGCAGACTCCAATCGCTGCTACCGCAGGTTGTGTCACCATGCTTGCTGTAGAGAAAGCAGATTTTAGTAAAGACTCCAATTTTTTATCTATTGGGTCTTTGAACATTGGAACATTATCTACTGGACATGTCAGTGATTTGTTCACAGAAGAGATGGCTGCGTCCACTGTAGGGACCCTCCATTTTTTTATGAACTTATCCTCCATGGGATAGATCACCGGAAATCTCTTGGGGGGAGCAAATATTTTATCAGGATGCTCCCAATCCTGGTAAATAAGCCCTTCCAATAAAGGGTGGATTGGGAAGGAACAGACAGCCTGGGGAGCTTTTAGCGACCCCAGCGAGGAAACCGTAGTGGATGGTGGTTCCGCCAGAGGCATTTTAAATGCTGATCGGACCATGTTAGTCAGAGACTGAACCCATAATCTTTCAGCCTGAGATGCTGAGAAAGGTTCTTCCACTGTTGATTCCTCCATAACTGAATCAACCTCATCCTGATCCCCTTCAGGTAGGTCGATCCCTGTGTGGGGCTGTTCCTCCACTAACAGGCACTCTGAAGGAGGAGACGGAGATCGGACGCGCTTTCCCTGTGACAGGGAAGCAGCGATCAATGCTGTTAATCTCTCTTCCAATCCTCCCAGAGTTGAGGATAAAACCTCCTCTGTTATATATACAGGAGCAGGTGGACTGGGGACAGCCGCAGCACCAGGCACTCCTGCGGGGTTTCTACGGCTACTGACCTCTGAATTCTCAGGGGAGATTGGTGCAGTACAAGCATGCCCAATATCCTCAGAGCCTGATGGAGACCCCTTTGGCTTCCTGGAAGACCTATTTCCGGAGCGTCTGGACGACATATCCTTTAAGCACAAAGCTGAGGTATTCCCGTCATCATACACCAATTTTGCTGGTAATAGTCTAACACAGTTGCTGCTATATACCAGCTGGTGTCCACTAAAGTGCCTTTCTATGGGGATGCCTGCATCAACCGCCTCTGTGTGCCACTGTTTGTTGCTAGCTCTGTTTGCATCCAGCTGACACTTGTACTGTGTCTTTATACCAGCTGGGACGCCTGCACATGCGCAGAAGCGCCGTGGCGCGCATCGAGCGTCATCCACCCGCCCCTTTTTTTCATAGGAGGCGCGTGCACGTGCCCGCGCGCGCCCGTGCGCCATTGGCGCCCTTTTCGAAATCAACCAGGGACTAGGAGCCAGGGCCCTTTTTGCCGGAGGGCCTGTGCGGTGGATGAGCGCAGCAACAGGGCAGAGGAAGTGGATTCCCACAGAGAAACTTACCAACTGCCTGAATCTTTTGACTTGAGGAAACCAAAGATCCACATGACAAGAAAAATGGACTACAGCGGCCTCTAGTGGTTTAACACAGGTACCGCGGTCCCTTTTTTTTTTTTTTTTTTTCTTGACTACTATTAAAATTTTACATTTTCAGTAGTTACAGGCATACACAGATATTAGCGGGAATACCGTTAGGTAACAGACAGAAAGACAAATTAGGCTTGGGGGTCCCCCAATAGAACCAAGTTCCTGGGGGCCCCCACTTACCTGATCCCCGCCGCAGGACTTTGTTTGGTCCACAGAAGCCCAAACTTCACCTATCACGGGCACGGCAGGCATTGTAATTAAACCTTCAGGGACCGGGTTCCCAAGGATTCCACTCCCCTGGACCTGTATAGCACCCTCCACAGACAACATCTTGGTCGTGGGTATGACCAGAGCTCTGGATCCCAGGGTCCAGCCCTCCTAAGAGAGGCATTACAGGCAAAACCTTGCTCTTCTGCTGCAAGGCCCGGGTACCGACCGTTTAGCTATGAAGCTTTTTTGGTGGGATCCGGAACAGCTTACTAAGGCCCAAAAGAACCTGTACGCAAGCCCAGTGAAAACACATGTTACTCTTTGGCCAACACCTTAGACACTGGCAAAAAAACTGAGGTGCTCCCGGATGGGAGGGGCTTATATAGGGGAGGGTACTTCCGGTTTGGAAGTGGCCAGTGCCAGCACCTGAAGGTAATCTATATAACCCATTAGTAATGACTAAGTCGCTCTGTGTCCCGTGATGTACGAAAAAGAAAAATAAGAGTTGGACCTTTCAGTTGGTGTGGACAGTTGCTTACTGGGGAGAACTAAAGACTTGTTTCTGACTACTGCAGAAACGAGGTCAGTACTGGAGGTTTTTTAACACTGTCTGCAAGCAGGCCCAAGAAACTAACACTGCTCAACCTCCCTATTCAGGAAGGGTACGGGCTTGTGGTGCGGTGTGCCTCATTCTTTCCTGCAGAGGAGCCAAGCAGAAGAAAAGCAGGTAAAGTCTGGGGTTGGTGCGCTACACGTGGGGGCTCGAGTCTGGGATGTGTTTGCGGCCACAGAGTGAAACCCCCCCCCCCCAGAAGCTGAAATTTTATTCCCCAGTGAAGTTCCATGGAGGTCGGCCATGTTTAGAACTGCACCACGAGGAGAACCCTGACTGCGTAGTTCGTGGGCGTGTCTATTCAGAAAAGCCTGCGAGCGATGTAGGAGATGGGATGAGTCTGACCATGTATGGAGTTACACGTGGGGACTTTGGCGCGAAAAGATCAGTGCCCGATGGAGCAGCAGATGGTCAGCATGTCGTCTCATACATCATGGGTTCCAGCTTCTACAACCGTGAAAATGACTTCATTCGCTGCTTCGCTTACGGATACAGGGATTCGGCTCAAGCCCCGGGGAAGATTTGCCCTCTACATGTGCAAGGACGTGGAGGCCCTCGGTGTGATTTGTCCCGGCTGCTTGGGACTGGTGGTTCATCTGAAGCCATTCGGGCGATGCGAAAGCTGTAAGGAGTTTCTGTTCGAGGTGGAGCAACCTACAGAGAGGCCTCGGGCCTTCCACCTCAATTGCCTTACGGGCGCCACCACTCTGAAAGGAGGAATCGAAGCTTGTACAGCCACCCCTGCGCGCACTTGCGAGACTTCGGAGGAAGTCACAGAGGAGATCGCTTTAGTGAGTGAGAAACCGGAGGATGTTGCTTCGGTAACAACAGAGTCTTTTCTCCCACCGCCCAAGAGGAAGATGGGTCTTGTGAAAGCTTCCCGTGGCCGTGGTGGAGCGACCCCCCAGCGCTTACCTGGAATGGATGTCTCTGAAGGGAAAAGTCCCGGACGTCCGAGTCCTTCTTCAAGCCGAGGTAAGCCAGGGGGAGAGACTTTGTTAAAGGCCCCTAGCCCTTGGGATTCACATGTTAGTGAGTTGGCCAGAGGGGGTGAGATGTCCTTCACCAGGAATTACTTCCCTGCGGAGGAGTACGATACCTCTGACCTAGAGTCCGTCTCAGATGCGGGTGATGCCGCCACAATTGACAAACTATTTGAGAGGAAGGGATGGGATAAGATGCCCCTGTCCTTGTTCCGTAAGTCTAGGGACCCACCCATGTCTACTGGGGAAAGTACACCCCGGGTGGTGGCTTCCGAGCCTGAGGAGGGATCTGTCCCCTTGCCTGCCCTTCCACCGCCGGGAGCACCAGCTTCCGCCACTACTGCTACTTCGAGACAGGTGTCACTGCGGGCCCCTGCAACTGGCCCGGAGGCAGTTAAAGTGCCTCGACACCCGGATGCTGTTGTTTTGCCTGGCGCAGGAGACTGTGCTACTATGCCACCGCTGTCCCGTTTACAGAGACTCTTCAACCAGAAGGTTGCCAGTGAATATGGGTGGGAGTATCCGTACCTACCCAAAGAACATTTATTTGAGGTTGAGGCCTGTAGAGATCGTTGGTACTCGGAGTTTGTGTGGACACATATTAAGGTACCTCAGGCGAGAAGATATTTTTCATGTTCGTCCACCGCCACTCTGCGGTTTAAAGATTGCAAAGCTGCTTGGATGTTGGGTCGGCACATTCATGCGGACAAAGTGCTTATCTGCCGGAAGGACAAGGACAATGTGGAGTATCACATAGATACCTTTGAAGGTGATGACAGACAAATTGGCCAACTTGTCCCTATAGAAACTGTGTGACCAAATGTCTAAGCTTGCTTGCCCTAGAGGTCCTTCAATCCCAGACCGATATGCAAGAAGCGATATCCTCTAGTTGTACACATACACGACACAATAAAAAAAACAGCAACGTCCACAGTCAGGGAATGAAACTTTGCGCACTATATAGAGATATTGGAGGACTTCTAGGGGCAGGGAGTGGGCCTTACCCAGAGGCACTGCTGCGTCACACATTTCAGAGAGTCTGCCCTCCGAACTACAAAGGTGCAAAGAGGAGAAATTTCAGGAGGTGGAGTCAGTACAGGAATCACTGCTTGCAGGCAGCAAGGAGTATACCCTTTAATATTGGGTGAAGATGCCTTTATGAAGAGTGACCGAAGAGTTTGGGGAACCTTGGATGTTACTATCTTAAAGGTGCAGTTCACCGCTTTATAATTTGAGGGTCAACACTGTCTGGTAAGCAGTTTGGCTTATTCACCACAGGAGCTGTGTGGACCACCCTATGTACAGTGGAAGCCTTTGGGATTCTCCTTGCACAGTATTTCGATGTTTACTCTCCCTGCATTGGGATTATCTGAAAGGACACTGTCTTCATGGAGTGGTGTTATTTGTTTTCATTGTTTTAGCACTTCATGAATGTATTTATTACTTGAGGAAGCCTAGAATATAATTTATTTTCCAGGAATAGTAATTATTTTTGGCATTTTATTACATTTCTTTAGTGTGTATAAGCTAAAATATGTGTACAGGTCTAAATAAAAGGTTGCCAACCCCATTGGAGTCATTCACCCCTTTATGTGTACTGGTGGCCATTGTCACTGAGACAGGAAGAAGAAATCCAACATTTTAGAGGTGTCACCAGAAAGAGGTGAGGGAAAATCTTCCAATGCAGTTACTTGTTCTGGTGACAATCTGAGTGGGGAATTGCCTAGATTTTCTCTAATTTTCTGTTGGATCCTTGGGGCATAAAGTAAAAAGATTTTTTTCTGCGATGAAAAAGAGGCACACCTGAAAACTGTATCATACTTACCATAATTTTCCTTTCATGGGGTCACATGGCAGCATACCTATGATAAGCTCCGCCTGGAGCTCCTCCTTCTGGACCAGTGAATATTATAAAAAGAAAGGTTAAAGATACCCCCAGCATTCTCTGTAATATAGATTACCGAGGGTGGGAATGTATGCTGCCATGGATAGGCACCAGGAAAGGAAAAATACGGTAAGTACTAGGGGTGTGCGGGGGGTGCGGTCCGCCCCCGGGTGACACCCGCTAGAGGGATGACACCCTCCCGACGGTGAGAATTTTATATATTTTTTTTTTTTTATAATTTTTTTTACAGCTGACCCATTCATCAACTTCACCCCGCGCAGCCCGCTGGGCTGAAACAACACCTCCAGCACTGCGGCCGCGCCTGGTGTGTGTCCTCCGGCTCCTTATTCTTCCTCCTCCCTACCCTACAGAGCCAGCGAGCTACTCAGCCTGTCACATCACACTGCACTGTGATGATGTGACGTCACGTCACTACAGGTCTACAGCACACACACAACTTTCTCCGCCCTGGTGGCGCGGCTGCACGCTGCTGTGACGGTCGCTGACCAGCCCAGCCCTCCTCCTCTCCAGTACAGACTGAGACTCCAGCTGGCGGCGTCCAGAATAAGAACAGGTGTGGGGGGGTCTCCACCACCGGCCCGAGCACAAGATGAGGTGTGTGAGTGTGTGTGTGGGGGGAGCGGTTGCCATTGTAAGAGAGCTAGTGTGGGAGGTCTTAGTGTCTGGCGCCCTGCCCCTGACCTGGCTGGCT
Organism: Rana muscosa; assembly: GCA_029206835.1. Lineage (NCBI taxonomy): Eukaryota > Metazoa > Chordata > Amphibia > Anura > Ranidae > Rana > Rana muscosa. The sequence goes on from CM055122.1 coordinate 1,206,816,202, forward strand.
GTATGATATGATAAGGAGGGGGGGTGTCTCCACTCTCCACCGCCGGCCCGAGCACAAGATGAGGTGTGTGTGTGTGTGTGTGGGGCGCGGGGGAGGGCGGTTGCCATTGTAAGAGAGCTAGTGTGGGAGGACTCAGTCTCAGTGTCTGGCGCCCTGCCCCTGACGGCCTGACCTGTATATGATATGATAAGGAAGGAGGGGGGTGCAAGGTGGTCTGCTGCTAGACACAGCTATAGATTTTATATATATATATATTTATATATATATATATATATATATACTATGTAATGTAGCTGGTCAAGCCTTCCCCTCCCCCCACCAGACCAGCTAACTCCTGTGCTACTGTGCCTATTATATGTAATATAACATATCTGTGTCCAGCAGCACCCCCCCCCCCATTATCAGACATACAACACTCACTATATAATTTATATTAGCTGACTGAGACACCCCCACCCTGAGCTGGTCTGATGATGATGATGATGGGGGGGGAGATGCTTCTGGCCACAGATATATTATATTAGATATAGGCACAGTAGCTGAGTGACACACCCACCCACCCTGAGCAAGCTGGTCTCATGGGGGGGGGTGCTGTGTCACCAGGTATGGTAGCTGAGCAGAGCCGCCCTAATCTGGTCTGATAAGGGGGGGGTGTCCACAGACCACAGCACAGGTGTAGGCAGACAGTGACCCACACCCACATCAGATCCATCCAGCAAGCAGAAGGTCACAGCAGCATCTTGTCATCTTCCCTGCGGCCATCAGATCCGGTCCAGCAAGCAACACGCCTTGCTGTCAGCAGATTACAGCATCTTCTCGTCTTCTCTGCGAGTCTGCGGCCATCAGATCCGGTCCAAGCAAGCAACACGCCTTGTTGTAAGCAGATTACAGCATCTTCTCGTCTTCTCTGCGAGTCTGCAGCCATCAGATCCGGTCCAAGCAAGCAACACGCCTTGTTGTCAGCAGATTACAGCATCTTCTCGTCTTCTTTGCAAGTCTGCGGCCATCAGATCCGGTCCAAGCAAGCAACACGCCTTGTTGTGAGCAGGTCACAGCATCTTGTCATCTTCCCTGCGGCCATCAGATCTGGTCCAGCAAACAACACACCGTTTCAGCAGGTCAGTTCCAAAATCCAAATCATGCCAGGGACAGATCCGATCCAGAGATCACCATACAGTGGGATCTCTGGATCGGATCTTTCCCTGGGGACAGCAGATAATGAAAAGTGTGGGGGCAGAGCTGCGATGAAGTCACTCATTGTCTTGGAGCCCTCGGTTAAGCCCCTTTTACACTGGGGCAGTTGGTGCATCGGCGGCGCTTTACCGTCAATTTCACAGCGCTTTTCGGCCGCTAGCCGGGAGCTTGTAACCCCCGCTAGCGTCTGGAAAGGGTTAAAATCACACGCAAAGTGCCGCTGCAGCAGCGCTTTTCCGGCGGTATAGCCGCAGTGCCCATTCATTTCATGGGGCAGGAGCGGTGGAGAAGAGGTATACACAACGCTCCTTCACCGCTCCAAAGATGCTGCTAGCAGGACTTTTTTTAGCATCCTGCCAGCGCACCGCTCCAGTGTGCGGAGCGGCTCTTTCAGGTATTTTTAGCCTTATATCACCTGCAAAGCGCCTCAGTGTGAAAGGGGTCTTACAGCACAATACTCTGAAAGTCCTGCATGGTATGCTGGACCTTCAGAGTGCATGTGCCATTGATGTTGCCGGATGCATCTAGTGTGAATATGTCCTAAACGGTGCCCGTTTAGGAGATATTCATTTTACCTACAGGTAAGCTTTATTATAGGCTTACCTGTAGGTAAAAATCACAAAGCGGTCTTTACTAGGCTCCCTTTCTTTAGTACTGCACTGTTTTTTACCTTTAAAATGTTATATCTTATATTGTTTTCCAGCAATATTGTGTCAGCAGCTTTACTAAGTTGAATTTTAGGTAACCCTAGTGCAACCTAATTTGTGTATTACGGTATATAACTGCCACTGGGATTGATTACAGTAAAATATTATAAATAAGAAATTATGGCTACACATTCATCACACATGATTAAATTACACAGTGCAGACATTTTTTTTCATACATTCAATGTGTAATGGGACCATCCAAAAATGATGTGTGAAAAAATTCCGTGCACTTTAATAATTAGCCATAATATATTATAGTTTACTTATGATATGTACTAATGTGTAGCCAAAATGTATTATATAATATTTTATTGTAATCAATTCCAGTAGCAGTGTCTAGGCCTGTCACTCAGCTCACTGGAATTGATTACGCTAAAAATGTTATATATAATTATACTCTTTCTAAATACATCAGACTTTCTACTTTACAAAAAGTTTATTTGGGGGGTATTTGGACTGTCCTGGTGTTTTCGGGTCTCAAGAAATGAAATAGGACGACAATACATCAGGATTGATCAATTTTTTCATATATTCCATAGATTGTGGACTATAACTTTTCACAGACTAAATAATATACACTGTTTTGGGTTATTTATTTTCACCAAGAAAATGTGGTCATGATGCAAATCTCCCGGTCACATCCCAAAGGGTCTCTATTGGATGTGATGTGGTGAGTGTGGAGTCCATTGGAGTACAGTGACCCCATTGTCCAGTGGTGAGATGATTGGAGCTTTGTGACATGGTGCATTATCCTGCTGGAAGGAGCCATCAGAAGATGAGGACACTGTAGTCATAAAGGGATGGACATGGTCAGCAACAATACTCAGGTAGGCCGTGGTGTTTAAACAATGCTAAATTGGCACTAAGGGTCCCAAAGTGTGCCAAGAAAATACCCCCCACACCATTACACCACCAGCCTGAACCAGTGATACAAGGCAGGAAGGGTTAATGCGCCAAATTCGGACCCCACCATCTGAATGTCGCAGATGAAATTGAGACTTATCAGACCAGGCAACGTTTTTCCAGTCTTTTATTGTCCAATTTTGGTGAGCCTGTGCAAATTGTAGCCTAAGTTTCCTGTTCTTAGCTGAGAGGAGTAGCACCTAGTGTGGTCTTCTGCTGCTGTAGCCCATCTGCTTCAAGGTTCAAGGTCTACCCATTCTCCTCTGACATCACCATGGCATTTTCCCCCAAACAACTGCTGCTCACTGAATATTTTCTCTTTCCCACCATTCTCTGTAAACCGGAGAGATGTTGTGCATTAAAATCCCAGCTGATTAGCAGTTTAAAAAAAATATTTAGACCAGCCCATCTGGCACCAACAACCGTGTCACGTTCAAAGACACTTAAATTCCTTTTCTTCCCAATTCTGATGCTCAGTTTGAACTTCAACAATTCTTTCAATACTTTTTATTAGTTTTGACATAAGAAAACATGTTACAGTATATAAAAAACACTGTTGAGAAACGCATACGTATACAGACGGGACATACATATGACAGCAGGATAATTGAAGCCTGGTTGTGTAAATCGCAGCAGGTTATTAGGCACTTAACAGAGCATTCTCAAGAATCAAAACAGCCTGGTGCAACAACCGAAACTAATGCTTAAACCAATGGAGCCATAGGGAGGCCTAAAAAAAAAAAAAAAAAAAAAAGGGGGGAAAAAGAGAAATAAAAATCCCCCCAGGAGGGATAAAAAATAAGACCAGGTTGCAGACAACAGTCTCTTGGGCTACGGTTTAGGGCAGCCAAAACTTTATAAGGAGCGGGTCAAGGGCACTACCAGGAGTACCCCCCACCCACTCTCCATTATATGTGAAGGAGAGGGTGAACAGGGGCACCCCCCGCCGCCCCGTTAAGGATCCGGTTGCGACAGGGGATACCCCCCACCCCCCCCCCCTGACACCAGCCCTATATTTTTATAAGACAATTATCATTTAAGAAAACCAGGTTTAGTGGTCAAAAAACTTGCAAATCCATAACGGAAGACTGACTTATAACATGCAGTGTCGATTTAACAGTGAAAGAGGCACAGACCTCCGGGGCCTAGAAAGTACGGGAGTCCCCGGCTCCATCAGCGCATAAAAGCGGTGACCAGAAAAAAAAAAAAAGGAAAAAAACGCTCATATTGTGCAGAAGCTTGCTCTATATTGTAGCCCTAAAGGCTAACCAACAAAAGAAACGGACCAAGGATAGATCCAGGAACTGTCAATATTTGCATAAGATTGCAGCGACCAGGAGGAGATAGAGGTGAGAAGGAAGATAGGAGAGAGGAGGAAAGAAAGAAAGAGAAGGGAGAGGAACAGAGAAGAGGAGAGGGGAGAAGAGTGAGGTCACCGGCGGGGAACTTGTGAAGTGGGCTTATAGTCCCGGGAAAAGGGGTATGTTCTGGGATGTGGCCCAGGGTTCCCAAATGTTCTCAAATGTGCGCGATTTATCCTGGATGATACCGACAATTTTCTCTTGTGCCATTATCCAAGAGATTTTGCGTTTTACCGCAGCGAAAGGGACCGAGGCCTTTTTCCAATGAGCCGCTATGGTGATTTTGGTGCCCAGGAAGATAAAAAAAATCAGGGCCTGAGAAAATTTATCCACCTTGTCCACTTTAAGATTAAGTAGAGCTACCTCTGGAGACTGGGGCACCTGAACAGATAGTAACTTGCGAATCAGAGAAAAAAACTTGTTCCAGAGGCCCCTTATGCGTGGGCAAGACCACCATATGTGGAGTAAGGAGCCTACGTGACTACAGCCACGAAAACACAGCGGAGACGCATCAGGATAAATCTTGGCTAGGACAGCTGGAACCCTGTACCAGCGGATTATTATTTTAAGACTCGCTTCGATCAGAGAAACGTTAAGAATGCCTTTAAAGGAGCGTTGAAAGCAGGAGGACCATTTTTCCCGGTCCCAAGATATACCCAGGTCGTTTTCCCAGGAGAGGGCATAGGGAGGTTTACAATGTGTCGTGGCCAGGGAGGAGTATATGACCGATATCCCGCCCCTCTGATCCGTGACGTCGGCACACCAAGACTCATATCGTGAGACTACCGGGGGGTCGGGTTTATTGGGCCAAATGGAATGGAGGAAATGTAATAGTTGGGAATACCTGAACCTTTCCGATTGGGGCATCTCAAGTTTGCTAGTGCAGTAAGCAATAGAGATGGGGCCTGATGAGTTGAAAAAATTTCCAATTCTGAATAATCCTTTATTGAGCCACCAGCTAAACGCTAGGATATTCATACCTGGAGGGAAGTTTGGATTGTGAAAAACATGTGTTAAAGGGCGGAGAGCCGAGACCAGTGAGGGGTTTTTGTGTAATTGATCACACAGGGCTAGCGAGTGAGAAAGGGTGGGAGCCATAATAGGGGGTCTAGATTTAGGGGGGGACCATATCAGGAAGTCGATGGTGTGAAGAGGAATTGCCTGTCTCTCCATGTAGACCCAATCAGGTTTGGGTCCCCGAGAATATACTATGGAAATCTGAGCTAATTGTGCTGCCTGGTAGTACCACCATATATTCGGAAGTGCTAAGCCCCCCTGGGTTTTCAGTCTATACAGGAGGTGTTTTGAGCCCCTACATCCTTTCGGGCCCCAGATAAATTTCAGGATTTTAGACTGAAGGGTTTTGACCTGCAATTTCCTAACAGGGATAGGGAGAGATCTGAAGAGGTAGAGGAGGCGAGGGAGAAAGGTCATCTTGATCGCATATATGCGACCTAACCAGGATAAACCAAGTTTAGACCAGATCCCTAGGTCCGCCGCCAATTTATTAAACATTGCCGGATAGTTAGTAGAGTAGAGCGAATCGATACTAGAAGTAAGGTTAATCCCCAGGTATGGTAATGTTGAGGGACACCAAGTAAATGGGAAGTGACTTTGTAAGGAGCCTAAGATGTTGGGGGGAACTGTGATATTTAATGCTAAGGATTTTGAAGTATTCACCTTTAGGCCAGAAACTGTGCCAAATTTATCAAGTAGGGAGAATATGTTGGGCGTCGAAATCAATGGGGAAGTGACAAATAGAAGCAAATCGTCAGCGAACAAGGCGCATCTATGTTCCTGCTGGCCGCAGAGGACTCCTTTGATATCGGGGTGAGCTCTGATGGCTATGGCCAGGGTCTCAATCGCGATAGCAAAGAGAAGGGGAGAGAGTGGGCAACCCTGTCTAGTGCCTCTTTCTATTGTAAAGATGTCCGAGTAGCATCCCTGTAATCGGACCTGCGCGCTGGGATTAGAGTATAAAGCACGTAGCGTCCCTAGAAAGCGAGGGCCAAAGCTCCATCTCTCTAGGACACTAAATAGATAGGGCCACGAAATCGTGTCAAAGGCCTTTTGGAGGTCAATTGACAAAAGATAACCTTCCTGGGAAGGACCCCCATCCCAACGGGATTTAAGGAGGGAGATGACATCAACCGCCCTCCTTATCTGGTCTGGGCCCTGTCTCCCCGGGATAAATCCCACTTGATCCTTGTGTACATAGACTGCAATAAATGAGGAGAGTCTATTGGCTAAAACCTTTGTTAGAATTTTGAGGTCATTATTAATGAGTGATATCGGACGATAGTTAGAAACTAGGGACCCATCCTTCCCAGGTTTAGAAATGACCGAAATAAAAGCTAAATTTAGGGCTTTGTCGAGGGGAGAACCAGAGCAGATAGAGTTAAAGAAGGAGACCATGTGTGGGGCGAGGGTCGTCGCAAATTTCTTATAATATCCCACTGAAAAGCCATCTGGGCCAGGGGCAGAATTAGGCTTAAGCCGTTTGATAACCTCCAGTACCTCCGGAACCGAGATCGGCTCGTCCAGGAGACCAGCATGGTCTGCAGATAATTTCGGGAGTGGGGTGGCATTTAGGAAATCGTCTATGCAAGTCGGAGGGGCCGCCTGATCATGTTTATAAAGGGAAGCGTAGAATTTGTGAAACGTTTTCATAATGCGCAGGGGATTTTGTGTCAGATCCCCCGCAGAGTCTCTGATCTTGGGAAACGCGAAGGACCGAGGCTTAGAAGAGAGCTTAGCCGCGAGCTTGGCTCCGATTTTGTCTTTTTGAGAGTAAAAGCGCGCTCCTAACCATCGTAAATGCTTCTCGGCCTCAGTGGTAAGAGCCAAGTTCAGAGACGTTCTAGCTATTTCAAGGGAGTTCAAAGAATCCAAGGTCGGATTGCGCTTGTGTTTTTTGCTCAAAAATTGGAATTTCGTGGTGAGCTTATCTATGTCTGCCTTACGTTCTTTCTTAAGCTGGGAGGAAATCTGAATAATCCTCCCCCTGATAACCGCCTTGTGCGCAGCCCAGAGAGATACTGGGGAAATTGTGTCAGTTTTGTTCAATACAAAATATTCTTGAATGTCCCTTGAGATAATTGTACATTGGACCGGGTCACTTAGGAGACCTTCGTTAAGACGCCACGTAAATTGCCTGCAGGGATTGTGGGATCGTCGCATATATAAAAGGACCATAGAATAGTCCGAAATCGCAGTGTCCCTAATAAGTGCCTGTGAAACTGAGGGTATGGAGTTGGATTGGACGAAGATGTGGTCAATTCTAGTATAGACTTGGTGGGGGGCCGAGAAATGAGTGTAATCTTTAGATTTGGGGTTCATTTCCCTCCAGATGTCCACCAGTCCCAACGAGTGGAGCGTCATTGCTATTTTAGTACTATGTTTCGGAGGCTTCCTTGAGCGTGGGATGCCCTTCCCCGACCTGTCCAGGGAATGATCAAAAGGGAGATTAGTATCCCCTCCCAGTATAACCTTACCTTCAAATAATGGACCCAGAGTGGACATCATGGAGGCAAAGAACGAGGCTTGGCCTGTGTTAGGGGCGTAGTAAGAAAGAAAGGAGTATTGTGTCCCGTCTATGGAACCCTTTACTAGAAGGAATCTACCCTCCTCATCTCTAACAATGGCAGACGGTGAGAAATTCAGCGACTTGGAGAGACAAATGGCCACCCCTTTCGTTTTATTGGGGGCGTTGGAGAGGAAAAACTGGGGGAATTGCCCATGGAGAAAGGAAGGGTTGTAAGAGGATGGAAAATGTGTTTCCTGCAATAATAAGACATCTATTTTCTGTGACTGGTAACATTTGAAGAGTTTCCTCCTTTTAACCGGGGAGTTCAGACCCTGAACATTGTGCGTAGCAACACAAAGGACAGGGGGCGCTTTGGTGTCAGACATCACGGACCAGAAGAGGGGAAAAACGCATCAAAAGTAAATATCTTACCACAACCTCCCGGGAGTACTGCAGAATTCCTGCCATAGTCGGCTTCAGGGATTGAAACGGTATCTGAGGTGATAAAACGATCCCCGGGGTGACCCAGAAAAAGAGGGGGAAGAGGAGAGAGAGAAGAAAAGAAAGAGAAAACTGATCCTGAAAGAGAAAGGTATAAAAGTTAGACTGAAGCACAAATCTTGGAGCAACAGACCAAAAATAAGGAAAAAAGTAAAAGAAAAAAGGCAGCCAATATAGGGATAAAGAATCCCTACAGGGGAAGGAAGCCGCCATCGTTCCCCAGCAGGTTTTCCCTAGTAAAAGTAGAAAATGACCAAATAAAAAAGTCCCCAACCAAAGGGGGTATTTAGGAGTCTCCGAGTGGAGGGAAAGCGCCACTCCGAGACAGGTGGAGGTGCAGTGCACACCACTCCAACCTAACCGCACACCATATATAAGTATAAAACAAATAAGCAAACATAAATAGCCAAACAGAGGAAGGATTCAAATGTAACTAAGTTCAGATGTACCCTCAAAAAAAAAAAAAAAAAGGGGGGGGGGTACATCTGACGCAAGATGGAAGCCGATGAGAAGCACGGAGCTCCTGAGATCAAGATCTAGGCAATGCAAAAGCCCCACTATAATTAGGGGGAGGGAGAGCAAACGAAAGGGAAGAATAGGTCCTCTCATGGTGGATGACCGTCCTTGGGTCTCTTCGCTTGTTTCCTTTGCCATAACGGTTTGGTGGGGCTTGCGGGCGGGGGCCTCTTCGTGGAGACAGGTGTCTTGGGATCCAGGGAGGGTCCCGGAGAATGGGAGATTAACCCCAGTTGTAGCAAGAGGCGTTCCCCGTCAGCGAAATTTGCGAAGCTGTATGACTTGTTGGAAAATGTGAAGGTCAGGCGAAACGGGAAGGCCCAGCGATACGTGATTGAATTCTGAGTAAGGACTAGCAGGAGAGGCTTCAAGGCTCTTCTCATCTGGATCGTGTACGGGGAGAGGTCAGAGAAAATTTGAATTGGATGTCCCTGGAAAGAGAGGTTTTCCGCCTCCCGGGCCCTGCGCATGACCTCCTCTTTCACTTTAAAAAAATGGGGTTTGACCACGATATCCCTGGGAAGACCATCCTGGCGTGGAGGCTGGAGAGCTCTGTGAGCGCGGTCCAACTCTAGACGGTGGTCTGGAAGATCAGGGATTAAGGAGGAGATAAAAGCACGCACAACAGTATCCGTGTCCTTAAAGGATTCAGGGAGGCCTCTGAGTCTAAAGTTATATCTCCTGTTCCTGTTTTCAAGGTCATCCAGCTTGTAGTAAGCGATATCCAGTTGTTCATGGAGCTCAGAAATCCTGTCAGTATTCTGTAAAGCCATTGCAACCGTCTGGTCAGTTTTGGCCTCAATAGCCTCTATTCTGGCCCCCAGGTGCTGCAAGTCAGCTTGTATAGTGGAAGTAATGTGAGAGGCATTCTGGGCTAGGCCTTTAGATAGCATTGTGGAGAAAGTGTCCATGAGGGAGGCAAAGTCTATGGGGGCAGAGGGAAGAGAACCCAAGGGAGGTCTATGATGGATAGGAGAATTAATGAAATCCTCCATAGGGGTGAGGGGAGAACCCCCATGCATTCGCCCCAGCAGCGACTCTGTGGATGTGGGGGATAGGAGGGGAATCTGGAGGTTACTCACTGCGGGAAGAATCTGTTCAGCGCTGTGAGGGCGAGATGGAGACTGATCCGCGATGGATTCAGACGGTTCTTGCTGTAGGCCGTGCGGTGGATGAGCAGCCGCCATCATGGCGGAGGCCTCAGTCGAGAGATCCGGAACGAGCTGTCGGCTCAGATTGCGTCTCGCCGTGATCCCGAATCAGCGGGCGGGTTGCCCGAGTCCCCAGCTACAGGTAGAGCGGCAAGGCTATAGAATCCTCCTCTGTAAGGCGGTATGATGGGCAGATCAGGCCGGAGTGGAGCGGAGCTCTCAGGACTTGCGACCGTCCATGGGGCTGCCGCGCATGCGCCTCCTCGAACTTCAACAATTCATCTTCACCACGTCTAGATGCCTAAATGCATTGAGTTGCTACCATGTGATTGCCTGATTAGCAATTTTTGTTACCAAGAAATTGAACAAGTGTACCTAATAGAGTGGCCAGTGAGTATATCATACTTCATCACATCGCTGAGATTGACAAGGCAAGCCATAGGGAATATAGCCTGGTTAATGACACTGGGTCTTCTCAGGCATAATCTGAAATACAGAATATATATCTGAACAGAATATGTTGATATTTACAGCAGGAATGCCACATGGAGTACACAAGTCAAAGAGACCAAGTGGATACCAGCAAAGGAAAGCAAAGGAAGCAAAAATGAAATCGATAAAAACACTTGCTGGATCCATGCTTCAATATGTGAAAAGACCGGATGATGGGCAGGGTTCATCAAAAGACCCTGCTTGTCAGTCTCCACTAGAAGCTGATTTTTCTGATGCTTTTGCTAGCATGCATTCTGCAGAAGAGCAAGAAGTGGAAATGACAGACTCTGATGCAGAAGTGCAAGAAATGGAAATGGCAGAATCTGAAGCAGAAGAGAGTTCTGAAAGTGACTCTAGCCACAGTCATGATACTGTAAAGGAGATAAGTGCCATTCAGGAGAAAGATTTCCAAATGTTATCTGATGTTTCTTTCTGGGAGATACCAGTTCAAGATCATGTTCGGGTTGAAATAATCAAATAGGGAAGTGCTTCTTTCCAGAACAAGGAGGGCCTTTTTTTCAGTGTTGCAAAAAGGCAAGATGCAAAAGCTGCAACAAAGGGACACGTGCGGCAACTTTCAAAACAGTGGTTTTACAAGGTGATGCCAAATGGTGAAAAAATTCTGCGGTCATGGATGGTTTACTCACCTGTCAGTGAGAATTTATATTGTTTTTGCTGCCGACTTTTTGCCATTTGTACTCTAGATACAACATCCAAATTTGTGACTGGGTTTCAGAAATGGTGGAAGCTAAGCCCGAAAGTACATAATCACGAGACCTCCGAAGAACACCTAAACTGCCTTGAAAAATGGAAAACCTTGGCAGCAGGACTTAGGCTGCACCAAACTATTGATGCTGGAGCTATTACTGTGGTGGAGAATGAGAAGAAAAAGTGGAGGGATATCTTACACAGATTGCTTGACATCACATTGTTTCTTGCCAAGCAGAACCTAGCATTCCGTGGCCACAAGGAAGATGAGTGCTCATTCGATAAAGGGAACTTTCTTGAGATGGTTGAAATGCTTTCAAAATATGATTCAGTACTCAAAGAACACCCAATTAGATTGAAGCGGAGCACCTGTAAACTTAAATTATCGGTCTCATATCTTTCTCCACAAGCTCAGAATGAGTTTATAAGTGTCCTGGCAAATCACATGAAGGAGAATCATGTTTGACAGCACACCCGACATATCACATACTGACCAGATGTCCGAAGTGATCAGATATGTGAACATCAAGAATATGAAAGTTGAAGTAAAAGAAATGTTTCTAGGATTTTTCCCTTTAAAGGGGAAAAAAGCTGCTGATCTCAGTGTGGATATCCTTAAAAAATTAGAGAGTGATGGACTGGACATAATGATGTGTCGTTCTCAGGGTTATTATAATGCTGCTACTGTGGCTGGGATTCATGGAGGTGTACAATCCATTATTAGGGAAAAAAACAAAAAAGCTATTTTTAATAGCTGTGTGGACCATTCACTTAACTTGTGCGGTCAGCACTCTTTTGCTGAGAATGCTTCATGTGTGACATTTTTTGGAACTCTTCAGTCAATGTTTTATTTTTTTGCTGCTTCCACCCATTGATGGGATGTGTTAATTCACCATACTGGAGTGTCAGTGAAAAGATTATCAACAACACGCTGGAGTGCTCATCATGCTGCAGTTAAGCCAGTAAAAGAAAAATTTCATATGTTTTTGTCTGCGATCGAAGCGCTTTGTGATCCTTCTGAAAATATGGACACAAGAGGAGCAGCAGAATGTCTACTGCCTGCTGTCTGTGATTTTACGTTTTTGTGCTACCTATACTTCTGGGGTGATGTACTTCAAGAAGTTGATGTTACACAACAGTACCTGCAGACCAAAGGCTTAAGTCTGGACAAGGTGGTGACAAAGCTAGAGTCACTAAGACTTTTTCTGTTCGAAGAGCGCAGTCACCTAGTGGAACATGCAATTAAACAGGCACATTTAAAAGCTAAATAATATGGAATTGCCGTAGAGAGAAGAGCCAGGTTTAAGAAGAGGATGGCAGGGGAACAGGCACGTGATGCTGGAGGCATAAGTCTACAAGACGAGAACAAGAGGGCAATGCTTGAGTGCATTGATCACTTCCATTCTGAACTCCAGATCAGATTAAGAGCCATCATGGAAGTTGCAGCCATGTTTGAGGCTGTTCAAGCAAAGAGTCTCATATATGAAACTGAAGAAAAATTAAAGGTGTCCATTCCAAAACTGACCACTTTTTATGACGAAATATCTGAGAGTGAGCTGTTATTGGAAATACCCAGACTGAGGAGACATCTCAAAGCAGCCAAGATCAACCTAGAAGAAGTCAAAGATTGATCGGCTTTGCAAGTTTTGACCTTCATAGCAGAATGGGACTTCATTGAATCTCTTCCAACCCTTTCACTATGTCTAAAAATATTTCTGACAATCTGTGTGTCTGTGGCTTCATGTGAGAGGAGCTTTTCAAAGTTGAAGCTGATAAAGAACTATTTGCGTTCAACGATGGGACAGGCAAGGCTTTCTGATCTTGCAATATTATCAGTTGAAAGTGAACTAGTGAAATTTATTGATTTTGATGATGTTGTTCACAATTTTGCAGCTGTCAAGGCTAGAAAAGCAAAGTTTTGATTTAGATGTTAACTAAATGCTTTCATATTTGTTCCTGTTTTTGTGTTATTTATTTATTAATTCAGTAAAGTTTAACGTTAAAATAAATACAGTTCTTTAACAGTTTAAGTTTTCAATTCTATTATTTTCATATGATTTTGTTATTCAAATTTGCTAGTTGATTGATAGTTAATAACGGCACTACTGTTGCCAATATATGCAGTGTTATTAGGGGGAAAAAAATTATTGGGGGGGTGACACCATGTTATACCGCACCAGGTGACACCAACCCTAGTGACGCCACTGGGTAAGTATGATACAATTTTCTGTTTTTCTGGTGCCTCCATGGCAGCATACCTGGGATAATTAACTAGCTAAAACAGGTGGGATCATGCTTAGAAAAGGTTTATTGAAAAATAATAATTTAGAGAGAGCAGGAGCTGATTTGATTGTTTTTCCCCTGAACTCTGTTGAAGTGAGGGCTCCACCCTATAGTTTCTCATAAACTTGTGCTAGGACATCCATGTTCCTGCTTTGCAGATTGGTTTCAATAGAGATGTTTGCTCTGAATGTTTGATGAAGCGGAAACCATTCTGGTAGAATGTGCTCTTATCGAAGAAGGGGGGTCCAACCCCTGTCCCTGTACGCCTTTTGGATCATCTTGACTATCCATGATGCAATCTTTCTTGAAGAGGCTTCTTTACCCCCTTTTTTTTCCCACGGGACAATAAATAGATTGGCTGAGTCTCTGAATGGTGATGTAGCTTGAAGAAAGTACCTTGGAACACTGGCAATGCCTAGTTCATGGAGAGAGCCCGAATCAGGATGCAAAAAGGTTGGAAGAACCCAAGGTTCTGCAAGACTGGCAAAAGAGGGGGGGCAAACCCCAAAATTTACGCAGTTCCACCCTATATGAATCAATTTATGTTTGCTTTACTGTATTGTTTGTTTTATAGAGTGGCTCTAGTGAGGAAGCGGTTATACCGCAAAACTAGTCGAGACCCAGACATCTCCATACGATTGCAATAACAGACAATGCTTGGGGGATTCCTGAGCTTCTGTTTTTTAATTTTTTTAACAATGTACCATTTGTATAATTTTATATGTAATAAACTTCTCTTTTACATAATATGTATGTTGTTTTATCGTACCAAGATAGTCCATCAACCCCAGGGGGAGGGAATGTTACAGGGACAGCATCAGCCACTGTCCCTGGTCCCCTTTTCCCCCACCCTTCTTGTTTCTTTCTAAGGCTTTCAATTCTGACACCCTTCTGCTTGATGCAACTTCTATCAGGAAAGCCATTCCATAGAGAAGCAGACTCAGAAGGGGCAAAAGGCTCATTTGATTAGGCCTTCATAACAGTAGAAAGATCCCAGGTTGGAAAGACTTGTTTTACAGTATCTGCTTCATGGCTTTGAAGAAGTGAATCACAAGGGGATCTTCGGCCCATCTTTTGTTTGTTGTAGCTGAAATTGTGCAACCTGAACCTTTAGGGAACTTAGGCCTAGGCCCAGGTCCAAGCCTGCCTGAAGGTAATCTAGCAGATGAGAAGAAGAGGCCAGGTTAAGATCAAAGTTCTTGCCAGTAGCAAATGCTTTGAAATTGTCCCAGACTTTAGTATACACAATATTTGTTAAAGATTGCCGGGCCTTAAAAAGAGTTGAGCTACAATTAGATGAACATCCTAAGGACTGGAGCCTCTGCCTCTCAAGAGCACCCCAGTCAGAGTTCCATTTATATCCCGTCTTCTTTCCTAAGGTGAACATTTGTGAAGATTCAGCCTGTGAGGGTTCATAAGAGTGAGTTCACCTTGGGACAGAAGAGTGGAACTCTGACTAGCGGGCAGACATTTAGATGCACTGCTAGGGGAAACCATGAGCGTCTCGGCAAATACGACAGGACTGCAACTACTATTATCGTTTCAGTCATAAGTCTTGAGAGGAATATGGAGCTAAGAGGCCAGGGATGAAAGTTATAAGCCAGTTTGCACATCCATGGAATTGAGAGAGCATCTACTGCTTCCAACTGAGGATGGGCCAGAGATAATTTGAAATGTCGGCTGAGGCAAAAAGATCCATCTCGGAGAGACCCCAGAGATTCACAGTCCAATTGAATATCCTGGGGTGCAGTGACCATTCGTTGTTGTCCTGGAATTTCCGGGACATGCGATCGGCTTCTGTGGTTAAGTGACATGGTATGTAAACCCCCCTCAGGTCTGATAGATTGCGCTGGTGTCTGTGGTAACTATTGTCCAAGTAACATATCCCAACAGTTGCAGCATTGACAGTACTGCCCCCATCGTCCACCAACAAAGGCTACTGAGAATCGGATTTGTCAGAGGTATTGTCTGAGACAGAAATTGTTTGTTCCACTGCCTTAGGAATCCCAGCTTAAAGTGCCTGGGGTGCCAGTGTGCCCGTGGCACCTTTAGAATGCATTGTGACATAATTCCTATTCTGTCTTCCTTCCTACTCTGGAAGGAAGGCAGAATGGGAATATGTAAATAAGCATCTTGAAGGTCCACAGACAGCATCCAGTCCCCAGGTTATACAATGTGGATGATGGTCTGCAGTGACTCCATTTTGAAGCCTTCAAGGTGATTGTAATGGTTTAGCTTCTTCAGGTTACCGTTCTCCATTTGCCATTTTCTTTTAGACACTGCAAAAATGGTGGAGTAGAAACCTGTATACCTTTCTGAAGAAGGAACTGGAATTACGGCCTGCTGGGCCTGCAGAGAATGTAGCAACTTACACCTTCTGTGACATTGTACCATAGTAACATTGTCAGTTGTATAGTAAGTTCTTACAAGACATCTCAAGAAAGGAAAGAAATAGAGAAGTGTAATAAATGCATTATGGCAACAGATCGTTAAGAGTAGTAGAGTACATACTTACATATATGCAATGCCCATACTGCAAGATCCCATGTGACTGAAGGTGATAACCACATGTGATATGTGATAAAGCGCTATGATATCAGGTCAATCATAATATTTGTGTACATCCCTGCAGACATATATTGCCCGAAACTGAATATTATTAAGTGCAGCAATATAAACTCTATTCAGAAGACATTAATTTCTGCATAGCGGGTGGTGGACTTGAAGGTTAACCAGCATGCCCATATTTTAGTGAAAGAGGATTGAGCATTACAGATTTCAAAGGTAAGATCCTTCATTGTGAAAGTATGATCTATGGTCTGGAGTAATAGTTTTAACAGGGAGATTTGCTGTTTTTTCCAAAATAGAGGAATCAAAGATTTTAACAGGTGAGCAATGATAGAATGTTTGTAAGCCTTGGCTGATTCTTGGGAGCAATGGAAGAGTATGACCCAGGGTTCCTCTGTATTGATTAGAAGAACCTCTGCTTTCTGGGGAGATACTGGAACTCTTGTGGGAGTGAAGAAATTGCAGGGTGGATGGTTTGAGAAAGTCGAAAAGTGTTTCCGTTTTGGACTGTGGAGACTACCCAGGGATCCCTTCCTACACAAATTTCTGTGAAATTAAATGCTTCAGTCTGGCTTTGACTGAGATCACCTGGGGCGGCCTTGTGTCAAAAGGACTTAGTGGGGTCTTGCAGACTAGGAAGAGGCTTTTGCTTGTGGGCCCTTAGGAAAGTGGATTGTGGGCTTTTCCTGGAGTCTTTGCTTTGTCAGCCCTTGCCTCTGAACTGCTGAAATCTCAATGAGAATAATCTGGTCCGCCTGATCCTTTTTGTCTTGAGATAGTAGGCCTGATTTTCCCCCTATACACAAGAAGTGGCCTTTTCAATCTTTTCTCCGAAGAGTGCCTTACGGCCTTCTTCAGGTCAGGTCTATACTTCAGTCTAGAGCAGGGGTCTCCAAACCCCAGCCCGCGGGCCACATCCGGCCCGCAGGTGTGTTTTGTCCGGCCCCCAGCTTGTCCAGACCAGGGGCGGATCCAGGCGGGGCAACGGGGACAGCGCGGGCGGCTCCGCGAGTCTGCGGGCATGCGGCTCCGCACCGCGGGCGAGACAGCTGGCGCTCGGTCGGTGAGTGGGCGGGTGAGAGAGGGGGGTAGCTGGGTGGCTCGGTGTGTGAACACTGCTGGCCAATCAGGGAGCCGGCAGGCACGGGAGCAGAGAGATGACATTATCTCCCGGCGCCCACCCTGCATCCTTGCAGTTCCGCCCCTCACTGTGCAGGCAGCCGTGGGCAGCAGAGAGATTACATCATCTCTCTGCTGCCTGACTCTGGGACAGAGCACCTTAGCAGGAAATTGACACAGCAGGTGACAATCTGCAACGTGTGGCAGGTGAAGTGGCAAGTGACAATCCGCATCTGGTGGCAGGCAAGTGACAAGTGACAATACGCAACAAGTGGCAGGTGACGTGTCAAGTGACAATCCACAACGTGTGGCAGGTGACGTGACAAGGGACAATCCGCAACGTGTGGCAAGTGACAATCCGCATCAGGTGGCAGGCAAGTGACAAGTGACAATCCGCAACGTGTGGCAGGTGACATGGCAAGTGACAATCCACAAAGTGTGGCAGGTGATGTGGCAAGTGACAATCCGCAACGTGTGGCAGGTGACATGGCAAGTGGCAATCCGCAACGTGTGGCAAGTGACAATCCGCAACGTGTGGCAAGTGACATGGCAAGTGACAATCCGCAATGTGTGGCAAGTGACAATCCACAACGTGTGGCAGGTGACGTGGCAAGTGACAATCCGCAACGTGTGGCAAGTGACAATCCGCAACGTGTGGCAAGTGACAATCCATGACATAGCAAGTGACAATCCATGACATAGCAAGTGACAATCCGCAACATGTGGCAGGCGACGTGGCAAGTGACAATCTGCATTTGGTGGCAGGCGACGTGGCAAGTGACACACTCGGGGCTCCCACTGATTCTGCATTAGGGTGAGTTGAACTATTTAATTTTATATTACAATGTAATAATAGAAATAATGCGCTTTAATCATCATGACACCATAATAACCATGGTGCCATGATGATTAAAGCGCGAATACCAGCCATTTCCCCGATAAATTGCCTCCAAAAAAACGTATCTGCTGGCTTTTAAAAGCAGCTGCTTTCATCGGCAGTCTATGTCTGGCAGGTCCAGGTCAAAAAGACGCTCCACGCACACCCTCCTGTGCTGAACTGAGGATTGGCTGCTAGAAGGTGACGTTGTCAGCGTGGCACCTCCCGGCTTCCCGCCCGCTGTTGTCATTAGGAATCCTTCCACCTTACAGCCTGCGTGTGTAGCAGTGGGCGGGAGTCGGGAGGTGTAGGAGAGCTAAAGTCGACTCCTACAGTGAAGAAGTCGGCTTGTACAGGCAAGCGTCAAATGGGCATAAATTTGAACACATACATGTACAGGAGATTCTGCTGGGAAAATTATGCTGGGGACACCTATGCTGGGAAAACTATGCTGGGGAAACCTATGCTGGGAAAATTATGCTGGGGACACCTATGCTGGGAAAAATTATGCTGGGAAAATTATGCTGGAGACACCTATGCTGGGAAAATTATGCTGGGGACACCTATGCTGGGAAAATTATGCTGGGGACACCTATGCTGGGAAAATTATGCTGGGGACACCTATGCTGGGAAAATTATGCTGGGGACACCTATGCTGGGAAAACTATGCTGGGGACACCTATGCTGTGAAAACTATTCTGGGGACACCTATGCTGGGAAAATTTATGCCGGGACACCTATGTTGGGAAAATTATGCTGGGAAAACTATGCTCGGGACACTGATGCTGGGAAAAATTATGCTGGGGACACCTATGCTGGGAAAATTATGCTGGGGACACCTATGCCGGGAAAATTATGCTTGGGACAACTATGCTGGGAAAATTATGCTGGGGACACCTATGATGGGAAAATTATGCTGGGAAAACTATGCTGGGGACACCTATGCCGGGAAAATTATGCTGGGGACACCTATGCTGGGAAAATTATGCTGGGGACACCTATGCTGGGAAAATTATGCTGGGGACACCTATGCTGGGGACACCTATGCTGGGGACACCTATGCTGGGAAAACTATGCTGGGAACACCTATGCTGGGAAAATTATGCTGGGGGACACCTATGCTGGGAAAATTATGCTGGGAACACCTGTGTTGGGAAAATTATGCTGGGGACACCTATGCTGGGAAAACTATGCTGGGGACACCTATGCTGGGGACACCTTTGCTGGGGACACCTATGCTGGGAAAACTATGCTGGGAACACCTATGCTGGGAAAATTATGCTGGGGGACACCTATGCTGGGAAAATTATGCTGGGAACACCTATGTTGGGAAAATTATGCTGGGGACACCTATGCTGGGAAAACTATGCTGGAAAACTATGCTGGGAAAAATTATGCTGGGGACACCTATGTTGGGAAAATTATGCTGGGAAAACTATGCTGGGGACACCTATGCTGGGAAAATTATGCTGGGGACACCTATGCTGGGAAAATTATGCTGGGGACACCTATGCTGGGAAAATTATGCTGGGGACACCTATGCTGGGAAAACTATGCTGGGGACACCTATGTTAGGAAAATTATGCTGGGGACACCTATGCTGGGAAAACTATGCTGGGGACACCTATGCTGGGAAAAATTATGCCGGGGACACCTATGTTGGGAAAATTATGCTGGGAAACCTATGCTGGGGACACCGATGCTGGGAAAAATTATGCTGGGGACACCTATGCTGGGAAAATTATGCTGGGGACACCTATGTTGGGAAAATTATGCTGGGGACACCTATGCTGGGAAAATTATGCTGGGGACACCTATGCTGGGAAAACTATGCTGGGGACACCTATGCTGAGAAAATTATGCTGGGAAAACTATACTTGGGACTCCGATGCTGGGAAAAATTATGCTGGGGACACCTTTGCTGGGAAAATTATGCTGGGGACACCTATACTGGGAAAATTATGCTGGGGACACCTATGCTGAGAAAATTAAACTGGGAACACCTATGCTGGGGAGACCTATATAATGGGGAGACTGATATTGGGGAGACTCTGATGGGGACACAGACGTGCAGACGTTTTCGGTCCCCGAGTACTTGTAAAATCTACAATGTGGCTCTTGTCTTGAAAAGTTTGGAGACCCCTGGTCTAGAGGATCTGTAGCCTCCCTGGCGGTATGATTATGTCAGATTTTTGCGTCTCAAAGCGGTACAATTGTTTTGCATAGAAATTTGGCGTTTTATATTTTAGGCCTGTAATTCTTAGTAATGTAGCGGGTGTTTGAATTTAGGGGAGGCATCTGGGTGGTAGTGTAACCCAGATGCATTGATTGTCAGGGAATCTGAGACCCTTTTGTGGTTCTTGGAGGACTCTGGTGGTGTGAGGTTCCCTGCGGCCTACAGGTGGCGCTGTCGCCCTGGCCGGAGTTGAGCACTCACGGCAAGACTGCTTCCCTTTTTGTCCTTTCCCGGCGCTGGTACAGCGGGCAGGGAACCTGCTGTGACGCAAAGGGAGAGGAGATAAAAGGGGCGGACGCCCTGACCTTGGGGTTCAGAGTTGGAGGACGCAGCCGCACCCAGGCACCTTCAGCTTGGGTGCTGGCATTCCGGAGTTCCGGGCCCGGGTGCCCTTGACCTGGCCGGAGCAAGAGATGGAGTCCATCTCAGGCACCTTTAGCCTGGGGTGAGGTACTATGGCGGAAGCCTGGAGCTCAGTACCTTCGACTGAGTTCTGCGAGGGAGGAGGAATCCGAGGAATCCGAGGGGGCCCTAACTCCTTGGGTGCCCGTGTCTGAGACGAGGAGGCCGGTGAGCGGAAGAGTCCAGCGCAGCATTGCTGGTGACGGAGAGGCCTCCGGTAACTTTCTTGGACGGATGTCCTTCCCCTGATAGGGGCTACGTTAATGAAGGTAATTCATGTTCGGTTCAATATAGTCAGTGGCAGTGACTATTCGCCACTGGTGACACCACAGTGGTTAGCTCTATCTAAAAGAATTGTGCCTTGGCCTACTCCCCACAAATACTGAATTGGTATATGGGTCTCAACCTGTCTGTGCTGTATGACTATTTATTGAGAAGAATAAATACGAGTTGGACCTTTTCAGTGTGTGGAACTCTTTCACCTCTACACATTGGAGGACATGGGCCGTGGTGTATCTCATCCCTCCCCCCAGTGCTAACCCCTAGACGAGACAGACAAGCCGTGAATGAGAAGGGGTGAGAGGGGTGAGGTCGCTACAGTAATAACACAAAATCATAAATTATAATATAATAACTATAAATAATTATAAAAAATAATAATATAATAATTATAATAAAATAAATTTCCCCACTATTCACTATCGCTCAATTCTGCAAGTGTTCTTATTTACTATCGCTGTTTTCTAGCTGGTCTCAAACCACTTTTGACATAAAGGGACACTTTTTAGTTGCTATGGACAATCTGAAGTTTCCAGGCAGTATATATAATATAAAACTGTATGCAGGGCACTGGACAAAACACTAGGGACAAATGGGATATGAAATAATTTCATACAGTAATGTAATCTGTAAGATTACCGTATACTGTATGTATTATGAATTTTGTCATTTTTGAATTTGCCGCCAGGCTCCGCCCCCATGCGTCCCAACGCTCGCAGGAAACGGAGCCTGGCACACAGAGGCATCGGGCGGGGGACACAGCCCGCGGACACAGCGGGGGGACATCGCAGGATCCTGGGGACAAGGTAAGTACACTGCACCAGGATCCTGCAATGCAATCCCGAGTGTGGCTCGGGGTTACCGCTAATGGTACTGAAATTTAACCCCGAGCCACACTCGCGAATACCACCAGGGAGGTGAAAGTGGTTGAAAACCCTTGCAACCAAATAGTTCCATGCAGTTATTGAGGTAATATAAACTGACTAATGTGCTCCAAAAAATGTAATTCACTGTTTTTCATCGTAGCCTTGATTTGACTTGTGGGATTGAATAAGAGCTGAGAGTGAGACAAGCCCACAATCTTGCTTCCTTCTGAGAGCTGCCATTGGGCTTGTCTCACTCTCAGCTCTTATTCACTCCCACAAGTCAAATCAAAGCTACGATGAGTAGAGGAGCTACTTCCCCTGTCGGAGTTCTCTCATGAACGAGGAGAAAGAAGCATGTGAGGTCACGAATGGGGGGACTGAGAAAAAACTCTGACAACAGAATGAGGAAGTGCCTGTCTACAAAGCAATCCAAAAAGTCTTTCAATAGCGGCCATTTGTAGTGTAATATCTGCGTGGAGAGAGATAGAACAGGGCTCTGTTCAGTGCTACGAGACAGTTAAGCCCTGTACACACGGGCGAGAATCCCGTCAGGAAAAAAACGTTGTTTTTCCTGACGGGATTCCTGGCAAGCTTTTCTTGCCAAGCCCTGTGTACACACGCACATTCAAAAGAACCGGCTGTTTTTGTTTTTTCATTTGTGGATTTGGAAACTGGGAAGTATCTCCCCCATGTTTGTATCTGAATGTTTGTATGTAGTAACGTGAATATGTTCGAACTTACCGCGGCGATCCTTCGATGCGTCGCGGCTGTTGTATTTTTGTAGGAACGGGAAAAGTAAGGGTTACAGAGGGTTTTGTTTGAATCAGTTTTGAAAGAATGTCATTGACAATTTACCAATGTACAGGAATGTCATTATTGTTTTACCATTCTTTGCAGGTTAAATATGAAGGATAGAGTAATAATTCTGCTTATAAGTATTTTTCAGGTCCAAGGAGTTTGTACACAGAGAACAGGTGTATGTAGACAGCGGTACATATGGATAAATAAGAGTCTAAGGGAGGTAAAAGTATCATAGGTTATTTCATTGTTTCTTTTTTCCTGCACCACACATTTCTTCCTTCAGTCTGTAATGAGGAAGAAAAGGGGGGAGAAGTGATTAATGTAAGAGTGACAGTTTTTTTTTTCAAACTAATATTAACTTCTGTAATTCTAACCAAGTTTGTGCCAAGACTGTCTTTCTTTGATAGAATTTGAATCGGCAAGCAGCAGTCTAGTGAAGTAGGTTCCCATCCCAGAGGCTAAGAACCTTGTCAATGGCTCCAGGTATTGTAAGCCACGCACAGGTTATGCAGTGACCACAGTCCCGATGTCTGGGTTATTGTCATATGAGGGTTGTTTGGAGGTCAATCAAAACCATAGTCGTACTCTCCTCATTAGCTGTCACTTATATTCTCGGCTGATGGGGGAAGTGCGATCGTTGTGACATGAACTTCAAAATGTCCACCAAAAGGTTTTCACGAGTCCCTCCTGGACCCTGATTTAATAATCAGTTTACATTCTTTCCAACCAGGTGACTGGGTCGTTGTAAAGAAGCTTGAGGGATGAGACCACGCCAGCCACTGCAAGAAGCGGCTCAACCACACCAAAGAATGAGGAGTATCTTTGTTTATTTATATTTTTGTTGTTTAGTAAATTTTAGCAAGGGTAACGATGAAAAGCATCCCAAGTTATTATATAAAGTGTATGTCCTGACTAGCTCAGAAAGCAAAAAGGACCGATGGTCTGTTCTGAGTCTTCACCGAGTTTTAGTCCCCAGCGATGACAGTGGTACATGCCATTTATGATGTTATTATGGGTATGAGGAGTTTTGACAAACTAGTGAAGACTCCAAACAGACACTTGTCAATGGAATCTAACGATGCATTTTTAGAGGGTAAAATTGGTTTTAGTTTTAATGGCTCTGCCTCTTGTCGGTTTGGGTATCTAGGTAGGCCACAAGTGTGTTTGAACTTTAGTTTGGTGTTTATGTGGATCTGCAGCTTATAAAGGTAATTCCCCCAAAGCAAGAGGTTCATGCGTGATGGTGAAGCTGTCCTAGCACCTTATCTCTTGGCCGATCGCGAGGATCTGATGGCGCAGGAAATTAAGAATGGCAGGGACAGCTAGAAGGGATTTTTTCACCAACCCCGACCAGGTCTGGGCATGGTGTCCTGCATGTGGGGGGGCTCGGGCTTGGGATACGATTGAACAATTCTCATCCGTTAAGGATAGGGTTCTTCATGTAATTGTTGAAGCCAGAGCTGTAGCTAAGTGAAGGTTGGGAGTCTATTTTAAGGGTCTGGGAATCTTTGGGGATCTAATTTTTATTTTACAGCGGATCGTGGTTAAAGGAAGTGGGAATATATATACTCATGTCGTTTTATTTCTATTCTTTCTATGTCGTGACGAGGTGCTCCTGTTGCCTGATTTGACGTGTGACCAGAGTTTCCTTGATGAGACGCCCCGAAGCCGGACCCACATACAAGACACAGAGGATCACAGACGGATCGGCGATTACTACAGCTCACCATGTCGTGTCCTCCTTTACAAGTCATGCCCCTGAAGAGTAGAGTCTACATGTCAAGCCGTGTTTTCCTTTTTATGGACTAAGGACTGATTCATTTACAGGTGTAAGAAGCAGATCAACTCTCATCGAGGGACACATGGGGTGCATATGACAAAAAAGGAGGACTGTTGTGGAGATTTTTATGGAGATGTATTTAATATGTATTGTCATAGTGTCACCCAGTGTTAGTACTTCTGCAACCCGCTCTAAAAGAGCTGATTGGGGTAGTCTGAGGCTGGTTGAATCCCGTCTGATAGGGGAAAACGTCTTGAGGTTGGAGTGTGATGTTTGCGGGGTGCGGATATGTCCACCGACGGGGGGCCCTCTGTGCATTAGCATGGACGATCGTTGAGGGGGGGATATGCTCACTCTGCAACGACATCATTGGTTATAGGCGGATGCGCGCTCTTGTCTCTGCTGTGTCTGATCAACATTGGTTGGAATTTGTAGCGTGCGTCTGCAGATAGCCTCCCTCCCCCATTCAATAATAGTATAATCTTAATATGCGTTATTCTATGGAATAGCGCAGAATAAGAATTCCTATCAACGGTAACTTTAGCCATCCTACGTTATTGTATTCATGTATGGCATCTCCTGTTGGAAGGAATGTCCAGGTATTGCAATTTTCCTTGTATGGTAGGGACAGCCTGTGATGTCCCCGCCCATGGGGGGGAGGTGATTGCTTGCTGCAGCCAATCACCTCCTGTCTGAGATCTTTTGAGTTTAATAAAAGCCTATGATTAGGCGTCGGCTAGTCAGTCTAGGCTGGTATGCTGAAATGAGAACATAGCTTTTGTGGTGCTGCCTTCTTGGGATGAATGGGAATGAACGGTGAGTGGATCTTAGCAAATTTAACCTAAAGATAGCATTATTGCAAAAAGATGAAATCTGATGTGTGCTTAGATAGCACAGGAATTATAGGCTGTGTGCTCTGTAAACAGCAGCCTAGGAATTCCACAACAGAATCTAGTGATAGTTCATTCAGTGTGAGTAGTAGTGACCATTCATCTTTACATTAGTGTGAATCTAGTTCAGTCAGCGTAAGTGTAGTGACCACTATTTATCTTTACATTTGTGTGAATCTAGTGATAGTTCAGTCAGTGTGAGTGTAGTGACCACCATTCATCTTTACATTAGTGTGAATCTAATGATAGTTCAGTCAGTGTGAGTGTGGTGACCATTCATTTTTACATTAGTGTCAGTTTATTTTGTCAGGGTAGGTTTACTGCAGTATAGTTCAGTGCGTTAGTGCACATTTAATGCAGTATATTTCTGTACATTACTGCACGTTTGATGCAGTATATTGCAGTGCGTCAGTGCAGTTTTACTGCAGTATATTATAGTGTATCAGTGGAGTGTGTCTTTGTAGTATGTACTCAAGTTAAAGTGCACCAAACACCACTTTCAATTGATTAAAGTACATGCACGTACACATTTCCACATCTTTATTACATTTTGTTAATAAGCACCCCCCATCATGTCTGGGAGGGGCAGATGTTCCCATGGGACTGTGAGGGGGCCAGCAGTGTATGTGTCCACAGGCAAATGCGGACATGGTCAGTCCTCAGGCAGGGCATAATTTCCTCCGTTTTCTTTTTTTTTTTATTCAACAAAAAGGTTTTTATTATTGAGAACACAAGGCATAACATTGTGCATTTGCATACGTATGACATATAAAAATAACATGAGTTTCATTCCTCACATCAACAGAAGAGTGGCGTTGACAGTAATGCCAACACTGCCGTCATACATCCTAGACATATTGCATTAAACCCTGAGTTCTTGGTTACACACAAATGAACAACCCAGTGTTCAACGAATAAAAAGGAAAAAGAAAGAAAATATTAATTAACTTAAAATAAAGAAATAGTCCAACCATCGATATACCACCCGGAGTTTAAACCTGTCAATCAAGCAAAGCTCTCCTAGCACATCACTCAATGTTCCGTGAAAACGAAGGTTTCAAAAACAGCACCACAGGCCTGTTTATACCATCAGCAGCCTATCCAGAGCCAATTGTGGTGGTGCCACCTCTGGGGAGTTCAACCAATGTTGCCAGATGTTGGTAAATATGTTTGGCGATTTCCTATGTTGATATGTGTTTTTTTCCGAATAAGAGTAGCATTGACCATCTGGAGCCACTGCGCCTCCCTTGGGGTGCATGCTGATAGCCACAAATGGGCAACCAGCTTCCTGGCTAATAGGGATGAGCCGAACACCCCCCGGTTCGGTTCGCATCCAGAACATGCGAACGGACCAAAAGTTTGCGCAAACTTTCGAACACCGTTAAAGTCTATGACTCGAACGTGAGAAATCAAAAGTGAGAATTTTAAAGGCTAATATGCAAGTGTAGCGGGTACATACTTTTAAAACTGGTGAAGACACCAGTGATGCATAGTTTTCTGCAGCCCAGCAGGTGGCGCTGTCACTTCGGGCCGGGGTTGAACCATCGCTGCAGTGCCGTACCCTTTGTGACCTCTCGTATCGGTTGTACGGCGGGGCGGGGAACCCGCCGTGCTTGCTGGGAGAGGGTATAAAGTGGGCGGACATCTTCGCCACGAGGGTCGAGTCCCAGGCACCTTCAGCCCGAGGGCTGCTGTTGCGGTCGGTGTCCAGGCGGCCTAGGCCTGGACACTTGGAGTTCGTGTTCCATCCCAGACACCTTCAGTCTGGGGTGAGGTACTCAGCCGGAGGCCTGGGGCCCAGTACCTTCCGCTGGGTCCCGCGAGGGAGGGATTGTCCTAGGGGGCCCCGGGAGTGGTGCACCCGAATCCAGAGGCGTAAGGGACCGGAGGAGGGACTCACCCGAAGACCTGGTGCAGCATATTGCCAGTGCCAGGTGAACCTCTGGAGACCGCCCGGAGGGATATCTTTCCCGAACAGGGGCCAAGTTCAGAGAGGAAGATCAGTCCACGTTCAATGACCGGTGGCAGCGGTCCAACTATTCCAATCAGGTCAGTGGCAGAGACCTGCTATTAGGCCTGTGGCAGGGGCCTCAACAGTTCATCCGGTCGGTGGCAGCGACCAAAACTCACGGTCGGTGGCAGAGACCGTGCGCCAGGCCTATTCGCTAGCAGAGGAATAGGAGAGTTCAGTTGTGCCTGGGCCTACTCGTACCCATACCCCCCTATTCGTCTGTTATTGGAAGTTCAACTGATTGTGTTCACCCTATTGTGCGAGAAATAAAGGAGTGTTGGACTTTCGATTGGTGTGGGGCTCTATTATTGGCAGACACATCTCCATGGAACAACTGAAGCTTCGTATGCAGTGGACAGACCAGGAGGTAATTCAACTAACTCGGCTCAAACCTCATACAATTACGAGGGGAGAGCTTGGCGTAGTGTTCCTGCACTCTCCTTTCCCAGGTACCCCTAGACACAAGCCCCCCTCACACGAGGAATTCCCGAGAGGGAGAGTGAGGCTCCGCTACACAAGTTATTGTCCTAAAAAGGATTTGGGGACCCGGGTCCTGCCCCAGGGGACATGTATCAATGCAAAAAAAAGTTTTAAAAATGTCAGTTTTTTCAGGAGCAGTGATATTAATGATGCTTAAAGTGAAAAAATAAAAGTTAAATATTCCTGGGGGGTGTCTATAGTATGCCTGCAAAGTGGCGCGTGTTTCCCATGTTTAGAACTGTCCCTGCACAAAATTACATTTCTTAAAAGTCATTTAAAACTGCTTGCGGCTTTAATGTAATGTCTGGTCCTGGCAATATGGATGAAAATATTTGAGAAAAACGGCATGAGTTGTCTCCCTCCGTTTGTAAGTAGGAGTCGTTTGTAAGTCGGATGTTTGAAAGTAGGGCCTGCCCTATATACTCTGCAGAAATTTGGGCCTTTGGTGTTGGTGTTGCCACAACACTGTAAGCCCTCACAATTACTCTTGGTGGGCGCAGGAACTGGCCCTGCTGTGAAATATTAGATCAAGAATTGTAATTACATGCTCCTGTTGAACAGGGTCAGAAAAATTGGGCCTTTGGTGGTGGTATGGTGGTGTTGCCACAACACTGTAAGCCCTCACAGTTACTCTTGGTGGGCACATCAACGAGCCCTGCTGTGATTTATTAGATCAAGAATTGTAATTACATGCCCCTGTTAAACAGGGGCAGAAAAATAGGGCCTTAGGCAGTGGTGGTGTTACCCATGGTGAATGCTATTATTATCTGACAACCGTCGCTGATAACCAATGCTAACTAACCGGGTTGCTTTGAATAGGGATAGATGGCTGTTGCATCAGGAGAACTGCTATTTCCTTACTGGGTTAAAATTATAAGGTCAAACTACACTGTACATTGTGCACAGCTTGAACTTTAATTGAAGTGCTTGAAAGTGTAGGAAACCACCACCACTACATGACTCTTTCCCCAGCCATAGCTACCTGGGGTGGGCTGTGGCTAGAAAACACTTGCAAATGATTGAAAAATCTAATGAGGCTGGCAGCTATTGCTAATGTCACTATTGGTTCATTGGTTAATGCCACTAATGCTTAAACTGTGTAAACTGAACTTTGATGGAAGTGAATGGAATTGCTACCACATGGGAAAAGCATTTAAAATAGAGGAAGAACTTCTCCCTTTTAATTCCTATGAACATTTTAAGGATCAGCCTCTCAAACCGCTGATAACTGCTTAGAAAGGAATGTGAAGGGCTGAAGTATGGATATGAGAACAGCGGGCTCCTGGTGAACAATATTCTTTTTATAGCCTTAGTTGCCTGCAGATGATTGCAGCTGACTACTCGGCTACCCTGCAACTGACTGTAAACTAACTCGGCTATTTGCTGATATCTCTTAATTCTGCAGCTCTCGCAGATAATTGTCCGATAACTGGATGTGATAAATACTGACAATCACTATTGACAAGTGGTGCTACCTATTGAGAATGCAAGTACTTCCTGACAACTGCTGCTGATAATTAATGTTAACTACTCAAGTCAAGCTCAGGGACTGAGAACTGAGAAATATATATACTACATTGAATGTGGATAAACGGCTGTTGTATCAGGAGAACTTCTATTTTCTATTTTTGTCAAAATTATATTGTCAAATTACACTGCACACAGTGCACAACTTGAACCTTAATTGAAGGGTTTGAAAGTGTAAGAAATGGCCATTACTTGACTCTTTCCCCAGTCATAGCAACCTGGGATGAATCGCTGCTAGAAAATACTCGCAAAAGACTGAAAAATTCAATGTCTCTGGTAGTCATCACTAACGTTACTACTTGTCCATTGGTTAATACTGTGATCATCTAAGTGTAGCGGAGCCTCACTCTCCCTCTCGGCAATTCCTCTTGTGAGGGGCTTGTGTCTAGGGGCACCTGGGAGAGGAGAGTGCAGGAACACTACGCCAAGCTCTCCCCTCGTATGAGTATGAGGGTTGAGCAAAGTTAGTTGAATTACCTCCAGGTCTGTCCACTGCATACAAAGCCTCAGTTGTTCCATGGAGATGTGTCTGCCACTAATAGAACCCCACACCAATCGAAAGTCCAACACTCCTTTATTTCTTGCACAATAGAGTGAACACAATCAGTTGAACTTCCAATAACAGACGAACATGGGGTGTGGGTACGAGTAGGCCCAGGCACAACTGAACTCTCCTATTCCTTTGCTAGCGAATAGGCCTGGCGCACGGTCTCTGCCACCGACCGTGAGTTTTAATCGCTGCCACCGACCGGATGAACTGTGGAGGCCCCTGCCACAGGCCTAATAGCAGGTCTCTGCCACTGACCTGATTGGAATAGTTGGACCGCTGCCACCGGTCATTGAACGTGGACTGAACTTCCTCTCTGAACTTGGCCCCTGTTCGGGAAAGACATCCCTCCGGGCGGTCTCCAGAGGTTCACCCAGCACTGGCAATCTTCGGGTGAGTCCCTCCTCCGGTCCCTTACGCCTCTGGATTCGGGTGCCCCACTCCCGAGGCCCCCTAGGACGATCCCTCCCTCGCGGGACCCAGCGGAAGATACTGGGCCCCAGGCCTCCGGCTGAGTACCTCACCTCAGACTGAAGGTGTCTGGGATGGAACACGAAGTCCAAGTGTCCAGGCCTAGGCCGCCTGGACACCGGCTGCAACAACAGCCCTCAGGCTGAAGGTGCCCGGGACTCGAACCTCGTGGCAAAGATGTCCGTCCCATTTATACCCTCTCCCAGCAAGCACGGCGGGTTCCCCGCCCCGCCGTACAACCGCTGCGAGAGGTCACAAAGGGTACGGCACTGCAGCGATGGTTCAACCCCAGCCCAAAGTGACAGCACCACCTGCTGGGCCGCAGGGAACTATGCATCACTGGTGTCTTCACCAGTTTTAAAAGTACATACCCTCTACACTCTCCCCCCGGTTATTTGACACTGGTCCCCAGTGTCTGGAGCAAACCATGCCCAAAAGGGGCCATCATAGCCTGATCCAGAGACCAACTAAAAAATTTAAAAAATACAAAAGTTTTGAAGACTAACCAAACAGTTGTGCCTGAACCTGACATGAAAGGGAAGGGAAGGAAACAAACAACACATAACCACATTATCAGAATCACATGTTCACATCAACATCCCCCCCCCATCCTGACTAAGCCCCACCCCATTCTCAGTGGTCTTGATGAGATGTTCTCCTGCAGAGGGGAAAGAAACGTTAAACACACATATCCCTGACACATATGTTCGTGTAAGAATGAAGGAACCTCTCCGCAGAGAAACCCTTTCCTTCTCTAAGTGTGTGAGTGAACAGTGAATATCGATGCGCAACACTGCCACCTGGTGACAGTGTCATGGTAACTGCACTGGTTGAAGATCTTCTTTTTTTTTCTTACGGCTCTAACTACCCCAAAGTCCATAATCACTTTGTGGGATGGAAGAATGAAGAACAAACAACGGCAACAGTCCTTCAATTCCTCCAGAGAGCACAAACACCCATTAGCACGGTTACAGTCACTGGGTTTTCCCGGGAAACAACCCCGGAAAGTTCAGCAGCAACAAGACAAAGCAAGAACGGAGTCCTTGAACCGCTGAGAGGCTTTAGGGGAACACATTGTTTTTTTGGGGTCCCTCTCTCTCAAGGCCCCCCTTTCTTCGCCTCTCCCTTACCTCCGGGAGAAGACCCCGGAACCCTTCTGCGGGGAGAGGGAAGGAGAAAGGGGGCAGCCACTCCCAATATGAACTATGACTAGAGTAAACTTTGTAACTTATTATGTAAAAGGACTAAATTCCCCAGGGAATAGGTTTGCTGTAAACAAGGAACTACAACGTTATGGGGTAAATGTGGCTTGCCTCCAGGAAACACATATCACGCATTCCTCAGGGACCAAACTGGTCTCTCGGCTCTTCCCTACATGGTGTTATGGGGACTCAACCTCAAACCTCTCACGTCGGGTGGCTATAGAATTTGATAAAAATACGATGTTTATAGTAAAGAAGCAGTTAGCGGACCCAGAAGGAAGATTCCTTTCTATGAAGGGGAAGTTATTCAATATGGATTGTACTATAGCAAACATTTACTCACCAAATAGAGACCCAGATAGGTTTCTAAGGAAAACTTTGAAAAAACTATTAGAATTTAAAGAAGGGAAACTGGTGGTTCGGGGAGATCTCAACATGTGTAGAGACCCACGGGTCGACACTACGGGGGGGTCTCTCCCGCCTATCAGTCCAGAGACAGAATAAAATAAAGAAGCTATTACTAGAATACCAGCTTGTGGATGCCTAGAGGATCGGACGTCCAGGAGCCCGGGATTATACATTCTTTTCAGCAGTTCATGGGTCATTCTCAAGAATAAACTATGTACTAATAGAGCATCAGTGGCTACCCTCCCTTAAAAATATGACTATAAAACCAATATCCCTCTCAGATCATGCTCCAGTGCTAGCTCAACTGGAAATAACATCGGGTCCCCCCATGGGGATGGGATGGAAACTGAACGACTCCTTGATCCAGGACCCCGAGGTGAACAAGAAAATAGAGCAGGAGCTGGCGGAATTTTTTCTTACTAACGACGCACCTGAAATCTCAAGGGGTACTCTGTGGGAAGCCCATAACGTTTTCAAAAGGGGGGTGTTAATAAGTATAGGAGCATGGAAAAAAAAGGAAAAGGGAAAGAAGATCAACAATCTATATGTAGCAGGTATGTACTTTTGTGAATGTTTAATTCGGGTGAAGACATCAGTGATGTCTAGTTCCCTGCGGCCCAGAAGGTGGCGCTGTCACTTTGGGCCGGGTTGAACCATCGCTGCAGCGCCGTACCCTTTGTGACCTCTCGCAGCAGTTGTACGGCGGGGCGGGGAACCCGCTGTGCTTGCTGGGAGAGGCTATAAAGGGGGCGGACATCTTCGCCACGAGGTCCGAGCCCCAGGCACCTTCAGCCTGGGTACTGCTGTCCGCGTTCGGTGTCCAGGCGGCCTAGGCCTGGACACAAGGAGTTCGAGAGTCACCCCAGACACCCTCAGTCTGGGGTGAGGTACATCATTCAGGCCTGGGGCCCAGCTTCTTCCACTGGGTCCCGCCCGGGAAGAATCGTCCTAAGGTGCCCACAGTATCGGGTACCTGAATCCAGGTGTAATGGACCGTGCAGGTGACCTTCCCATAGATCTGGTGCAGCATATTGCCAGTGCCGGGACAGGGCCTCCGGAGACCGTCAGGATGGATGTCCTTTCCAAACAGGGGCTGTATTCACACGGAAGGTGGTCCATGTTCTAAGGTCGGTGGCAGAGACCGTTACATTCAGGCCTGTGGCAGGGGCTGCAACAATTCACTCGGTAGGTGGCAGCTACCAACTTCACGGTCGGTGGCAGAGACCGCGCGCCAAGCCTATTCGCACGCAAAAGGAATAGGAGGGTTTGTTTGTGCCTGGGCCTACTCGTATCCACACCCCTGTCTGTCTGTTACAAGAGTTCAACTGATTATGTTCATCCTGGCAAATGGAGAAATAAAAGAGTGTTGGACTTTTAATGGTGTGGGGCTCTATTACTGGTAGACACATCTCCACGGAAGAAGCAGAGGCTCCGTACGCAACGAACAGACCCGAAGGTAATTCAAGTGACTTTGCTCAACCCTCATACACATACGAGGTGAGAGCTTGGCGTAGTGTTCCTGCACTCTCTCTCCCAGGTACCCCTAGACAACAGCCGTGTAACTGATAAAGTTGGAGAGAGAGGGAGGCCGCTACACGTGGGGGCTCCAGGTCCGGGATGTGTTCATGCTACGATGGAGCTGAAGTTGTCGGAGTTTGAACGTGTCTGCCAGGAGGAGTTCCGAGTAGGTCGGCCATATTGGCCACTGCGCCACGAGGCACACCCTCCCTGCTCAGTTCGTGGGCGTGACCCAGGCAAGGAGAAAGCCCGCGAACTGGGGCGCAATAGGGGAGGAGTCCAATCGTGTGAAGGACTACACGTGGGGACTTTGGCGCCAACCATGCCCTGCGCAATGGATCAGCAGAGAGTCACCATGTTTGGTAATGCATTGTGGATTCCACTTTATCCTCCTACCACGAGTTTGACTACTGCTGCTCCGATAACTGATACGGGGATCCGGCTAAAGCCCCGGGGACGATTCGCCCTGTACTCATGCATGGACGTTGAGGCCCTGGATTTGATTTGTCCCGGCTGTTCGGGACTGGTGTGTCAACTGAAGCCATTCGGGCGCTGCGATGCCTGCGGAGAGTTCTTATTTGAGGTGGAACCACTTATCGAGAAACCCAGAACCATCCACCTCAACCGCACAACAGGCAGCACCACTCAGGAAGGAGGAATCACTGCTTTGACAGCCATCCCTGTGCGCACTGCAGCGACCGCAGGGGAGGTCGCGATCACTGAGATATGGGAGAAATCCGAGGATGCTGACTCGGTCGCCACTGTTTCCCAGCGTCCACCACCGAAGAGGAAGACCGGTCTGGTTGTCCCGTCCAGCGGTCGCGGTGGATCATCTTACCTGCCTACGCCCGGCCCGGATGGATCCGGTCGGAAGAGTCCCGGACATCCCTTCTCAACTTTGGGCCGAGGTAAGCCGGACGGAGGGACTTGGTGTTGGGGCGGAGGTGTCGGGTATTCACGGCCCTGTGTGCCCGCGGGGGGTAGCGATTCAGTCTCCACTACAAACTACCTGCCCGCAGAGGAGTGTGACACCTCCGACCTGGAGTCGCTCTCCGATCCGGGAGACAACGTCGTCATAGACAAACTTTTTGCTAAGAAGGGCTGGGACAAGATGCCTCTCTCCTCGTCCCGCAGAGTCAGGGATCCACCCATGTCTACAGGGGATAGTACACCCTGGGTGGAGGCACCAGCGCCTGAGGAGGGATCCCGTCCCCAGTCTGCCCTTCTATCTCCAGTGCCTCCTACATCTAGCACCGGGGAAAAGAGACTGTTGCTGCGGGCGCCTATGCCCAGAATAGAGGTGATCAAGGCACCTCGTCACCCGGACGCTATCGTCCTACCGGGTGAGGGAGACCGCACTACTATGCCTCCGCTGGTGAGACTACAACGCCTCTTCGGCCAAAAAGTTGCCAACGAGTACGGGTGGGAATACCCGTACTTACCCAAGGAACTTTTGTATGAAGTGGAAGTCTGCCGGGAACGCTGGTACAACGATTTTGTGTGGACACACCCTCAGATCCCACAAGCCCGCAGGTACCTTGCGTGTTCCGTCAAATCATCTCAACGGTTTAAGGACTGCAAGGCAGAATGGATGCTGGGTCGGCACATCCACACAAACAAGGTATTGATTCGACGCAAAGAAGGGGAGGATGTCGAATACCATTTAGAGACAATGGACCAGCACTTGAAACCCCTTGTTGTGCCGCACCCAAAATTCTATCTGTAGGAGAAAAAAAAAGACTCCGTTCTTGCTTTATTCTACGGCTGCTGAACTTTCCGGGGTTGTTTTTTTTCCGGAAACCCAGTGAATGTGCCCGAGTTTAACGGGTGTTTGTGCTCTTTGGAGGAATTGAAGGACTGTTATCATTATTTGTTCTTTATTCTTCCATCCCGCAAAGTGATCATGGACTTTGGGGTAGTTAGAGCCACAGAAGAAGTTGGGAAAAAGTCTTCAACAAGTGCAGTTACTGCGACGCTGTCACCAGGTGGCAGTGTTGCGCACTGATATTCACTGTTCACACACACACTTATAGAAGGAAAGGATTTCTCTGCAGAGAAGTTTTTTCATTCTCTCACGAACATATGTGTCAGGGATATGTGTGTTTAACGTTTCTTTTCCCCTCTGCAGGAGAGCGTCCCATCAAGACCGCTGAGAATGGGGCGGGTCTTAGTCAGGATGGGTGGGGAGAGATGTTAATGTGAATATGTGATTTGCCAAAATGTTTTTGTTGTTGTTATGTGTTGTTTGTTTCTCTTCCCTCCCCTTTCATGTCAGGTTCAGGCACAACTGTTTTAGTTAGTTTTTTCAAAACTTTTTATATTTTTGAAATTTTTTGTCGGTTTCTGGATCGGGCTATGTCAGCCTCTTTTGGGCATAGTTTGCTCCAGACATGGGGACCAGTGTCAAATAACCAGGGGGAGAGTGTAGCGGGTATGTACTTTTGTGAATGTTTAATTCGGGTGCAGACATCAGTGATGTCTAGTTCCCTGCGGCCCAGCAGGTGGCGGTGTCACTTTGGGCTGGGGTTGAACCATCGCTGCTGTGCCGTACCCTTTGTGACCTCTCTCAGCAGTTGTACGGCGGGGCGGGGAACCCGCTGTGCTTGCTGGGAGAGAGTATAAAGGGGGCGGACATCTTCGCCACGAGGTCCGAGCCCCAAGCACCTTCAGCCTGGGAGCTGCTGTCCACGGTCGGTGTCCAGCCTATTCGCACGTAAAAGGAATAGGAGAGTTCATTTGTGCCTGGGCCTACTCGTATCCACACCCCTGTCTGTCTGTTACAAGAGTTCAACTGATTATGTTCATCCTGGCAAATGGAGAAATAAAAGAGTGTTGGACTTTTAATGGTGTGGGGCTCTATTACTGGTAGACACATCTCCACGGAAGAAGCAGAGGCTCCGTATGCAACGAACAGACCCGAAGGTAATTCAAGTGACTTTGCTCAACCCTCATACGAGGTGAGAGCTTGGCGTAGTGTTCCTGCACTCTCTCTCCCAGGTACCCCTAGACAAGAGCCGTGTAACTGATAAAGTTGGAGAGAGAGGGAGGCCGCTACATATACAAAGAGATAAATGAGCTAGAGCAACAGACGAGATTGAGGGGTATTCCAGATAGGCTAGAGCTAACAAAAAAAAAAAAGAAGAGATGGGGGTATTAATAGAGCAGGAGAAAAAAAGAGCCTTCCATATTGTCGAAAAAGAGAATAAATCAGGGAAATGGTTAGCAAGGGCAGTAAGGGAAAAAAATTCATCCTTTATAGCTAAAATTAAGAATAATAAAGGAGAAATAATGCACTCATTCCCTGAAATAGCAAAGGTCTTCCACGGCTACTACAACCAGCTTTATAACGTCACACAAAAAGAGGAGAATAGGGGGAGTAAGGAAGAAGTCCAAAAGGACCTACAGGGCCTGGATTTCCCAGTGATGCCTAAAGAGGAATTGGAGATGCTAGAAACTCCAATTAACCAGGAAGAAGTACTCAAAGCAATTAAAGACATGGCCACAGGGAAGAGTCCGGGCCCTGATGGGTACTCAATCATCTACTATAAAAGGTTCCAAAAATTACTGATCCCCAAACTATGCGACTATTTCAACGCACTAGCAGAAGGAGAGAACCCACGGGAAGAGGCACTGATGGCTTACATAACCCTAATTCTGAAGGAGGGTAAGGACCCAATGGCACCGGATAGTTACAGACCGATTTCACTATTAAATACTGATACAAAAATAATTGCAGGAAGACTTAAAACATTATTACCACAATGGATACATAGTGACCACAAGGTTGGGTTTGTCAGAGGGAGGGAGGGGAAAGATAAGATGACTCAAGTCCCTGTTCTTAATACATGAGGCAAGAGAGAGTGGGGCCCCAGTTGTACTTCTGTCGGTAGATGCCGAAAAGGCTTTTGACAGAGTCGACTAGGGCTTCATGCTGGGAACACTGAAATATCTGGGAATTGGAGAGAAAATGATGCAATGGATATCCGCATTTTATTTCCCTCTAACAGCTAAAATTAGAATAAATGGTACTCTCTCCCCTACCTTAAAATTATGTAATGGCACAAGACAGGGCTGCCCTCTGTTTCCAATGTTGTTTGTTCTAGCACTAGAACCCCTGTTAGCCGCAATCAGGAAAAATAGGGACATAAAAGGAGTGAGAGTAGGGGACAGGGAGTACAAGGTAGCCGCATACGTAGATGACGTATTATTTTTTATTACTGATCCCAGGACAACGATACCAATTATACTGAAGGTGTTAAGCAGATATGGGAAGATGTAAAATTTCTAAATTAATACAGCAAAGTCAGAGATTTTAAATATAACCATCTCAAAAGAGGAGCAGCGGGCAATCCAGCTGGCTTTCCCCATATTAAATAAAGTAAAAGATCAACTCAACAATCTAAGATATAAACCCTTGTCTTAGCTAGGGAGGATAAATGTTTTAAAAATGATTATTTTGCCTAAATTAACATACATATTTCAAATGATTCCAATAAGAGTCCCACAGGAATTTTTTTCCAAGTTAAGAGCTCTAACATTGAAATACATTTGGATTGGTAAACATCCTAGAATTTCATATACAACTTTGGTAAAGGGGAAAAAGTCAGGTGGGGTAGCAGCACCAGATTATAAGAAGTACTATCAGGCGATCGTTATCTCAAGGATAATAGGTTGGATACACAACAAAGAGGGGAAAGGATGGGTGGAAATTGAAAAAGCACAAAGTAAAGCAGACTTAGGGAAGAGTGTGTGGATTCCACGACAGTATAGGGAACTGTCAAAAAAACACAAACCCATTAACTAAACATTTATTTAGGGTATGGGATGGACTAGGTAAAGTACACCACTGGCAAAACAATTCACCTATAATTTCTTTATTAGACACAAATTACTTTAAACCTGGAAAAGATGAGCACATATACTTTATTAGATGGTCAAAAAAAGATGAAATATTATTACATGATGTGATTTAAGGAAATAGGATATGCACATTCACAGAGCTAACACAAAAATGGGGTAGAAGACCATTAGATAGATGGAGATATGCACAAATACAACATTTCACACAGACTCTCCCCCAACCACTGCAGGGAAAGGGCGACTTGAATTCAATGGAGAAACTTTTCTGTTCCCCGCGGAGCCTGGGACAGAATGTGTCTAAAATTTGTAAAATATTGATAGATGAAACAGGACCTAATTATCCCCCCGTATGTGGGTAAAGGGGAGGAAGAAATAGGTCCCTTACAGGGAGATAAACATAGGAATAAGATTTTGAAGACAGCATGTCATACTTCTAGTGATGTTAGGACAGTAGAAATGTGGTACAAATTAATAGCAAGATGGTACATTACTCCACAGAGAGCACACAAAGTGAACATAGAGACCCCCCCAACCTGTTGGAGGGGCTGTGGCGCTCGTGGGACTTTTGCACATGTATGGTGGGAGTGCGAGAAGATCCACTCGTATTGGAAGAGAGTAATAGATAACATTTACCAAATAACAGGGGAACAGAATCAGAAAGATCTGTGGAAATGCTTGATCCACAATACAGATAGAAAGACAGCTCAATATAGGAACACTTTGGTTCCCCACCTTCTGAATGCTGCTAAAAGTCTGATCCCAAGACTGTGGAGAACTCCTGAAGCCCCCACTATGAAGGAATGGATAGTAAAAATAGATTGACTGAGATCAATAGAAGAAACAATACATAGAATGGAAGACTCCCTAGAAGTATACAATAACGTATGGGGGAAGTGGGCAGAGTTTAAAAAATCACGAGAATATATGTTGATGTTGGAGTGTTAAAGGGAAAAGGGAAGAAGGCGGGAGGACAGAGCCTTGGGGGAATTCAGGGCGCGGGTTGAGACAGGAATGATCAAGCCCAGGACGGACGGGGGGGGGGAGAGAGAGAGAGGGGGGTAGGCCATTTATATTACTTTTTTTTATTAGGGGAGGGGGCGGGGGGAGGGAGCATATGTTTTGGATTGTTTTGCTATGAAATTGAAGTGCAAGGTGGAGACACCTATAGTATGATTATAAAATGTATAAATAAAGAGATAATATACAAAAGGAATGAGCCCTGCTGCAAAGTATTACAGCAAAAATTTTAATTACACGCCCCTGTTAAACAGGGGCAGAAAATTGGGCCTTAGCCACTGGTGGTGGTGCCCAGAACCAGTAATGTTCTTACAAGCTATCAACATTACATTGAGGAGGAAGAGGATAGTCACTCAGCA
Source organism: Rana muscosa (assembly GCA_029206835.1). Lineage (NCBI taxonomy): Eukaryota > Metazoa > Chordata > Amphibia > Anura > Ranidae > Rana > Rana muscosa. The sequence goes on from CM055122.1 coordinate 1,206,855,765, forward strand.
TAACAGGATAGTCACTCAGCATCAGCATAGGCAGTCTTGAAGGGATCTCACATTCCTAAAAAAAATATTCGGTTACAACAGCATCAGGTGCTTGGTAGCTGGTGATCCAAGACTGATTCATTTTTATGAAGGTGAGCCGATCGACCGAGTCGGTGGACAGGCGCACCCTGTGATCAGTTACAAAGCCTCCTGCAGCACTGAATGTGCATTCCAAAAGAATACTGGATGCAGGACAGGTCAGTAGCTCAATTGCACACTGTGCAAGCTCTTGCCAGTGATCTATCCTCAAGACCCAGTAACCCAGAGGATTGTCGGTTGGAAAGGTCTCCAAGCCTGATCTTGCCCCTAGGTATTCCTGCACCATGTAAATCAGACGCTGGCGACGGTTGCTGGAACCGATCAGACCTTGGGGCTGCGGTATAAAAAATTGTATGAACGCATTGGTCAGATGGCCACCTTCTCCACCGCTCCTTCTGTGACTGACCGAAGCCTCAGCAACACGTTGTCCAGGACCAGGACCAAAAAGTTGTAACCTCCCAGGCTCTGGAAATGCGTTGCACAAACCTTTCTGCAAGGCCTCCCGAATATGTTTTATCCTCTGCTCCCTCTGCAACGGCAGGATAAGTTCCGCAACTGTCAGGACCTGGGCTTGAACCTGGGACCTCATCTGTGTCTGGCATTGACTCTTCCCACAGAGCTATCTGGGATGCTGGACAGCTCCCTGCCTGATCTGCTGGAAAAACCTATCTGATCCAATGGACAACCTTGCCTTGAGTCTTGATTACTGTAGAACCTTGAACTCCTTGCTCCTCCCATGAACTTCCTATATAAGCCTTGTCTCAGCACTTCCTCTTTGCCAGGTTATTGTGCCTTCTCAGCCAGTGCCTAGCTCTTGACGTCCCTGCTGCCATCTGTATTTTGCTACCACTCGTGATTGACCCTTGGCTTGTTTTTTGACTACTCTGCTGCCTGATCCCAACCTGCAACCACACGTGATTGACCTTTTGGCTTGTTACTCACCACGCTGCTGTTTAATCCTTATCTCCTTATCTGCCACTGGACCCCGGCCTGCTCACACCCTGGTGGGGCAAACCTGAGGACCGCGACCTGGTACTAGCTTGCAGCCAAATCCATCTCCACTATCCGGAGCTCTGGGGAAAACCAGCTAGTACTTAGACTCCGCACCTCAAGTGAGCCTGTGTCATCTGCCAGAAGTGACTGTCTTTTACCTGTCCTGCAACTGCTATAGCAACTGGTCTTCAAGCCCGACGCCTGATCGTGACAGCAACCTTACCCTTGTAACGTGGATCAAGAAGTGTTACCAGCCATTAATGATCCCTCTCCTTCATCACACAAATCCGAGGGTCCTTTCGCAGGCTTTGTAGGATCAGGGAGGCCATACAGCATAGGTTTGCTTAGGCACTCGGTCCGGAGTCCTCTGGGTCACTAAGGACGACATTACCGCAGACGCCTCCTCCCAGCTACGTACAAGTCCATGGTTTTTCTGGGGACTTAAAACGATCCCTTAAAGACTGCTGCTGATGCTGAGTGCTAGGCTCCACCTTCATGCTGACACAATCCTCCTTCCCCTCTTCCTGTGTGATCGGTGGGCCCGCAGGAACACGTTCTGGATAAAGGGGGCCTTGAGAGGTAAGGAAGTCTTCCTCTTCCTCCCTCTGTTCTGCCTCAAGTGCCCTGTCCATTATTCCATGCAGCGTGTGCTCCAACAGATACACAAGGGGGACAGTTTCACTGATGCATGCACTGTCACTGCTCACCATCCTCGTGGCCTCCTCAAATGGTGATATGACAGCGCATGCATTCTTGAAAATGAGCCACTGGCGTGGCGAAAAAAAGCCAAGCTCCCCTGACCCTGTCATGGTGCCATAGTCGCACAGGTACTCATTGATGGTCCTCTGCTGCGTGTGCAGCCGCTGCAGCATGGCCAACGTTGAGTTCCATCTGGTGGGCATGTCACAGATTAGGCAGTTGTTGGGCAGGTTATATTCCTTTTGGAGGTCAGCCAGCCGAGAACTGGCATTATATGACCGGCGGAAATGCACACAGACTTTCCTGGCCTGCCTTAGGAGATCCTGTAAAGCCCGGGTACATGCACAATAACCTCTGCACCACCAAGTTAAGGACGTGAGCCAAACAGGGCACATGGGTAAGTTGTCCCTGTCGGAGGGTGGAGAGGAGGTTGGTGCCATTGTCGCAAACCACCATTCCTGGCTGAAGCTGGCATGGCGTCAACCACCTCTGAGCCTGGCCCTGCAGAGCTGACAGAATCTCTGCCCCAATGTGGCTCCTGTCCCCTAAGCACACCAGCTCAAGCACCGCATGACATCTCTTTGCCTGAGTGCTTGCATAGCCCCTTGAACGCCTATAGAGCATCAATGGTTCCGAGGACAAATCAGCAGAGGAAGAGGCCATGGAGGAAGAAGAAGAGGAGGGGGTGGAGGAGAGAGGTGTGGCAGAATCACCACTAGAAGCATTTTGGAGGCATGGTTGCGGAACAACCTCCAACAAGACTGCACCCTGTCCTGCATCCTTGCCAGCTGCCAGCAGAGTCACCCAGTGCGCCGTGAAAGATAGGTAACGTCCCCTGTCCATGTCTGCTGGACCATGAGTCAGCAGTAATATGCACCTTACCGCTGATCGCCCTGTCCAGCGAGGCCAAGACATTGCCTACCACATGCCGGTAGAGAGCCGGAATCGTCTTCCGTGAAAAAAAAGTGGCGTTTGGGAACCTGCCACTGAGGTACTACCAGCTGAAAAGGCAGCAGTTGGAGTCCTAGCAATTTAGCCAAGCTAGCATTCAACCGCTGGGCATGTGAATGGCTGGGAGCAAATTTCTTTCGCCGGTTTAACAACTGGGGTTGGGAAATTTGCCTGCTACAATCGGACGTTGGTGTAGCGATAGAAGATTGCCCGCAAGTACTTGGCAGTGGCACACCTAATTCTACACCTTCATTCCTCTCAGTGCAGGTTTCTGAGAGGACTGAAGGTATAGTGGGGTTGGAGATCCCAGCTGATGAGGAGCAAGGAGAGGTCTGCTTTGTTCTTTGGTGTGGGTCTTTTAAGTACGCTTGCCACTGGACTGCATGGGAGTTCGACATATGTCTGGTCAAGCACGTGGTGCCCAAGCGGCTTCTGTTTTGTCCACGCTTGATACGCTTCAGATATATGTTGCAAACAGCAACGGTGCAATCTGCTGCACACGTGTCAAAAAAGGCCACACCAAAGAACTTTTGGAAAACCGCGCAGAGTCAGCAGCGCCCTGCACATGGGGAGCTCTGTGGTGTGATGCAGTCGGTTGGCTGCCCTTAAGCTGGCCCCTGGAGGGCATGCTGCCTCGTTGGAGATGTGCCTCCTCCTCCTCCTCCTCTCTCCTATCAGGCACCCACGTAGAGTCAGTGACCTCATCATCCCCTCCCTCCTCGTCACTGGAGAAAACCTGGCAGTATGATGCAGCTAGGGGAACATGACTGCCAGTTTGTTGTCCTTGTTGGGCACCCCCTCTCTCTGGGCTCACGTTACTGCCTTCCTCAAGCTGGGTACCATCATCGGAGCCTTCAAGACTCTGTGCATCCTCCTGCAGCATGTACCCAACACCGTGGTCGAACAGTTCGGGGGACTCCTCGGTGCATGATGGTGGGGCTAGGGAAGGAGTAACTGATGACCTTGAGCCAATGGAATAGGCCGCTTTAGCACCTGCATTGGCAGCCAAGGTACTCTGAGCCTGGGTGACAGAGGATGAGGAGGATAAAGACAGCTTGATCATCCACTCTACCAACTCATCTGCATGTTGTGGCGCAACACGGCCACCTGACGGAAAAAAGGACAAGCGTGCCCCACGGCCACGTGCTGAGGATGCACCGTGTCCACGACCAGCACTGTTGGCTCTAGACACAGAGCCTGCTTTCCCTCTTTTAGTGGCCTGTGAGTGTCTGCCTCTCCTTGTTGGCCTTCCAGACATACTGTATTTGATGTATTTTAATAGGTACACCAGGAATGGCCTGCAGTGAGATGTAGCTGCACAAAGCTGGGATGTATATACAGTGGGTACGGAAAGTATTCAGACCCCCTTAAATTTTTCACTCTTTGTTATATTGCAGCCATTTGCTAAAATCATTTAAGTTCATTTTTTTCCTCATTAATGTACACACAGCACCCCATATTGACAGAAAAACACAGAATTGTTGACATTTTTGCAGATTTATATATAAAAAAAAAAACTGAAATATCACATGGTCCTAAGTATTCAGACCCTTTGATCAGCATTTAGCAGAAGAACCCTTTTGATTTAATACAGCCATGAGTCTTTTTGGGGAAGATGCAACAAATTTTTCACACCTGGATTTGGGGATCCTCTGCCATTCCTCCTTGCAGATCCCCCCCCCCCCCAGTTCTGTCAGGTTGGATGGTAAACGTTGGTGGACAGCAATTTTTAAGTCTCTCCAGAGATGCTCAATTGGGTTTAAGTCAGGGCTCTGGCTAGGCCATTCAAGAGCATTCATGGAGTTGTTGTGAAGCCACTCCTTTGTTATTTTAGCTGTGTGCTTAGGGTCATTGTCTTGTTGGAAGGTAAACTTTCGGCCCAGTCTGAGGTCCTGAGCACTCTGGAGAAGGTTTTCGTCCAGGATATCCCTGTACTTTGCCGCATTCATCTTTCCCTCGATTGCAACCAGTCGTCCTGTCCCTGCAGCTAAAAAACACCCCCACAGCATGATGCTGCCACCACCATGCTTCACTGTTGGGACTGTATTGGACAGGTGATGAGTGCCTGGTTTTCTCCACACATACCACTTAGAATTAGGGCCAAAAAGTTCTATCTTGGTCTCATCAGACCAGAGAATCTTATTTCTCACCATCTTGTAGTCCTTCAGGTGTTTTTTAGCAAACTCCATGCAGGCTTTCATGTGTCTTGCACTGAGGAGAGGCTTCCGTCGGGCCACTCTGCCATAAAGCCCCGACTGGTGGAGGGCTGCAGTGATGGTTGACTTTCTACAACTTTCTCCCATCTCCCGACTGCATCTCTGGAGCTCAGCCACAGTGATCTTTGGGTTCTTCTTTACCTCTCTCACCAAGGCTCTTCTCCCCCGATAGCTCAGCCTGGCTGGACGGCCAGCTCTAGGAAGGGTTCTTGTCGTCCCAAACGTCTTCCATTTAAGGATTATGGAGGGCACTGTGCTCTTAGGAACCTTAAGTGCAGCAGAATTTTTTTTAGTAACCTTGGCCAGATCTGTGCCTTGCCACAATTCTGTCTCTGAGCTCTTTAGGCAGTTCCTTTGACCTCATGATTCTCATTTGCTCTGACATGCACTGTGAGTTGTAAGGTGTTATATAGACAGGTGTGTGGCTTTCCTAATCAAGTCCAATCAGTATAATCAAACACATCTGAACTCAAATGAAGGTGTAGAACCATCTCAAGGATGAGCAGAAGAAATGGACAGCACCTGAGTTAAATATATGAGTGTCACAGCAAAGGGTCTGAATACTTAGGACCATGTGATATTTCAGTTTTTCTTTTTTAATAAATCTGCAAAAATGTCAACAATTCTGTGTTTTTCTGTCTATGTGTTGCTGTGTGTACATTAATGAGGAAAAAAATGTACTTAAATGATTTTAGCAAATGGCTGCAATATAACAAAGAGTAAAACATTTAAGGGGGTCTGAATACTTTCTGTACCCACTGTATATATACTGAATATACTGCAGCTAAATGAATCAACTGCCTGCCTATAATATATTAGGACGAGAACAACAGGAATGGTCTGCAGTGAGATCTACCTGCACACTGTGCACAGGATACAGTACTTTATATACTGCAGCTAACTGAATCAACTGCCTGCCTGTAGTATATTAGGAAGAGAACAACAGGAATGGTCTGCAGTAAGATCTAGCTGAACACTGTGCACAGTATATAGTACTGAATAAACTGCAGCTAACTGAATCAATTGCCTGCCTGTAGTATATTAGGAAGAGAACAACAGGAATGGTCTGCAGTGAGATCTAGCTGAACACTGTGCACAATATATAGTACTGAATAAACTGCAGCTAACTGAATCAACAGCCTGCCTGTAGTATATTAGGAAGAGAACAACAGGAATGGTCTGCAGTGAGATCTAGCTGAACACTAGGGATGAGCCGAACACCCCCCTGTTCGGTTCGCACCAGAAACTGGGAACAGACCTAAAGTTCACGTGAACTTTAGAACCCTATTAAATACAATGGACTCAAACGTTCGAAATCTAAAGTGCTAATTATAAAGGCTAATATGCAAGTTATTGTCCTAAAAAGGGTTTGGGGACCCGGGTCCTGCCCCAGGGGACATGTATCAATGCAAAAAAAGTTTTAAAAACTGCAGTTTTTTCAGGAGCAGTGATTTTAATAATGCATAAAGTGAAAAATAAAAAGTGAAATATTCCTTTAAATTTCGTACCTGGGGGGGGGTGCAGTATGCCTGTAAAGCAGCGCTTGTTTCCCTTGCTTAGACCTGTCCCTGCACAAAATGTAATTTCTGAAGGAAAAAAAGCCATTTAAAACCATTCGCGGCTATAATGAATTGCCGACTCCCGGAAATACAGAGAAAAGTCATTGATAAAAAAAAAATTGCGTGGGGGTCCCCCCAAATTTAATTACCAGGCCCCTCAGGTCTGGTATGGATATTAAGGGGAACCCTGCAACAAATTTTAAAAAAAATTACGTGGGGTTCCCCCCAAATATCCATACTAGACCCTTCAGGTCTGGTATGGATTTTAAGGGGAACTCCACCCCAAATTTAAAAAACATGACGCGGCGTTCCCCCAAAAATCCATACCAGACCCTTTATCCACGCAACCTGGCAGGCCGCAGGAAAAGAGGGGGGACGAGAGAGCGCCCCCCCCCTCCTGAACCATACCAGGCCACATGCCCTCAACATGGGGAGGATGTCCCCATGTTGATGGGGAAAAGGGCCTCATCCCCACAACCCTTGCCCGGCGGTTGTGGGGGTCTGTGGGCAGGAGGCTTATCGGAATCTGGAAGACCCCTTTAACAAAGGGGACCCCCAGATCCCAGCCCCACCTATGTGAATTGGTAAGGGGTACATTGTACCCCTACCATTTCACGAAGAAAGTGGAAATAAAATGTAAAAAAAACACACAGACACCTTGGAAAAGTCCTTTATTAAAAATATAAAATAAAAAACATTCCAGCGTTGTAATCCAATGTCCTGCGGCGATCCAATGTCCAGCGCTGCAGTCTCCACTCCACATGAAACGTCATTGGCTGAGCGGACCTACACTGCGGAGGAAGTTCCCAGTCAGGTCCGCTCAGCCAATGACATAGGTGGGGTCTGAGGTACGAGGGGGCGGGGGCGCCCTCGTATCTCAGACCCCGCCTACATCTTGGCTGAGCGGACCTCATGGGGAACTTCCTCTTCAGTGTAAAAAAATTAATAGACCCGCCCCTTCTCACGTTCTCCATCAGGTCCGCTCCTGATGGGGAACGTGAGAAGGGGCAGGTCTATTCATTTTTTTACACTGAAGAGGAAGTTCCCCATCAGGTCCGCTTAGCCAATGACATAGGTGGGGTCTGAGATACAAGGGCGCCCCTCAGACCCCGCCTACGTCATTGGCTGAGCGGACCTGATGGGGAACTTCCTCCGCAGTGTAGGTCCGCTCAGCCAATGACGTTTCAAGTGGAGACTGCAGCACTGGACATCTGATCGCCGCGGGACATTGGATTACATCGCTGGAATGTGTTTTTATTTTTTTATTTTTAATAAAGGACTTTTCCAAGGTGTCTGTGTGTTTTTTTGTTTGTTTTTTACACTTTCTTCGTGAAATGGTAGGGGTACAATGTACCCCTTACCAATTCACATAGGGGGGCCGGGATCTGGGGGTCCCGTTTGTTAAAGGGGTCTTCCAGATTCCGATAAGCCCCCTGCCCGCAGGCCCCCACAACCACCGCGCAAGGGTTGTGGGGATGAGGCCCTTGTCCCCATCAACATGGGGACATCCTCCCCATGTTGAGGGCATGTGGCCTGGTACGGTTCAGGAGGCGGGGGCGCTCTCTCGTCCCCCCTCTTTTCCTGCGGCCTGCCAGGTTGCGTGCTCAGATAAAGGGTCTGGTATGGATTTTCGGGGGAACTCCACGCCATTTTTTTTTTAAATTTGGGGTGGAGTTCCCCTTAAAATCCATACCAGACCTGAAGGGTCTAGTATGGATATTTGGGGGGAACCCCATGTAATTTTTTTTTTCATTTGACGCAGGGTTCCCCTTAATATCCATACCAGACCTGAAGGGCCTGGTAATTGAATTTGGGGGGACCCCCACGCATTTTTTTTTTTTTTATCAATGACTTTTCTCTGTATTGCCGGGAGCCGACAATTCATTATAGTCATTATAATTCTTTAAGGCCTCGTACACACGGCCGAGATTCTCGTTGAAAAAAACATGTCATTTTTTTCGACGAGATTCTCGGACAAGAAACTTGTCCCGGCCGAGTGTACACACGCTCGTTTCAAAGAACCCGCGGTTCTTTGAATGGAGCGTACGCGGTGACGTCATCGACTACGGCGAGCATGCGCTCGTCACATTCGATGCCGTCGCCGCCATCTTGGTATACCCTACGTATGCCTATGAAGCTACCGCGCATGCGTCGAATTCATTTCGAACATGCACGGGCTTCCGGGAGGACAGGTAAGTGTACACACACTCACTTTTCTCGTCGAGAAACATGCCGAGGAGAATCTCGACGAGAAAATAGAGAGCAGGTTCTCTATTTTCTCGTCGATGTTTCTTGTGGGATTTCACGTCGAGAAACCCGATAGCCGCGTACACACGACCGAATTACTCGGCAAGACCTCTCTGCCAGCAAGTTTCTTGCTGGTTCTTGCCGAGAAAATCGGCCGTGTGTACGAGGCCTGACCCACAGAATTTGAATAATCATTACATCGAAGTTTTCAAAAATATGGTACTCAAGGATTTAGAAGAACTCCCCCTAAAAAAACGCATCAATCCAGAGTACATCAGAGAAGGGATTAGTTCCCTGGAAGATAGAAAGGATATTGTTATTTGGCGGACAAGGGGGAGGGGTTGTGGTTATGGAGAAATCCTTTTAACACAATCAACTTATTGAACTCCTGAGTGACCAGAGGACATATAAGAGGTTATCAACTGACCCTACTGAACCATATAGGGATCAATTAAACTTGTTGATAGAATGGGGCTATAGATGTAACGCCCTAAATCCCACTTCAAGTAGAATTCCGGTTATTTATACACTGCCCAAAATTCACAAACATGCAAAAATTTCACCTGCACGCACAATAGTGAATGGTATGGGATCAATTACAGCCAGACTTGGAGAATATTTGGACAAATTTCTTCAGTCAAGTGTTATTACCACAAGGGCATATTTAAGGGACACCACAGACCTTTTGCGTTTGCTGGATGGGGTTGAGCTGAATCCAGCCACCACAACCTATCTAGTAACCGCAGATGTGTGCTCCTTGTATACGGTTATACAACATGATGATGCACTATTGGCATTAAATTGGGCCCTAAGTAAACAAGACGATATACCTCACATACAGAAATGTTTCTTGGGCAAAGTTTTAGACTTCAGCATGGCCCACAATTATTTCTGGTACCATGGCCAATTTTACTCGCAGCAGGTTGGCGTTGCTATGGGAGCTAAGTTTGCTCCCAGCATTGCCAACCTGTTCATGTCTGAATGGGAGGACAGACATGTCTTTCATCAGATCAGACCAGAGTTAAAATTGTACTGTCGTTTCATAGACGATATCCTATTCATATGGGAGGGGTCTGAGGAATCAGTCTTGGAATTCATCAGCTATTTAAATAACAATACCAGAAATATTGTATTGGATCATGTAATTAGCCAGGATGAGGTGAATTTTTTGGATCTAACTATTATGAAGAAGGGCCCCCGTTTGAGTACAAAAGTGTACTTCAAACCCACTGACAGAAACAGCTATCTGTCTATTGGCAGTGGACACCATCCTTCATGGACCAGAAACATCCCTAAGGGGCAGATGTTGAGGGTACGGCGCAATTGCACAACAGGTGATGATTATCTCACACAGGCTAATGTTTTAGGAGATAAGTTTATTCAGAAGGGATACAAGAAAGAATCTATTTGTAATACCATTTCTGAGATTGCTAATATCCCTAGAGAACAATGTTTAAGGAAGAAGGAAATACTAACAGATAATAGCTCACACCAATGGGGATTCATATCCAACTTTCATTTTCAGTACAAGGAGATAGAGAACATCTTCAGTAAATACTGGTATATCCTTTGCAGGGATAGACATCTGGGTGGATCTTTACCAGAAAAACCCAAATTTATTTACAGAAGGGCTCCCAATTTTGGTGATCAGGTGGTACAGAAAATATTAGACCCACCGGTGAAATTGAGCTTGGGGATAGACCTGAATGGATTCTATTCATGCCGCAAATGTATTTGCTGTAGAACAGTCAGAGTGAACAGAGGCATGGTTAGTATTACCAATATAGATCAAGAAACATTTGAAATTAAACATTTCATCACGTGCAATTCTTCTTACGTTGTATACCTTCTATGGTGCCCATGTGGGTTACATTATGTGGGCAGAACCAAACGCCTTCTAAGAGTTAGAATAGCTGAACATTTGGCAAACATCCGGAAGGGGTTTAAAGACCATAGTGTTTCCCTGTACTTTAAAGAGAAGCATGCCCAGGATCCATCGCTTCTTCAATTCTGTGGGATAAACTGTACCCTTCAGTCTTGGAGGGGTTCTAATCGGGTTAGGGAATTATCCCAGAGAGAAACAAAGTGGATATTCCTTTTGAAAAGCCTTCAGCCGAGAGGGTTAAATATCGAGCTGGACCTGAATTGCTTTATTAATAACTTTTAATTTCCAGTATTAGCTATATAGTCATTTTCAATCGTGACTGTTTTTCTCTGTGTGATGGTAATCGGAAAATTATTTTTTGATTACCATCAAGGGTCCAGACAGCTAATATGATCATGGGGTCACCCGTTTTTGTATTTACATATATGGGATCTGAATTGTCTCTACCACTTTAATATATTTAACTTGTAGTTCATTAATATAGGTTGCTTGATTTTTTATTGAATTTTAACCTTTATACATTTTATGTTTAATTTTTAATATTTAAGAGTAATATGCACATTTACACTTCACAATCTTCATCAGATGTAATGTATTTGTTGCATGGGGAGGCAAGCAATGTGCAGTCTACTTTCTGCTTAGGGAGTAAATATTCAATGTGTCAATTCATCTATTCATGGTCGCTGGTCTAGGGTCGGGGCTTTGCGGTCATGGAGACACAGAGTAGGCGCAGACGCTATGAAAAAAGTCCATAATGCATCAGGGATGGACTATAAAAAGGACGCTGTCATACCGTGCAGCCAATCCCATTGATAAAGTCTTTAACGACGAAACATGTCTGGGCGTGGCATGCACAGTAACTTTTTGTGAACTCTGAACGTATACACCACCACCGAGGCTGATACGACTCTGGTCGGGAAGGAGAGCAAGCAATTGGAGGGTGAGATCTGCTGGTTATTCTGGGTCCGCTGTGACCGCAATTCCTAGTACGCCATTGCAAGCCTCCTTCATTCATTTCTGTTGCTTTTTATTTGAAGTGCCTGTTTGAATTTTGAACAATGTGAGTACGATGGTTGAAGATGTGTGTGCAATTTTAAAATAAATTGTTTTTACTTACTTCACCATTGGAAGCACTTGGTTCGTTTCTTTTCGGTCCTGATGATTCGTAATTGTTCGTAATTTTGCTAGACGGGATTTTTCGTGTTCGGACTAATTCGTATTTTCGCAAGCGACATTTTTCGTTGAATCGAAATGATTCGTATTAATGTAAGCCTTATTTTTTGTTGATTTATAATTTGTACTTTCGGTAGAGTACATTGTTTTTCGTTGATTCTGGACACAACTCCTACTGTCGTAACTTTTTTTGGGTTCGTTGATTAGTAATTTTCCGTTTCTCTCTCACAACGACGCTGCCTATTATGCCTAATGTGCTTCGAATGGATTTGTACTTTTCTAAATACATAGCGGTTATTTGTAACGATTCGAAATCTCGTATTTTACTTTCGTTTTTTACATGCGGCTATAGCCTCCACCCCTGTACACCATTTTGAGAGGGAGTTCAGCACGGTGAAGGAGAAGCAGAGAGCAGAGCAGAGTGTTATTGTGCTTCGAATGGATTTGAAATCTCGTATTTTACTTTAGTTTTTTACATGCGGCTATAGCTTCCGCCCCTGTACACCATTTTGAGAGGGAGTTCAGCACGGTGAGGGAGAAGCAGAGCACAGTGTTATTGTGCTTCGAATGGATTCGTACATTCGTAACTTTTTTCATAACAAATTATGCCGAAGACATTCTGGCATTCGCTATTTGCGATATAATTTATTTCGGATTCGGTTTTATTCGTAATTGCTTTGTTCGGAAATTCGAATGCTTCCGAATGTCCGAAAGTTGCTAAATTCGGACAAATTTTGATTTGTTACGAAACGAATTGCACAAGCCTAGTGTGAGGCATATCTATCTGGTGAGTTTTTTTCCTTTGGGAGTGGATTCACAACACAAGTGGTGTGGTGAAGGAGCATAATTACATTTTCAAGATTAAGCATATTTGTTGGAACCACCGAGTTTTCATCACCTGGATTTCTTTATCACTTGTACTTTGCTTTATGGACTTTTATTTATGATTCACTGCACATATATTTCATTACTTTTGTTGCTTGATTATATATTTTGGATACATAGGACTACTATATTTATCATTTGTCCACTTTCACTTGGTGGAATATTAATTATATACACATTATAGTATTTTTGATTTGTATATCACTTGTTAGGACTGCTTTTGCATAAACAGAGCGCTACTATTTTTTCACTTAAAATTCACATACCACATTGTTTCAATTTTTAAGTAGCAGCTTCAGGATTATTTGTTCTAATTCCATCTGGGCGCAGTGGAGTTAATTAGGGGGCGTGTTTAGCCCTCCTTACCAGCTTTTAGACAATTTATTATAGCCTCGAGTGCTTTTAAATTACTTTTTTTCCTTCAGAAATTACATTTTGTGCAGGGACAGTTCTAAGCAAGGGAACCAAGCGCTGCTTTACAGGCATACTATACACCCCCCCCCCCCAGGTACGAAATTTAAAGGAGTATTTCACTTTTATTGTTTCACTTTAAGCATTATTAAAATCACTGCTCTAGAATAAACTGACGTTCTTAAAACTTGTTTTTGCATTGATACATGTCCCCTGGGGCAGCACCCGGGTCCCCAAACACTTTTTAAGACTTGCATATAAGACTTTAAAATTAGCACTTTAGATTTTTCATCTTCGAGTCCCATAGACTTTAATGGTGTTCGGATGTTCAAACAAATGTATTGCCTGTTCGCATGTTCTGATGCGAACCGAACTGGGGGGTGTTCGGCTCATCCCTAGTATCGGAACGTGCGGCAAGCTCAACCTAAGGAAACACAGACTAGAGAAAATGACAACAGACAACCAGATATGAGAACAACTTTCCTCTGTGCCTACCTAAGTATGAGAACCAGAGTAGTAATGACACGACCACCGGGCGTGAATGAAACCTGATGACGGCCCCCCCACCCTGGTGTAAGTAGTAGTGAGCCAGAATAAACTGCAGCGTAGAGTCAGGTAATTAATTGAACACTCAGGGCTAATGCACCCACAGACCATGGTGGGTAGTCGTACAGGCGTAATGAATGAAACGTGCATCGTGTGACGTATGGTATACGGGCGAGAAGATTGTGGTCAACAATCATTTAAAAAACAAAACCTTGTATGTATCTGTAGACGTGACAGATCCCGAGATGTGAGCACTAGCTAACTAACCCAGGGTACGAAGAAACATGAATGAAGGTACGATGAGACATGACAACCAATGAAGATGAGACAGCTACCGGTGTATATGCTGTGACTGCGTGGCACCGATGCAACAACATTACACGTTATGACTGAACCCGCTTTGACAGAAGCCGCTATGACAGAAGCCACTATGACAGAACCCGCTATGACAGAACCCCAATGGCAGAAAGTAATGGCAGAACGTACTGACTGAACGCCGAGACTGAATCGCTATGGCAGAAACGTTGTGACTGAAATGCTATGGCAGAGATGCTCTGACAGGAACGCTGAGACTGAACGCTGTAGCAAAAAAAGCTGTGACAGAAACGCTATGGCAGAATTATATGACCAAACGCTGGGGCAGAAACGCTGGGGCAGAAACGCTGGAGCAGAAACGCAGGGGCAGAAACGCAGAGGCAGAAATGCAGGGGCAGAAACGCAGGGGCAGAAACGATGTGACAGAAACGATGTGACAGAAACACTGTGGCAGAAACGCTATGACATACACGCTAATGGCAGAAACGCTGGGGCAGAGACGCTATGACAGACACGCTATGACAGACACGCTGTGACAGACACGCTATGGCAGAAACGCTGATGGCAGAAACGCTAATGGCAGAAACGCTAATGCCAGAAAAACGCCAGGACAGCAATGCTATGACAGAAACGTGGCAGAAACACTAAAGGCAGAAACGCTAAAGACAGACACGCTATGGCAGACATGCTATGACAGACACGCTATGACAGAAAACGCTATGACAGACACGCTATGACAGAAAACGCTATGGCAGAAAACGCTAATGGCAGAAAACGCTATGACAGAAAACGCTAAAGGCAGAAACGCAGAGACTGAACAGAACGCTATGACAAAATGCATTTGCAAGAAATGACTGCGACAATGGAGCTGAATCGTCAACCAGATCCCCCCTCCCCAGCTAGAACAACAGGAAATCAGATCCCCAAACCTACCACGACCTGAACTGCAAAAAAGATCTTAGAGCTCCCCACCTGGAGCCTGAAGGCAATGACCCATGTTGTCAAAACAACTGGACATGCTGACACCTGAACGATTGTGGTGTCCCACCCCTCTGACCCTGATGCCCCAAGAAGGATGAACAGAGAGGCATCCGGCTCCGGCGGCCCCCCTAAACCAGGAACTGTAGAGGTGACCCTACTGCCGCTCTGAACACGGGGAGAAGCGGACGGCGGCCCCTCCCCCCACCATGCGGGATTGAGCCCAAGAAGTAGGTAGGTGGATGGACAGCCCCCTCCCCGGCGTGAGTACCTGGAGAACGGGCGCCCCCCATGCGGGATGGCCCTGTAGAAGTGGTGGGTGGACGGACGGACACACGACCCCCCCCAGCGAGAGCATCGGGGGAAGCTGGTGGGTGGCACCCTTAATACCATAGTGGCCTGGGCAAAGTGTGTGGGTGGAGGACGGATGGCCCCCCCGCTCTCCCCCCGGCATGAGCGCCGGGAGAAGCGGGCAGGCGGCACCCACACTGCTGATAGAACAGTGGGATAAAGAGAGGATGGGCAGGCGGCCCCCACGATGCTGGTGGAACAGTGGGATGAAAGGGAGGATGGGCGGGCGTGAGCACCGGGAGAGGAACCCGATACAAATGGCCGCGACCACCCTGAAAGATGAGCCGACGCAGGCCCCGACAGAGGAGGAGGGATATATACCCCTCAGACTCCTTCTAACATATACAAAGCCTGGAATGCATATATATACTAAATATACTGAATCTAACTGAATCAACTGCCTGCTCAATCTAACTGAAATGAAATGGCACTCTCTGTCTCTCGCTCTCTCTGAACGCTGCCCGGAACACACTACAGAAGGCCGACGTGCAGGCTGGCTTATATAGTGTGGGGCATGTACTTAATCCCCCTGAGCCATGATTGGCCAAAGGCACCCTGCCTTTGGCCAATAATGGCTCTCTGTGCTGACAGCGCTGTGATTGGCCAAAGCATGCGGGTCATAGTGCATGCTTGGCCAATCATAAGCCAGCAATGCACTGCGATGAAGCATTATGGGCCGCGACGCGCCACTCGAATTTGGCGCAAACGGCCCATAATGTTCGAAATTCGGCGAACGAATGAACAGCCGATGTTCGAGTCGAACTCATGTTCGACTCGAACTCGAAGCTCATCCCTACTGGATAAATATAGGAGCCTTGTGAGAGCAATGTATACCGAACGGAGGTACAAGTCCTCATCTAGGCTACCTAGCAAACACATTAGCGGTTCAACCGTAAGCTGAACTTGGTATACACTATTTATTCTGGTAACAACGTTATTCCAGTACCTCACTAGCTTGGGGCAACGCCAGAGCATATGAATTAGATCACCCGGATGGGCCTGACATTTGGGACAAATGGGGGAATCACGCCTACCCCATTTATGTAACTGCACAGGAGTGCGGTATACTCTGTGTAGTATTAACAGGTGAGATAGTCTCTGTGCCGCTGATACTAAGGGGCCCACACCCAGGATTTGATTCCACTTCTCACCATCTATGGGGCCAACATCTCGCTCCCACCCCTCCCTACATGGTAACAAGTCAGGGGCTTGGATGTGTGATAATAGGTGGATATATATTCTAGAAATGATTCCCTTCTTCTCAGGGTCGGAAAATATGGACTCAAGGAAGGTGGATTCCTCTAGTTGCAAATTAGAATGTCTACTTTGGTATCTAATGCAGTGTTTCTCAACTCCAGTCCTCAAGGCGCACCAACAGGTCATGTTTTCAGGATTTCCCTCAGATGAAATAGCTGTGGTAATTACTAAGGCAGTGAAACTGATTACATCACCTGTGCAAAACAATGGAGAGCCTGAAAACATGACCTGTTGGGGCGCCTTGAGGACTGGAGTTGAGAAACCCTGATCTAATGGCATGTTGCAGTTGTATATAATGAAAGTGGCAGCCTTTGAGTGCAGGGAATTCGCTCACTAACTGGGTAAACAGTTTTAAGACAGGTCCGTCGAGTATTTGGGTAAGGAATTTAACCCCTGCCCTTTCCCATAGCGACCGGTTGGGCACCCTGGTCAGGTCTGTGTAAAAGTGGTTACGCCATATAGGTTTCTGTCGGAGAAAGCCCATCAATCCCAACGTGGTCTTAACCCTCTTCCAGATTTTCATCAGTGACTGGACTGTGGGGCAAGTGGAGGGAACTTTAGGGAGGCCCATCTCCATATTAGATAGGGCAGTATAGTCAGTTTCAGGGCCCAGGAGAAGAACTCTGGAGGGGTCTGACACCGTCCTAAGATCCCAACTGAAATGTTGCAATTGTGCAGCCAGGTAGTACATTAGAGGATGCGTAACCGCCATGCCTCCTTGGTCCTTAGGGAGTTGTAGAGTGGCCAGTTTGATTCTTCCTACCCCACCTCTCCATATAAGAGCTCTAAACTGCGAGTCAATGTGTCGGAACCAGTACTGTGGTATCCAGATCGGGGTATTGTGCAGAATGTACAACAGCTGCGGTGCCCAGATCATCTTTATGAGGTTTACACGACCAGTCACCAACAGTGGTAGTCCAACTGACCTGCTTCTGTTGGAACTTTTGTAGTATGGGTTTCAGGTTCAGAGATATGTAGTCCCGTGTGTCCCCGGTCACCACTATTCCAAGGTATTTAAAGGAGGATACCACTTGTATGTGAGATACGTCCACCGGCAAAGGCGCCGGCAAGGGATCCAGGGGCAACAGAGCCGACTTATGCCAGTTAATGGCAAAGCCCGACAGCTGTCCAAACTGATCTATTAGTTGCATAACTGCTCTCAGGGAGTGTCCAGTGTCCCCCAAGTACAACAGGGTGTCGTCCGCGTATAAAGAGATCTTTTCCTCTCCCTGTCCTCTACGGAAGCCCGTGATGTTAGGGGAGGCCCGTACCATAGCCGCCAGAGGCTCCAGTGCAAGGGCAAACAGCAGGGGGGACAAGGGGCACCCCTGCCGAGTACCACAAAACAAAGGGAAGGGCTCAGATAGGGAGTAATTTATCCTCACTCTGGCCATAGGGGCAGCATACAGAAGCTGTACCCAGGAGATAAATTTATCCCCCAGACCAAAGCGCTGCAAAATCTCCCTCAGATATTTCCACTCCACACTGTCGAAGGCTTTGGCAGCATCGAGAGAAAAGATGGCTCTGTTGCCAGGTTTATCTACTGGGATTTGAGTGTTAAGGAATAGTCTTTGAATGTTCAATGCCGTAGATCTAGCAGGAATAAAGCCGGACTGGTCTGAATGGACCAGCCCTGCCACAACTCCCGAAAGTCTAGTGGCCAATACTCATGCCAATAATATGACGTCTGCATTAAGCAGTGAGATAGGCCTATAGGAGTCCAGTTGTAACGGGTCCTTGCCTGGTTTTGGAATCACAATAATAATAGCCTCGTTCATGGAGGCGGGTAGACTACTTTCCTGAAGGGCGTTGTTTATGGTTTTCAGTAGATTAGGTAAAAGAGTATCCCCATATTTACCGTACGTTTCCGTGGGTAGGCCGCCAGCCCCCGGAGATTTGTTGTTGGCCATCTGTGCGATTGCCAATGAAAATTCCTCCAGTTTTAGTGGTGCATTAAGGGCAGCCAGTCCCTGCTGTGACACCCGGGGGAGGGAGCACTGGTCCAGAAAATGGGCCAGTTCCCCGTGTGTGGGATGTACCTTAGATGTGTAAAGGTCCTTACAGAAGTGTAAAAACACGTCCGGGATGTGGGTCCGTCAGTAACTGTCACTCCATCTGCGTTTTGAATGGCTTCTATAAGGGTCATGCTCTGCTGTGCTTTGGCTATCATTGCTAGTAAGTGACCTGTGTTTTCCCCTTATTTAAAATACTTTTGCTGCAAGAAGAACCTCTTGTTCTCTGTTGCATTGGTGGAGACCTGTTGGTATAGGGCCTGTGCTTCCTGCCAGCTACGCTCCGACTCCAAAGAAGGGGCAGCAATGTACCTCTCCTCCGCCCTGGCAGCCTCTCCCATCACCAGATTCTCCCACTCCTTGGTCCTAGTTTTAATGGCGTTAATCTGCCTAGTGAGCAGGCCCCATAGATGAGCTTTCAAAGCGTCCCAGACCACCGCAGGCCTGGCCGTGTCCTGGTTAAAGCGTACAAATTCTACCAGAGCCCTGGGAATGGGATCAGTGTTCGGAAATATTGTGAACCAGAAGGGATTTACCTTAGAGACTACGTTGTGGGTTAGGAGAGATTGCTATGCTAGCGCTTCCAAGGGAGTGATCTGATATGTTACGTGGAGCATATTTCACAGAGGTAGTCAGTGCATGTGCCAAGTCATTGGTTAGACATAGATCTATGCGGGATAGGCATTTGAATGATGCTGAGTAACACGAGTAACACTGCACAGTAGGATTAGGGTCCCTCCACACATCTCACAGACCAATTTCAGCTAGAAATCTAGCAAAAGGGGTGGGGCCTCCCAGCTGGGTAGCACTGCCAGGCCTGGATGGGAATTTATCTAGTTTCTTATCCATTATATTATTGTAGTCACCTAACATCCAAACAGGGACGTTGGGGTATGATGCTATGAATTGGTCCAGGTGTTTCAGACTGTCAAAAGAGAAGGGTGGAGGGACATAAATGATTGCAATTATACATGTCAGCCCCGTCAATTTGCAGAGTAAAAAGATATGCCGTCCCTGAGCGTCAATCAGGGAGTGCAGTAGCTGAAAGGTGACAGCACGCAAAATAAGTATGCTGACGACTCTCGAGTAAGCTGTGTGGACAGAGTGGAACTGGGTGGGGTAGCCATGGTGTTTGAGTGTGGATATGGAGTTGGTCTGCAGGTGAGTTTCCCGCAGGCACACCATCGAGGGTTTGTGGGCCTTCACCGTGGAGAAAAATGCCACCCGTTTCACTCCATCCCCCAGCCCCCTCACATTCCATGAGACTATATTACAAACATTAGACATAGCAATGCATATTGACAATCACTGAAAGGGTGCCACGTCAGGTGCAGAGGGTCAACAGGGGACACTCCACACCTCCACCCTGCAGCTTAAAAAAAACAGGTGCTCCAGGTAGAGTTTAGAAGAGTAAGTGACAGTATCAGCCATATAGATACAAGAACTGAAAAAATACAACAAACTATTCCCCCTGCCAACTGCAGAGGGCAGTGTGAGAAAAAAAAACAACACACAGGGGCTGATTTACGAACCGTTTGTGCCATGAGTATCGGCGCATCAGCGGGCGCAACGGCAGTTTTGGTATTTACGAAACATTAGCGCCGGTAACGCAGCGCTATTCCCTATTTACTATTTTTTCTTCCCCCTTTTTTTTTGTTTCACACTGTGGGGGTGATTTACTAACAACAGTGCGCTACGCCGGTTTATACCTTAATTGGTGCGCCGGATAAATCCTTAATTGGGCACATGAACCGGCGGCGCACTGTTATAGTAAATAAAAATGTCTGCGCCGCTTGTATCTCTATTCAAAATTAATGGTTCCCTATGGGACTTGAAGTCGCCTCCAGTACAGGCTCCTTTGGCAGTACCTGCCCGAAAATGTTTCCAGCGCGATGCCATCGCGCTGGTTCTCGGCGCCAGGGTACTGCAAGCCTCGTGCTGTCTGTCCCCTGTGTTTGGTATGAATCATGAAGGGAAACTCCACGCCAAATTTTAAATAAAAATATGGCATGGGTTCCCCTCCAGGAGCATACCAGGCCCTTAGGTCTGGTATGGATTTTAAGGGAAACCCCCCTACGCTGAAAAAATGGCGTGGGGGTCCCCCCCAAATCCATACCAGACCCTTATCCGAGCATGCAGCCCGGCAGGTCAGGAAAGGGGGACGAGCGAGCTCCCCCCCTTAAACTGCACCAGGCCGCATGCCCTCAACATGGGGGGGTGGGTGCTTTGGGGCAGGGGGCACTCTGCGCCCCCCCACCCCAAAGCACCCTGCCCCATGTTGATGGGGACAAGGGCCTCTTCCCAACAACCCTGGCCGTTGGTTGTCGGGGTCTGCGGGTGGGGGGCTTATCGGAATCCGGGAGCCCCCTTTAATAAGGGGGCCCCCAGATCCCGGGCCCCCCACTTGTCGCCGAGAACATTCTCGGGCAGGTACTTCAAGTCGCCTCCAGGACACGACTTGAGCGTCTGCTTCACGCTCAAGTCGTGTCTAAGCTGCCTCGCAAAGTCGCGCTGCCCCTGTGTCAACCGGCACACGAGTCGCCCCGCAAGTCGGATCGTCTTGATCCGACTTCCCGTGCGACCTCTATTCAAATCAATGGGCTCCCATAGGGAACCATTCATTTTGAATAGAGATAGAAGCGCCGCTGACATTTTTATTTACTATAACAGTGCGCTGCCGGTTCATACGCCCAATTAAGGATTTATCCGGCGCAGCGCACTGTTGTTAGTAAATCACCCCCACAGTGTGAAACAAAAAAAAAGGGGGAAGAAAAAATAGGAGGAAAAAAAAGTCCGTACATCCTGTAAACAGTAACGAAGCGTGGCAGAAAAAAAGAAAACATTTTTTGTTGTCCACGCAGGACGAGTGAAGGGGGGGGGCCCAACGTCCCAGTTCAACTCTGATTCAAAGGGTCTTGCGATTCCAAATCATCAGATAAAAGTAGTGCAAGTAACATATGTCCTCCACTTCGCCTGTCAGGGAGGTTAAAGAATATGAGTAGCGTGCCCAAATCTCCAATTTCCTCTGTTTAGTGATGTTGCCTGTGCTATCTAGCCACAGCATGCAGAGGAGGTGGTGGACTGGCTTACTAAAGCATCCACATCCTTCTCATCCACCATTATCCAAGCAGGGACTAGTGCTCAGTCCATTGCAGCTTCCAGAGTGGCAAAACGCGTCTCGTTGTCCTGCCATAGCCCCAGCATCGGGCATGGAGGAGTCAGCTGAGTTATTTGAACACAGCGTCAGCCTCTTGCTCCTTGAAGATGCACAGCCATAACTTGCACTGCACCTGTAAGTCACACAAAAGGGGCGCAATTCTGTTCCTCCTCCTTACTCACCTTAGTCTGCCCCCGCTATACCTCATGACTAGGAATGAGCTTCGAGCTCGAGTCAAACCCATGTTCGACTCGAACATCGTCTGTTTGGCCGATCGGCGAATTTCGAACATTATGGGCCGTTCGCGACAAATTCGAGTGGCACGTCACGGCCCATAATGCACTGCGGCATCGCAGTGCATTGCTGGCTAATGATTGGCCAATCATGCACTATGACCCGCATACTTTGGCCAATCACAGCGCGGAAAAAATCGGAGAGTCATAAGCCAGGGTGGCTTTGGCCAATTATATCTCAGGGGGTTAAGTAAACGCCCCACACTATATAAGGCCGCCTGCGTGGTGGCCTTGTGTAGTGTGTTGAGGCGGTGGTTAAAGACAGACAGAGAGAGAGAGACAGTGTCATTTAATTTGAGTCAGCTAGCTTCAGTTACAGTGTGTAGAGGATATATATGCATCCTAGGTGTTGTATATATATTTCTACACTGTATTCAGTTTAGCTAGATCCATTCCTGTTATTCTCTTCATAATATACTGACAGGCAGACAGGTTATTGTGCTAGCTGCGGTATTTTCACTTAGTGTACTGTGTCCTTTGCACAGTGTGCACCTAAAGCTTACCTGAATACAATTGCTGGTGTTGTCATACAAATACAGGCAGGGAGCTGCAGTATTTTTATTTAGTGTCCTTTGCACAGTGTGCACCTAAAGCTTTCCTGAATACAATTGCTGGTGTTCGCATACAAATGCAGGCAGGGAGCTGCAGTATTTTAATTTAGTGTCTTTTGCACAGTGTGCACCTAAAGCTTACCCGAATACAATTGCTGGTGTTCTCATACAAATACAGGCAGGGAGCTGCAGTATTTTGATTTAGTGTCCTTTGCACAGTGTGCACCTAAAGCTTACCTGAATACAATTGCTGGTGTTCTCATACAAATACAGGCAGGGAGCTGCAGTATTTTGTTTTAGTGACCTTTGCACAGTGTGCACCTAAAGCTTACCTGAATACAATTGCTGGTGTTCTCATACAAATACAGGCAGGGAGCTGCAGTATTTGAATTTGGTGTCTTTTGCACAGTGTGCACCTAAAGCTTACCCGAATACAATTGCTGGTGTTCTCATACAAATACAGGCAAGGAGCTGCAGTATTTTGATTTAGTGTCCTTTGCACTGTGTGCACCTAAAGCTTACCTGAATACAATTGCTGGTGTTCTCATACAAATACAGGCAGGGAGCTGCAGTATTTTGTTTTAGTGATTTTTGCACAGTGTGCACCTAAAGCTTACCTGAATACAATTGCTGGTGTTCTCATACAAATACAGGCAGGGAGCTGCAGTATTTTGATTAAGTGTCTTTTGCACAGTGTGCACATAAAGCTTACCTGAATACAATTGCTGGTGTTCTCATACAAATACAGGCAGGGAGCTTCAGTAATTTGATTTAGTGTCCTTTGCACAGTGTGCACCTAAAGCTTACCTGAATACAATTGCTGGTGTTCTCATACAAATACAGGCAGGGAGCTGCAGTATTTTGATTTAGTGTCCTTTGCACAGTGTGCACCTAAAGCTTACCTGAATACAATTGCTGGTGTTCTCATACAAATACAGGCAGGGAGCTGCAGTATTTTGATTTAGTGTACTTTGCACAGTGTGCACCTAAAGCTTACCTAAATACAATTGCTGGTGTTCTCATACAAATACAGGCAGGGAGTTGCAGTATTTTGATTTAGTGTCCTTTGCACAGTGTGCACCTAAAGCTTACCTGAATACAATTGCTGGTGTTCTCATACAAATACAGGCAGGGAGCTGCAGTATTTTGATTTAGTGTCCTTTGCACAGTGTGCACCTAAAGCTTACCTGAATACAATTGCTGGTGTTCTCATACAAATATAGGCAGGGAGCTGCAGTATTTTGATTTAGTGTACTTTGCACAGTGTGCACCTAAAGCTTCCCTAAATACAATTGCTGGTGTTCTCATACAAATACAGGCAGGGAGCTGCAGTATTTTGATTCAGTGTCTTTTGCACAGTGTGCACCTAAAGCTTACCTTAATACAATTGGTGGTGTTCTCATACACATACAGGCAGGGAGCTGCAGTATTTTGATTTAGTGTCCTTTGCACAGTGTGCACCTAAAGCTTACCTGAATACAATTGCTGGTGTTCTCATACAAATACAGGCAGGGAGCTGCAGTATTTTGATTTGGTGACATTTGCTCAGTGTGCACCTAAAGCTTATCTGAATACAATTGCTGGTGTTCTCATACAAATACAGGCAGGGAGCTGCAGTATTTTGATTTAGTGTACTTTGCACAGTGTGCACCTAAAGCTTACCTGAATACAATTGCTGGTGTTCTCATACAAATACAGGCAGGGAGTTGCAGTATTTTGATTTAGTGTCCTTTGCACAGTGTGCACCTAGAGCTTACCTGAATACAATTGCTGGTGTTCTCATACAAATACAGGCAGGGAGCTGCAGTATTTTGATTTAGTGTCTTTTGCACAGTGTGCACCTAAAGCTTACCTTAATACAATTGGTGGTGTTCTCATACACATACAGGCAGGGAGCTGCAGTATTTTGATTTAGTGTCCTTTGCACAGTGTGCACCTAAAGCTTACCTGAATACAATTGCTGGTGTTCTCATACAAATACAGGCAGGGAGCTGCAGTATTTTGATTTAGTGTCCTTTGCCCAGTGTGCACCTAAAGCTTACCTGAATACAATTGCTGGTGTTCTCATACAAATACAGGCAGGGAGCTGCAGTATTTTGATTTAGTGTACTTTGCACAGTGTGCACCTAAAGCTTACCTGAATACAATTGCTGGTGTTCTCATACAAATACAGGCAGGGAGTTGCAGTATTTTGATTTAGTGTCCTTTGCACAGTGTGCACCTAAAGCTTACCTGAATACAATTGCTGGTGTTCTCATACAAATACAGGCAGGGAGCTGCAGTATTTTGATTTAGTGTCCTTTGCACAGTGTGCACCTAAAGCTTACCTGAATAAAATTGCTGGTGTTCTCATACAAATACAGGCAGGGAGCTGTAGTATTTTGTTTTAGTGTCCTTTGCACAGTGTGCACCTAAAGCTTACCTGAATACAATTGCTGGTGTTCTCATACAAATACAGGCAGGGAGTTGCAGTATTTTGATTTAGTGTCCTTTGCACAGTGTGCACCTAAAGCTTACCTGAATACAATTGCTGGTGTTCTCATACAAATACAGGCAGGGAGCTGCAGTATTTTGATTTAGTGTCCTTTGCACAGTGTGCACCTAAAGCTTACCTGAATAAAATTGCTGGTGTTCTCATACAAATACAGGCAGGGAGCTGTAGTATTTTGTTTTAGTGTCCTTTGCACAGTGTGCACCTAAAGCTTACCTGAATACAATTGCTGGTGTTCTCATACAAATACAGGCAGGGAGCTGCAGTATTTTGATTTAGTGTGTTTTGCACAGTGTGCACCTAAAGCTTACCTGAATACAATTGCTGGTGTTCTCATACAAATACAGGCAGGGAGCTGCAGTATTTTGATTTAGTGTCTTTTGCACAGTGTGCACCTAAAGCTTACCTGAATACAAGTGCTGGTGTCCTCATACAAATACAGGCAGGGAGCTGTAGTATTTTGATTTAGTGTCTTTTGCACAGTGTGCACCTAAAGCTTACCTGAATACAAGTGCTGGTATTCTCATACAAATACAGGCAGGGAGCTGCAGTATTTTGATTTAGTGTCCTTTGCACAGTGTGCACCTAAAGCTTACCTGGATACAATAGCTGGTGTTCTCATAAAAATACAGGCAGGGAGCTGCAGTATTTTGATTTAGTGTCCTTTGCACAGTGTGCACCTAAAGCTTCCCTAAATACAATTGCTGGTGTTCTCCTACAAATACAGGCAGGGAGCTGCAGTATTTTGATTTAGTGTCTTTTGCACAGTGTGCACCTAAAGCTTACCTGAATACAATTGGTGGTGTTCTCATACACATACAGGCAGGGAGCTGCAGTATTTTGATTTAGTGTCCTTTGCACAGTGTGCACCTAAAGCTTACCTGAATACAATTGCTGGTGTTCTCATACAAATACAGGCAGGGAGCTGCAGTATTTTGATTTGGTGACATTTGCTCAGTGTGCACCTAAAGCTTATCTGAATACAATTGCTGGTGTTCTCATACAAATACAGGCAGGGAGCTGCAGTATTTTGATTTAGTGTCCTTTGCACAGTGTGCACCTAAAGCTTACCTGAATACAATTGCTGGTGTTCTCATACAAATACAGGCAGGGAGCTGCAGTATTTTGATTTAGTGTCCTTTGCCCAGTGTGCACCTAAAGCTTACCTGAATACAATTGCTGGTGTTCTCATACAAATACAGGCAGGGAGCTGCAGTATTTTGATTTAGTGTACTTTGCACAGTGTGCACCTAAAGCTTACCTGAATACAATTGCTGGTGTTCTCATACAAATACAGGCAGGGAGTTGCAGTATTTTGATTTAGTGTCCTTTGCACAGTGTGCACCTAAAGCTTACCTGAATACAATTGCTGGTGTTCTCATACAAATACAGGCAGGGAGCTGCAGTATTTTGATTTAGTGTCCTTTGCACAGTGTGCACCTAAAGCTTACCTGAATAAAATTGCTGGTGTTCTCATACAAATACAGGCAGGGAGCTGTAGTATTTTGTTTTAGTGTCCTTTGCACAGTGTGCACCTAAAGCTTACCTGAATACAATTGCTGGTGTTCTCATACAAATACAGGCAGGGAGTTGCAGTATTTTGATTTAGTGTCCTTTGCACAGTGTGCACCTAAAGCTTACCTGAATACAATTGCTGGTGTTCTCATACAAATACAGGCAGGGAGCTGCAGTATTTTGATTTAGTGTCCTTTGCACAGTGTGCACCTAAAGCTTACCTGAATAAAATTGCTGGTGTTCTCATACAAATACAGGCAGGGAGCTGTAGTATTTTGTTTTAGTGTCCTTTGCACAGTGTGCACCTAAAGCTTACCTGAATACAATTGCTGGTGTTCTCATACAAATACAGGCAGGGAGCTGCAGTATTTTGATTTAGTGTGTTTTGCACAGTGTGCACCTAAAGCTTACCTGAATACAATTGCTGGTGTTCTCATACAAATACAGGCAGGGAGCTGCAGTATTTTGATTTAGTGTCTTTTGCACAGTGTGCACCTAAAGCTTACCTGAATACAAGTGCTGGTGTCCTCATACAAATACAGGCAGGGAGCTGTAGTATTTTGATTTAGTGTCTTTTGCACAGTGTGCACCTAAAGCTTACCTGAATACAAGTGCTGGTATTCTCATACAAATACAGGCAGGGAGCTGCAGTATTTTGATTTAGTGTCCTTTGCACAGTGTGCACCTAAAGCTTACCTGGATACAATAGCTGGTGTTCTCATAGAAATACAGGCAGGGAGCTGCAGTATTTTGATTTAGTGTCCTTTGCACAGTGTGCACCTAAAGCTTCCCTAAATACAATTGCTGGTGTTCTCCTACAAATACAGGCAGGGAGCTGCAGTATTTTGATTTAGTGTCTTTTGCACAGTGTGCACCTAAAGCTTACCTTAATACAATTGGTGGTGTTCTCATACACATACAGGCAGGGAGCTGCAGTATTTTGATTTAGTGTCCTTTGCACAGTGTGCACCTAAAGCTTACCTGAATACAATTGCTGGTGTTCTCATACAAATACAGGCAGGGAGCTGCAGTATTTTGATTTGGTGACATTTGCTCAGTGTGCACCTAAAGCTTATCTGAATACAATTGCTGGTGTTCTCATACAAATACAGGCAGGGAGCTGCAGTATTTTGATTTAGTGTCCTTTGCACAGTGTGCACCTAAAGCTTACCTGAATACAATTGCTGGTGTTCTCATACAAATACAGGCAGGGAGCTGCAGTATTTTGATTTAGTGTCTTTTGCACAGTGTGCACCTAAAGCTTACCTGAATACAAGTGCTGGTGTCCTCATACAAATACAGGCAGGGAGCTGTAGTATTTTGATTTAGTGTCTTTTGCACAGTGTGCACCTAAAGCTTACCTGAATACAAGTGCTGGTGTTCTCATACAAATACAGGCAGGGAGCTGCAGTATTTTGATTTAGTGTCCTTTGCACAGTGTGCACCTAAAGCTTACCTGGATACAATAGCTGGTGTTCTCATAGAAATACAGGCAGGGAGCTGCAGTATTTTGATTTAGTGTCTTTTGCACAGTGTGCACCTAAAGCTTCCCTAAATACAATTGCTGGTGTTCTCCTACAAATACAGGCAGGGAGCTGTAGTATTTTGTTTTAGTGTCCTTTGCACAGTGTGCACCTAAAGCTTACCTGAATACAATTGCTGGTGTGCTCATACAAATACAGGCAGGGAGCTGCAGTATTTTGATTTAGTGTCTTTTGCACAGTGTGCACCTAAAGCTTAACTGAATACAATTGCTGGTGTTCTCATACAAATACAGGCAGGGAGCTGCAGTATTTTGTTTTAGTGTCCTTTGCACAGTGTGCACCTAAAGCTTACCTGAATACAATTGCTGGTGTTCTCATACAAATACAGGCAGGGAGCTGCAGTATTTTGATTTAGTGTCTTTTGCACAGTGTGCACCTAAAGCTTACCTGAATACAAGTGCTGGTGTCCTCATACAAATACAGGCAGGGAGCTGTAGTATTTTGATTTAGTGTCTTTTGCACAGTGTGCACCTAAAGCTTACCTGAATACAAGTGCTGGTGTTCTGATACAAATACAGGCAGGGAGCTGCAGTATTTTGATTTAGTGTCCTTTGCACAGTGTGCACCTAAAGCTTACCTGGATACAATAGCTGGTGTTCTCATAGAAATACAGGCAGGGAGCTGCAGTATTTTGATTTAGTGTCTTTTGCACAGTGTGCACCTAAAGCTTCCCTAAATACAATTGGTTGTGTTCTCCTACAAATACAGGCAGGGAGCTGCAGTATTTTGATTTAGTGTCTTTTGCACAGTGTGCACCTAAAGCTTACCTTAATACAATTGGTGGTGTTCTCATACACATACAGGCAGGGAGCTGCAGTATTTTGATTTAGTGTCCTTTGCACAGTGTGCACCTAAAGCTTACCTGAATACAATTGCTGGTGTTCTCATACAAATACAGGCAGGGAGCTGCAGTATTTTGATTTGGTGACATTTGCTCAGTGTGCACCTAAAGCTTATCTGAATACAATTGCTGGTGTTCTCATACAAATACAGGCAGGGAGCTGCAGTATTTTGATTTAGTGTCCTTTGCACAGTGTGCACCTAAAGCTTACCTGAATACAATTGCTGGTGTTCTCATACAAATACAGGCAGGGAGCTGCAGTATTTTGATTTAGTGTCTTTTGCACAGTGTGCACCTAAAGCTTCCCTAAATACAATTGGTTGTGTTCTCCTACAAATACAGGCAGGGAGCTGCAGTATTTTGATTTAGTGTCCTTTGCACAGTGTGCACCTAAAGCTTACCTGGATACAATAGCTGGTGTTCTCATATAAATACAGGCAGGGAGCTGCAGTATTTTGATTTAGTGTCTTTTGCACAGTGTGCACCTAAAGCTTCCCTAAATACAATTGCTGGTGTTCTCCTACAAATACAGGCAGGGAGCTGTAGTATTTTGTTTTAGTGTCCTTTGCACAGTGTGCACCTAAAGCTTACCTGAATACAATTGCTGGTGTTCTCATACAAATACAGGCAGGGAGCTGCAGTATTTTGATTTAGTGTCTTTTGCACAGTGTGCACCTAAAGCTTACCTGAATACAAGTGCTGGTGTCCTCATACAAATACAGGCAGGGAGCTGTAGTATTTTGATTTAGTGTCTTTTGCACAGTGTGCACCTAAAGCTTACCTGAATACAAGTGCTGGTGTTCTCATACAAATACAGGCAGGGAGCTGCAGTATTTTGATTTAGTGTCCTTTGCACAGTGTGCACCTAAAGCTTACCTGGATACAATAGCTGGTGTTCTCATAGAAATACAGGCAGGGAGCTGCAGTATTTTGATTTAGTGTCTTTTGCACAGTGTGCACCTAAAGCTTCCCTAAATACAATTGCTGGTGTTCTCCTACAAATACAGGCATGGAGCTGCAGTATTTTGATTTAGTGTCTTTTGCACAGTGTGCACCTAAAGCTTACCTTAATACAATTGGTGGTGTTCTCATACACATACAGGCAGGGAGCTGCAGTATTTTGATTTAGTGTCCTTTGCACAGTGTGCACTTAAAGCTTACCTGAATACAATTGCTGGTGTTCTCATACAAATACAGGCAGGGAGCTGCAGTATTTTGATTTGGTGACATTTGCTCAGTGTGCACCTAAAGCTTATCTGAATACAATTGCTGGTGTTCTCATACAAATACAGGCAGGGAGCTTCAGTATTTTGATTTAGTGTCCTTTGCACAGTGTGCACCTAAAGCTTACCTGAATACAATTGCTGGTGTTCTCATACAAATACAGGCAGGGAGCTGCAGTATTTTGATTTAGTGTCTTTTGCACAGTGTGCACCTAAAGCTTACCTGAATACAAGTGCTGGTGTCCTCATACAAATACAGGCAGGGAGCTGTAGTATTTTGATTTAGTGTCATTTTCACAGTGTGCACCTAAAGCTTACCTGAATACAATTGCTGGTGTTCTCATACAAATACAGGCAGGGAGCTGTAGTATTTTGATTTAGTGTCTTTTGCACAGTGTGCACCTAAAGCTTCCCTAAATACAATTGCTGGTGTTCTCCTACAAATACAGGCAGGGAGCTGTAGTATTTTGTTTTAGTGTCCTTTGCACAGTGTGCACCTAAAGCTTACCTGAATACAATTGCTGGTGTTCTCATACAAATACAGGCAGGGAGCTGCAGTATTTTGATTTAGTGTCTTTTGCACAGTGTGCACCTAAAGCTTAACTGAATACAAGTACTGGTGTTCTCATACAAATACAGGCAGGGAGCTGCAGTATTTTGTTTTAGTGTCCTTTGCACAGTGAGCACCTAAAGCTTACCTGAATACAATTGCTGGTGTTCTCATACAAATACAGGCAGGGAGCTGCAGTATTTTGATTTAGTGTCTTTTGCACAGTGTGCACCTAAAGCTTACCTGAATACAAGTGCTGGTGTCCTCATACAAATACAGGCAGGGAGCTGTACTATTTTGATTTAGTGTCTTTTGCACAGTGTGCACTTAAAGCTTACCTGAATACAAGTGCTGGTGTTCTCATACAAATACAGGCAGGGAGCTGCAGTATTTTGATTTAGTGTCCTTTGCACAGTGTGCACCTAAAGCTTACCTGGATACAATAGCTGGTGTTCTCATAGAAATACAGGCAGGGAGCTGCAGTATTTTGATTTAGTGTCTTTTGCACAGTGTGCACCTAAAGCTTCCCTAAATACAATTGCTGGTGTTCTCCTACAAATACAGGCAGGGAGCTGTAGTATTTTGTTTTAGTGTCCTTTGCACAGTGTGCACCTAAAGCTTACCTGAATACAATTGCTGGTGTTCTCATACAAATACAGGCAGGGAGCTGCAGTATTTTGATTTAGTGTCTTTTGCACAGTGTGCACCTAAAGCTTAACTGAATACAATTGCTGGTGTTCTCATACAAATACAGGCAGGGAGCTGCAGTATTTTGTTTGAGTGTCCTTTGCACAGTGTGCACCTAAAGCTTACCTGAATACAATTGCTGGTGTTCTCATACAAATACAGGCAGGAAGCTGCAGTATTTTGATTCAGTGTCTTTTGCACAGTGTGCACCTAAAGCTTACCTGAATACAATTGGTGGTGTTCTCATACACATACAGGCAGGGAGCTGCAGTATTTTGATTTAGTGTCCTTTGCACAGTGTGCACTTAAAGCTTACCTGAATACAATTGCTGGTGTTCTCATACAAATACAGGCAGGGAGCTGCAGTATTTTGATTTGGTGACATTTGCTCAGTGTGCACCTAAAGCTTATCTGAATACAATTGCTGGTGTTCTCATACAAATACAGGCAGGGAGCTGCAGTATTTTGATTTAGTGTCCTTTGCACAGTGTGCACCTAAAGCTTACCTGAATACAATTGCTGGTGTTCTCATACAAATACAGGCAGGGAGCTGCAGTATTTTGATTTAGTGTCTTTTGCACAGTGTGCACCTAAAGCTTACCTGAATACAATTGCTGGTGTCCTCATACAAATACAGGCAGGGAGCTGTAGTATTTTGATTTAGTGTCATTTTCACAGTGTGCACCTAAAGCTTACCTGAATAAAATTGCTGGTGTTCTCCTACAAATACAGGCAGGGAGCTGTAGTATTTTGTTTTAGTGTCCTTTGCACAGTGTGCACCTAAAGCTTACCTGAATACAAGTGCTGGTGTCCTCATACAAATACAGGCAGGGAGCTGTAGTATTTTGATTTAGTGTCTTTTGCACAGTGTGCACCTAAAGCTTACCTGAATACAAGTGCTGGTGTTCTCATACAAATACAGGCAGGGAGCTGCAGTATTTTGATTTAGTGTCCTTTGCACAGTGTGCACCTAAAGCTTACCTGGATACAATAGCTGGTGTTCTCATAGAAATACAGGCAGGGAGCTGCAGTATTTTGATTTAGTGTCTTTTGCACAGTGTGCACCTAAAGCTTCCCTAAATACAATTGCTGGTGTTCTCCTACAAATACAGGCAGGGAGCTGTAGTATTTTGTTTTAGTGTCCTTTGCACAGTGTGCACCTAAAGCTTACCTGAATACAATTGCTGGTGTGCTCATACAAATACAGGCAGGGAGCTGCGGTATTTTGTTTTAGTGTCCTTTGCACAGTGTGCACCTAAAGCTTACCTGAATACAATTGCTGGTGTTCTCATACAAATACAGGCAGGGAGCTGCAGTATTTTGATTTAGTGTCTTTTGCACAGTGTGCACCTAAAGCTTACCTGAATACAAGTGCTGGTGTCCTCATACAAATACAGGCAGGGAGCTGTAGTATTTTGATTTAGTGTCTTTTGCACAGTGTGCACCTAAAGCTTACCTGAATACAAGTGCTGGTGTTCTGATACAAATACAGGCAGGGAGCTGCCGTATTTTGATTTAGTGTCCTTTGCACAGTGTGCACCTAAAGCTTACCTGGATACAATAGCTGGTGTTCTCATAGAAATACAGGCAGGGAGCTGCAGTATTTTGATTTAGTGTCTTTTGCACAGTGTGCACCTAAAGCTTCCCTAAATACAATTGGTTGTGTTCTCCTACAAATACAGGCAGGGAGCTGCAGTATTTTGATTTAGTGTCCTTTGCACAGTGTGCACCTAAAGCTTACCTGGATACAATAGCTGGTGTTCTCATATAAATACAGGCAGGGAGCTGCAGTATTTTGATTTAGTGTCTTTTGCACAGTGTGCACCTAAAGCTTCCCTAAATACAATTGCTGGTGTTCTCCTACAAATACAGGCAGGGAGCTGTAGTATTTTGTTTTAGTGTCCTTTGCACAGTGTGCACCTAAAGCTTACCTGAATACAATTGCTGGTGTTCTCATACAAATACAGGCAGGGAGCTGCAGTATTTTGATTTAGTGTCTTTTGCACAGTGTGCACCTAAAGCTTACCTGAATACAAGTGCTGGTGTCCTCATACAAATACAGGCAGGGAGCTGTAGTATTTTGATTTAGTGTCTTTTGCACAGTGTGCACCTAAAGCTTACCTGAATACAAGTGCTGGTGTTCTCATACAAATACAGGCAGGGAGCTGCAGTATTTTGATTTAGTGTCCTTTGCACAGTGTGCACCTAAAGCTTACCTGGATACAATAGCTGGTGTTCTCATAGAAATACAGGCAGGGAGCTGCAGTATTTTGATTTAGTGTCTTTTGCACAGTGTGCACCTAAAGCTTCCCTAAATACAATTGCTGGTGTTCTCCTACAAATACAGGCATGGAGCTGCAGTATTTTGATTTACTGTCTTTTGCACAGTGTGCACCTAAAGCTTACCTTAATACAATTGGTGGTGTTCTCATACACATACAGGCAGGGAGCTGCAGTATTTTGATTTAGTGTCCTTTGCACAGTGTGCACTTAAAGCTTACCTGAATACAATTGCTGGTGTTCTCATACAAATACAGGCAGGGAGCTGCAGTATTTTGATTTGGTGACATTTGCTCAGTGTGCACCTAAAGCTTATCTGAATACAATTGCTGGTGTTCTCATACAAATACAGGCAGGGAGCTGCAGTATTTTGATTTAGTGTCCTTTGCACAGTGTGCACCTAAAGCTTACCTGAATACAATTGCTGGTGTTCTCATACAAATACAGGCAGGGAGCTGCAGTATTTTGATTTAGTGTCTTTTGCACAGTGTGCACCTAAAGCTTACCTGAATACAAGTGGTGGTGTCCTCATACAAATACAGGCAGGGAGCTGTAGTATTTTGATTTAGTGTCATTTTCACAGTGTGCACCTAAAGCTTACCTGAATACAATTGCTGGTGTTCTCATACAAATACAGGCAGGGAGCTGTAGTATTTTGATTTAGTGTCTTTTGCACAGTGTGCACCTAAAGCTTCCCTAAATACAATTGCTGGTGTTCTCCTACAAATACAGGCAGGGAGCTGTAGTATTTTGTTTTAGTGTCCTTTGCACAGTGTGCACCTAAAGCTTACCTGAATACAATTGCTGGTGTTCTCATACAAATACAGGCAGGGAGCTGCAGTATTTTGATTTAGTGTCTTTTGCACAGTGTGCACCTAAAGCTTAACTGAATACAAGTACTGGTGTTCTCATACAAATACAGGCAGGGAGCTGCAGTATTTTGTTTTAGTGTCCTTTGCACAGTGAGCACCTAAATCTTACCTGAATACAATTGCTGGTGTTCTCATACAAATACAGGCAGGGAGCTGCAGTATTTTGATTTAGTGTCTTTTGCACAGTGTGCACCTAAAGCTTACCTGAATACAAGTGCTGGTGTCCTCATACAAATACAGGCAGGGAGCTGTACTATTTTGATTTAGTGTCTTTTGCACAGTGTGCACTTAAAGCTTACCTGAATACAAGTGCTGGTGTTCTCATACAAATACAGGCAGGGAGCTGCAGTATTTTGATTTAGTGTCCTTTGCACAGTGTGCACCTAAAGCTTACCTGGATACAATAGCTGGTGTTCTCATAGAAATACAGGCAGGGAGCTGCAGTATTTTGATTTAGTGTCTTTTGCACAGTGTGCACCTAAATCTTCCCTAAATACAATTGCTGGTGTTCTCCTACAAATACAGGCAGGGAGCTGTAGTATTTTGTTTTAGTGTCCTTTGCACAGTGTGCACCTAAAGCTTACCTGAATACAATTGCTGGTGTTCTCATACAAATACAGGCAGGGAGCTGCAGTATTTTGATTTAGTGTCTTTTGCACAGTGTGCACCTAAAGCTTAACTGAATACAATTGCTGGTGTTCTCATACAAATACAGGCAGGGAGCTGCAGTATTTTGTTTGAGTGTCCTTTGCACAGTGTGCACCTAAAGCTTACCTGAATACAATTGCTGGTGTTCTCATACAAATACAGGCAGGGAGCTGCAGTATTTTGATTTAGTGTCTTTTGCACAGTGTGCACCTAAAGCTTACCTGAATACAATTGGTGGTGTTCTCATACACATACAGGCAGGGAGCTGCAGTATTTTGATTTAGTGTCCTTTGCACAGTGTGCACTTAAAGCTTACCTGAATACAATTGCTGGTGTTCTCATACAAATACAGGCAGGGAGCTGCAGTATTTTGATTTGGTGACATTTGCTCAGTGTGCACCTAAAGCTTATCTGAATACAATTGCTGGTGTTCTCATACAAATACAGGCAGGGAGCTGCAGTATTTTGATTTAGTGTCCTTTGCACAGTGTGCACCTAAAGCTTACCTGAATACAATTGCTGGTGTTCTCATACAAATACAGGCAGGGAGCTGCAGTATTTTGATTTAGTGTCTTTTGCACAGTGTGCACCTAAAGCTTACCTGAATACAATTGCTGGTGTCCTCATACAAATACAGGCAGGGAGCTGTAGTATTTTGATTTAGTGTCATTTTCACAGTGTGCACCTAAAGCTTACCTGAATACAATTGCTGGTGTTCTCATACAAATACAGGCAGGGAGCTGTAGTATTTTGATTTAGTGTCTTTTGCACAGTGTGCACCTAAAGCTTCCCTAAATACAATTGCTGGTGTTCTCCTACAAATACAGGCAGGGAGCTGTAGTATTTTGTTTTAGTGTCCTTTGCACAGTGTGCACCTAAAGCTTACCTGAATACAATTGCTGGTGTTCTCATACAAATACAGGCAGGGAGCTGCAGTATTTTGATTTAGTGTCTTTTGCACAGTGTGCACCTAAAGCTTAACTGAATACAATTACTGGTGTTCTCATACAAATACAGGCAGGGAGCTGCAGTATTTTGTTTTAGTGTCCTTTGCACAGTGAGCAACTAAAGCTTACCTGAATACAAGTGCTGGTGTTCTCATACAAATACAGGCAGGGAGCTGCAGTATTTTGATTTAGTGTCCTTTGCACAGTGTGCACCTAAAGCTTACCTGGATACAATAGCTGGTGTTCTCATAGAAATACAGGCAGGGAGCTGCAGTATTTTGATTTAGTGTCTTTTGCACAGTGTGCACCTAAAGCTTCCCTAAATACAATTGCTGGTGTTCTCCTACAAATACAGGCAGGGAGCTGCAGTATTTTGATTTAGTGTCTTTTGCACAGTGTGCACCTAAAGCTTACCTTAATACAATTGCTGGTGTTCTCCTACAAATACAGGCAGGGAGCTGCAGTATTTTGATTTGGTGACATTTGCTCAGTGTGCACCTAAAGCTTATCTGAATACAATTGCTGGTGTTCTCATACAAATACAGGCAGGTAGCTGCAGTATTTTGATTTAGTGTCCTTTGCACAGTGTGCACCTAAAGCTTACCTGAATACAATTGCTGGTGTTCTCATACAAATACAGACAGGGAGCTGCAGTATTTTGATTTAGTGTCCTTTGCACAGTGTGCACCTAAAGCTTACCTGAATACAATTGCTGGTGTTCTCATACAAATACAGGCAGGGAGCTGCAGTATTTTGATTTAGTGTCCTTTGCACAGTTTGCATCTAAAGCTTCCCTAAATACAATTGCTGGCGTTCTCATACAAATATAGGCAGGGAGCTGCAGTATTTTGATTTAGTGTCCTTTGCACAGTGTGCACCTAAAGCTTACCTGAATACAATTGCTGGTGTTCTCATAGAAATACAGGCAGGGAGCTGCAGTATTTTGTTTTAGTGTCCTTTGCACAGTGTGCACCTAAAGCTTACCTGAATACAATTTCTGGTGTTCTCATACAAATACAGGCAGGGAGCTGCAGTATTTTGATTTAGTGTCCTTTGCACAGTTTGCATCTAAAGCTTACCTGAATACAATTGCTGGTGTTCTCATAAAAATACAGGCAGGGAGCTGCAGTATTTTGATTTAGTGTCCTTTGCACAGTGTACACCTAAAGCTTACCTTAATACAATTGGTGGTGTTCTCATACACATACAGGCAGGGAGCTGCAGTATTTTGATCTAGTGTCCTTTGCACAGTGTGCACCTAAAGCTTACCTGAATACAATTGCTGGTGTTCTCATACAAATACAGGCAGGGAGCTGAAGTATTTTGATTTGGTGACCTTTGCTCAGTGTGCACCTAAAGCTTATCTGAATACAATTGCTGGTGTTCTCATACAAATACAGGCAGGGAGCTGTAGTATTTTGATTTGGTGACCTTTGCTCAGTGTGCACCTAAAGCTTATCTGAATACAATTTCTGGTGTTCTCATACAAATACAGGCAGGGAGCTGCAGTATTTTGTTTTAGTGTCCTTTGCACAGTGTGCACCTAAAGCTTACCTGAATACAATTGCTGGTGTTCTCATACAAATATAGGCAGGGAGCTGCAGTATTTTGATTTAGTGTCCTTTGCACAGTGTGCACCTAAAGCTTACCTGAATTCAATTGCTGGTGTTCTCATACAAATACAGGCAGGGAGCTGCAGTATTTTGATTTGGTGACCTTTGCTCAGTGTGCACCTAAAGCTTAACTGAATACAAGTACTGGTGTTCTCATACAAATACAGGCAGGGAGCTGCAGTATTTTGTTTTAGTGTCCTTTGCACAGTGAGCACCTAAAGCTTACCTGAATACAATTGCTGGTGTTCTCATACAAATACAGGCAGGGAGCTGCAGTATTTTGATTTAGTGTCTTTTGCACAGTGTGCACCTAAAGCTTACCTGAATACAAGTGCTGGTGTCCTCATACAAATACAGGCAGGGAGCTGTACTATTTTGATTTAGTGTCTTTTGCACAGTGTGCACTTAAAGCTTACCTGAATACAAGTGCTGGTGTTCTCATACAAATACAGGCAGGGAGCTGCAGTATTTTGATTTAGTGTCTTTTGCACAGTGTGCACCTAAAGCTTCCCTAAATACAATTGCTGGTGTTCTCCTACAAATACAGGCAGGGAGCTGTAGTATTTTGTTTTAGTGTCCTTTGCACAGTGTGCACCTAAAGCTTACCTGAATACAATTGCTGGTGTTCTCATACAAATACAGGCAGGGAGCTGCAGTATTTTGATTTAGTGTCTTTTGCACAGTGTGCACCTAAAGCTTAACTGAATACAATTGCTGGTGTTCTCATACAAATACAGGCAGGGAGCTGCAGTATTTTGTTTGAGTGTCCTTTGCACAGTGTGCACCTAAAGCTTACCTGAATACAATTGCTGGTGTTCTCATACAAATACAGGCAGGGAGCTGCAGTATTTTGATTTAGTGTCTTTTGCACAGTGTGCACCTAAAGCTTACCTGAATACAATTGGTGGTGTTCTCATACACATACAGGCAGGGAGCTGCAGTATTTTGATTTAGTGTCCTTTGCACAGTGTGCACTTAAAGCTTACCTGAATACAATTGCTGGTGTTCTCATACAAATACAGGCAGGGAGCTGCAGTATTTTGATTTGGTGACATTTGCTCAGTGTGCACCTAAAGCTTATCTGAATACAATTGCTGGTGTTCTCATACAAATACAGGCAGGGAGCTGCAGTATTTTGATTTAGTGTCCTTTGCACAGTGTGCACCTAAAGCTTACCTGAATACAATTGCTGGTGTTCTCATACAAATACAGGCAGGGAGCTGCAGTATTTTGATTTAGTGTCTTTTGCACAGTGTGCACCTAAAGCTTACCTGAATACAATTGCTGGTGTCCTCATACAAATACAGGCAGGGAGCTGTAGTATTTTGATTTAGTGTCATTTTCACAGTGTGCACCTAAAGCTTACCTGAATACAATTGCTGGTGTTCTCATACAAATACAGGCAGGGAGCTGTAGTATTTTGATTTAGTGTCTTTTGCACAGTGTGCACCTAAAGCTTCCCTAAATACAATTGCTGGTGTTCTCCTACAAATACAGGCAGGGAGCTGTAGTATTTTGTTTTAGTGTCCTTTGCACAGTGTGCACCTAAAGCTTACCTGAATACAATTGCTGGTGTTCTCATACAAATACAGGCAGGGAGCTGCAGTATTTTGATTTAGTGTCTTTTGCACAGTGTGCACCTAAAGCTTAACTGAATACAATTACTGGTGTTCTCATACAAATACAGGCAGGGAGCTGCAGTATTTTGTTTTAGTGTCCTTTGCACAGTGAGCAACTAAAGCTTACCTGAATACAAGTGCTGGTGTTCTCATACAAATACAGGCAGGGAGCTGCAGTATTTTGATTTAGTGTCCTTTGCACAGTGTGCACCTAAAGCTTACCTGGATACAATAGCTGGTGTTCTCATAGAAATACAGGCAGGGAGCTGCAGTATTTTGATTTAGTGTCTTTTGCACAGTGTGCACCTAAAGCTTCCCTAAATACAATTGCTGGTGTTCTCCTACAAATACAGGCAGGGAGCTGCAGTATTTTGATTTAGTGTCTTTTGCACAGTGTGCACCTAAAGCTTACCTTAATACAATTGCTGGTGTTCTCCTACAAATACAGGCAGGGAGCTGCAGTATTTTGATTTGGTGACATTTGCTCAGTGTGCACCTAAAGCTTATCTGAATACAATTGCTGGTGTTCTCATACAAATACAGGCAGGTAGCTGCAGTATTTTGATTTAGTGTCCTTTGCACAGTGTGCACCTAAAGCTTACCTGAATACAATTGCTGGTGTTCTCATACAAATACAGGCAGGGAGCTGCAGTATTTTGATTTAGTGTCCTTTGCACAGTGTGCACCTAAAGCTTACCTGAATACAATTGCTGGTGTTCTCATAGAAATACAGGCAGGGAGCTGCAGTATTTTGTTTTAGTGTCCTTTGCAAAGTGTGCACCTAAAGCTTACCTGAATACAATTTCTGGTGTTCTCATACAAATACAGGCAGGGAGCTGCAGTATTTTGATTTAGTGTCCTTTGCACAGTTTGCATCTAAAGCTTACCTGAATACAATTGCTGGTGTTCTCATAAAAATACAGGCAGGGAGCTGCAGTATTTTGATTTAGTGTCCTTTGCACAGTGTACACCTAAAGCTTACCTTAATACAATTGGTGGTGTTCTCATACACATACAGGCAGGGAGCTGCAGTATTTTGATCTAGTGTCCTTTGCACAGTGTGCACCTAAAGCTTACCTGAATACAATTGCTGGTGTTCTCATACAAATACAGGCAGGGAGCTGAAGTATTTTGATTTGGTGACCTTTGCTCAGTGTGCACCTAAAGCTTATCTGAATACAATTGCTGGTGTTCTCATACAAATACAGGCAGGGAGCTGTAGTATTTTGATTTGGTGACCTTTGCTCAGTGTGCACCTAAAGCTTATCTGAATACAATTTCTGGTGTTCTCATACAAATACAGGCAGGGAGCTGCAGTATTTTGTTTTAGTGTCCTTTGCACAGTGTGCACCTAAAGCTTACCTGAATACAATTGCTGGTGTTCTCATACAAATATAGGCAGGGAGCTGCAGTATTTTGATTTAGTGTCCTTTGCACAGTGTGCACCTAAAGCTTACCTGAATTCAATTGCTGGTGTTCTCATACAAATACAGGCAGGGAGCTGCAGTATTTTGATTTGGTGACCTTTGCTCAGTGTGCACCTAAAGCTTAACTGAATACAAGTACTGGTGTTCTCATACAAATACAGGCAGGGAGCTGCAGTATTTTGTTTTAGTGTCCTTTGCACAGTGAGCACCTAAAGCTTACCTGAATACAATTGCTGGTGTTCTCATACAAATACAGGCAGGGAGCTGCAGTATTTTGATTTAGTGTCTTTTGCACAGTGTGCACCTAAAGCTTACCTGAATACAAGTGCTGGTGTCCTCATACAAATACAGGCAGGGAGCTGTACTATTTTGATTTAGTGTCTTTTGCACAGTGTGCACTTAAAGCTTACCTGAATACAAGTGCTGGTGTTCTCATACAAATACAGGCAGGGAGCTGCAGTATTTTGATTTAGTGTCTTTTGCACAGTGTGCACCTAAAGCTTCCCTAAATACAATTGCTGGTGTTCTCCTACAAATACAGGCAGGGAGCTGTAGTATTTTGTTTTAGTGTCCTTTGCACAGTGTGCACCTAAAGCTTACCTGAATACAATTGCTGGTGTTCTCATACAAATACAGGCAGGGAGCTGCAGTATTTTGATTTAGTGTCTTTTGCACAGTGTGCACCTAAAGCTTAACTGAATACAATTGCTGGTGTTCTCATACAAATACAGGCAGGGAGCTGCAGTATTTTGTTTGAGTGTCCTTTGCACAGTGTGCACCTAAAGCTTACCTGAATACAATTGCTGGTGTTCTCATACAAATACAGGCAGGGAGCTGCAGTATTTTGATTTAGTGTCTTTTGCACAGTGTGCACCTAAAGCTTACCTGAATACAATTGGTGGTGTTCTCATACACATACAGGCAGGGAGCTGCAGTATTTTGATTTAGTGTCCTTTGCACAGTGTGCACTTAAAGCTTACCTGAATACAATTGCTGGTGTTCTCATACAAATACAGGCAGGGAGCTGCAGTATTTTGATTTGGTGACATTTGCTCAGTGTGCACCTAAAGCTTATCTGAATACAATTGCTGGTGTTCTCATACAAATACAGGCAGGGAGCTGCAGTATTTTGATTTAGTGTCCTTTGCACAGTGTGCACCTAAAGCTTACCTGAATACAATTGCTGGTGTTCTCATACAAATACAGGCAGGGAGCTGCAGTATTTTGATTTAGTGTCTTTTGCACAGTGTGCACCTAAAGCTTACCTGAATACAATTGCTGGTGTCCTCATACAAATACAGGCAGGGAGCTGTAGTATTTTGATTTAGTGTCATTTTCACAGTGTGCACCTAAAGCTTACCTGAATACAATTGCTGGTGTTCTCATACAAATACAGGCAGGGAGCTGTAGTATTTTGATTTAGTGTCTTTTGCACAGTGTGCACCTAAAGCTTCCCTAAATACAATTGCTGGTGTTCTCCTACAAATACAGGCAGGGAGCTGTAGTATTTTGTTTTAGTGTCCTTTGCACAGTGTGCACCTAAAGCTTACCTGAATACAATTGCTGGTGTTCTCATACAAATACAGGCAGGGAGCTGCAGTATTTTGATTTAGTGTCTTTTGCACAGTGTGCACCTAAAGCTTAACTGAATACAATTACTGGTGTTCTCATACAAATACAGGCAGGGAGCTGCAGTATTTTGTTTTAGTGTCCTTTGCACAGTGAGCAACTAAAGCTTACCTGAATACAAGTGCTGGTGTTCTCATACAAATACAGGCAGGGAGCTGCAGTATTTTGATTTAGTGTCCTTTGCACAGTGTGCACCTAAAGCTTACCTGGATACAATAGCTGGTGTTCTCATAGAAATACAGGCAGGGAGCTGCAGTATTTTGATTTAGTGTCTTTTGCACAATGTGCACCTAAAGCTTCCCTAAATACAATTGCTGGTGTTCTCCTACAAATACAGGCAGGGAGCTGCAGTATTTTGATTTAGTGTCTTTTGCACAGTGTGCACCTAAAGCTTACCTTAATACAATTGCTGGTGTTCTCCTACAAATACAGGCAGGGAGCTGCAGTATTTTGATTTGGTGACATTTGCTCAGTGTGCACCTAAAGCTTATCTGAATACAATTGCTGGTGTTCTCATACAAATACAGGCAGGTAGCTGCAGTATTTTGATTTAGTGTCCTTTGCACAGTGTGCACCTAAAGCTTACCTGAATACAATTGCTGGTGTTCTCATACAAATACAGGCAGGGAGCTGCAGTATTTTGATTTAGTGTCCTTTGCACAGTGTGCACCTAAAGCTTACCTGAATACAATTGCTGGTGTTCTCATAGAAATACAGGCAGGGAGCTGCAGTATTTTGTTTTAGTGTCCTTTGCAAAGTGTGCACCTAAAGCTTACCTGAATACAATTTCTGGTGTTCTCATACAAATACAGGCAGGGAGCTGCAGTATTTTGATTTAGTGTCCTTTGCACAGTTTGCATCTAAAGCTTACCTGAATACAATTGCTGGTGTTCTCATAAAAATACAGGCAGGGAGCTGCAGTATTTTGATTTAGTGTCCTTTGCACAGTGTACACCTAAAGCTTACCTTAATACAATTGGTGGTGTTCTCATACACATACAGGCAGGGAGCTGCAGTATTTTGATCTAGTGTCCTTTGCACAGTGTGCACCTAAAGCTTACCTGAATACAATTGCTGGTGTTCTCATACAAATACAGGCAGGGAGCTGAAGTATTTTGATTTGGTGACCTTTGCTCAGTGTGCACCTAAAGCTTATCTGAATACAATTGCTGGTGTTCTCATACAAATACAGGCAGGGAGCTGTAGTATTTTGATTTGGTGACCTTTGCTCAGTGTGCACCTAAAGCTTATCTGAATACAATTTCTGGTGTTCTCATACAAATACAGGCAGGGAGCTGCAGTATTTTGTTTTAGTGTCCTTTGCACAGTGTGCACCTAAAGCTTACCTGAATACAATTGCTGGTGTTCTCATACAAATATAGGCAGGGAGCTGCAGTATTTTGATTTAGTGTCCTTTGCACAGTGTGCACCTAAAGCTTACCTGAATTCAATTGCTGGTGTTCTCATACAAATACAGGCAGGGAGCTGCAGTATTTTGATTTGGTGACCTTTGCTCAGTGTGCACCTAAAGCTTATCTGAATACAATTGCTGGTGTTCTCATACAAATACAGGCAGGGAGCTGCAGTATTTTGATTAAGTGCATTTTGCACAGTGTGCACCTAAAGCTTACCTGAATACAATTGCTTGTGTTCTCATACAAATACAGGTAGGGAGATGCAGTATTTTGATTTAGTGACCTTTGCACAGTGTGCACCTAAAGCTTACCTGAATACAATTGCTGGTGTTCTCATACAAATACAGGCAGGGAGCTGCAGTATTTTGATTTAGTGTCTTTTGCACAGTGAGCACCTAAAGCTTAACTGAATACAATTGCTGGTGTTCTCATACAAATACAGGCAGGGGGCGGCAGTATTTTGATTTAGTGTCCTTTGCACAGTGTGCACCTAAAGCTTACCTGAATACAATTGCTGATGTTCTCATACAAATACAGGCAGGGAGCTGCAGTATTTTGATTTAGTGTCCTTTGCACAGTGTGCACCTAAAGCTTACCTGAATACAATTGCTGGTGTTCTCATAGAAATACAGGCAGGGAGTTGCGGTATTTTGTTTTAGTGTCCTTTGCACAGTGTGCACCTAAAGCTTACCTGAATACAATTGCTGGTGTTCTCCTACAAATACAGGCAGGGAGCTGCAGTATTTTGATTTAGTGTCTTTTACACAGTGTGCACCTAAAGCATCCCTAAATACAATTGCTGGTGTTCTCCTACAAATAAAGG
This sequence comes from Rana muscosa, assembly GCA_029206835.1. NCBI lineage: Eukaryota > Metazoa > Chordata > Amphibia > Anura > Ranidae > Rana > Rana muscosa. The sequence continues at coordinate 1,206,900,446 of CM055122.1, forward strand.
CAGGGAGCTGCAGTATTTTGATTTAGTGTCTTTTGCACAGTGTGCACCTAAAGCTTAACTGAATACAATTGCTGGTGTTCTCATACAAATACAGGCAGGGAGCTGCAGTATTTTGTTTTAGTGTCCTTTGCACAGTGTGCACCTAAAGCTTACCTGAATACAATTGCTGGTGTTCTCATACAAATACAGGCAGGGAGCTGCAGTATTTTGATTTAGTGTCTTTTGCACAGTGTGCACCTAAAGCTTACCTGAATACAATTGCTGGTGTTCTCATACAAATACAGGCAGGGAGCTGTAGTATTTTGATTTAGTGTCTTTTGCACAGTGTGCACTTAAAGCTTACCTGAATACAAGTGTTGGTGTTCTCATACAAATACAGGCAGGGAGCTGCAGTATTTTGATTTAGTGTCCTTTGCACAGTGTGCACCTAAAGCTTACCTGGATACAATAGCTGGTGTTCTCATAGAAATACAGGCAGGGAGCTGCAGTATTTTGATTTAGTGTCTTTTGCACAGTGTGCACCTAAAGCTTCCCTAAATACAATTGCTGGTGTTCTCCTACAAATACAGGCAGGGAGCTGCAGTATTTTGATTTAGTGTCTTTTGCACAGTGTGCACCTAAAGCTTACCTTAATACAATTGCTGGTGTTCTCCTACAAATACAGGCAGGGAGCTGCAGTATTTTGATTTGGTGACATTTGCTCAGTGTGCACCTAAAGCTTATCTGAATACAATTGCTGGTGTTCTCATACAAATACAGGCAGGGAGCTGCAGTATTTTGATTTAGTGTCCTTTGCACAGTGTGCACCTAAAGCTTACCTGAATACAATTGCTGGTGTTCTCATACAAATACAGGCAGGGAGCTGCAGTATTTTGATTTAGTGTCTTTTGCACAGTGTGCACCTAAAGCTTACCTGAATACAAGTGCTGGTGTCCTCATACAAATACAGGCAGGGAGCTGCAGTATTTTGATTTCGTGTCCTTTGCACAGTGTGCACCTAAAGCTTACCTTAATACAATTGGTGGTGTTCTCATACACATACAGGCAGGGAGCTGCAGTATTTTGATTTAGTGTCCTTTGCACAGTGTGCACCTAAAGCTTACCTGAATACAATTGCTGGTGTTCTCATACAAATACAGGCAGGGAGCTGCAGTATTTTGATTTAGTGTCCTTTGCACAGTGAGCACCTAAAGCTTAACTGAATACAATTGCTGGTGTTCTCATACAAATACAGGCAGGGGGCGGCAGTATTTTGATTTAGTGTCCTTTGCACAGTGTGCACCTAAAGCTTACCTGAATACAATTGCTGATGTTCTCATACAAATACAGGCAGGGAGCTGCAGTATTTTGATTTAGTGTCCTTTGCACAGTGTGCACCTAAAGCTTACCTGAATACAATTGCTGGTGTTCTCATAGAAATACAGGCAGGGAGTTGCGGTATTTTGTTTTAGTGTCCTTTGCACAGTGTGCACCTAAAGCTTACCTGAATACAATTGCTGGTGTTCTCCTACAAATACAGGCAGGGAGCTGCAGTATTTTGATTTAGTGTCTTTTACACAGTGTGCACCTAAAGCATCCCTAAATACAATTGCTGGTGTTCTCCTACAAATAAAGGCAGGGAGCTGCAGTATTTTGATTTAGTGTCTTTTGCACAGTGTGCACCTAAAGCTTAACTGAATACAATTGCTGGTGTTCTCATACAAATACAGGCAGGGAGCTGCAGTATTTTGTTTTAGTGTCCTTTGCACAGTGTGCACCTAAAGCTTACCTGAATACAATTGCTGGTGTTCTCATACAAATACAGGCAGGGAGCTGCAGTATTTTGATTTAGTGTCTTTTGCACAGTGTGCACCTAAAGCTTACCTGAATACAATTGCTGGTGTTCTCATACAAATACAGGCAGGGAGCTGTAGTATTTTGATTTAGTGTCTTTTGCACAGTGTGCACTTAAAGCTTACCTGAATACAAGTGTTGGTGTTCTCATACAAATACAGGCAGGGAGCTGCAGTATTTTGATTTAGTGTCCTTTGCACAGTGTGCACCTAAAGCTTACCTGGATACAATAGCTGGTGTTCTCATAGAAATACAGGCAGGGAGCTGCAGTATTTTGATTTAGTGTCTTTTGCACAGTGTGCACCTAAAGCTTCCCTAAATACAATTGCTGGTGTTCTCCTACAAATACAGGCAGGGAGCTGCAGTATTTTGATTTAGTGTCTTTTGCACAGTGTGCACCTAAAGCTTACCTTAATACAATTGCTGGTGTTCTCCTACAAATACAGGCAGGGAGCTGCAGTATTTTGATTTGGTGACATTTGCTCAGTGTGCACCTAAAGCTTATCTGAATACAATTGCTGGTGTTCTCATACAAATACAGGCAGGGAGCTGCAGTATTTTGATTTAGTGTCCTTTGCACAGTGTGCACCTAAAGCTTACCTGAATACAATTGCTGGTGTTCTCATACAAATACAGGCAGGGAGCTGCAGTATTTTGATTTAGTGTCTTTTGCACAGTGTGCACCTAAAGCTTACCTGAATACAAGTGCTGGTGTCCTCATACAAATACAGGCAGGGAGCTGCAGTATTTTGATTTCGTGTCCTTTGCACAGTGTGCACCTAAAGCTTACCTTAATACAATTGGTGGTGTTCTCATACACATACAGGCAGGGAGCTGCAGTATTTTGATTTAGTGTCCTTTGCACAGTGTGCACCTAAAGCTTACCTGAATACAATTGCTGGTGTTCTCATACAAATACAGGCAGGGAGCTGCAGTATTTTGATTTAGTGTCCTTTGCACAGTTTGCATCTAAAGCTTCCCTAAATACAATTGCTGGCGTTCTCATACAAATATAGGCAGGGAGCTGCAGTATTTTGATTTAGTGTCCTTTGCACAGTGTGCACCTAAAGCTTACCTGAATACAATTGCTGGTGTTCTCATAGAAATACAGGCAGGGAGCTGCTGTATTTTGTTTTAGTGTCCTTTGCACAGTGTGCACCTAAAGCTTACCTGAATACAATTTCTGGTGTTCTCATACAAATACAGGCAGGGAGCTGCAGTATTTTGATTTAGTGTCCTTTGCACAGTTTGCATCTAAAGCTTACCTGAATACAATTGCTGGTGTTCTCATAAAAATACAGGCAGGGAGCTGCAGTATTTTGATTTAGTGTCCTTTGCACAGTGTACACCTAAAGCTTACCTTAATACAATTGGTGGTGTTCTCATACACATACAGGCAGGGAGCTGCAGTATTTTGATCTAGTGTCCTTTGCACAGTGTGCACCTAAAGCTTACCCGAATACAATTGCTGGTGTTCTCATAGAAATACAGGCAGGGAGTTGCGGTATTTTGTTTTAGTGTCCTTTGCACAGTGTGCACCTAAAGCTTACCTGAATACAATTGCTGGTGTTCTCATACAAATACAGGCAGAAAGCTGCAGTATTTTGATCTAGTGTCTTTTACACAGTGTGCACCTAAAGCATCCCTAAATACAATTGCTTGTGTTCTCCTACAAATACAGGCAGGGAGCTGCAGTATTTTGATTTAGTGTCTTTTTCGGTGTTCGAGTCGAACAATGAACGATTTGGGCCGTTCGCGCCAAATTCGAGTGACGCGAACGGCCCACAATACACTGCGCCATCGCAGTGTAATCCCGGCGCTGTGATTGGCCAAGCATGCACTGTGACCCTGCATGCTTGGCCAATCACAGCGCCGGCAGCGAGGAGAGCAATGATTGGCCACAGGCAGGATGCCTGTGGCCAATTATTGCTGAGGGGGTTTAGTACACGCCCCACACTATAAAAGGCCGCCAGGGCGGCGGCCTCGTGTAGTGTGTTCCGGCGCAGGGAAAGAGAAGGATAGGCAGGGACAGTGTCATATTTTTTCTTTGCTAAACCTTGTGTGTAGGGACAGAGAAGGATAGGTAGGGAGAGTGTCAGTGTCATATTCTTTGCTAAACCTTGTTTGTAGGGACAGAGAAGGATAGGCAGGGAGAGTGTCAGTTTCATATTCTTTGCTAAACCTTGTGTGCTGAACCATATTGCTAAACCTTGTGTGTAGGGACAGACAAGGATAGGCAGGGAGAGTGTCAGTGTCATATTCTTTGCTAAACCTTGTTTGTAGGGACAGAGAAGGATAGGCAGGGAGAGTGTCAGTGTCATATTCTTTGCTAAACCTTGTGTGCTGAACCATATTGCTAAACCTTGTGTGTAGGGACAGACAAGGATAGGTAGGCAGAGTGTCAGTGTCATATTCTTTGCTAAACCTTGTTTGTAGGGACAGAGAAGGATAGGCAGGGAGAGTGTCAGTGTCATATTCTTTGCTAAACCTTGTGTGCTGAACCATATTGCTAAACCTTGTGTGTAGGGACAGACAAGGATAGGAAGTCGAGAGTGTCAGTGTCATAATCTTTGCTAAACCTAGTGCGCTGAACCATATTGCTAAACCTTGTGTGTAGGGACAGACAAGGATAGGCAGTCGAGAGTGTCAGTGTCATAATCTTTGCTAAACCTAGTGTGCTGAACCATATTGCTAAACCTTGTGTGTAGGGACAGACAAGGATAGGCAGTCGAGAGTGTCAGTGTCATAATCTTTGCTAAACCTAGTGCGCTGAACCATATTGCTAAACCTTGTGTGTAGGGACAGACAAGGATAGGCAGTCGAGAGTGGCAGTGTCATAATCTTTGCTAAACCTAGTGTGCTGAACCATATTGCTAAACCTTGTGTGTAGGGACAGACAAGGATAGGCAGTCGAGAGTGTCAGTGTCATAATCTTTGCTAAACCTAGTGTGCTGAACCATATTGCTAAACCTTGTGTGTAGGGACAGACAAGGATAGGCAGTCGAGAGTGTCAGTGTCATAATCTTTGCTAAACCTAGTGCGCTGAACCATATTGCTAAACCTTGTGTGTAGGGACAGACAAGGATAGGCAGTCGAGAGTGTCAGTGTCAGAATCTTTGCTAAACCTAGTGTGCTGAACCATATTGCTAAACCTTGTGTGTAGGGACAGACAAGGATAGGCAGTCGAGAGTGTCAGTGTCATAATCTTTGCTAAACCTAGTGCGCTGAACCATATTGCTAAACCTTGTGTGTAGGGACAGACAAGGATAGGCAGTCGAGAGTGTCAGTGTCATAATCTTTGCTAAACCTAGTGCGCTGAACCATATTGCTAAACCTTGTGTGTAGGGACAGACAAGGATAGGCAGTCGAGAGTGTCAGTGTCATAATCTTTGCTAAACCTAGTGCGCTGAACCATATTGCTAAACCTTGTGTGTAGGGACAGACAAGGATAGGCAGTCGAGAGTGTCAGTGTCATAATCTTTGCTAAACCTAGTGTGCTGAACCATATTGCTAAACCTTGTGTGTAGGGACAGACAAGGATAGGCAGTCGAGAGTGTCAGTGTCATATTCTTTGCTAAACCTTGTGTGCTGAACCATATTGCTAAACCTTGTGTGTAGGGACAGACAAGGATAGGCAGGGAGAGTGTCAGTGTCAAATTCTTTGCTAAACCTTGTGTGCTGAACCATATTGCTAAACCTTGTGTGTAGGGACAGACAAGGATAGGTAGGCAGAGTGTCAGTGTCATATTCTTTGCTAAACCTTGTTTGTAGGGACAGAGAAGGATAGGCAGGGAGAGTGTCAGTGTCATATTCTTTGCTAAACCTTGTGTGCTGAACCATATTGCTAAACCTTGTGTGTAGGGACAGACAAGGATAGGCAGGGAGAGTGTCAGTGTCATATTCTTTGCTAAACCTTGTGTGCTGAACCATATTGCTAAACCTTGTGTGTAGGGACAGACAAGGATAGGTAGGCAGAGTGTCAGTGTCATATTCTTTGCTAAACCTTGTTTGTAGGGACAGAGAAGGATAGGCAGGGTGAGTGTCAGTGTCATATTCTTTGCTAAACCTTGTGTGCTGAACCATATTGCTAAACCTTGTGTGTAGGGACAGACAAGGATAGGCAGTCGAGAGTGTCAGTGTCATAATCTTTGCTAAACCTAGTGCGCTGAACCATATTGCTAAACCTTGTGTGTAGGGACAGACAAGGATAGGCAGTCGAGAGTGTCAGTGTCATAATCTTTGCTAAACCTAGTGTGCTGAACCATATTGCTAAACCTTGTGTGTAGGGACAGACAAGGATAGGCAGTCGAGAGTGTCAGTGTCATAATCTTTGCTAAACCTAGTGCGCTGAACCATATTGCTAAACCTTGTGTGTAGGGACAGACAAGGATAGGCAGTCGAGAGTGTCAGTGTCATAATCTTTGCTAAACCTAGTGTGCTGAACCATATTGCTAAACCTTGTGTGTAGGGACAGATAAGGATAGGCAGTCGAGAGTGTCAGTGTCATAATCTTTGCTAAACCTAGTGCGCTGAACCATATTGCTAAACCTTGTGTGCAGGGACAGACAAGGATAGGCAGTCGAGAGTGTCAGTGTCATAATCTTTGCTAAACCTAGTGCGCTGAACCATATTGCTAAACCTTGTGTGTAGGGACAGACAAGGATAGGCAGTCGAGAGTGTCAGTGTCATAATCTTTGCTAAACCTAGTGTGCTGAACCATATTGCTAAACCTTGTGTGTAGGGACAGACAAGGATAGGCAGGGAGAGTGTCAGTGTCAAATTCTTTGCTAAACCTTGTGTGCTGAACCATATTGCTAAACCTTGTGTGTAGGGACAGACAAGGATAGGTAGGCAGAGTGTCAGTGTCATATTCTTTGCTAAACCTTGTTTGTAGGGACAGAGAAGGATAGGCAGGGAGAGTGTCAGTGTCATATTCTTTGCTAAACCTAGTGTGCTGAACCATATTGCTAAACCTTGTGTGTAGGGACAGACAAGGATAGGCAGTCGACAGTGTCAGTGTCCTATTCTTTGCTAAACCTTGTGTGTAGGGACAGACAAGGATAGGCAGTCGACAGTGTCAGTGTCCTATTCTTTGCTAAACCTTGTGTGCAGGGAGAGAGAAGGATAGGCAGGGGACAGTGTCAGTGTCATTGTTGCTAAGCCTCCTGCACAGTATACACCTGAAGCTACCCCTTATTGCTGGTTTTCCCATCTCCCTGCACGCCATTAGAATGTCTGGAAGGCAAACAAGGAGAGGCAGACAGTCAGGAGCCAATAAAAGAGGGCAAGCAGGCTCTGTGTCTGGGGGCAACAGTGCTGGTCGTGGACGCGGTGCATTGTCATCAGCACATGGCCATGGGACACGCTTGTCCTTCTTTTCGGCAGCTGGACATGTCGAGCCACATCATGCCGAAGACTTGGTAGAGTGGATGACCAAGCCCTCCTCATCCTCCTCATCCTCTCTCACCCAGGCTCAGGGTACTGGCAAAGCAGCTGCCAAAGCGTCCTCTTCCCTGGTATCAATGTCATCATCAGTCACTCCTTCCCTAGACCCACCATGTCCTCCTCCTGAGGAGTCCCCCGAACTGTTTGAGCACAGTGTTGGGTACATGCTCCAGGAGGATGCCCAGCGTTTCGAAGGGTCTGATGATGATACCCAGCTAGAGGAAGGCAGTAGCGTGAGAGCAGAGAGAGGGGATGCTCAAGAAGGACACCAATCTGGCAGTCATGTTCCAGCAGCTGCAGCATACTGCCAGATTGGCTCCAGTGATGAGGAGGGAGGGGATGATGAGGTCACTGACTCCACGTGGGTGCCTAATAGGAGAGAGGAGGAGGAGGAGGATGAGGAGGAGGCACATCTCCAATGAGGCAGGATGCCCTTGGGTGGCCAGCGTAAGGGCAGCACACCGACGGAATCACACCGCAGAGCTCCGCCTGTGCAGGGCGCTGCCTCTGCCCGTTATTCAAAAAGCTCTTTGGTGTGGGCCTTTTTTGAGGTGAGTGCATCAGATCGCACAGCTGCTGTTTGTAACATATGTCTCAAGCGTATATCGCGTGGCCAAAACATCAGCCGCTTGGGCACCACATGCTTGACCAGACATATGTTGACCTGCCATGCAGCTCGTTGGCAAGCCTACCTTAAAGACCCACACCAAAGAACAAAGCGGACCTCTCCTTGCACCGCATCAGCTGGGATCTCCAACCCCACTATACCTTCAGTCCTCTCTGAAACCTGCACTGAGAGGAATGAAGGTGTAGAATTAGGTGTGTCACAGCCAAGTACTTGCGGCCACTCTGCTAGCAGTACACCGACGTCCGATTCTAGCAGGCAAATTTCCCTGCCCCAGCTGCTGGACCGTCGAAAGAAGTTCACTCCCAGCCATCCACATGCCCAGCGGTTGAATGCTAGCTTGGCTAAATTGCTAGCGCTTCAACTGCTGCCTTTTCAGTTGGTAGACTCGGCCCCCTTCCGTGAGTTTGTGCAATGTGCGGTTCCTCAGTGGCAGGTTCCCAAACGCCACTTTTTCTCACGGAAGGCGATTCCGGCTCTCTACCGGCATGTGGAAGGCAATGTCTTGGCCTCGCTGGACAGGGCGGTCAGCGGTGCATATTACCGCTGACTCATGGTCCAGCAGGCATGGACAGGGACGTTACCTTTCTTTCACGGCCCATTGGGTCACTCTTTTGGCAGCTGGGAAGGATGCAGGACAAGGTGCAGTAGTGTTGGAGGTTGTTCCACTGCCACGCCTCCAAAATGCTACTACTGGTTGTGACACACCTCTGTCCTCCACCCCCTCCTCTTCTTCTTCCTCTGTGGCCTCTTCCTGTGCTTTGTCCTCGGAACCAGCGGTGCTCCGTAGGCGTTCAAGGGGCTACGCAAGTACGCAGGCAAAAAGATGCCATGCCGTGCTTGCGCTGGTGTGTTTGGGGGACAGGAGCCACACTGGGGCAGAGATTCTGTCTGCTCTGCAGGGGCAGGCCGAGAGGTGGTTGACGCCACACCAGCTTAAGCCAGGAATGGTAGTTTGCGACAATGGCACCAACCTCCTCTCCGCTCTCCGACAGGGACAACTGACCCATGTGCCCTGTGTGGCTCACGTGCTTAACCTGGTGGTGCAGCGGTTCTTGGGCAGGTACCCGGGCTTACAGGATGTCCTGAGGCAGGCCAGGAAAGTCTGTGTGCATTTCCGCAGATCTTATAATGTCAGTGCTCGCCTGGCTGAGCTGCAAAAGGAGTTGAACCTGCCCAAGAACCGCCTTATATGTGACATGCCCACCAGGTGGAACTCAACGTTGGCCATGCTGCAGCGGCTGCACATGCAGCAGAGGGCCATCAATGAGTACCTGTGCGACTACGGCACCAGGACAGGGTCAGGGGAGCTCGGGTTTTTTTCACCACGCCAGTGGGGCATGATCAGGGATGCATGCACTGTCCTGGCACCATTTGAGGAGGCCACGAGGATGGTGAGCAGTGACAGTGCATGCATCAGTGACACTGTACCTCTTGTCCACCTGTTGGAACATACGCTGCGTGGAATAATGGACAGGGCACTTGAGGCAGAACAGAGGCAGGAAGAGGAGGACTTCCTTGCCTCTCAAGGCCCCCTTTACCCAGACTGTGTTCCTTCTGTCCCACCCATCGCACAGGAAGAAGAAGAGGAGGAGGAGGAGGAGGAGGAGGATTGTGTCAGCATGGAGGTGGAGCCTGGCATTCAGCATCATCAGCAGCAGTCTTTTAGGGATGATTTACAGTCCCAAGAAACCAGTGGACTTGTACGTGTCTGGGAGGAGGTGGCTGCGGATCATGTCGTCCTAGTGACCCAGAGGACTCCGGACTGAATGCCTCAGCTAACCTACGCTGCATGGCCTCCCTGATCCTGCAAAGTCTGCGGAAGGATCCTCGTATTCTTCGGATCAAGGAGAGGGACCATTACTGGCTGGCCACTCTCCTTGATCCACGGTACAAGGGTAAGGTTGCGGACCTTATCTTACCGTCGCAGAGGGAGCAGAGGATGAGACAACTCCGGGAGGCCTTGCAGAAAGGTCTGTGCAACGCGTTCCCAGAGACTGGGAGGTTACAAACTCCTGGTCTTGGACAACGAGTTGCTGAGGCTTCGGTCAGTCAAAGAAGGAGCGGTGGGGAAGGTGGCCGTCTGACCGAAGCGTTCAGACAATTCTTTAGTCCGCAGCCCCAAGGTATGATCGGTTCCAGCAACCATCGCCAGCGTCTGATATACATGGTGCAGGAATACCTAGGGGCAAGGTCAGACTTGGACACCTTCCCCACCGAAAATCCTCTGGCTTACTGGGTCTTGAGGATGGATCACTGGCCAGAGCTTGCACAGTATGCAATTGAGCTACTGGCCTGTCCTGCATCCAGCGTTCTTTCAGAACACACATTCAGTGCTGCTGGAGGATTTGTCATGGATCACAGGGTGCGCCTGTCCACCGACTCTGTTGATCGACTGACCTTCATAAAGATGAACCAGTCTTGGATCACCACCAGCTACCAAACACCTGAAGCTGATATAATTTATTTTCAAATGTCACATCCCTTCAAGACTGATGCTGATGCTGAGAGTTTGTCCTGTTATGTTGACTGACTATCCTCCTCCTCCTCAATGATCCGATTGACGATGATAGCTTGGAAGAACATTTTTGTTTCTGGGTGCCGCCACCAGTGGCTAAGGCCCAATTTTTCAGCCCCTGTTTAACAGGGGTGTGTTATTACAATTTTTTATGCAATGCTTTGCAGCAGGGCTCATTCCTGCACTCCAACTAGAGTATCTGGGAGTGGTTGCAGTGTCGTGGCACCAGCACCAGTGGCTAAGGCCCAATTTTTCAGCCCCTGTTTAACAGGGGCGTGTAATTACAATTTTTGATGCAATACTTTGCAACAGGGCTCATTGCTGTGCTCCAAGTACAGTATCTGTGAGGGGTTGCAGTGTTGTGGCACCAGTGCCTAAGGCTCAATTCTTCTGCCCCTGTTTAACAGGGGCATGTAATTACAATTCTTGATCTAATAATTCACAGCAGGGCCCATTCCTGCGCCCACCAAGACTAATTGTGAGGCCTTACAGTGTTGTGTCAACACCACCACCACCACCACCACCACCAAAGGCCCAATTTTTCAGCCCCTGTTCAACAGGGGCATGCAATTACAATTCTTGATCTAATAATTCACAGCAGGGCCCATTCATGCGCCCACCAAGAGTAACTGTGAGTGCTCACAGTGTTGTGGCAACACCAACATGTAAGGGGCAAATTTCAGCTGAGTATATACGGCAGGCCCCTACTTTCAAACATCCAACTTACAAACGACTCCTCCTTGCAAACGGAAGGATACAACAGGAAGTGAGAGGAAATCTACCCCTAGGTAGGCAAATTCTCTCCTGTAAGAGTTAATATGGGAAAAAAAGTGTCTCCTCTCCACTGATTCTTTATCACCAATTCTTGTTTCAATAAAAAAACCAAATTTTCAAAAAACATTTGTCATTAGGACGGAAAGTGAGGTGAACTGTTCTGAACAGGTGCACACTGCACAGACAGCAAAACAAATGTTACAGGGGTGATAACCCTTCCCTATGTTTTCCAAAAAGCTTAAAAATATATTTTTTGCCTGGAGCTACACTTAAACAATGTACCTGTTCAAAATTACAAACAGATTCTACATAAGAACAAACCTACAGTCCCTGTCTTGTATGCACCGCCTGTATACGGCTGTTCAGAGTATATAGGGCCTTTTTTATTTTGTGTGCGGGGTTCCCCTTAATATCCATACAAGACCCAAAGGGGCTGGTAATGGGCTAGGGTAAGGGGGGGGGGGGGGTGATGGGGTAGCTATGTCATTTTTCTTAAAGATTTTCATCCATATTACCGGGACCAGACATTACATTAAAGCCGCAAGCAGTTTTAAAGGGCTTTTTTTCCTTTAGAAATGTCATTTTGTGCAGGGACAGTTCTAAACACGGGAAACACGTGGCACTTCACAGGCATACTTTAGAAACCCCCCAGGTACGATATTTAAAGTAATATTTGACTTTTTTTTTTCACTTTATGCATCATTAAAATGACTGCTCCAGAAAAACGGCAGTTTTTAAAACTTATTTTTGCATTGATACATGTCCCCTGGTGTATAACCCGGGTTCCCAAACCCTTTTTAGGACAATAACATGCATAATAGTCGTTATAATTAGCACTTTAGATTTCGAACGTTCGCATCCATTGTATTTAATAGGGTTCTAAAGTTCGTGCGAACTTTCGGTCCGTTCGCGGGTTCTGGTGCGAACCGAACCCGGGGGTGTTCGGCTCATCACTAACAGGCAGGGAGCTGCAGTATTTTGATTTAGTGTCCTTTGCACAGTGTGCACCTAAAGCTTACCTGAATACAATTGCTGGTGTTTTCATACAAATACAGGCAGGGAGCTGCAGTATTTTGATTTGGTGACATTTGCTCAGTGTGCACCTAAAACTTATCTGAATACAATTGCTGGTGTTCTCATACAAATACAGGCAGGGAGCTGCAGTATTTTGATTTAGTGTCCTTTGCACAGTGTGCACCCAAAGCTTACCTGAATACAATTGCTGGTTTTCTCATACAAATACAGTCAGGGAGCTGCAGTATTTTGATTTAGTGTCTTTTGCACAGTGTGCACCTAAAGCTTACCTGAATACAATTGCTGGTGTTCTCATAAAAAATACAGGCAGGGAGCTGCAGTATTTTGATTTAGTGTCCTTTGCACAGTGTGCACCTAAAGCTTACCCTAATACAATTGGTTGTGTTCTCATACACATACAGTCAGGGAGCTGCAGTATTTTGATTTAGTGTCCTTTGCACAGTGTGCACCTAAAACTTACCTGAATACAATTGCTGGTGTTCTCATACAAATACAGGCAGGGAGCTGCAGTATTTTGATTTGGTGACCTTTGCTCAGTGTGCACCTAAAGCTTTTCTGAATACAATTGCTGGTGTTCTCATACAAATACAGGCAGGGAGCTGTAGTATTTTGATTTAGTGTCCTTTGCACAGTTTGCATCTAAAGCTTACCTAAATAAAATTGCTGGTGTTCTCATACAAATACAGGCAGGGAGATGTAGTATTTTGTTTTAGTGTCCTTTGCACAGTGTGCACCTAAAGCTTACCTGAATACAATTGCTGGTGTTCTCATACAAATACAGGCAGGGAGCTGCAGTATTTTGATTTAGTGTCTTTTGCACAGTGTGCACCTAAAGCTTACCTGAATACAATTGCTGGTGTTCTCATACAAATACATGCAGGGAGCTGTAGTATTTTGTTTTAGTGTCCTTTGCACAGTGTGCACCTAAAGCTTACCTGAATACAATTGCTGGCGTTCTCATACAAATATAGGCAGGGAGCTGCAGTATTTTGATTTAGTGCATTTTGCACAGTGTGCACCTAAAGCTTACCTGAATACAATTGCTGGTGTTCTCATACAAATACAGGCAAGGAGCTGCAGTATTTTGATTTAGTGTCCTTTGCACAGTGTGCATCTAAAGCTTACCTGAATACAATTGCTGGTGTTCTCATACAAATACAGGCAGGGAGCTGCAGTATTTTGATTTGGTGACCTTTGCTCAGTGTGCACCTAAAGCTTATCTGAATACAATTGCTGGTGTTCTCAAACAAATACAGGCAGGGAGCTGCAGTATTTTGATTTAGTGTCCTTTGCACAGTTTGCATCTAAAGCTTACCTAAATAAAATTGCTGGTGTTCTCATACAAATACAGGCAGGGAGCTGTAGTATTTTGTTTTAGTGTCTTTTGCACAGTGTGCACCTAAAGCTTACCTGAATACAATTGCTGGTGTTCTCATACAAATACAGGCAGGGAGCTGCAGTATTTTGATTTAGTGTCTTTTGCACAGCGTGCACCTAAAGCTTACCTGAATACAATTGCTGGTGTTCTCATACAAATACATGCAGGAAGCTGTAGTATTTTGTTTTAGTGTCCTTTGCACAGTGTGCACCTAAAGCTTTCCTGAATACAATTGCTGGTGTTCTCATACAAATATAGGCAGGGAGCTGCAGTATTTTGATTTAGTGCATTTTGCACAGTGTGCACCTAAAGCTTACCTGAATACAATTGCTGGTGTTCTCATACAAATACAGGCAGGGAGCTGCAGTATTTTGATTTAGTGTCCTTTGCACAGTGTGCATCTAAAGCTTACCTGAATTCAATTGCTGGTGTTCTCATACAAATACAGGCAGGGAGCTGCAGTATTTTGATTTGGTGACTTTTGCTCAGTGTTCACCTAAAGCTTATCTGAATACAATTGCTGGTGTTCTCATACAAATACAGGCAGGGAGCTGCAGTATTTTGATTTAGTGTCCTTTGCACAGTTTGCATCTAAAGCTTACCTAAATAAAATTGCTGGTGTTCTCATACAAATACAGGCAGGGAGCTGTAGTATTTTGTTTTAGTGTCCTTTGCACAGTGTGCACCTAAAGCTTACCTGAATACAATTGCTGGTGTTCTCATACAAATACAGGCAGGGAGCTACAGTATCTTGATTTAGTGTCTTTTGCACAGTGTGCATCTAAAGCTTACCTGAATACAATTGCTGGTGTTCTCATACAAATACATGCTTGGAGCTGTAGTATTTTGTTTTAGTGTCCTTTGCACAGTGTGCACCTAAAGCTTACCTGAATACAATTGCTGGCGTTCTCATACAAATATAGGCAGGGAGCTGCAGTATTTTGATTTAGTGCATTTTGCACAGTGTGCACCTAAAGCTTACCTGAATACAATTGCTGGTGTTCTCATACAAATACAGGCAGGGAGATGCAGTATTTTGATTTAGTGTCCTTTGCAGAGTGTGCACCTAAAGCTTACCTGAATACAATTGCTTGTGTTCTCATACAAATACAGGCAGGGAGCTGCAGTATTTTGATTTAGTGTCTTTTGCACAGTGTGCACCTAAAGCTTAACTGAATACAAATGCTGGTGTTCTCATACAAATACAGGCAGGGGGCTGCAGTATTTTGATTTAGTGTCCTTTGCACAGTGTGCACCCAAAGCTTACCTGAATACAATTGCTGGTGTTCTCATACAAATACAGGCAGGGAGCTGCAGTATTTTGATTTAGTGTCTTTTGCACAGTGTGCACCTAAAGCTTACCTGAATACAAGTGCTGGTGTCCTCATACAAATACATGCAGGGAGCTGTAGTATTTTGATCTAGTGTCTTTTGCACAGTGTGCACCTAAAGCTTACCTGAATACAAGTGCTGGTGTTCTCATACAAATACAGGCAGGGAGCTGCAGTATTTTGATTTAGTGTCCTTTGCACAGTGTGCACCTAAAGCTTACCTGAATACAATTGCTGGTGTTCTCCAGCTTCACACGCCGCCTCTGCCCGTGAAAGTTCTCCGGCCTCTTCCTGCGGTTCGGAGATAATGGAGGACCCCGGCTCCCCCGCTGGCTCAGACATGTCATCTTTGGTGAGTGAACTTAAAAAAGAAATGGCGGGCATGTTTCACAACATGGAAAAATCCATCAAAAAGGAACTTTCTGCTGTTAGGGCGGACATGGTCCATCTACTGGTCAGAGTAGAAGAAACTGAACAACGCCAAGAATCGCATGAAGTGGCTATTAAAGAACTACAAGAATCTGTCACCCAACTAGCATATGCTCACAGGGCCTTGCTATTCAAACTCGAGGACCTTGAAAATCGCAACCGCAGGAATAACCTACGTGTCCGCGGCCTGCCGGAAGCGACAAGAGACAATGATTTAGAACCCTCAATCTGAGGCATCTTTAATACCATATTGGGTAACCCGGTTACGGATCCTCTGCGATTCGACAGGATCCATCGCGCCTTGAGGCCCCGCAATATCTCCTTTGACCAACCCAGAGATGTGATCTGTCGTCTCCATTATTTTGAAGATAAAAATACCATCATGACCAAGCTACGAAACACCCCTAGCATTGACTTTGATGGAGCTACCCTTAACATATTTCCAGACATTGCTAAGGAGATCCTTGACCGGTGCCGGGCTTTAAAACCTCTCTTGGAACAGCTGAGAGGTGATGGAATCAACTATCGATGGGGTTTTCCTGCGTGTTTGATAGCAACTAAGAATGGTCGTTCCTACACTTTGCGATTTCCTGAAGACCTTCCTGCCTTTCTTCAAGATCTACACCTTCCGCACATTGAGCTACCGGGTTGGCAGAACCCCGTACCTACTTTTTCGCCTCTAGACTCCTCCCAATGGCGGAAAACTCCAGCCAAACAAAGGTGAGTTTCTACCCCTGGATCATCGAAGAAAAATGGGTGAGATATTTTGCCACGTGTGTCCACCCCCATTGCTACCTTTTCTTTCTGTATGGGTGGTAGCCTGACCTCCACTTTCAGTTGTTCTCTCTTTCATGGCAAGAGTTTGTCTCATCTCACTGAACACTCTCTGGTACAACCTTGAAGTTCTGTTTTGATCGTATTGAGTTTTCTCCTATTTTGTTTCTTATAATCCCTTAAGTCCCTGATCTTCTAACGTAGAGAGACGGCTTGATATCTGGAGAGTGTTATATTCATGTTCTGTTAATTGCTTGGTCCTACAAATGTTCATTTAACTTTTTCACAGGCCGTTTGCTGACGGAGCCCCATGCTCTCTACTGATGCTCTTTCACGAGCGTTTGCTTCCTGCCCCTCTCCTCCTGGGGTTGATGGGAGCTGGCGGTTTTTACATCCTCCTTATTAATTTTTGCTTGGAACTCCTTCTGACTGCCTGCTTCCCTCATCCCCATTGGGACCACCGCAGATTTCTGCGTGACCCTTTTTTCATTCCCAATTGCTTTATAGTTTGCTATAATGCTCTTCTTGTGTATATTTTCTCCTCTTCTTTTCTTTTCTTTTCTCTGATTTCTCCTCATCCCCTTCTTTTTGTCCCCTCCCCCCTCCCAAGTCTGTACTGCTGGCACATGGGGTTATGTAAATTACTGGTCCACTTTTCACTGATGACATGGCTACTCTAAAGATCCTCTCTTATAATGTAAGGGGACTTGGAGTGGCTGCAAAGAGACACCAAGTGTTGCGAGAACTGAAAAGCTCCACCTGTTCTATTGCTTTCCTCCAAGAAACCTACTTGACTCATACTACATCTGTAAAATTATACTCACAACACTTTCCACAATGGTACTATAGTTTATCTGACACTAATAAGGCCAAAGGAGTAGCCATTGGACTCAGTAAAAGTGCATCATTTCGTTTGATTGACATGTTAACGGATGATCATGGTCGCTTCCTTTTTGTCAAAGGATACATTGGGAATACTAGGTGTACTTTAGCTAATGTCTATTGCCCCAACCACAACCAACCCGCTTTCTTTTCTCAAATCCTTACAAAACTTTCACAATTTGCTGAGGGGATGATAGTTCTAGCGGGGGACATAAATATGCCTTTAGATCCCACTATCGATACCTCCCAAGGCCGCTCTAGTATCCCATTCAAAAGATTAGCACAAGTTAAAAAGAAACTCCTAGATCTTCAACTTATAGATGCCTGGCGTCTTCTTCACCCTAGAGGAAAAGACTACTCTCACTTCTCTAAAACACACAATTCCTACGCTAGAATAGACAATATTTTCCTGGATCATTTTCACCTTCCTCTCCTACATACAGCCTGCATTGGGACTGCTACGATCTCTGACCATGCTCCTGTTTCTATATGCTTGACCATACCCGATTTGCCCCATCGCTCCAATAATTGGAAGCTCAATGACTCCCTTATTGCTAACTCCACGGAGGTTTCCATCTTATCTACTACTCTATCCCAATATTTTAAGGAAAACTCTACTTCAGACACTTCCCCCTCTGTCCTATGGGAAGCGCATAAGGCCTCAATAAGGGGTAATCTTATAGAATTGGGCGCAAGGAGAAAGAGAGAGCACGGTCAACAGCTCAAGCAGGTCCTACAACAAATTGCAGACTTAGATAGGAAACATAAACTTTCACTACATGCCTCACACCTCGAGGCTCTCACCCTTAAAAGAGAAGAACTCAAATCTCTCCTCACCCTTGAAACCAAGAGAAAATTTCACTACATTTCCCCAAAAATTTACGAATGGGGTAACAAACCAGGTAAACAATTGGCCAGATCTCTCAAAGTCAAAAAAACCCTATCCTTTATACCCAAAATAAAACTGCCATCAGGTGACTTAGTACATACTACCCCCCAGATTTCAAAAGCCTTCAGGGAATTCTACGCTGACTTATATAATGTAAAGGGTGGCCTGGCTTCTTTATCGCCATCAGAAAAACGTGCACGTATTCTCACCTATCTTAGGGAAGCCAACCTCCCAAAATTGTCAAGGTCGGCCCTCACTGACCTGGAGGCCGACTTCTCCATTGAGGAATTTCGCAGCGCGCTAAAATCATCTCCCATGGTAAAGCCCCTGGTCCTGATGGTTTTACTGTCCTGTATTATAAAACCTTTAGTGACATTTTACTTCCCCATCTCACAGCTTACGCAAATTCAATATCCCACGAATCTGGCCTTCGCCCGGAATCCCTTTCTGCCCACATAACCGTTATTCCTAAACCTGACAAAGACCCTACCCTCTGTAGTAGCTATAGACCCATCTCCCTTCTTAATGTGGACACCAAACTCTACGCCAAGGTTATGGCAAATAGATTGCTTCCCCTTTTGCCCAAGTGGATTTCAGCTGATCAAACTGGTTTCATTCCCAATAGAGAGGCTAGAGATAACTCACTCCGCACTCTATCCTTAATCCACTATGTTCGCAGGTGCTCCCAGTCCACTCTTCTTCTTTCCACTGATGCTGAAAAAGCGTTTGATAGGGTGGACTGGGACTACCTTAACACTACCCTTCGCTTTTTTGGTCTTGGCCCTAAAATGTTTCACCGTATTTCCTCACTCTACTCCAACCCTACCGCGCACATACGTATAAATGGCTCTTTAAGCGACCCCTTTACACTACATAACGGCACCAGACAGGGATGCCCCCTATCCCCCCTTTTGTTTGCTATTTCTCTCGAACCCTTTCTGGCTACAATTAGACAAAATAGAAATATTCACGGCATCCAAGTTGGTAGTAGACTCCATAAATATGCAGCCTACGCTGATGACATTTTGTTTTATATCCAACAACCACGCATTTCACTGCCAAACTTAATGTCTGAATTCTCTGCCTTCCAAACGCTATCTAACTTTAAAATCAACTTGTCAAAGTCTGAAATTCTTAACATTACAGTTCCCCAATTGTTGACTGATCAATTAAAGCCCTTATTCCCATTTCGCTGGGAAACCACACGCATGAAATACCTTGGTATATACCTTACTCCTCACCTACACTCCCTCTTTAGACATAATTATATCCCTCTCTTAAATACCATCAGAGCAGATCTTCGGAAATGGTCCTCCCTCTCACATTCGTGGCTGGGTAAGGTTAACATTATCAAGATGAACATACTCCCCTGCATCCTCTTCATTTTACAAATGATTCCCTTACGAGTTCCCATAGGCTTCTTTACACTATTGCAGACCATGATCACCCGCTTTATATGGAGAGACGGTCATCCAAGGGTCTCCAGAGAAGTTCTCTTTAGAGCTAAATGCTCCGGGGGATTGTCTTTACCTAATTTTAAAGCCTACTATCTCGCCGTTATACTATCACGTATAGCCGATTGGAAGTATGCCACTGCCTCTAAATTATGGGTGCAACTAGAATACTCTCTATGTGACTCTGATCTCTCCACGATCCCTTGGATACCACGCTCATCCAGAGACCTCTCCCACAATACCCCGCCTCTTACTATATCCTCCTTGGATGTTTGGGATGGTCTTCATAAAAAATATGCATGGGCTTATGACTCTCCGTTGACTCCCCTCCTACACCATAAATATTTCATGCCAGGTTCCATTGACCCGGGTTTTCAATCCTGGTCGCCAGGAGGCCCTCTTCTCTTACATCATATCCTTTCCCCCAATGCTCTTAAACCCTTGTCTGAAATTATAGGCCATGGACCAATCACATTTATGGACAAATGGAGACATAACCAATTGAACTGTTTTCTTAAATCTCTCCCCCAACCCCTGAGGGGACTCCAAGATCTCAATGGTATTGAACATATATTTCTTCATAAAGACGCCCCTATACACTGTATTTCCCAGTTCTACAAAGCGCTTATTGAATTGCAAAGCCCTAAATATCCAAACTATCTGACCAAATGGGAAACCGACCTGGGTGCTGTCATCACGGACAAAGAAAAAGATAAGGTTCTCCAACTCACTCATGTCTCCTCATTGGCCTCCTCCATGGCTGAATCCAACTTTAAACTCCTCACTAGATGGCACCATACGCCTGTCAAACTTCACCGCATGTTCCCTGTTAATTCTCCGCTGTGCTGGAGAAACTGTGGGCAGGAAGCCACTCACGCTCACATATGGTGGTTTTGTCCCCTCATTCGTCCTTACTGGTCCGAAGTGATAGACCTGATTTACCAGGTCACCGAAGTTAAATTACCTTTGGACCCGTGGATAGTCCTCTTTCACGCTACTTCAAGACCTGTGGGTAAATACAAGCGCTCGCTCATTCCACACCTTCTTAATACAGCTAAAGCTATCATCCCTACGCTCTGGGGGAAACCTACAACTCCAACCATAAAGTCCTGGCTACAAAAGGTTTCTGAAGTAAGTCTCATGGAAGAACTCACCCACATCGCAAGAGACACCACTAAACAATATACCTCAACCTGGGCCCCGTGGTCCTCCTTTCTTTCTACACAATCTTACAAAGACATCCTTCTAACAACCACTACAGCTACCCTTGCTTCCTAGATTAAGTTTGCTGCTACTCCCATTGTCTTACTGGTATTGTAGGGGGAGGATTTAACCTCCCTTTAAGGAGTCGTTCTCTTATGTGCCATAGCAATATGTTCATTGATAGTGCCGAATGTGCCAGCCTCCCCACCTGACCCCTTTCCCCCAAACCCTCCACCTCTTTCCACTCCTTCCCCTGTCTTTCTTTTCTCCCCCCTTCTCCCCCTCTTTTCTATTTCGACTTTTAATTTGTTGTATACTTCACTAAACTTGGGTTGCTTAAAATGCCATCACTGTGACCATGTTTGACTATATTGATAAGCTAACCCAACAAAATATTGTTATTGTATTTTACTTTATTGATGTATCTATATTTTTTTTCTTCAATAAAAATATATTAAACAAAACAACAATTGCTGGTGTTCTCATAGAAATACAGGCAGGGAGCTGCGGTATTTTGTTTTAGTATCCTTTGCACAGTGTGCACCTAAAGCTTACCTGAATACAATTGCTGGTGTTCTCATACAAATACAGGCAGGGAGCTGCAGTATTTTGATTTAGTGTCTTTTGCACAGTGTGCACCTAAAGCTTACCTGAATACAATTGCTGGTGTTCTCATTCAAATACATGCAGGGAGCTGTAGTATTTTGTTTTAGTGCCCTTTGCACAGTGTGCACCTAAAGCTTACCTGAATACAATTGCTGGCGTTCTCATACAAATATAGGCAGGGAGCTGCAGTATTTTGATTTAGTGCATTTTGCACAGTGTGCACCTAAAGCTTACCTGAATACAATTGCTGGTGTTCTCATACAAATACAGGCAGGGAGCTACAGTATTTTGATTTAGTGTCTTTTGCACAGTGTGCACCTAAAGCTTAACTGAATACAAATGCTGGTGTTCTCATACAAATACAGGCAGGGGGCTGCAGTATTTTGATTTAGTGTCCTTTGCACAGTGTGCACCCAAAGCTTACCTGAATACAATTGCTGGTGTTCTCATACAAATACAGGCAGGGAGCTGCAGTATTTTGTTTTAGTGTCCTTTGCACAGTGTGCACCTCAAGCTTACCTGAATACAATTGCTGGTGTTCTCATACAAATACAGGCAGGGAGCTGCAGTATTTTGATTTAGTGTCTTTTGCACAGTGTGCACCTAAAGCTTACCTAAATACAAGTGCTGGTGTCCTCATACAAATACAGGCAGGGAGCTGTAGTATTTTGATTTAGTGTCTTTTGCACAGTGTGCACCTAAAGCTTACCTGAATACAAGTGCTGGTGTTCTCATACAAATACAGGCAGGGAGCTGCAGTATTTTGATTTAGTGTCTTTTGCACAGTGTGCACCTAAAGCTTACCATAATACAATTGGTGGTGTTCTCATACACATACAGGCAGGGAGCTGCAGTATTTTGATTTAGTGTCCTTTGCACAGTTTGCACCTAAAGCTTACCTGAATACAATTGCTGGTGTTTTCATACAAATACAGGCATGGAGTTGCAGTATTTTGATTTGGTGACATTTGCTCAGTGTGCACCTAAAGCTTATCTGAATACAATTGCTGGTGTTCTCATACAAATACAGGCAGGGAGCTGCAGTATTTTGATTTAGTGTCCTTTGCACAGTTTGCATCTAAAGCTTACCTAAATAAAATTGCTGGTGTTCTCATACAAATACAGGCAGGGAGCTGCAGTATTTTGATTTAGTGTCCTTTGCACAGTTTGCATCTAAAGCTTACCTGAATACAATTGCTTGTGTTCTCATAAAAATACAGGCAGGGAGCTGCAGTATTTTGATTTAGTGTCCTTTGCACAGTGTGCACCTAAAACTTACCTTAATACAATTGGTTGTGTTCTCATACACATACAGGCAGGGAGCTGCAGTATTTTGATTTAGTGCATTTTGCACAGTGTGCACCTAAAGCTTACCTGAATACAATTGCTGGTGTTCTCATACAAATATATGCAGGGAGCTGCAGTATTTTGAATTAGTGTCCTTTGCACAGTGTGCACCTAAAGCTTACCTGAATACAATTGCTGGTGTTCTCATACAAATACAGGCAGGGAGCTGCAGTATTTTGATTTGGTGACCTTTGCTTAGTGTGCACCTAAAGCTTATCTGAATACAATTGCTGGTGTTCTCATACAAATACAGGCAGGGAGCTGCAGTATTTTGATTTAGTGTCCTTTGCACAGATTGCATCTAAAGCTTACCTAAATAAAATTGCTGGTGTTCTCATACAAATACAGGCAGGGAGCTGTAGTATTTTGTTTTAGTGTCCTTTGCACAGTGTGCACCTAAAGCTTACCTGAATACAATTGCTGGTGTTCTCATACAAATACAGGCAGGGAGCTGCAGTATTTTGATTTAGTGTCTTTTGCACAGTGTGCACCTAAAGCTTCCCTAAATACATTTGCTGGTGTTCTCCTACAAATACAGGCAGGGAGCTGCAGTATTTTGATTTAGTGTCTTTTGCTCAGTGTGCACCTAAAGCTTATCTGAATACAATTGCTGGTGTTCTCATACAAATACAGGCAGGGAGCTTCAGTATTTTGATTTATTGTCCTTTGCACAGTTTGCATCTAAAGCTTACCTAAATAAAATTGCTGGTGTTCTCATACAAATACAGGCAGGGAGCTGTAGTATTTTGTTTTAGTGTCCTTTGCACAGTGTGCACCTAAAGCTTACCTGAATACAATTGCTGGTGTTCTCATACAAATACAGGCAGGGAGCTGCAGTATTTTGATTTAGTGTATTTTGCACAGTGTGCACCTAAAGCTTACCTGAATACAATTGCTGGTGTTCCCATACAAATACATGCAGGGAGCTGTAGTATTTTGTTTTAGTGTCCTTTGCACAGTGTGCACCTAAAGCTTATCTGAATACAATTGCTGGCGTTCTCATACAAATATAGGCAGGGAGCTGCAGTATTTTGATTTAGTGCATTTTGCACAGTGTGCACCTAAAGCTTACCTGAATACAATTGCTGGTGTTCTCATACAAATACAGGCAGGGAGATGCAGTATTTTGATTTAGTGTCCTTTGCACAGTGTGCACCTAAAGCTTACCTGAATACAATTGCTGGTGTTCTCATACAAATACAGGCAGGGAGCTGCAGTATTTTGATTTACTGTATTTTTCACAGTGTGCACCCAAAGCTTACCTGAATACAATTGCTGGTGTTCTCATACAAATACAGGCAGGGAGCTGCAGTATTTTGATTTAGTGTCTTTTGCACAGTGTGCACCTAAAGCTTACCTAAATACAATTGTTGGTGTTCTCATAAAAATACAGGCAGGGAGCTGCAGTATTTTGATTTACTGCATTTTGCACAGTGTGCACCTAAAGCTTACCTGAATACAATTGCTGGTGTTCTCATACAAATATAGGCAGGGAGATGCAGTATTTTGATTTAGTGTCCTTTGCACAGTGTGCACCTAAAGCTTACCTGAATACAATTGCTGGTGTTCTCATACAAATACAGGCAGGGAGCTGCAGTATTTTGATTTAGTAACCTTTGCTCAGTGTGCACCTAAAGCTTATCTGAATACAATTGCTGGTGTTCTCATACAAATACAGGCAGGGAGCTGCAGTATTTTGATTTAGTGTCCTTTGCACAGTTTGCATCTAAAGCTTACCTAAATAAAATTGCTGGTGTTCTCATACAAATACAGGCAGGGAGCTGTAGTATTTTGTTTTAGTGTCCTTTGCACAGTGTGCACCTAAAGCTTACCTGAATACAATTGCTGGTGTTCTCATACAAATACAGGCAGGGAGCTGCAGTATTTTGATTTAGTGTCTTTTGCACAGTGTGCACCTAAAGCTTCCCTAAATACATTTGCTGGTGTTCTCCTACAAATACAGGCAGGGAGCTGCAGTATTTTGATTTAGTGTCTTTTGCTCAGTGTGCACCTAAAGCTTATCTGAATACAATTGCTGGTGTTCTCATACAAATACAGGCAGGGAGCTGCAGTATTTTGATTTATTGTCCTTTGCACAGTTTGCATCTAAAGCTTACCTAAATAAAATTGCTGGTGTTCTCATACAAATACAGGCAGGGAGCTGTAGTATTTTGTTTTAGTGTCCTTTGCACAGTGTGCACCTAAAGCTTACCTGAATACAATTGCTGGTGTTCTCATACAAATACAGGCAGGGAGCTGCAGTATTTTGATTTAGTGTCTTTTGCACAGTGTGCACCTAAAGCTTCCCTAAATACATTTGCTGGTGTTCTCCTACAAATACAGGCAGGGAGCTGCAGTATTTTGATTTAGTGTCTTTTGCTCAGTGTGCACCTAAAGCTTATCTGAATACAATTGCTGGTGTTCTCATACAAATACAGGCAGGGAGCTGCAGTATTTTGATTTATTGTCCTTTGCACAGTTTGCATCTAAAGCTTACCTAAATAAAATTGCTGGTGTTCTCATACAAATACAGGCAGGGAGCTGTAGTATTTTGTTTTAGTGTCCTTTGCACAGTGTGCACCTAAAGCTTACCTGAATACAATTGCTGGTGTTCTCATACAAATACAGGCAGGGAGCTGCAGTATTTTGATTTAGTGTCTTTTGCACAGTGTGCACCTAAAGCTTACCTGAATACAATTGCTGGTGTTCTCATACAAATACAGGCAGGGAGCTGCAGTATTTTGATTTAGTGTCTTTTGCACAGTGTGCACCCAAAGCTTACCTGAATACAATTGCTGGTGTTCTCATACAAATACAGGCAGGGAGCTGTAGTATTTTGTTTTAGTGTCCTTTGCACAGTGTGCACCTAAAGCTTACCTGAATACAATTGCTGGCGTTCTCATACAAATATAGGCAGGGAGCTGTAGTATTTTGATTTAGTGCATTTTGCACAGTGTGCACCTAAAGCTTACCTGAATACAATTGCTGGTGTTCTCATACAAATACAGGCAGGGAGCTGCAGTATTTTGATTTAGTGTCCTTTGCACAGTGTGCACCCAAAGCTTACCTGAACACAATTGCTGGTGTTCTCATACAAATACAGGCAGGGGGCTGTAGTATTTTGTTTTAGTGTCCTTTGCACAGTGTGCACCTAAAGCTTGCCTGAATACAATTGCTGGCGTTCGCATACAAATATAGGCAGGGAGCTGCAGTATTTTGATCTAGTGCATTTTGCACAGTGTGCACCTAAAGCTTACCTGAATACAATTGCTGGTGTTCTCATACAAATACAGGCAGGGAGCTGCAGTATTTTGGTTTAGTGTCCCTTGCACAGTGTGCACCTAAAGCTTACCTGAATACAATTGCTGGTGTTTTCCTACAAATACAGGCAGGGAGCTGCAGTATTTTGATTTAGTGTCTTTTGCACAGTGTGCACCTAAAGCTTACCTTAATACAATTGGTGGTGTTCTCATACACATACAGGCAGGGAGCTGCAGTATTTTGATTTAGTGTCCTTTGCACAGTGTGCACCTAAAGCTTACCTGAATACAATTGCTGGTGTTCTCATACAAATACAGGCATGGAGTTGCAGTATTTTGATTTGGTGACATTTGCTCAGTGTGCACCTAAAGCTTATCTGAATACAATTGCTGGTGTTCTCATACAAATACAGGCAGGGAGCTGCAGTATTTTGATTTAGTGTCCTTTGCACAGTTTGCATCTAAAGCTTACCTAAATACAATTGCTGGTATTCTCATACAAATACAGGCAGGGAGCTGCAGTATTTTGATTTAGTGTCCTTTGCACAGTGTGCACCTAAAGCTTACCTTAATACAATTGGTTGTGTTCTCATACACATACAGGCAGGGAGCTGCAGTATTTTGATTTAGTGCATTTTGCACAGTGTGCACCTAAAGCTTACCTGAATACAATTGCTGGTGTTCTCATACAAATATAGGCAGGGAGCTGCAGTGTTTTGAATTAGTGTCCTTTGCACAGTGTGCACCTAAAGCTTACCTGAATACAATTGCTGGTGTTCTCAAACAAATATAGGCAGGGAGCTGCAGTATTTTGATTTGGTGACCTTTGCTCAGTGTGCACCTAAAGCTTATCTGAATACAATTGCTGGTGTTCTCATAGAAATACAGGCAGGGAGCTGCAGTATTTTGATTTAGTGTCCTTTGCACAGTTTGCATCTAAAGCTTACCTAAATAAAATTGCTGGTGTTCTCATACAAATACAGGTAGGGAGCTGTAGTATTTTGTTTTAGTGTCCTTTGCACAGTGTGCACCTAAAGCTTACCTGAATACAATTGCTGGTGTTCTCATACAAATACAGGCAGGGAGATGCAGTATTTTGATTTAGTGTCCTTTGCACAGTGTGCACCTAAAGCTTACCTGAATACAATTGCTGGTGTTCTCATAAAAATACAGGCAGGGAGCTGCAGTATTTTGATTTAGTGTCGTTTGCACAGTGTGCACCTAAAGCTTACCTTAATACAATTGGTTGTGTTCTCATACACATACAGGCAGGGAGCTGCAGTATTTTGATTTAGTGCATTTTGCACAGTGTGCACCTAAAGCTTACCTGAATACAATTGCTGGTGTTCTCATACAAATATAGGCAGGGAGCTGCAGTATTTTGATTCAGTGTCCTTTGCACAGTGTGCACCTAAAGCTTACCTGAATACAATTGCTGGTGTTCTCATACACATACAGGCAGGGAGCTGCAGTATTTTGATTTGGTGACTTTTGCTCAGTGTGCACCTAAAGCTTATCTGAATACAATTGCTGGTGTTCTCATACAAATACAGGCAGGGAGCTGCAGTATTTTGATTTAGTGTCTTTTGCACAGTGTGCACCTAAAGCTTCCCTAAATACATTTGCTGGTGTTCTCCTACAAATACAGGCAGGGAGCTGCAGTATTTTGATTTAGTGTCTTTTGCTCAGTGTGCACCCAAAGCTTACCTGAATACAATTGCTGGTGTTCTCATACAAATACAGTCAGGGAGCTGCAGTATTTTGATTTAGTGTCTTTTGCACAGTGTGCACCTAAAGCTTACCTGAATACAATTGCTGGTGTTCTCATAAAAATACAGGCAGGGAGCTGCAGTATTTTGATTTAGTGTCCTTTGCACAGTGTGCACCTAAAGCTTACCTTAATACAATTGGTTGTGTTCTCATACACATACAGGCAGGGAGCTGCAGTATTTTGATTTGGTGACCTTTGCTCAGTGTGCACCTAAAGCTTATCTGAATACAATTGCTGGTGTTCTCATACAAATACAGTCAGGGAGCTGTAATATTTTGATTTAGTGTCCTTTGCACAGTTTGCATCTAAAGCTTACCTAAATAAAATTGCTGGTGTTCTCATACAAATACAGGCAGGGAGCTGTAGTATTTTGTTTTAGTGTCCTTTGCACAGTGTGCACCTAAAGCTTACCTGAAATCAATTGCTGGTGTTCTCATACAAATACAGGCAGGGAGCTGCAGTATTTTGATTTAGTGTCTTTTGCACAGTGTGCACCTAAAGCTTACCTGAATACAATTGCTGGTGTTCTCATACAAATACAGGCAGGGAGCTGTAGTATTTTGTTTTAGTGTCCTTTGCACAGTGTGCACCTAAAGCTTACCTGAATACAATTGCTGGCGTTCTCATACAAATACAGGCAGGGAGCTACAGTATTTTGATTTAGTGTCTTTTGCACAGTGTGCACCTAAAGCTTAACTGAATACAAATGCTGGTGTTCTCATACAAATACAGGCAGGGGGCTGCAGTATTTTGATTTAGTGTCCTTTGCACAGTGTGCACCCAAAGCTTACCTGAATACAATTGCTGGTGTTCTCATACAAATACAGGCAGGGAGCTGCAGTATTTTGTTTTAGTGTCCTTTGCACAGTGTGCACCTCAAGCTTACCTGAATACAATTGCTGGTGTTCTCATACAAATACAGGCAGGGAGCTGCAGTATTTTGATTTAGTGTCTTTTGCACAGTGTGCACCTAAAGCTTACCTAAATACAAGTGCTGGTGTCCTCATACAAATACAGGCAGGGAGCTGTAGTATTTTGATTTAGTGTCTTTTGCACAGTGTGCACCTAAAGCTTACCTGAATACAAGTGCTGGTGTTCTCATACAAATACAGGCAGGGAGCTGCAGTATTTTGATTTAGTGTCTTTTGCACAGTGTGCACCTAAAGCTTACCATAATACAATTGGTGGTGTTCTCATACACATACAGGCAGGGAGCTGCAGTATTTTTATTTAGTGTCCTTTGCACAGTTTGCACCTAAAGCTTACCTGAATACAATTGCTGGTGTTTTCATACAAATACAGGCATGGAGTTGCAGTATTTTGATTTGGTGACATTTGCTCAGTGTGCACCTAAAGCTTATCTGAATACAATTGCTGGTGTTCTCATACAAATACAGGCAGGGAGCTGCAGTATTTTGATTTAGTGTCCTTTGCACAGTTTGCATCTAAAGCTTACCTAAATAAAATTGCTGGTGTTCTCATACAAATACAGGCAGGGAGCTGCAGTATTTTGATTTAGTGTCCTTTGCACAGTTTGCATCTAAAGCTTACCTAAATAAAATTGCTGGTGTTCTCATACAAATACAGGCAGGGAGCTGCAGTATTTTGATTTAGTGTCCTTTGCACAGTGTGCACCCAAAGCTTACCTGAATTTAATTGCTGGTGTTCTCATACAAATACAGTCAGGGAGCTGCAGTATTTTGATTTAGTGTCTTTTGCACAGTGTGCACCTAAAGCTTACCTGAATACAATTGCTTGTGTTCTCATAAAAATACAGGCAGGGAGCTGCAGTATTTTGATTTAGTGTCCTTTGCACAGTGTGCACCTAAAACTTACCTTAATACAATTGGTTGTGTTCTCATACAAATACAGGCAGGGAGCTGCAGTATTTTGATTTAGTGTCCTTTGCACAGTGTGCACCTAAAACTTACCTTAATACAATTGGTTGTGTTCTCATACACATACAGGCAGGGAGCTGCAGTATTTTGATTTAGTGCATTTTGCACAGTGTGCACCTAAAGCTTACCTGAATACAATTGCTGGTGTTCTCATACAAATATATGCAGGGAGCTGCAGTATTTTGAATTAGTGTCCTTTGCACAGTGTGCACCTAAAGCTTACCTGAATACAATTGCTGGTGTTCTCATACAAATACAGGCAGGGAGCTGCAGTATTTTGATTTGGTGACCTTTGCTTAGTGTGCACCTAAAGCTTATCTGAATACAATTGCTGGTGTTCTCATACAAATACAGGCAGGGAGCTGCAGTATTTTGATTTAGTGTCCTTTGCACAGATTGCATCTAAAGCTTACCTAAATAAAATTGCTGGTGTTCTCATACAAATACAGGCAGGGAGCTGTAGTATTTTGTTTTAGTGTCCTTTGCACAGTGTGCACCTAAAGCTTACCTGAATACAATTGCTGGTGTTCTCATACAAATACAGGCAGGGAGCTGCAGTATTTTGATTTAGTGTCTTTTGCACAGTGTGCACCTAAAGCTTCCCTAAATACATTTGCTGGTGTTCTCCTACAAATACAGGCAGGGAGCTGCAGTATTTTGATTTAGTGTCTTTTGCTCAGTGTGCACCTAAAGCTTATCTGAATACAATTGCTGGTGTTCTCATACAAATACAGGCAGGGAGCTTCAGTATTTTGATTTATTGTCCTTTGCACAGTTTGCATCTAAAGCTTACCTAAATAAAATTGCTGGTGTTCTCATACAAATACAGGCAGGGAGCTGTAGTATTTTGTTTTAGTGTCCTTTGCACAGTGTGCACCTAAAGCTTACCTGAATACAATTGCTGGTGTTCTCATACAAATACAGGCAGGGAGCTGCAGTATTTTGATTTAGTGTCTTTTGCACAGTGTGCACCTAAAGCTTACCTGAATACAATTGCTGGTGTTCCCATACAAATACATGCAGGGAGCTGTAGTATTTTGTTTTAGTGTCCTTTGCACAGTGTGCACCTAAAGCTTATCTGAATACAATTGCTGGCGTTCTCATACAAATATAGGCAGGGAGCTGCAGTATTTTGATTTAGTGCATTTTGCACAGTGTGCACCTAAAGCTTACCTGAATACAATTGCTGGTGTTCTCATACAAATACAGGCAGGGAGATGCAGTATTTTGATTTAGTGTCCTTTGCACAGTGTGCACCTAAAGCTTACCTGAATACAATTGCTGGTGTTCTCATACAAATACAGGCAGGGAGCTGCAGTATTTTGATTTACTGTATTTTTCACAGTGTGCACCCAAAGCTTACCTGAATACAATTGCTGGTGTTCTCATACAAATACAGGCAGGGAGCTGCAGTATTTTGATTTAGTGTCTTTTGCACAGTGTGCACCTAAAGCTTACCTAAATACAATTGTTGGTGTTCTCATAAAAATACAGGCAGGGAGCTGCAGTATTTTGATTTACTGCATTTTGCACAGTGTGCACCTAAAGCTTACCTGAATACAATTGCTGGTGTTCTCATACAAATATAGGCAGGGAGATGCAGTATTTTGATTTAGTGTCCTTTGCACAGTGTGCACCTAAAGCTTACCTGAATACAATTGCTGGTGTTCTCATACAAATACAGGCAGGGAGCTGCAGTATTTTGATTTAGTAACCTTTGCTCAGTGTGCACCTAAAGCTTATCTGAATACAATTGCTGGTGTTCTCATACAAATACAGGCAGGGAGCTGCAGTATTTTGATTTAGTGTCCTTTGCACAGTTTGCATCTAAAGCTTACCTAAATAAAATTGCTGGTGTTCTCATACAAATACAGGCAGGGAGCTGTAGTATTTTGTTTTAGTGTCCTTTGCACAGTGTGCACCTAAAGCTTACCTGAATACAATTGCTGGTGTTCTCATACAAATACAGGCAGGGAGCTGCAGTATTTTGATTTAGTGTCTTTTGCACAGTGTGCACCTAAAGCTTCCCTAAATACATTTGCTGGTGTTCTCCTACAAATACAGGCAGGGAGCTGCAGTATTTTGATTTAGTGTCTTTTGCTCAGTGTGCACCTAAAGCTTATCTGAATACAATTGCTGGTGTTCTCATACAAATACAGGCAGGGAGCTGCAGTATTTTGATTTATTGTCCTTTGCACAGTTTGCATCTAAAGCTTACCTAAATAAAATTGCTGGTGTTCTCATACAAATACAGGCAGGGAGCTGTAGTATTTTGTTTTAGTGTCCTTTGCACAGTGTGCACCTAAAGCTTACCTGAATACAATTGCTGGTGTTCTCATACAAATACAGGCAGGGAGCTGCAGTATTTTGATTTAGTGTCTTTTGCACAGTGTGCACCTAAAGCTTCCCTAAATACATTTGCTGGTGTTCTCCTACAAATACAGGCAGGGAGCTGCAGTATTTTGATTTAGTGTCTTTTGCTGAGTGTGCACCTAAAGCTTATCTGAATACAATTGCTGGTGTTCTCATACAAATACAGGCAGGGAGCTGCAGTATTTTGATTTATTGTCCTTTGCACAGTTTGCATCTAAAGCTTACCTAAATAAAATTGCTGGTGTTCTCATACAAATACAGGCAGGGAGCTGTAGTATTTTGTTTTAGTGTCCTTTGCACAGTGTGCACCTAAAGCTTACCTGAATACAATTGCTGGTGTTCTCATACAAATACAGGCAGGGAGCTGCAGTATTTTGATTTAGTGTCTTTTGCACAGTGTGCACCTAAAGCTTACCTGAATACAATTGCTGGTGTTCTCATACAAATACAGGCAGGGAGCTGCAGTATTTTGATTTAGTGTCTTTTGCACAGTGTGCACCCAAAGCTTACCTGAATACAATTGCTGGTGTTCTCATACAAATACAGGCAGGGAGCTGTAGTATTTTGTTTTAGTGTCCTTTGCACAGTGTGCACCTAAAGCTTACCTGAATACAATTGCTGGCGTTCTCATACAAATATAGGCAGGGAGCTGTAGTATTTTGATTTAGTGCATTTTGCACAGTGTGCACCTAAAGCTTACCTGAATACAATTGCTGGTGTTCTCATACAAATACAGGCAGGGAGCTGCAGTATTTTGATTTAGTGTCCTTTGCACAGTGTGCACCCAAAGCTTACCTGAACACAATTGCTGGTGTTCTCATACAAATACAGGCAGGGGGCTGTAGTATTTTGTTTTAGTGTCCTTTGCACAGTGTGCACCTAAAGCTTGCCTGAATACAATTGCTGGCGTTCGCATACAAATATAGGCAGGGAGCTGCAGTATTTTGATCTAGTGCATTTTGCACAGTGTGCACCTAAAGCTTACCTGAATACAATTGCTGGTGTTCTCATACAAATACAGGCAGGGAGCTGCAGTATTTTGGTTTAGTGTCCCTTGCACAGTGTGCACCTAAAGCTTACCTGAATACAATTGCTGGTGTTTTCCTACAAATACAGGCAGGGAGCTGCAGTATTTTGATTTAGTGTCTTTTGCACAGTGTGCACCTAAAGCTTACCTTAATACAATTGGTGGTGTTCTCATACACATACAGGCAGGGAGCTGCAGTATTTTGATTTAGTGTCCTTTGCACAGTGTGCACCTAAAGCTTACCTGAATACAATTGCTGGTGTTCTCATACAAATACAGGCATGGAGTTGCAGTATTTTGATTTGGTGACATTTGCTCAGTGTGCACCTAAAGCTTATCTGAATACAATTGCTGGTGTTCTCATACAAATACAGGCAGGGAGCTGCAGTATTTTGATTTAGTGTCCTTTGCACAGTTTGCATCTAAAGCTTACCTAAATACAATTGCTGGTATTCTCATACAAATACAGGCAGGGAGCTGCAGTATTTTGATTTAGTGTCCTTTGCACAGTGTGCACCTAAAGCTTACCTTAATACAATTGGTTGTGTTCTCATACACATACAGGCAGGGAGCTGCAGTATTTTGATTTAGTGCATTTTGCACAGTGTGCACCTAAAGCTTACCTGAATACAATTGCTGGTGTTCTCATACAAATATAGGCAGGGAGCTGCAGTATTTTGAATTAGTGTCCTTTGCACAGTGTGCACCTAAAGCTTACCTGAATACAATTGCTGGTGTTCTCAAACAAATATAGGCAGGGAGCTGCAGTATTTTGACTTGGTGACCTTTGCTCAGTGTGCACCTAAAGCTTATCTGAATACAATTGCTGGTGTTCTCATAGAAATACAGGCAGGGAGCTGCAGTATTTTGATTTAGTGTCCTTTGCACAGTTTGCATCTAAAGCTTACCTAAATAAAATTGCTGGTGTTCTCATACAAATACAGGTAGGGAGCTGTAGTATTTTGTTTTAGTGTCCTTTGCACAGTGTGCACCTAAAGCTTACCTGAATACAATTGCTGGTGTTCTCATACAAATACAGGCAGGGAGATGCAGTATTTTGATTTAGTGTCCTTTGCACAGTGTGCACCTAAAGCTTACCTGAATACAATTGCTGGTGTTCTCATAAAAATACAGGCAGGGAGCTGCAGTATTTTGATTTAGTGTCGTTTGCACAGTGTGCACCTAAAGCTTACCTTAATACAATTGGTTGTGTTCTCATACACATACAGGCAGGGAGCTGCAGTATTTTGATTTAGTGCATTTTGCACAGTGTGCACCTAAAGCTTACCTGAATACAATTGCTGGTGTTCTCATACAAATATAGGCAGGGAGCTGCAGTATTTTGATTCAGTGTCCTTTGCACAGTGTGCACCTAAAGCTTACCTGAATACAATTGCTGGTGTTCTCATACACATACAGGCAGGGAGCTGCAGTATTTTGATTTGGTGACTTTTGCTCAGTGTGCACCTAAAGCTTATCTGAATACAATTGCTGGTGTTCTCATACAAATACAGGCAGGGAGCTGCAGTATTTTGATTTAGTGTCTTTTGCACAGTGTGCACCTAAAGCTTCCCTAAATACATTTGCTCGTGTTCTCCTACAAATACAGGCAGGGAGCTGCAGTATTTTGATTTAGTGTCTTTTGCTCAGTGTGCACCCAAAGCTTACCTGAATACAATTGCTGGTGTTCTCATACAAATACAGTCAGGGAGCTGCAGTATTTTGATTTAGTGTCTTTTGCACAGTGTGCACCTAAAGCTTACCTGAATACAATTGCTGGTGTTCTCATAAAAATACAGGCAGGGAGCTGCAGTATTTTGATTTAGTGTCCTTTGCACAGTGTGCACCTAAAGCTTACCTTAATACAATTGGTTGTGTTCTCATACACATACAGGCAGGGAGCTGCAGTATTTTGATTTGGTGACCTTTGCTCAGTGTGCACCTAAAGCTTATCTGAATACAATTGCTGGTGTTCTCATACAAATACAGTCAGGGAGCTGTAATATTTTGATTTAGTGTCCTTTGCACAGTTTGCATCTAAAGCTTACCTAAATAAAATTGCTGGTGTTCTCATACAAATACAGGCAGGGAGCTGTAGTATTTTGTTTTAGTGTCCTTTGCACAGTGTGCACCTAAAGCTTACCTGAAATCAATTGCTGGTGTTCTCATACAAATACAGGCAGGGAGCTGCAGTATTTTGATTTAGTGTCTTTTGCACAGTGTGCACCTAAAGCTTACCTGAATACAATTGCTGGTGTTCTCATACAAATACAGGCAGGGAGCTGTAGTATTTTGTTTTAGTGTCCTTTGCACAGTGTGCACCTAAAGCTTACCTGAATACAATTGCTGGCGTTCTCATACAAATACAGGCAGGGAGCTACAGTATTTTGATTTAGTGTCTTTTGCACAGTGTGCACCTAAAGCTTAACTGAATACAAATGCTGGTGTTCTCATACAAATACAGGCAGGGGGCTGCAGTATTTTGATTTAGTGTCCTTTGCACAGTGTGCACCCAAAGCTTACCTGAATACAATTGCTGGTGTTCTCATACAAATACAGGCAGGGAGCTGCAGTATTTTGTTTTAGTGTCCTTTGCACAGTGTGCACCTCAAGCTTACCTGAATACAATTGCTGGTGTTCTCATACAAATACAGGCAGGGAGCTGCAGTATTTTGATTTAGTGTCTTTTGCACAGTGTGCACCTAAAGCTTACCTAAATACAAGTGCTGGTGTCCTCATACAAATACAGGCAGGGAGCTGTAGTATTTTGATTTAGTGTCTTTTGCACAGTGTGCACCTAAAGCTTACCTGAATACAAGTGCTGGTGTTCTCATACAAATACAGGCAGGGAGCTGCAGTATTTTGATTTAGTGTCTTTTGCACAGTGTGCACCTAAAGCTTACCATAATACAATTGGTGGTGTTCTCATACACATACAGGCAGGGAGCTGCAGTATTTTTATTTAGTGTCCTTTGCACAGTTTGCACCTAAAGCTTACCTGAATACAATTGCTGGTGTTTTCATACAAATACAGGCATGGAGTTGCAGTATTTTGATTTGGTGACATTTGCTCAGTGTGCACCTAAAGCTTATCTGAATACAATTGCTGGTGTTCTCATACAAATACAGGCAGGGAGCTGCAGTATTTTGATTTAGTGTCCTTTGCACAGTTTGCATCTAAAGCTTACCTAAATAAAATTGCTGGTGTTCTCATACAAATACAGGCAGGGAGCTGCAGTATTTTGATTTAGTGTCCTTTGCACAGTTTGCATCTAAAGCTTACCTAAATAAAATTGCTGGTGTTCTCATACAAATACAGGCAGGGAGCTGCAGTATTTTGATTTAGTGTCCTTTGCACAGTGTGCACCCAAAGCTTACCTGAATTTAATTGCTGGTGTTCTCATACAAATACAGTCAGGGAGCTGCAGTATTTTGATTTAGTGTCTTTTGCACAGTGTGCACCTAAAGCTTACCTGAATACAATTGCTTGTGTTCTCATAAAAATACAGGCAGGGAGCTGCAGTATTTTGATTTAGTGTCCTTTGCACAGTGTGCACCTAAAACTTACCTTAATACAATTGGTTGTGTTCTCATACACATACAGGCAGGGAGCTGCAGTATTTTGATTTAGTGCATTTTGCACAGTGTGCACCTAAAGCTTACCTGAATACAATTGCTGGTGTTCTCATACAAATATATGCAGGGAGCTGCAGTATTTTGAATTAGTGTCCTTTGCACAGTGTGCACCTAAAGCTTACCTGAATACAATTGCTGGTGTTCTCATACAAATACAGGCAGGGAGCTGCAGTATTTTGATTTGGTGACCTTTGCTTAGTGTGCACCTAAAGCTTATCTGAATACAATTGCTGGTGTTCTCATACAAATACAGGCAGGGAGCTGCAGTATTTTGATTTAGTGTCCTTTGCACAGATTGCATCTAAAGCTTACCTAAATAAAATTGCTGGTGTTCTCATACAAATACAGGCAGGGAGCTGTAGTATTTTGTTTTAGTGTCCTTTGCACAGTGTGCACCTAAAGCTTACCTGAATACAATTGCTGGTGTTCTCATACAAATACAGGCAGGGAGCTGCAGTATTTTGATTTAGTGTCTTTTGCACAGTGTGCACCTAAAGCTTCCCTAAATACATTTGCTGGTGTTCTCCTACAAATACAGGCAGGGAGCTGCAGTATTTTGATTTAGTGTCTTTTGCTCAGTGTGCACCTAAAGCTTATCTGAATACAATTGCTGGTGTTCTCATACAAATACAGGCAGGGAGCTTCAGTATTTTGATTTATTGTCCTTTGCACAGTTTGCATCTAAAGCTTACCTAAATAAAATTGCTGGTGTTCTCATACAAATACAGGCAGGGAGCTGTAGTATTTTGTTTTAGTGTCCTTTGCACAGTGTGCACCTAAAGCTTACCTGAATACAATTGCTGGTGTTCTCATACAAATACAGGCAGGGAGCTGCAGTATTTTGATTTAGTGTATTTTGCACAGTGTGCACCTAAAGCTTACCTGAATACAATTGCTGGTGTTCTCATACAAATACATGCAGGGAGCTGTAGTATTTTGTTTTAGTGTCCTTTGCACAGTGTGCACCTAAAGCTTATCTGAATACAATTGCTGACGTTCTCATACAAATATAGGCAGGGAGCTGCAGTATTTTGATTTAGTGCATTTTGCACAGTGTGCACCTAAAGCTTACCTGAATACAATTGCTGGTGTTCTCATACAAATACAGGCAGGGAGATGCAGTATTTTGATTTAGTGTCCTTTGCACAGTGTGCACCTAAAGCTTACCTGAATACAATTGCCGGTGTTCTCATACAAATACAGGCAGGGAGCTGCAGTATTTTGATTTAGTGTCTTTTTCACAGTGTGCACCCAAAGCTTACCTGAATACAATTGCTGGTGTTCTCATACAAATACAGGCAGGGAGCTGCAGTATTTTGATTTAGTGTCTTTTGCACAGTGTGCACCTAAAGCTTACCTTAATACAATTGTTGGTGTTCTCATAAAAATACAGGCAGGGAGCTGCAGTATTTTGATTTACTGCATTTTGCACAGTGTGCACCTAAAGCTTACCTGAATACAATTACTGGTGTTCTCATACAAATATAGGCAGGGAGATGCAGTATTTTGATTTAGTGTCCTTTGCACAGTGTGCACCTAAAGCTTACCTGAATACAATTGCTGGTGTTCTCATACAAATACAGGCAGGGAGCTGCAGTATTTTGATTTAGTAACCTTTGCTCAGTGTGCACCTAAAGCTTATCTGAATACAATTGCTGGTGTTCTCATACAAATACAGGCAGGGAGCTGCAGTATTTTGATTTAGTGTCCTTTGCACAGTTTGCATCTAAAGCTTACCTAAATAAAATTGCTGGTGTTCTCATACAAATACAGGCAGGGAGCTGTAGTATTTTGTTTTAGTGTCCTTTGCACAGTGTGCACCTAAAGCTTACCTGAATACAATTGCTGGTGTTCTCATACAAATACAGGCAGGGAGCTGCAGTATTTTGATTTAGTGTCTTTTGCACAGTGTGCACCTAAAGCTTCCCTAAATACATTTGCTGGTGTTCTCCTACAAATACAGGCAGGGAGCTGCAGTATTTTGATTTAGTGTCTTTTGCTCAGTGTGCACCTAAAGCTTATCTGAATACAATTGCTGGTGTTCTCATACAAATACAGGCAGGGAGCTGCAGTATTTTGATTTAGTGTCCTTTGCACAGTGTGCACCCAAAGCTTACCTGAATTTAATTGCTGGTGTTCTCATACAAATACAGTCAGGGAGCTGCAGTATTTTGATTTAGTGTCTTTTGCACAGTGTGCACCTAAAGCTTACCTGAATACAATTGCTTGTGTTCTCATAAAAATACAGGCAGGGAGCTGCAGTATTTTGATTTAGTGTCCTTTGCACAGTGTGCACCTAAAACTTACCTTAATACAATTGGTTGTGTTCTCATACACATACAGGCAGGGAGCTGCAGTATTTTGATTTAGTGCATTTTGCACAGTGTGCACCTAAAGCTTACCTGAATACAATTGCTGGTGTTCTCATACAAATATATGCAGGGAGCTGCAGTATTTTGAATTAGTGTCCTTTTCACAGTGTGCACCTAAAGCTTACCTGAATACAATTGCTGGTGTTCTCATACAAATACAGGCAGGGAGCTGCAGTATTTTGATTTGGTGACCTTTGCTTAGTGTGCACCTAAAGCTTATCTGAATACAATTGCTGGTGTTCTCATACAAATACAGGCAGGGAGCTGCAGTATTTTGATTTAGTGTCCTTTGCACAGATTGCATCTAAAGCTTACCTAAATAAAATTGCTGGTGTTCTCATACAAATACAGGCAGGGAGCTGTAGTATTTTGTTTTAGTGTCCTTTGCACAGTGTGCACCTAAAGCTTACCTGAATACAATTGCTGGTGTTCTCATACAAATACAGGCAGGGAGCTGCAGTATTTTGATTTAGTGTCTTTTGCACAGTGTGCACCTAAAGCTTCCCTAAATACATTTGCTGGTGTTCTCCTACAAATACAGGCAGGGAGCTGCAGTATTTTGATTTAGTGTCTTTTGCTCAGTGTGCACCTAAAGCTTATCTGAATACAATTGCTGGTGTTCTCATACAAATACAGGCAGGGAGCTTCAGTATTTTGATTTATTGTCCTTTGCACAGTTTGCATCTAAAGCTTACCTAAATAAAATTGCTGGTGTTCTCATACAAATACAGGCAGGGAGCTGTAGTATTTTGTTTTAGTGTCCTTTGCACAGTGTGCACCTAAAGCTTACCTGAATACAATTGCTGGTGTTCTCATACAAATACAGGCAGGGAGCTGCAGTATTTTGATTTAGTGTATTTTGCACAGTGTGCACCTAAAGCTTACCTGAATACAATTGCTGGTGTTCTCATACAAATACATGCAGGGAGCTGTAGTATTTTGTTTTAGTGTCCTTTGCACAGTGTGCACCTAAAGCTTATCTGAATACAATTGCTGGCGTTCTCATACAAATATAGGCAGGGAGCTGCAGTATTTTGATTTAGTGCATTTTGCACAGTGTGCACCTAAAGCTTACCTGAATACAATTGCTGGTGTTCTCATACAAATACAGGCAGGGAGATGCAGTATTTTGATTTAGTGTCCTTTGCACAGTGTGCACCTAAAGCTTACCTGAATACAATTGCCGGTGTTCTCATACAAATACAGGCAGGGAGCTGCAGTATTTTGATTTAGTGTCTTTTTCACAGTGTGCACCCAAAGCTTACCTGAATACAATTGCTGGTGTTCTCATACAAATACAGGCAGGGAGCTGCAGTATTTTGATTTAGTGTCTTTTGCACAGTGTGCACCTAAAGCTTACCTTAATACAATTGTTGGTGTTCTCATAAAAATACAGGCAGGGAGCTGCAGTATTTTGATTTACTGCATTTTGCACAGTGTGCACCTAAAGCTTACCTGAATACAATTACTGGTGTTCTCATACAAATATAGGCAGGGAGATGCAGTATTTTGATTTAGTGTCCTTTGCACAGTGTGCACCTAAAGCTTACCTGAATACAATTGCTGGTGTTCTCATACAAATACAGGCAGGGAGCTGCAGTATTTTGATTTAGTAACCTTTGCTCAGTGTGCACCTAAAGCTTATCTGAATACAATTGCTGGTGTTCTCATACAAATACAGGCAGGGAGCTGCAGTATTTTGATTTAGTGTCCTTTGCACAGTTTGCATCTAAAGCTTACCTAAATAAAATTGCTGGTGTTCTCATACAAATACAGGCAGGGAGCTGTAGTATTTTGTTTTAGTGTCCTTTGCACAGTGTGCACCTAAAGCTTACCTGAATACAATTGCTGGTGTTCTCATACAAATACAGGCAGGGAGCTGCAGTATTTTGATTTAGTGTCTTTTGCACAGTGTGCACCTAAAGCTTCCCTAAATACATTTGCTGGTGTTCTCCTACAAATACAGGCAGGGAGCTGCAGTATTTTGATTTAGTGTCTTTTGCTCAGTGTGCACCTAAAGCTTATCTGAATACAATTGCTGGTGTTCTCATACAAATACAGGCAGGGAGCTGCAGTATTTTGATTTATTGTCCTTTGCACAGTTTGCATCTAAAGCTTACCTAAATAAAATTGCTGGTGTTCTCATACAAATACAGGCAGGGAGCTGTAGTATTTTGTTTTAGTGTCCTTTGCACAGTGTGCACCTAAAGCTTACCTGAATACAATTGCTGGTGTTCTCATACAAATACAGGCAGGGAGCTGCAGTATTTTGATTTAGTGTCTTTTGCACAGTGTGCACCTAAAGCTTACCTGAATACAATTGCTGGTGTTCTCATACAAATACAGGCAGGGAGCTGCAGTATTTTGATTTAGTGTCTTTTGCACAGTGTGCACCCAAAGCTTACCTGAATACAATTGCTGGTGTTCTCATACAAATACAGGCAGGGAGCTGTAGTATTTTGTTTTAGTGTCCTTTGCACAGTGTGCACCTAAAGCTTACCTGAATACAATTGCTGGCGTTCTCATACAAATATAGGCAGGGAGCTGTAGTATTTTGATTTAGTGCATTTTGCACAGTGTGCACCTAAAGCTTACCTGAATACAATTGCTGGTGTTCTCATACAAATACAGGCAGGGAGCTGCAGTATTTTGATTTAGTGTCCTTTGCACAGTGTGCACCCAAAGCTTACCTGAACACAATTGCTGGTGTTCTCATACAAATACAGGCAGGGGGCTGTAGTATTTTGTTTTAGTGTCCTTTGCACAGTGTGCACCTAAAGCTTGCCTGAATACAATTGCTGGCGTTCGCATACAAATATAGGCAGGGAGCTGCAGTATTTTGATCTAGTGCATTTTGCACAGTGTGCACCTAAAGCTTACCTGAATACAATTGCTGGTGTTCTCATACAAATACAGGCAGGGAGCTGCAGTATTTTGTTTTAGTGTCCTTTGCACAGTGTGCACCTAAAGCTTACCTGAATACAATTGCTGGTGTTTTCCTACAAATACAGGCAGGGAGCTGCAGTATTTTGATTTAGTGTCTTTTGCACAGTGTGCACCTAAAGCTTACCTTAATACAATTGGTGGTGTTCTCATACACATACAGGCAGGGAGCTGCAGTATTTTGATTTAGTGTCCTTTGCACAGTGTGCACCTAAAGCTTACCTGAATACAATTGCTGGTGTTCTCATACAAATACAGGCATGGAGTTGCAGTATTTTGATTTGGTGACATTTGCTCAGTGTGCACCTAAAGCTTATCTGAATACAATTGCTGGTGTTCTCATACAAATACAGGCAGGGAGCTGCAGTATTTTGATTTAGTGTCCTTTGCACAGTTTGCATCTAAAGCTTACCTAAATACAATTGCTGGTATTCTCATACAAATACAGGCAGGGAGCTGCAGTATTTTGATTAAGTGTCCTTTGCACAGTGTGCACCTAAAGCTTACCTTAATACAATCGGTTGTGTTCTCATACACATACAGGCAGGGAGCTGCAGTATTTTGATTTAGTGTCTTTTGCACAGTGTGCACCTAAAGCTTACCTGAATACAATTGCTGGTGTTCTCATAAAAATACATGCAGGGAGCTGTAGTATTTTGTTTTAGTGTCCTTTGCACAGTGTGCACCTAAAGCTTATCTGAATACAATTGCTGGCATTCTCATACAAATATAGGCAGGGAGCTGCAGTATTTTGATTTAGTGCATTTTGCACAGTGTGCACCTAAAGCTTACCTGAATACAATTGCTGGTGTTCTCATACAAATACAGGCAGGGAGATGCAGTATTTTGATTTAGTGTCCTTTGCACAGTGTGCACCTAAAGCTTACCTGAATACAATTGCTGGTGTTCTCATAAAAATACAGGCAGGGAGCTGCAGTATTTTGATTTAGTGTCCGTTGCACAGTGTGCACCTAAAGCTTACCTTAATACAATTGCTGGTGTTCTCATACACATACAGGCAGGGAGCTGCAGTATTTTGATTTGGTGACTTTTGCTCAGTGTGCACCTAAAGCTTATCTGAATACAATTGCTGGTGTTCTCATACAAATACAGGCAGGGAGCTGCAGTATTTTGATTTAGTGTCTTTTGCACAGTGTGCACCTAAAGCTTCCCTAAATACATTTGCTCGTGTTCTCCTACAAATACAGGCAGGGAGCTGCAGTATTTTGATTTAGTGTCTTTTGCTCAGTGTGCACCCAAAGCTTACCTGAATACAATTGCTGGTGTTCTCATACAAATACAGTCAGGGAGCTGCAGTATTTTGATTTAGTGTCTTTTGCACAGTGTGCACCTAAAGCTTACCTGAATACAATTGCTGGTGTTCTCATAAAAATACAGGCAGGGA
Source organism: Rana muscosa (assembly GCA_029206835.1). Classification (NCBI taxonomy): domain Eukaryota; kingdom Metazoa; phylum Chordata; class Amphibia; order Anura; family Ranidae; genus Rana; species Rana muscosa. Next base: position 1,206,943,654 of record CM055122.1, read on the forward strand.
GCTGCAGTATTTTGATTTAGTGTCCTTTGCACAGTGTGCACCTAAAGCTTACCTTAATACAATTGGTTGTGTTCTCATACACATACAGGCAGGGAGCTGCAGTATTTTGATTTGGTGACCTTTGCTCAGTGTGCACCTAAAGCTTATCTGAATACAATTGCTGGTGTTCTCATACAAATACAGTCAGGGAGCTGTAGTATTTTGATTTAGTGTCCTTTGCACAGTTTGCATCTAAAGCTTACCTAAATAAAATTGCTGGTGTTCTCATACAAATACAGGCAGGGAGCTGTAGTATTTTGTTTTAGTGTCCTTTGCACAGTGTGCACCTAAAGCTTACCTGAAATCAATTGCTGGTGTTCTCATACAAATACAGGCAGGGAGCTGCAGTATTTTGATTTAGTGTCTTTTGCACAGTGTGCACCTAAAGCTTACCTGAATACAATTGCTGGTGTTCTCATACAAATACAGGCAGGGAGCTGTAGTATTTTGATTTAGTGTCCTTTGCACAGTGTGCACCTAAAGCTTACCTGAATACAATTGCTGGCGTTCTCCTACAAATACAGGCAGGGAGCTGCAGTATTTTGATTTAGTGCATTTTGCACAGTGTGCACCTAAAGCTTACCTGAATACAATTGCTGGTGTTCTCATAAAAATACAGGCAGGGAGCTGCAGTATTTTGATTTAGTGTCCTTTGCACAGTGTGCACCTAAAGCTTACCTTAATACAATTGGTTGTGTTCTCATACACATACAGGCAGGGAGCTGCAGTATTTTGATTTAGTGCATTTTGCACAGTGTGCACCTAAAGCTTACCTGAATACAATTGCTGGTGTTCTCATACAAATATAGGCAGGGAGCTGCAGTATTTTGATTTAGTGTCCTTTGCACAGTGTGCACCTAAAGCTTACCTGAATACAATTGCTGGTGTTCTCATACACATACAGGCAGGGAGCTGCAGTATTTTGATTTGGTGACTTTTGCTCAGTGTGCACCTAAAGCTTATCTGAATACAATTGCTGGTGTTCTCATACAAATACAGGCAGGGAGCTGCAGTATTTTGATTTAGTGTCTTTTGCACAGTGTGCACCTAAAGCTTCCCTAAATACATTTGCTCGTGTTCTCATACAAATACAGGCAGGGAGCTGTAGTATTTTGATTTAGTGTCCTTTGCACAGTGTGCACCTAAAGCTTACCTGAATACAATTGCTGGCGTTCTCCTACAAATACAGGCAGGGAGCTGCAGTATTTTGTTTTAGTGCATTTTGCACAGTGTGCACCTAAAGCTTACCTGAATACAATTGCTGGTGTTCTCATACAAATATAGGCAGGGAGCTGCAGTATTTTGAATTAGTGTCCTTTGCACAGTGTGCACCTAAAGCTTACCTGAATACAATTGCTGGTGTTCTCAAACAAATACAGGCAGGGAGCTGCAGTATTTTGATTTGGTGACCTTTGCTCAGTGTGCACCTAAAGCTTATCTGAATACAATTGCTGGTGTTCTCATAGAAATACAGGCAGGGAGCTGCAGTATTTTGATTTAGTGTCCTTTGCACAGTTTGCATCTAAAGCTTACCTAAATAAAATTGCTGGTGTTCTCATACAAATACAGGCAGGGAGCTGTAGTATTTTGTTTTAGTGTCCTTTGCACAGTGTGCACCTAAAGCTTACCTGAATACAATTGCTGGTGTTCTCATACAAATACAGGCAGAGAGCTGCAGTATTTTGATTTAGTGTCTTTTGCACAGTGTGCACCTAAAGCTTCCCTAAATACATTTGCTGGTGTTCTCCTACAAATACAGGCAGGGAGCTGCAGTATTTTGATTTAGTGTCTTTTGCTCAGTGTGCACCTAAAGCTTATCTGAATTCAATTGCTGGTGTTCTCATACAAATACAGGCAGGGAGCTGCAGTATTTTGATTTATTGTCCTTCGCACAGTTTGCATCTAAAGCTTACCTAAATAAAATTGCTGGTGTTCTCATACAAATACAGGTAGGGAGCTGTAGTATTTTGTTTTAGTGTCCTTTGCACAGTGTGCACCTAAAGCTTACCGGAATACAATTGCTGGTGTTCTCATACAAATACAGGCAGGGAGCTGCAGTATTTTGATTTAGTGTCTTTTGCACAGTGTGCACCTAAAGCTTACCTGAATACAATTGCTGGTGTTCTCATAAAAATACATGCAGGGAGCTGTAGTATTTTGTTTTAGTGTCCTTTGCACAGTGTGCACCTAAAGCTTATCTGAATACAATTGCTGGCATTCTCATACAAATATAGGCAGGGAGCTGCAGTATTTTGATTTAGTGCATTTTGCACAGTGTGCACCTAAAGCTTACCTGAATACAATTGCTGGTGTTCTCATACAAATACAGGCAGGGAGATGCAGTATTTTGATTTAGTGTCCTTTGCACAGTGTGCACCTAAAGCTTACCTGAATACAATTGCTGGTGTTCTCATAAAAATACAGGCAGGGAGCTGCAGTATTTTGATTTAGTGTCCTTTGCACAGTGTGCACCTAAAGCTTACCTTAATACAATTGGTTGTGTTCTCATACACATACAGGCAGGGAGCTGCAGTATTTTGATTTAGTGCATTTTGCACAGTGTGCACCTAAAGCTTACCTGAATACAATTGCTGGTGTTCTCATACACATACAGGCAGGGAGCTGCAGTATTTTGATTTGGTGACTTTTGCTCAGTGTGCACCTAAAGCTTACCTGAATACAATTGCTGGTGTTCTCATACAAATACAGGCAGGGAGCTGCAGTATTTTGATTTAGTGTCTTTTGCACAGTGTGCACCTAAAGCTTCCCTAAATACATTTGCTCGTGTTCTCCTACAAATACAGGCAGGGAGCTGCAGTATTTTGATTTAGTGTCTTTTGCTCAGTGTGCACCCAAAGCTTACCTGAATACAATTGCTGGTGTTCTCATACAAATACAGTCAGGGAGCTGCAGTATTTTGATTTAGTGTCTTTTGCACAGTGTGCACCTAAAGCTTACCTGAATACAATTGCTGGTGTTCTCATAAAAATACAGGCAGGGAGCTGCAGTATTTTGATTTAGTGTCCTTTGCACAGTGTGCACCTAAAGCTTACCTGAAATCAATTGCTGGTGTTCTCATACAAATACAGGCAGGGAGCTGCAGTATTTTGATTTAGTGTCTTTTGCACAGTGTGCACCTAAAGCTTACCTGAATACAATTGCTTGTGTTCTCATACACATACAGGCAGGGAGCTGCAGTATTTTGATTTGGTGACCTTTGCTCAGTGTGCACCTAAAGCTTATCTGAATACAATTGCTGGTGTTCTCATACAAATACAGTCAGGGAGCTGTAGTATTTTGATTTAGTGTCCTTTGCACAGTTTGCATCTAAAGCTTACCTAAATAAAATTGCTGGTGTTCTCATACAAATACAGGCAGGGAGCTGTAGTATTTTGTTTTAGTGTCCTTTGCACAGTGTGCACCTAAAGCTTACCTGAAATCAATTGCTGGTGTTCTCATACAAATACAGGCAGGGAGCTGCAGTATTTTGATTTAGTGTCTTTTGCACAGTGTGCACCTAAAGCTTACCTGAATACAATTGCTGGTGTTCTCATACAAATACAGGCAGGGAGCTGTAGTATTTTGTTTCAGTGTCCTTTGCACAGTGTGCACCTAAAGCTTACCTGAATACAATTGCTGGCGTTCTCATACAAATATAGGCAGGGAGCTGCAGTATTTTGATTTAGTGCATTTTGCACAGTGTGCACCTAAAGCTTACCTGAATACAATTGCTGGTGTTCTCATACAAATACAGGCAGGGAGCTGCAGTATTTTGATTTAGTGTCCTTTGCACAGTGTGCACCTAAAGCTTACCTGAATACAATTGCTGGTGTTCTCATACAAATACAGGCAGGGAGCTGCAGTATTTTGATTTGGTGACCTTTGCTCAGTGTGCACCTAAAGTTTATCTGAATACAATTGCTGGTGTTCTCATACAAATACAGGCAGGGAGCTGCAGTATTTTGATTTAGTGTCCTTTGCACAGTTTGCATCTAAAGCTTACCTAAATACAATTGCTGGTATTCTCATACAAATACAGGCAGGGAGCTGCAGTATTTTGATTTAGTGTCCTTTGCACAGTGTGCACCCAAAGCTTACCTGAATACAATTGCTGGTGTTCTCATACAAATACAGTCAGGGAGCTGCAGTATTTTGATTTAGTGTCTTTTGTACAGTGTGCACCTAAAGCTTACCTGAATACAATTGCTGGTGTTCTCATAAAAATACAGGCAGGGAGCTGCAGTATTTTGATTTAGTGTCCTTTGCACAGTGTGCACCTAAAGCTTACCTTAATACAATTGGTGGTGTTCTCATACACATACAGGCAGGGAGCTGCAGTATTTTGATTTAGTGTCCTTTGCACAGTGTGCACCTAAAGCTTACCTGAATACAATTGCTGGTGTTCTCATACAAATACAGGCAGGAAGCTGCAGTATTTTGATTTGGTGACCTTTGCTCAGTGTGCACCTAAAGCTTATCTGAATACAATTGCTGGTGTTCTCATACAAATACAGGCAGGGAGCTGTAGTATTTTGATTTAGTGTCCTTTGCACAGTTTGCATCTAAAGCTTACCTAAATAAAATTGCTGGTGTTCTCATACAAATACAGGCAGGGAGCTGTAGTATTTTGTTTTAGTGTCCTTTGCACAGTGTGCACCTAAAGCTTACCTGAATACAATTGCTGGTGTTCTCATACAAATACAGGCAGGGAGCTGCAGTATTTTGATTTAGTGTCTTTTGCACAGTGTGCACCTAAAGCTTACCTGAATACATTTGCTGGTGTTCTCATACAAATACATGCAGGGAGCTGTAGTATTTTGCTTTAGTGTCCTTTGCACAGTGTGCACCTAAAGCTTACCTGAATAAAATTGCTGACGTTCTCATACAAATATAGGCAGGGAGCTGCAGTATTTTGATTTAGTTTCTATTGCACAGTGTGCACCTAAAGCTTACCTGAATACAAGTGCTGGTGTCCTCATACAAATACAGGCAGGGAGCTGTAGTATTTTGATTTAGTGTCTTTTGCACAGTGTTCACCTAAAGCTTACCTGAATACAAGTGCTGGTGTTCTCATACAAATACAGGCAGGGAGCTGCAGTATTTTGATTTAGTGTCCTTTGCACAGTGTGCACCTAAAGCTTACCTGAATACAATTGCTGGTGTTCTCATACAAATACAGGCAGGGAGCTGCAGTATTTTGATTTAGTGTCTTTTGCACAGTGTGCACCTAAAGCTTCCCTAAATACAATTGCTGGTGTTCTCCTACAAATACAGGCAGGGAGCTGCAGTATTTTGATTTAGTGTCCTTTGCACAGTGTGCACCTAAAGCTTACCTGAATACAATTGCTGGTGTTCTCATACAAATACAGGCATGGAGCTGCAGTATTTTGATTTGGTGACATTTGCTCAGTGTGCACCTAAAGCTTATCTGAATACAATTGCTGGTGTTCTCATACAAATACAGGCAGGGAGCTGCAGTATTTTGATTTAGTGTCCTTTGCACAGTTTGCATCTAAAGCTTACCTGAATACAATAGCTGGTGTTCTCATACAAATACAGGCAGGGAGCTGCAGTATTTTGATTTAGTGTCTTTTGCACAGTGTGCACCTAAAGCTTACCTGAATACAATTGCTGGTGTTCTCATACAAATACAGGCAGGGAGCTGCAGTATTTTGATTTAGTGTCCTTTGCACAGTGTGCACCTAAAGCTTACCTGAATACAATCGGTGGCGTTCTCATACAAATACAGGCAGGGAGCTGCAGTATTTTGATTTGGTGACCTTTGCTCAGTGTGCACCTAAAGCTTATCTGAATACAATTGCTGGTGTTCTCATACAAATACAGGCAGGGAGCTGTAGTATTTTGATTTAGTGTCCTTTGCACAGTTTGCATCTAAAGCTTACCTAAATAAAATTGCTGGTGTTCTCATACAAATACAGGCAGGGAGCTGTAGTATTTTGTTTTAGTGTCCTTTGCACAGTGTGCACCTAAAGCTTACCTGAATACAATTGCTGGTGTTCTCATACAAATACAGGCAGGGAGCTGCAGGATTTTGATTTAGTGTCTTTTGCACAGTGTCACCTAAAGCTTACCTGAATAAAATTGCTGACGTTCTCATACAAATATAGGCAGGGAGCTGCAGTATTTTGATTTAGTGTCTTTTGCACAGTGTTCACCTAAAGCATACCTGAATACAAGTGCTGGTGTTCTCATACAAATACAGGCAGGGAGCTGCAGTATTTTGATTTAGTGTCCTTTGCACAGTGTGCACCTAAAGCTTACCTGAATACAATTGCTGGTGTTCTCATAGAAATACAGGCAGGGAGCTGCGGTATTTTGTTTTAGTGTCCTTTGCACAGTGTGCACCTAGAGCTTACCTGAATACAATTGCTGGTGTTCTCATACACATACAGGCAGGGAGCTGCAGTATTTTGATTTAGTGTCTTTTGCACAGTGTGCACCTAAAGCTTCCCTAAATACAATTGCTGGTGTTCTCCTACAAATACAGGTAGGGAGCTGCAGTATTTTGATTTAGTGTGTTTTGCACAGTGTGCACCTAAAGCTTACCTTAATACAATTGGTGGTGTTCTCATACACATACAGGCAGGGAGCTGCAGTATTTTGATTTAGTGTCCTTTGCACAGTGTGCACCTAAAGCTTACCTGAATACAATTGCTGGTGTTCTCATACAAATACAGGCAGGAAGCTGCAGTATTTTGATTTGGTGACCTTTGCTCAGTGTGCACCTAAAGCTTATCTGAATACAATTGCTGGTGTTCTCATACAAATACAGGCAGGGAGCTGTAGTATTTTGATTTAGTGTCCTTTGCACAGTTTGCATCTAAAGCTTACCTAAATAAAATTGCTGGTGTTCTCATACAAATACAGGCAGGGAGCTGTAGTATTTTGTTTTAGTGTCCTTTGCACAGTGTGCACCTAAAGCTTACCTGAATACAATTGCTGGTGTTCTCATACAAATACAGGCAGGGAGCTGCAGTATTTTGATTTAGTGTCTTTTGCACAGTGTGCACCTAAAGCTTACCTGAATACATTTGCTGGTGTTCTCATACAAATACATGCAGGGAGCTGTAGTATTTTGCTTTAGTGTCCTTTGCACAGTGTGCACCTAAAGCTTACCTGAATAAAATTGCTGACGTTCTCATACAAATATAGGCAGGGAGCTGCAGTATTTTGATTTAGTTTCTATTGCACAGTGTGCACCTAAAGCTTACCTGAATACAAGTGCTGGTGTCCTCATACAAATACAGGCAGGGAGCTGCAGTATTTTGATTTAGTGTCCTTTGCACAGTGTGCACCTAAAGCTTACCTGAATACAATTGCTGGTGTTCTCATAGAAATACAGGCAGGGAGCTGCGGTATTTTGTTTTAGTGTCCTTTGCACAGTGTGCACCTAGAGCTTACCTGAATACAATTGCTGGTGTTCTCATACACATACAGGCAGGGAGCTGCAGTATTTTGATTTAGTGTCTTTTGCACAGTGTGCACCTAAAGCTTCCCTAAATACAATTGCTGGTGTTCTCCTACAAATACAGGCAGGGAGCTGCAGTATTTTGATTTAGTGTGTTTTGCACAGTGTGCACCTAAAGCTTACCTTAATACAATTGGTGGTGTTCTCATACACATACAGGCAGGGAGCTGCAGTATTTTGATTTAGTGTCCTTTGCACAGTGTGCACCTAAAGCTTACCTGAATACAATTGCTGGTGTTCTCATACAAATACAGGTATGGAGCTGCAGTATTTTGATTTGGTGACATTTGCTCAGTGTGCACCTAAAGCTTATCTGAATACAATTGCTGGTATTCTCATACAAATACAGGCAGGGAGCTGCAGTATTTTGATTTAGTGTCCTTTGCACAGTGTGCACCTAAAGCTTACCTTAATACAATGGGTTGTGTTCTCATACACATACAGGCAGGGAGCTGCAGTATTTTGATTTAGTGTCCTTTGCACAGTGTGAACCTAAAGCTTACCTGAATACAATTGCTGGTGTTCTCATACAAATACAGTCAGGGAGCTGTAGTATTTTGATTTAGTGTACTTTGCACAGTTTGCATCTAAAGCTTACCTAATTAAAATTGCTGGTGTTCTCATACAAATACAGGCAGGGAGCTGTAGTATTTTGTTTTAGTGTCCTTTGCACAGTGTGCACCTAAAGCTTACCTGAATACAATTGCTGGTGTTCTCATACAAATACAGGCAGGGGGCTGTAGTATTTTGATTTAGTGTATTTTGCACAGTGTGCACCTAAAGCTTACCTGAATACAATTGCTGGTGTTCTCATACAAATACAGTCAGGGAGCTGCAGTATTTTGATTTAGTGTCTTTTGTACAGTGTGCACCTAAAGCTTACCTGAATACAATTGCTGGTGTTCTCATAAAAATACAGGCAGGGAGCTGCAGTATTTTGATTTAGTGTCCTTTGCACAGTGTGCACCTAAAGCTTACCTTAATACAATTGGTGGTGTTCTCATACACATACAGGCAGGGAGCTGCAGTATTTTGATTTAGTGTCCTTTGCACAGTGTGCACCTAAAGCTTACCTGAATACAATTGCTGGTGTTCTCATACAAATACAGGCAGGAAGCTGCAGTATTTTGATTTGGTGACCTTTGCTCAGTGTGCACCTAAAGCTTATCTGAATACAATTGCTGGTGTTCTCATACAAATACAGGCAGGGAGCTGTAGTATTTTGATTTAGTGTCCTTTGCACAGTTTGCATCTAAAGCTTACCTAAATAAAATTGCTGGTGTTCTCATACAAATACAGGCAGGGAGCTGTAGTATTTTGTTTTAGTGTCCTTTGCACAGTGTGCACCTAAAGCTTACCTGAATACAATTGCTGGTGTTCTCATACAAATACAGGCAGGGAGCTGCAGTATTTTGATTTAGTGTCTTTTGCACAGTGTGCACCTAAAGCTTACCTGAATACATTTGCTGGTGTTCTCATACAAATACATGCAGGGAGCTGTAGTATTTTGCTTTAGTGTCCTTTGCACAGTGTGCACCTAAAGCTTACCTGAATAAAATTGCTGACGTTCTCATACAAATATAGGCAGGGAGCTGCAGTATTTTGATTTAGTTTCTATTGCACAGTGTGCACCTAAAGCTTACCTGAATACAAGTGCTGGTGTCCTCATACAAATACAGGCAGGGAGCTGTAGTATTTTGATTTAGTGTCTTTTGCACAGTGTTCACCTAAAGCTTACCTGAATACAAGTGCTGGTGTTCTCATACAAATACAGGCAGGGAGCTGCAGTATTTTGATTTAGTGTCCTTTGCACAGTGTGCACCTAAAGCTTACCTGAATACAATTGCTGGTGTTCTCATACAAATACAGGCAGGGAGCTGCAGTATTTTGATTTAGTGTCTTTTGCACAGTGTGCACCTAAAGCTTCCCTAAATACAATTGCTGGTGTTCTCCTACAAATACAGGCAGGGAGCTGCAGTATTTTGATTTAGTGTCCTTTGCACAGTGTGCACCTAAAGCTTACCTGAATACAATTGCTGGTGTTCTCATACAAATACAGGCATGGAGCTGCAGTATTTTGATTTGGTGACATTTGCTCAGTGTGCACCTAAAGCTTATCTGAATACAATTGCTGGTGTTCTCATACAAATACAGGCAGGGAGCTGCAGTATTTTGATTTAGTGTCCTTTGCACAGTTTGCATCTAAAGCTTACCTGAATACAATAGCTGGTGTTCTCATACAAATACAGGCAGGGAGCTGCAGTATTTTGATTTAGTGTCTTTTGCACAGTGTGCACCTAAAGCTTACCTGAATACAATTGCTGGTGTTCTCATACAAATACAGGCAGGGAGCTGCAGTATTTTGATTTAGTGTCCTTTGCACAGTGTGCACCTAAAGCTTACCTGAATACAATTGGTGGCGTTCTCATACAAATACAGGCAGGGAGCTGCAGTATTTTGATTTGGTGACCTTTGCTCAGTGTGCACCTAAAGCTTATCTGAATACAATTGCTGGTGTTCTCATACAAATACAGGCAGGGAGCTGTAGTATTTTGATTTAGTGTCCTTTGCACAGTTTGCATCTAAAGCTTACCTAAATAAAATTGCTGGTGTTCTCATACAAATACAGGCAGGGAGCTGTAGTATTTTGTTTTAGTGTCCTTTGCACAGTGTGCACCTAAAGCTTACCTGAATACAATTGCTGGTGTTCTCATACAAATACAGGCAGGGAGCTGCAGGATTTTGATTTAGTGTCTTTTGCACAGTGTCACCTAAAGCTTACCTGAATAAAATTGCTGACGTTCTCATACAAATATAGGCAGGGAGCTGCAGTATTTTGATTTAGTGTCTTTTGCACAGTGTTCACCTAAAGCATACCTGAATACAAGTGCTGGTGTTCTCATACAAATACAGGCAGGGAGCTGCAGTATTTTGATTTAGTGTCCTTTGCACAGTGTGCACCTAAAGCTTACCTGAATACAATTGCTGGTGTTCTCATAGAAATACAGGCAGGGAGCTGCGGTATTTTGTTTTAGTGTCCTTTGCACAGTGTGCACCTAGAGCTTACCTGAATACAATTGCTGGTGTTCTCATACACATACAGGCAGGGAGCTGCAGTATTTTGATTTAGTGTCTTTTGCACAGTGTGCACCTAAAGCTTCCCTAAATACAATTGCTGGTGTTCTCCTACAAATACAGGTAGGGAGCTGCAGTATTTTGATTTAGTGTGTTTTGCACAGTGTGCACCTAAAGCTTACCTTAATACAATTGGTGGTGTTCTCATACACATACAGGCAGGGAGCTGCAGTATTTTGATTTAGTGTCCTTTGCACAGTGTGCACCTAAAGCTTACCTGAATACAATTGCTGGTGTTCTCATACAAATACAGGCAGGAAGCTGCAGTATTTTGATTTGGTGACCTTTGCTCAGTGTGCACCTAAAGCTTATCTGAATACAATTGCTGGTGTTCTCATACAAATACAGGCAGGGAGCTGCAGTATTTTGCTTTAGTGTCCTTTGCACAGTGTGCACCTAAAGCTTACCTGAATAAAATTGCTGACGTTCTCATACAAATATAGGCAGGGAGCTGCAGTATTTTGATTTAGTTTCTATTGCACAGTGTGCACCTAAAGCTTACCTGAATACAAGTGCTGGTGTCCTCATACAAATACAGGCAGGGAGCTGTAGTATTTTGATTTAGTGTCTTTTGCACAGTGTTCACCTAAAGCTTACCTGAATACAAGTGCTGGTGTTCTCATACAAATACAGGCAGGGAGCTGCAGTATTTTGATTTAGTGTCCTTTGCACAGTGTGCACCTAAAGCTTACCTGAATACAATTGCTGGTGTTCTCATACAAATACAGGCAGGGAGCTGCAGTATTTTGATTTAGTGTCTTTTGCACAGTGTGCACCTAAAGCTTCCCTAAATACAATTGCTGGTGTTCTCCTACAAATACAGGCAGGGAGCTGCAGTATTTTGATTTAGTGTCCTTTGCACAGTGTGCACCTAAAGCTTACCTGAATACAATTGCTGGTGTTCTCATACAAATACAGGCATGGAGCTGCAGTATTTTGATTTGGTGACATTTGCTCAGTGTGCACCTAAAGCTTATCTGAATACAATTGCTGGTGTTCTCATACAAATACAGGCAGGGAGCTGCAGTATTTTGATTTAGTGTCCTTTGCACAGTTTGCATCTAAAGCTTACCTGAATACAATAGCTGGTGTTCTCATACAAATACAGGCAGGGAGCTGCAGTATTTTGATTTAGTGTCCTTTGCACAGTGTGCACCTAAAGCTTACCTGAATACAATTGGTGGCGTTCTCATACAAATACAGGCAGGGAGCTGCAGTATTTTGATTTGGTGACCTTTGCTCAGTGTGCACCTAAAGCTTATCTGAATACAATTGCTGGTGTTCTCATACAAATACAGGCAGGGAGCTGTAGTATTTTGATTTAGTGTCCTTTGCACAGTTTGCATCTAAAGCTTACCTAAATAAAATTGCTGGTGTTCTCATACAAATACAGGCAGGGAGCTGTAGTATTTTGTTTTAGTGTCCTTTGCACAGTGTGCACCTAAAGCTTACCTGAATACAATTGCTGGTGTTCTCATACAAATACAGGCAGGGAGCTGCAGGATTTTGATTTAGTGTCTTTTGCACAGTGTCACCTAAAGCTTACCTGAATAAAATTGCTGACGTTCTCATACAAATATAGGCAGGGAGCTGCAGTATTTTGATTTAGTGTCTTTTGCACAGTGTTCACCTAAAGCATACCTGAATACAAGTGCTGGTGTTCTCATACAAATACAGGCAGGGAGCTGCAGTATTTTGATTTAGTGTCCTTTGCACAGTGTGCACCTAAAGCTTACCTGAATACAATTGCTGGTGTTCTCATAGAAATACAGGCAGGGAGCTGCGGTATTTTGTTTTAGTGTCCTTTGCACAGTGTGCACCTAGAGCTTACCTGAATACAATTGCTGGTGTTCTCATACACATACAGGCAGGGAGCTGCAGTATTTTGATTTAGTGTCTTTTGCACAGTGTGCACCTAAAGCTTCCCTAAATACAATTGCTGGTGTTCTCCTACAAATACAGGTAGGGAGCTGCAGTATTTTGATTTAGTGTGTTTTGCACAGTGTGCACCTAAAGCTTACCTTAATACAATTGGTGGTGTTCTCATACACATACAGGCAGGGAGCTGCAGTATTTTGATTTAGTGTCCTTTGCACAGTGTGCACCTAAAGCTTACCTGAATACAATTGCTGGTGTTCTCATACAAATACAGGCAGGAAGCTGCAGTATTTTGATTTGGTGACCTTTGCTCAGTGTGCACCTAAAGCTTATCTGAATACAATTGCTGGTGTTCTCATACAAATACAGGCAGGGAGCTGCAGTATTTTGCTTTAGTGTCCTTTGCACAGTGTGCACCTAAAGCTTACCTGAATAAAATTGCTGACGTTCTCATACAAATATAGGCAGGGAGCTGCAGTATTTTGATTTAGTTTCTATTGCACAGTGTGCACCTAAAGCTTACCTGAATACAAGTGCTGGTGTCCTCATACAAATACAGGCAGGGAGCTGTAGTATTTTGATTTAGTGTCTTTTGCACAGTGTTCACCTAAAGCTTACCTGAATACAAGTGCTGGTGTTCTCATACAAATACAGGCAGGGAGCTGCAGTATTTTGATTTAGTGTCCTTTGCACAGTGTGCACCTAAAGCTTACCTGAATACAATTGCTGGTGTTCTCATACAAATACAGGCAGGGAGCTGCAGTATTTTGATTTAGTGTCTTTTGCACAGTGTGCACCTAAAGCTTCCCTAAATACAATTGCTGGTGTTCTCCTACAAATACAGGCAGGGAGCTGCAGTATTTTGATTTAGTGTCCTTTGCACAGTGTGCACCTAAAGCTTACCTGAATACAATTGCTGGTGTTCTCATACAAATACAGGCATGGAGCTGCAGTATTTTGATTTGGTGACATTTGCTCAGTGTGCACCTAAAGCTTATCTGAATACAATTGCTGGTGTTCTCATACAAATACAGGCAGGGAGCTGCAGTATTTTGATTTAGTGTCCTTTGCACAGTTTGCATCTAAAGCTTACCTGAATACAATAGCTGGTGTTCTCATACAAATACAGGCAGGGAGCTGCAGTATTTTGATTTAGTGTCCTTTGCACAGTGTGCACCTAAAGCTTACCTGAATACAATTGGTGGCGTTCTCATACAAATACAGGCAGGGAGCTGCAGTATTTTGATTTGGTGACCTTTGCTCAGTGTGCACCTAAAGCTTATCTGAATACAATTGCTGGTGTTCTCATACAAATACAGGCAGGGAGCTGTAGTATTTTGATTTAGTGTCCTTTGCACAGTTTGCATCTAAAGCTTACCTAAATAAAATTGCTGGTGTTCTCATACAAATACAGGCAGGGAGCTGTAGTATTTTGTTTTAGTGTCCTTTGCACAGTGTGCACCTAAAGCTTACCTGAATACAATTGCTGGTGTTCTCATACAAATACAGGCAGGGAGCTGCAGGATTTTGATTTAGTGTCTTTTGCACAGTGTCACCTAAAGCTTACCTGAATAAAATTGCTGACGTTCTCATACAAATATAGGCAGGGAGCTGCAGTATTTTGATTTAGTGTCTTTTGCACAGTGTTCACCTAAAGCATACCTGAATACAAGTGCTGGTGTTCTCATACAAATACAGGCAGGGAGCTGCAGTATTTTGATTTAGTGTCCTTTGCACAGTGTGCACCTAAAGCTTACCTGAATACAATTGCTGGTGTTCTCATAGAAATACAGGCAGGGAGCTGCGGTATTTTGTTTTAGTGTCCTTTGCACAGTGTGCACCTAGAGCTTACCTGAATACAATTGCTGGTGTTCTCATACACATACAGGCAGGGAGCTGCAGTATTTTGATTTAGTGTCTTTTGCACAGTGTGCACCTAAAGCTTCCCTAAATACAATTGCTGGTGTTCTCCTACAAATACAGGCAGGGAGCTGCAGTATTTTGATTTAGTGTGTTTTGCACAGTGTGCACCTAAAGCTTACCTTAATACAATTGGTGGTGTTCTCATACACATACAGGCAGGGAGCTGCAGTATTTTGATTTAGTGTCCTTTGCACAGTGTGCACCTAAAGCTTACCTGAATACAATTGCTGGTGTTCTCATACAAATACAGGTATGGAGCTGCAGTATTTTGATTTGGTGACATTTGCTCAGTGTGCACCTAAAGCTTATCTGAATACAATTGCTGGTATTCTCATACAAATACAGGCAGGGAGCTGCAGTATTTTGATTTAGTGTCCTTTGCACAGTGTGCACCTAAAGCTTACCTGAATACAATTGCTGGTGTTCTCATACAAATACAGTCAGGGAGCTGTAGTATTTTGATTTAGTGTACTTTGCACAGTTTGCATCTAAAGCTTACCTAATTAAAATTGCTGGTGTTCTCATACAAATACAGGCAGGGAGCTGTAGTATTTTGTTTTAGTGTCCTTTGCACAGTGTGCACCTAAAGCTTACCTGAATACAATTGCTGGTGTTCTCATACAAATACAGGCAGGGGGCTGTAGTATTTTGATTTAGTGTATTTTGCACAGTGTGCACCTAAAGCTTACCTGAAAACAATTGCTGGTGTTCTCATACAAATACAGGCAGGGAGCTGTAGAATTTGTTTTAGTGTCCTTTGCACAGTGTGCACCTAAAGCTTACCTGAATACAATTGCTGGTGTTCTCATACAAATACAGGCAGGGAGCTGCAGTATTTTGATTTAGTGTCCTTTGCACAGTGTGCACCTAAAGCTTACCTGAATACAATTGCTGGTGTTCTCATAAAAATACAGGCAGGGAGCTGCAGTATTTTCACTTAGTGTCCTTTGCACAGTGTGCACCTAAAGCTTACCTTAATACAATTGGTGGTGTTCTCATACACATACAGGCAGGGAGCTGCAGTATTTTGATTTAGTGTCCGTTGCACAGTGTGCACCTAAAGCTTATCTGAATACAATTGCTGGTGTTCTCATACAAATACAGGCAGGGAGCTGCAGTATTTTGATTTGGTGACCTTTGCTCAGTGTGCACCTAAAGCTTATCTGAATAGAATTGCTGGTGTTCTCATACAAATACAGGCAGGGAGCTGTAGTATTTTGATTTAGTGTCCTTTGCACAGTTTGCATCTAAAGCTTACCTAAATAAAATTGCTGGTGTTCTCATACAAATACAGGCAGGGAGCTGTAGTATTTTGTTTTAGTGTCCTTTGCACAGTGTGCACTTAAAGCTTACCTGCATACAATTGCTGGCATTCTCATACAAATATAGGCAGGGAGCTGCAGTATTTTGATTTAGTGCATTTTGCACAGTGTGCACCTAAAGCTTACCTGAATACAATTGCTGGTGTTCTCATACAAATACAGGCAGGGAGCTGCAGTATTTTGATTTAGTGTCTTTTGCACAGTGTGCACCTAAAGCTTACCTGAATACAATTGCTGGTGTTCTCATACAAATACAGGCAGGGAGCTGCAGTATTTTGATTTAGTGTCCTTTGCACAGTGTGCACCTAAAGCTTACCTGAATACAATTGGTGGCGTTCTCATACAAATACAGGCAGGGAGCTGCAGTATTTTGATTTGGTGACCTTTGCTCAGTGTGCACCTAAAGCTTATCTGAATACAATTGCTGGTGTTCTCATACAAATACAGGCAGGGAGCTGTAGTATTTTGATTTAGTGTCCTTTGCACAGTTTGCATCTAAAGCTTACCTAAATAAAATTGCTGGTGTTCTCATACAAATACAGGCAGGGAGCTGTAGTATTTTGTTTTAGTGTCCTTTGCACAGTGTGCACCTAAAGCTTACCTGAATACAATTGCTGGTGTTCTCATACAAATACAGGCAGGGAGCTGCAGGATTTTGATTTAGTGTATTTTGCACAGTGTGCACCTAAAGCTTACCTGAATAAAATTGCTGACGTTCTCATACAAATATAGGCAGGGAGCTGCAGTATTTTTATTTAGTGTCTTTTGCACAGTGTGCACCTAAAGCTTACCTGAATACAAGTGCTGGTGTCCTCATACAAATACAGGCAGGGAGCTGTAGTATTTTGATTTAGTGTCTTTTGCACAGTGTTCACCTAAAGCTTACCTGAATACAAGTGCTGGTGTTCTCATACAAATACAGGCAGGGAGCTGCAGTATTTTGATTTAGTGTCCTTTGCACAGTGTGCACCTAAAGCTTACCTGAATACAATTGCTGGTGTTCTCTTAGAAATACAGGCAGGGAGCTGCGGTATTTTGTTTTAGTGTCCTTTGCACAGTGTGCACCTAGAGCTTACCTGAATACAATTGCTTGTGTTCTCATACAAATACAGGCAGGGAGCTGCAGTATTTTGATTTAGTGTCTTTTGCACAGTGTGCACCTAAAGCTTCCCTAAATACAATTGCTGGTGTTCTCCTACAAATACAGGCAGGGAGCTGCAGTATTTTGATTTAGTGTGTTATGCACAGTGTGCACCTAAAGCTTACCTTAATACAATTGGTGGTGTTCTCATACACATACAGGCAGGGAGCTGCAGTATTTTGATTTAGTGTCCTTTGCACAGTGTGCACCTAAAGCTTACCTGAGTACAATTGCTGGTGTTCTCATACAAATACAGGCATGGAGCTGCAGTATTTTGATTTGGTGACATTTGCTCAGTGTGCACCTAAAGCTTATCTGAATACAATTGCTGGTGTTCTCATACAAATACAGGCAGGGAGCTGCAGTATTTTGATTTAGTGTCATTTGCACAGTTTGCATCTAAAGCTTACCTAAATACAATTGCTGGTATTCTCATACAAATACAGGCAGGGAGCTGCAGTATTTTGATTTAGTGTCCTTTGCACAGTGTGCACCCAAAGCTTACCTGAATACAATTGCTGGTGTTCTCATACAAATACAGTCAGGGAGCTGCAGTATTTTGATTTAGTGTCTTTTGCACAGTGTGCACCTAAAGCTTACCTGAATACAATTGCTGGTGTTCTCATAAAAATACAGTCAGGGAGCTGTAGTATTTTGATTTAGTGTCCTTTGCACAGTGTGCACTTAAAGCTTACCTGCATACAATTGCTGGCGTTCTCATACAAATATAGGCAGGGAGCTGCAGTATTTTGATTTAGTGCATTTTGCACAGTGTGCACCTAAAGCTTACCTGAATACAATTGCTGGTGTTCTCATACAAATACAGGCAGGGAGCTGCAGTATTTTGATTTAGTGTCCTTTGCACAGTGTGCACCTAAAGCTTACCTGAATACAATTGGTGGCGTTCTCATACAAATACAGGCAGGGAGCTGTAGTATTTTGATTTAGTGTTCTTTGCACAGTTTGCATCTAAAGCTTACCTAAATAAAATTGCTGGTGTTCTCATACAAATACAGGCAGGGAGCTGTAGTATTTTGTTTTAGTGTCCTTTGCACAGTGTGCACCTAAAGCTTAAATGAATACAATTGCTGGTGTTCTCATACAAATACAGGCAGGGAGCTAGTGGATTTTGATTTAGTGTCTTTTGCACAGTGTGCACCTAAAGCTTACCTGAATAAAATTGCTGACGTTCTCATACAAATATAGGCAGGGAGCTGCAGTATTTTGATTTAGTGTCTTTTGCACAGTGTGCACCTAAAGCTTACCTGAATACAAGTGCTGGTGTTCTCATACAAATACAGGCAGGGAGCTGTAGTATTTTGATTTAGTGTATTTTGCACAGTGTTCACCTAAAGCTTACCTGAATACAAGTGCTGGTGTTCTCATACAAATACAGGCAGGGAGCTGCAGTATTTTGATTTAGTGTCCTTTGCACAGTGTGCACCTAAAGCTTACCTGAATACAATTGCTGGTGTTCTCATAGAAATACAGGCAGGGAGCTGCAGTATTTTGTTTTAGTGTCCTTTGCACAGTGTGCACCTAGAGCTTACCTGAATACAATTGCTGGTGTTCTCATACAAATACAGGCAGGAAGCTGCAGTATTGTGATTAAGTGTCTTTTGCACAGTGTGCACCTAAAGCTTCCCTAAATACAATTGCTGGTGTTCTCCTACAAATACAGGCAGGGAGCTGCAGTATTTTGATTTAGTGTGTTTTGCACAGTGTGCACCTAAAGCTTACCTTAATACAATTGGTGGTGTTCTCATACACATACAGGCAGGGAGCTGCATTATTTTGATTTAGTGTCCTTTGCACAGTGTGCAACTAAAGCTTACCTGAATACAATTGCTGGTGTTCTCATACAAATACAGGCATGGAGCTGCAGTATTTTGATTTGGTGACATTGGCTCAGTGTGCACCTAAAGCTTATCTGAATACAATTGCTGGTGTTCTCATACAAATACAGGCAGGGAGCTGCAGTATTTTGATTTAGTGTCCTTTGCACAGTGTGCACCTAAAGCTTACCTGAATACAATTGCTGATGTTCTCATACAAATACAGGCAGGGAGCTGCAGTATTTTGTTTTAGTGTCCTTTGCACAGTGTGCACCTAAAGCTTATCTGAATACAATTGCTGGTGTTCTCATACAGATACAGCCAGGGAGCTACAGTATTTTGATTTAGTGTCCTTTGCACAGTGTGCACCTAAAGCTTACCTAAATACAATTGCTGGTGTTCTCATACAAATACAGGCAGGGAGCTGCAGTATTTTGTTTTAGAGTCCTTTGCACAGTGTGCACCTAAAGCTTACCTGAATACAATTGCTGGTGTTCTCATACAAATACAGGCAGGGAGCTGTATTATTTTGATTTAGTGTCCTTTGCACAGTGTGCACCTAAAGCTTATCTGAATACAATTTCTGGTGTTCTCTTACAAATACAGGCAGGGAGCAGCATTATTTTGATTTAGTGTCTTTTGCACAGTGTGCACCTAAAGCTTCCCTTAATACAATTGCTGGTGTTCTCCTACAAATACAGGCAGGGAGTTGCAGTATTTTGATTTAGTGTCTTTTGCACAGTGTGCACCTAAAGCTTACCTTAATACAATTGATGGTGTTCTCATACACATACAGGCAGGGAGCTGCAGTATTTTGATTTAGTGTCCTTTGCACAGTGTGCACCTAAAGCTTATCTGAATACAATTGCTGGTGTTCTCATACAAATACAGGCAGGGAGCTGCAGTATTTTGATTTAGTGTCCTTTGCACAGTTTGCATCTAAAGCTTACCTAAATAAAATTGCTGGTGTTCTCATACAAATACAGGCAGGGAGCTGTAGTATTTTGTTTTAGTGTCCTTTGCACAGTGTGCACCTAAAGCTTGCCTGAATACAATTGCTGGTGTTCTCATACAAATACAGGCAGGGAGCTGCAGTATTTTGATTTAGTGTCTTTTGCACAGTGTGCACCTAAAGCTTACCTGAATACAATTGCTGGTGTTCTCATACAAATACATGCAGGGAGCTGCAGTATTTTGTTTTAGTGTCCTTTGCACAGTGTGCACCTAAAGCTTACCTGAATACAATTGCTGGCGTTCTCATACAAATACAGGCAGGGAGCTGCAGTATTTTGATTTAGTGTCCTTTGCACAGTGTGCACCTAAAGCTTACCTGAATACAATTGCTGGTGTTCTCATAGAAATACAGGTAGGGAGCTGCAGTATTTTGTTTTAGTGTCCTTTGCACAGTGTGCACCTAAAGCTTATCGGAATACAATTTCTGGTGTTCTCTTACAAATACAGGCAGGGATCAGCATTATTTTGATTTAGTGTCTTTTGCACAGTGTGCACCTAAAGCTTACCTGAATACAATTGCTGGTGTTCTCATACAAATACACGCAGGGAGCTGTAGTATTTTGTTTTAGTGTCCTTTGCACAGTGTGCACCTAAAGCTTACCTGAATACAATTGCTGGCGTTCTCATACAAATACAGGCAGGGAGCTGCAGTATTTTGATTTAGTGTCCTTTGCACAGTGTGCACCTAAAGCTTACCTGAATACAATTGCTGGTGTTCTCGTAGAAATACAGGTAGGGAGCTGCAGTATTTTGTTTTAGTGTCCTTTGCACAGTGTGCACCTAAAGCTTATCGGAATACAATTTCTGGTGTTCTCTTACAAATACAGGCAGGGAGCAGCATTATTTTGATTTAGTGTCTTTTGCACAGTGTGCACCTAAAGCTTCCCTTAATACAATTGCTGGTGTTCTCCTACAAATACAGGCAGGGAGTTGCAGTATTTTGATTTAGTGTCTTTTGCACAGTGTGCACCTAAAGCTTACCTTAATACAATTGATGGTGTTCTCATACAAATACAGGCAGGGAGCTGCAGTGTTTTGATTTAGTGTCCTTTGCACAGTGTGCACCTAAAACTTACCTAAATAAAATTGCTGGTGTTCTCATACAAATACAGGCAGGGAGCTGCAGTATTTTGATTTAGTGTCTTTTGCACAGTGTGCACCTAAAGCTTACCTGAATACAATTGCTGGTGTTCTCATACAAATACATGCAGTGAGCTGTAGTATTTTGTTTTAGTGTCCTTTGCACAGTGTGCACCTAAAGCTTACCTGAATACAATTGCTTGCGTTCTCATACAAATATAGGCAGGGAGCTGCAGTATTTTGATTTAGTGCATTTTGCACAGTGTGCACCTAAAGCTTACCTGAATACAATTGCTGGTGTTCTCATACAAATACAGGCAGGGAGCTGCAGTATTTTGATTTAGTGTCCTTTGCACAGTGTGCACCTAAAGCTTACCTGAATACAATTGCTGGTGTTCTCATACAAATACAGGCAGGGAGCTGCAGTATTTTGATTTAGTGTCTTTTGCACAGTGTGCACCTAAAGCTTACCTGAATACAAGTGCTGGTGTTCTCATACAAATACAGGCAGGGAGCTGCAGTATTTTGATTTAGTGTCTTTTGCACAGTGTGCACCTAAAGCTTACCTGAATACAATTGCTGGTGTTCTCATACAAATACATGCAGGGAGCTGTAGTATTTTGTTTTAGTGTCCTTTGCACAGTGTGCACCTAAAGCTTACCTGAATACAATTGCTGGCGTTCTCATACAAAGACAGGCAGGGAGCTGCAGTATTTTGATTTAGTGTCCTTTGCACAGTGTGCACCTAAAGCTTACCTGAATACAATTGCTGGTGTTCTCATAGAAATACAGGTAGGGAGCTGCAGTATTTTGTTTTAGTGTCCTTTGCACAGTGTGCACCTAAAGCTTATCGGAATACAATTTCTGGTGTTCTCTTACAAATACAGGCAGGGAGCAGCATTATTTTGATTTAGTGTCTTTTGCACAGTGTGCACCTAAAGCTTACCTGAATACAATTGCTGGTGTTCTCATACAAATACACGCAGGGAGCTGTAGTATTTTGTTTTAGTGTCCTTTGCACAGTGTGCACCTAAAGCTTACCTGAATACAATTGCTGGCGTTCTCATACAAATACAGGCAGGGAGCTGCAGTATTTTGATTTAGTGTCCTTTGCACAGTGTGCACCTAAAGCTTATCGGAATACAATTTCTGGTGTTCTCTTACAAATACAGGCAGGGAGCAGCATTATTTTGATTTAGTGTCTTTTGCACAGTGTGCACCTAAAGCTTCCCTTAATACAATTGCTGGTGTTCTCCTACAAATACAGGCAGGGAGTTGCAGTATTTTGATTTAGTGTCTTTTGCACAGTGTGCACCTAAAGCTTACCTTAATACAATTGATGGTGTTCTCATACAAATACAGGCAGGGAGCTGCAGTGTTTTGATTTAGTGTCCTTTGCACAGTGTGCACCTAAAACTTACCTAAATAAAATTGCTGGTGTTCTCATACAAATACAGGCAGGGAGCTGCAGTATTTTGATTTAGTGTCTTTTGCACAGTGTGCACCTAAAGCTTACCTGAATACAATTGCTGGTGTTCTCATACAAATACATGCAGTGAGCTGTAGTATTTTGTTTTAGTGTCCTTTGCACAGTGTGCACCTAAAGCTTACCTGAATACAATTGCTTGCGTTCTCATACAAATATAGGCAGGGAGCTGCAGTATTTTGATTTAGTGCATTTTGCACAGTGTGCACCTAAAGCTTACCTGAATACAATTGCTGGTGTTCTCATACAAATACAGGCAGGGAGCTGCAGTATTTTGATTTAGTGTCCTTTGCACAGTGTGCACCTAAAGCTTACCTGAATACAATTGCTGGTGTTCTCATACAAATACAGGCAGGGAGCTGCAGTATTTTGATTTAGTGTCTTTTGCACAGTGTGCACCTAAAGCTTACCTGAATACAAGTGCTGGTGTTCTCATACAAATACAGGCAGGGAGCTGCAGTATTTTGATTTAGTGTCCTTTGCACAGTGTGCACCTAAAGCTTATCGGAATACAATTTCTGGTGTTCTCATACAAATACAGGCAGGGAGCAGCAGTATTTTGATTTAGTGTATTTTGCACAGTGTGCACCTAAAGCTTCCCTTAATACAATTGCTGGTGTTCTCCTACAAATACAGGCAGGGAGCTGCAGTATTTTGATTTAGTGTCTTTTGCACAGTGTGCACCTAAAGCTTACCTTAATACAATTGATGGTGTTCTCATACACATACAGGCAGGGAGCTGCAGTATTTTGATTTAGTGTCCTTTGCACAGTGTGCACCTAAAGCTTATCTGAATACAATTGCTGGTGTTCTCATACAAATACAGGCAGGGAGCTGCAGTATTTTTATTTAGTGTCCTTTGCACAGTTTGCATCTAAAGCTTACCTAAATAAAATTGCTGGTGTTCTCATAAAAATACAGGCAGGGAGCTGTAGTATTTTGTTTTAGTGTCCTTTGCACAGTGTGCACCTAAAGCTTACCTGAATACAATTGCTGGTGTTCTCATACAAATACAGGCAGGGAGCTGCAGTATTTTGATTTAGTGTCTTTTGCACAGTGTGCACCTAAAGCTTACCTGAATACAAGTGCTGGTGTTCTCATACAAATACAGGCAGGGAGCTGCAGTATTTTGATTTAGTGTCCTTTGCACAGTGTGCACCTAAAGCTTATCTGAATACAATTGCTGGTGTTCTCATACAAATACAGGCAGGGAGCTGCAGTATTTTGATTTAGTGTCCTTTGCACAGTTTGCATCTAAAGCTTACCTAAATAAAATTGCTGGTGTTCTTATACAAATACAGGCAGGGAGCTGTAGTATTTTGTTTTAGTGTCCTTTGCACAGTGTGCACCTAAAGCTTACCTGAATACAATTGCTGGTGTTCTCATACAAATACAGTCAGGGAGCTGCAGTATTTTGATTTAGTGTCTTTTGCAGAGTGTGCACCTAAAGCTTACCTGAATACAATTGCTGGTGTTCTCATAAAAATACAGGCAGGGAGCTGCAGTATTTTGATTTAGTGTCCTTTGCACAGTGTGCACCTAAAGCTTATCTGAATACAATTGCTGGTGTTCTCATACAGATACAGGCAGGGAGCTACAGTATTTTGATTTAGTGTCCTTTGCACAGTGTGCACCTAAAGCTTACCTAAATACAATTGCTGGTGTTCTCATACAAATACAGGCAGGGAGCTGCAGTATTTTGTTTTAGAGTCCTTTGCACAGTGTGCACCTAAAGCTTACCTGAATACAATTGCTGGTGTTCTCATACAAATACAGGCAGGGAGCTGTATTATTTTGATTTACTGTCCTTTGCACAGTGTGCACCTAAAGCTTATCTGAATACAATTTCTGGTGTTCTCTTACAAATACAGGCAGGGAGCAGCATTATTTTGATTTAGTGTCTTTTGCACAGTGTGCACCTAAAGCTTCCCTTAATACAATTGCTGGTGTTCTCCTACAAATACAGGCAGGGAGTTGCAGTATTTTGATTTAGTGTCTTTTGCACAGTGTGCACCTAAAGCTTACCTTAATACAATTGATGGTGTTCTCATACACATACAGGCAGGGAGCTGCAGTATTTTGATTTAGTGTCCTTTGCACAGTGTGCACCTAAAGCTTACCTGAATACAATTGCTGGTGTTCTCATACAAATACAGGCAGGGAGTTGCAGTATTTTGATTTGGTGACCTTTGCTCAGTGTGCACCTAAAGCTTATCTGAATACAATTGCTGGTGTTCTCATACAAATACAGGCAGGGAGCTGCAGTATTTTGATTTAGTGTCCTTTGCACAGTTTGTATCTAAACCTTACCTAAATACAATTGCTGGTGTTCTCATACAAATACAGTCAGGGAGCTGCAGTATTTTGATTTAGTGTATTTTGCAGAGTGTGCACCTAAAGCTTACCTGAATACAATTGCTGGTGTTCTCATAAAAATACAGGCAGGGAGCTGCAGTATTTTGATTTAGTGTCCTTTGCACAGTGTGCACCTAAAGCTTATCTGAATACAATTGCTGGTGTTCTCATACAGATACAGGCAGGGAGCTACAGTATTTTGATTTAGTGTCCTTTGCACAGTGTGCACCTAAAGCTTACCTAAATACAATTGCTGGTGTTCTCATACAAATACAGGCAGGGAGCTGCAGTATTTTTTTTTAGAGTCCTTTGCACAGTGTGCACCTAAAGCTTACCTGAATACAATTGCTGGTGTTCTCATACAAATACAGGCAGGGAGCTGCAGTATTTTGATTTAGTGTCTTTTGCACAGTGTGCACCTAAAGCTTACCTGAATACAATTTCTGGTGTTCTCATACAAATACAGGCAGGGAGCTGCAGTATTTTGATTTAGTGTCCTTTGCACAGTGTGCACCTAAAACTTACCTGAATAAAATTGCTGGTGTTCTCATACAAATACAGGCAGGGAGCTGCAGTATTTTGATTTAGTGTCTTTTGCACAGTGTGCACCTAAAGCTTACCTGAATACAATTGCTGGTGTTCTCATACAAATACATGCAGTGAGCTATAGTATTTTGTTTTAGTGTCCTTTGCACAGTGTGCACCTAAAGCTTACCTGAATACAATTGCTTGCGTTCTCATACAAATATAGGCAGGGAGCTGCAGTATTTTGATTTAGTGCATTTTGCACAGTGTGCACCTAAAGCTTACCTGAATACAATTGCTGGTGTTCTCATACAAATACAGGCAGGGAGCTGCAGTATTTTGATTTAGTGTCCTTTGTACAGTGTGCACCTAAAGCTTACCTGAATACAATTGCTGGTGTTCTCATACAAATACAGGCAGGGAGCTGCAGTATTTTGATTTAGTGTCTTTTGCACAGTGTGCACCTAAAGCTTACCTGAATACAAGTGCTGGTGTTCTCATACAAATACAGGCAGGGAGCTGTAGTATTTTGATTTAGTGTCTTTCGCACAGTGTGCACCTAAAGCTTACCTGAATACAAGTGCTGGTGTTCTCATACAAATACAGGCAGGGAGCTGCAGTATTTTGATTTAGTGTCCTTTGCACAGTGTGCACCTAAAGCTTATCGGAATACAATTTCTGGTGTTCTCATACAAATACAGGCAGGGAGCAGCAGTATTTTGATTTAGTGTCTTTTGCACAGTGTGCACCTAAAGCTTCCCTTAATTCAATTGCTGGTGTTCTCCTACAAATACAGGCAGGGAGCTGCAGTATTTTGATTTAGTGTCTTTTGCACAGTGTGCACCTAAAGCTTACCTTAATACAATTGATGGTGTTCTCATACACATACAGGCAGGGAGCTGCAGTATTTTGATTTAGTGTCCTTTGCACAGTGTGCACCTAAAGCTTACCTGAATACAATTGCTGGTGTTCTCATACAAATACAGGCAGGGAGTTGCAGTATTTTGATTTGGTGACCTTTGCTCAGTGTGCACCTAAAGCTTATCTGAATACAATTGCTGGTGTTCTCATACAAATACAGGCAGGGAGCTGCAGTATTTTGATTTAGTGTCTTTTGCACAGTGTGCACCTAAAGCTTACCTGAATACAATTTCTGGTGTTCTCATACAAATACAGGCAGGGAGCTGCAGTATTTTGATTTAGTGTCCTTTGCACAGTGTGCACCTAAAACTTACCTGAATAAAATTGCTGGTGTTCTCATACAAATACAGGCAGGGAGCTGCAGTATTTTGATTTAGTGTCTTTTGCACAGTGTGCACCTAAAGCTTACCTGAATACAATTGCTGGTGTTCTCATACAAATACATGCAGTGAGCTATAGTATTTTGTTTTAGTGTCCTTTGCACAGTGTGCACCTAAAGCTTACCTGAATACAATTGCTTGCGTTCTCATACAAATATAGGCAGGGAGCTGCAGTATTTTGATTTAGTGCATTTTGCACAGTGTGCACCTAAAGCTTACCTGAATACAATTGCTGGTGTTCTCATACAAATACAGGCAGGGAGCTGCAGTATTTTGATTTAGTGTCCTTTGCACAGTGTGCACCTAAAGCTTACCTGAATACAATTGCTGGTGTTCTCATACAAATACAGGCAGGGAGCTGTAGTATTTTGATTTAGTGTCTTTCGCACAGTGTGCACCTAAAGCTTACCTGAATACAAGTGCTGGTGTTCTCATACAAATACAGGCAGGGAGCTGCAGTATTTTGATTTAGTGTCCTTTGCACAGTGTGCACCTAAAGCTTATCGGAATACAATTTCTGGTGTTCTCATACAAATACAGGCAGGGAGCAGCAGTATTTTGATTTAGTGTCTTTTGCACAGTGTGCACCTAAAGCTTACCTTAATACAATTGCTGGTGTTCTCCTACAAATACAGGCAGGGAGCTGCAGTATTTTGATTTAGTGTATTTTGAACAGTGTGCACCTAAAGCTTACCTTAATACAATTGATGGTGTTCTCATACACATACAGGCAGGGAGCTGCAGTATTTTGATTTAGTGTCCTTTGCACAGTGTGCACCTAAAGCTTACCTGAATACAATTGCTGGTGTTCTCATACAAATACAGGCAGGGAGTTGCAGTATTTTGATTTGGTGACCTTTGCTCAGTGTGCACCTAAAGCTTATCTGAATACAATTGCTGGTGTTCTCATACAAATACAGGCAGGGAGCTGCAGTATTTTGATTTAGTGTCCTTTGCACAGTTTGCATCTAAACCTTACCTAAATACAATTGCTGGTATTCTCATACAAATACAGGCAGGGAGCTGCAGTATTTTGATTTGGTGACCTTTGCACAGTGTGCACCTAAAGCTTACCTGAATACAATTGCTTGCGTTCTCATACAAATATAGGCAGGGAGCTGCAGTATTTTGATTTCATGCATTTTGCACAGTGTGCACCTAAAGCTTACCTGAATACAATTGCTGGTGTTCTCATACAAATACAGGCAGGGAGCTGCAGTATTTTGATTTAGTGTCCTTTGCACAGTGTGCACCTAAAGCTTACCTGAATACAATTGCTGGTGTTCTCATACAAATACAGGCAGGGGGCTGCAGTATTTTGATTTAGTGTCCTTTGCACAGTGTGCACTTAAAGCTTACCTTAATACAATTGCTGGTGTTCTCATACTAATACAGGCAGGGAGCTGCAGTATTTTGTTTTAGTGTCCTTTGCACAGTGTGCACCTAAAGCTTACCTGAATACAATTGCTGGTGTTCTCATACAAATACAGGCAGGGAGCTGCAATATTTTGATTTAGTGTCTTTTGCACAGTGTGCACCTAAAGCTTACCTGAATACAAGTGCTGGTGTCTCATACAAATACAGGCAGGGAGCTGTAGTATTTTGATTTAGTGTCTTTCGCACAGTGTGCACCTAAAGCTTCCCTTAATACAATTGCTGGTGTTCTCATACACATACAGGCAGGGAGCTGCAGTATTTTGATTTAGTGTCCTTTGCACAGTGTGCACCTAAAGCTTACCTGAATACAATTGCTGGTGTTCTCAAACAAATACAGGCAGGGAGCTGCAGTATTTTGATTTAGTGTCTTTTGCACAGTGTGCACCTAAAGCTTACCTTAATACAATTGATGGTGTTCTCATACAAATACAGGCAGGGAGTTGCAGTATTTTGATTTGGTGACCTTTGCTCAGTGTGCACCTAAAGCTTATCTGAATACAATTGCTGGTGTTCTCAAACAAATACAGGCAGGGAGCTGCAGTATTTTGATTTAGTGTCCTTTGCACAGTTTGCATCTAAACCTTACCTAAATACAATTGCTGGTGTTCTCATAAAAATACAGGCAGGGAGCTGCAGTATTTTGATTTAGTGTCCTTTGCACAGTGTGCACCTAAAGCTTACCTAAATACAATTGCTGGTGTTCTCATACAAATACAGGCAGGGAGCTGCAGTATTTTGTTTTAGAGTCCTTTGCACAGTGTGCACCTAAAGCTTACCTGAATACAATATCTGGTGTTCTCATACAAATACAGGCAGGGAGCTGCAGTATTTTGATTTAGTGTCCTTTGCACAGTGTGCACCTAAAGCTTACCTGAATACAATTGCTTATGTTCTCATACAAATATAGGCAGGGAGCTGCAGTATTTTGTTTTAGTGTCCTTTGCACAGTGTGCACCTAAAGCTTACCTGAATACAATTGCTGGTGTTCTCATACAAATACAGGCAGGGAGCTGCAGTATTTTGATTTAGTGTCTTTTGCACAGTGTGCACCTAAAGCTTCCCTAAATACAATTAATGGTGTTCTCCTACAAATACAGGCAGGGAGCTGCAGTATTTTGATTTAGTGTCCTTTGCACATTGTGCACCTAAAGCTTACCTGAATACAATTGCTGGTGTTCTCATACAAATACAGTCAGGGAGCTGCAGTATTTTGATTTAGTGTCTTTTGCACAGTGTGCACCTAAAGCTTACCTTAATACAATTGCTGGTGTTCTCATACAAATACAGGCAGGGAGCTGCAGTATTTTGTTTTAGTGTCCTTTGCACAGTGTGCACTCAAAGCTTACCTGAATACAATTGCTGGTGTTCTCATACAAATACAGGCAGGGAGCTGCAATATTTAGATTTAGTGTCTTTTGCACAGTGTGCACCTAAAGCTTACCTGAATACAAGTGCTGGTGTTCTCATACAAATACAGGCAGGGAGCTGTACTTTTTTGATTTAGTGTCTTTTGCACAGTGTGCACCTAAAGCTTACTTAAATACAATTGCTGGTGTTCTCATACAAATACAGGCAGGGAGCTGCAGTATTTTGATTTAGTGTCCTTTGCACAGTGTGCACCTAAAACTTACCTGAATAAAATTGCTGGTGTTCTCATACAAATACAGGCAGGGAGCTGCAGTATTTTGATTTAGTGTCTTTTGCACAGTGTGCACCTAAAGCTTACCTGAATACAATTGCTGGTGTTCTCATACAAATACATGCAGTGAGCTATAGTATTTTGTTTTAGTGTCCTTTGCACAGTGTGCACCTAAAGCTTACCTGAATACAAGTGCTGGTGTTCTCATACAAATACAGGCAGGGAGCTGCAGTATTTTGTTTTAGTGTCCTTTGCACAGTGTGCACCTAAAGCTTATCGGAATACAATTTCTGGTGTTCTCATACACATACAGGCAGGGAGCTGCAGTATTTTGATTTAGTGTCCTTTGCACATTGTGCACCTAAAGCTTACCTGAATACAATTGCTGGTGTTCTCATACAAATACAGGCAGGGAGTTGCAGTATTTTGATTTGGTGACCTTTGCTCAGTGTGCACCTAAAGCTTATCTGAATACAATTGATGGTGTTCTCATACAAATACAGGCAGGGAGCTGCAGTATTTTGATTTAGTGTCCTTTGCACAGTTTGCACCTAAAGCTTACCTGAATACAATTGCTGGTGTTCTCATACAAATACAGGCAGGGAGCTGCAGTATTTTGATTTAGTGTCCTTTGCACAGTGTGCACCTAAAGCTTATCTGAATACAATTGCTGGTGTTCTCATACAAATACAGGCAGGGAGCTGCAGTATTTTGTTTTAGAGTCCTTTGCACAGTGTGCACCTAAAGCTTACCTGAATACAATTGCTGGTGTTCTCATACAAATACAGGCAGGGAGCTGCAGTATTTTGATTTAGTGTCCTTTGCACAGTGTGCACCTAAAGCTTACCTGAATACAATTGCTGGTGTTCTCATACAAATACAGGCAGGGAGCTGCAGTATTTTGTTTTAGTGTCCTTTGCACAGTGTGCACCTAAAGCTTACCTGAATACAATTGCTTGCGTTCTCATACAAATATAGGCAGGGAGCTGCAGTATTTTGACTTAGTGCATTTTGCACAGTGTGCACCTAAAGCTTACCTGAATACAATTGCTGGTGTTCTCATACAAATACAGGCAGGGAGCTGCAGTATTTTGATTTAGTGTCCTTTGCACAGTGTGCACCTAAAGCTTACCTGAATACAATTGCTGGTGTTCTCATACAAATACAGGCAGGGGGCTGCAGTATTTTGATTTAGTGTCCTTTGCACAGTGTGCACTTAAAGCTTACCTTAATACAATTGCTGGTGTTCTCATACAAATACAGGCAGGGAGCTGCAGTATTTTGTTTTAGTGTCCTTTGCACAGTGTGCACCTAAAGCCTACCTGAATACAATTGCTGGTGTTCTCATACAAATACAGGCAGGGAGCTGCAATATTTTGATTTAGTGTCTTTTGCACAGTGTGCACCTAAAGCTTACCTGAATACAAGTGCTGGTGTTCTCATACAAATACAGGCAGGGAGCTGTAGTATTTTGATTTAGTGTCTTTCGCACAGTGTGCACCTAAAGCTTCCCTTAATACAATTGCTGGTGTTCTCCTACAAATACAGGCAGGGAGCTGCAGTATTTTGATTTAGTGTCTTTTGCACAGTGTGCACCTAAAGCTTACCTTAATACAATTGATGGTGTTCTCATACACATACAGGCAGGGAGCTGCAGTATTTTGTTTTAGTGTCCTTTGCACAGTGTGCACCTAAAGCTTATCTGAATACAATTTCTGGTGTTCTCATACAAATACAGGCAGGGAGCAGCAGTATTTTGATTTAGTGTCTTTTGCACAGTGTGCACCTAAAGCTTCCCTTAATACAATTGCTGGTGTTCTCCTACAAATACAGGCAGGGAGCTGCAGTATTTTGATTTAGTGTCTTTTGCACAGTGTGCACCTAAAGCTTACCTTAATACAATTGATGGTGTTCTCATACACATACAGGCAGGGAGCTGCAGTATTTTGATTTAGTGTCCTTTGCACAGTGTGCACCTAAAGCTTACCTGAATACAATTGCTGGTGTT
This sequence comes from Rana muscosa, assembly GCA_029206835.1. Taxonomy (NCBI): domain Eukaryota; kingdom Metazoa; phylum Chordata; class Amphibia; order Anura; family Ranidae; genus Rana; species Rana muscosa. Next base: position 1,206,975,261 of record CM055122.1, read on the forward strand.
CTCATACAAATACAGGCAGGGAGTTGCAGTATTTTGATTTGGTGACCTTTGCTCAGTGTGCACCTAAAGCTTATCTGAATACAATTGCTGGTGTTCTCAAGCAAATACAGGCAGGGAGCTGCAGTATTTTGATTTAGGGTCCTTTGCACAGTTTGCATCTAAACCTTACCTAAATACAATTGCTGGTATTCTCATACAAATACAGGCAGGGAGCTGCAGTACTTTGATTTAGTGTCCTTTGCACAGTGTGCACCTAAAGCTTACCTGAATACAATTGCTAGTGTTCTCATACAAATACAGTCAGGGAGCTGCAGTATTTTGATTTAGTGTCTTTTGCACAGTGTGCACCTAAAGCTTACCTGAATACAATTGCTGGTGTTCTCATACAAATACAGGCAGGGAGCTGCAGTATTTTGATTTAGTGTCTTTTGCACAGTGTGCACCTAAAGCTTCCCTAAATACAATTAATGGTGTTCTCCTACAAATACAGGCAGGGAGCTGCAGTATTTTGATTTAGTGTCCTTTGCACATTGTGCACCTAAAGCTTACCTGAATACAATTGCTGGTGTTCTCATATAAATACAGTCAGGGAGCTGCAGTATTTTGATTTAGTGTCTTTTGCACAGTGTGCACCTAAAGCTTACCTTAATACAATTGCTGGTGTTCTCATACAAATACAGGCAGGGAGCTGCAGTATTTTGTTTTAGTGTCCTTTGCACAGTGTGCACTCAAAGCTTACCTGAATACAATTGCTGGTGTTCTCATACAAATACAGGCAGGGAGCTGCAGTATTTAGATTTAGTGTCTTTTGCACAGTGTGCACCTAAAGCTTACCTGAATACAAGTGCTGGTGTTCTCATACAAATACAGGCAGGGAGCTGTACTTTTTTGATTTAGTGTCTTTTGCACAGTGTGCACCTAGAGCTTACCTGAATACAAGTGCTGGTGTTCTCATACAGATACAGGCAGGGAGCTACAGTATTTTGATTTAGTGTCCTTTGCACAGTGTGCACCTAAAGCTTACCTAAATACAATTGCTGGTGTTCTCATACAAATACAGGCAGGGAGCTGCAGTATTTTGTTTTAGAGTCCTTTGCACAGTGTGCACCTAAAGCTTACTCGAATACAATTGCTGGTGTTCTCATACAAATACAGGCAGGGAGCTGCAGTATTTTGATTTAGTGTCTTTTGCACAGTGTGCACCTAAAGCTTACCTGAATACAATTTCTGGTGTTCTCATACAAATACAGGCAGGGAGCTGCAGTATTTTGATTTAGTGCACAGTGTGCACCTAAAACTTACCTGAATAAAATTGCTGGTGTTCTCATACAAATACAGGCAGGGAGCTGCAGTATTTTGATTTAGTGTCTTTTGCACAGTGTGCACCTAAAGCTTACCTGAATACAATTGCTGGTGTTCTCATACAAATACATGCAGTGAGCTATAGTATTTTGTTTTAGTGTCCTTTGCACAGTGTGCACCTAAAGCTTACCTGAATACAATTGCTTGTGTTCTCATACAAATACAGGCAGGGAGCTGCAGTATTTTGATTTAGTGCATTTTGCACAGTGTGCACCTAAAGCTTACCTGAATACAATTGCTGGTGTTCTCATACAAATACAGGCAGGGAGCTGCAGTATTTTGATTTAGTGTCCTTTGCACAGTGTGCACCTAAAGCTTACCTGAATACAATTGCTGGTGTTCTCATACAAATACAGGCAGGGAGCTGCAGTATTTTGATTTAGTGTCTTTTGCACAGTGTGCACCTAAAGCTTACCTGAATACAAGTGCAGGTGTTCTCATACAAATACAGGCAGGGAGCTGTAGTATTTTGATTTAGTGTCTTTCGCACAGTGTGCACCCAAAGCTTACCTGAATACAAGTGCTGGTGTTCTCATACAAATACAGACAGGGAGCTGCAGTATTTTGATTTAGTGTCCTTTGCACAGTGTGCACCTAAAGCTTACCTGAATACAATTGCTGGTGTTCTCATACAAATACAGGCAGGGAGTTGCAGTATTTTGATTTGGTGACCTTTGCACAGTGTGCACCTAAAGCTTATCGGAATACAATTTCTGGTGTTCTCATACAAATACAGGCAGGGAGCAGCAGTATTTTGATTTAGTGTCTTTTGCACAGTGTGCACCTAAAGCTTCCCTTAATACAATTGCTGGTGTTCTCCTACAAATACAGGCAGGGAGCTGCAGTATTTTGATTTAGTGTCTTTTGCACAGTGTGCACCTAAAGCTTACCTTAATACAATTGATGGTGTTCTCATACACATACAGGCAGGGAGCTGCAGTATTTTGATTTGGTGACCTTTGCTCAGTGTTCACCTAAAGCTTATCTGAATACAATTGCTGGTGTTCTCATACAAATACAGGCAGGGAGCTGCAGTATTTTGATTTAGTGTCCTTTGCACAGTTTGCATCTAAACCTTACCTAAATACAATTGCTGGTATTCTCATACAAATACAGGCAGGGAGCTGCAGTATTTTGATTTAGTGTCCTTTGCACAGTGTGCACCTAAAGCTTACCTGAATACAATTGCTGGTGTTCTCATACAAATACAGGCAGGGAGCTGCAGTATTTTGATTTAGTGTCCTTTGCACAGTGTGCACCTAAAGCTTATCTGAATACAATTGCTGGTGTTCTCATACAAATACAGGCAGGGAGCTGCAGTATTTTGTTTTAGAGTCCTTTGCACAGTGTGCACCTAAAGCTTACCTGAATACAATTGCTGGTGTTCTCATACAAATACAGGCAGGGAGCTGCAGTATTTTGATTTAGTGTCCTTTGCACAGTGTGCACCTAAAGCTTACCTGAATACAATTGCTGGTGTTCTCATACAAATACAGGCAGGGAGCTGCAGTATTTTGTTTTAGTGTCCTTTGCACAGTGTGCACCTAAAGCTTACCTGAATACAATTGCTTGCGTTCTCATACAAACATAGGCAGGGAGCTGCAGTATTTTGATTTAGTGCATTTTGCACAGTGTGCACCTAAAGCTTACCTGAATACAATTTCTGGTGTTCTCATACAAATACAGGCAGGGAGCTGCAGTATTTTGATTTAGTGTCCTTTGCACAGTGTGCACCTAAAACTTACCTGAATAAAATTGCTGGTGTTCTCATACAAATACAGGCAGGGAGCTGCAGTATTTTGATTTAGTGTCTTTTGCACAGTGTGCACCTAAAGCTTACCTTAATACAATTGATGGTGTTCTCATACACATACAGGCAGGGAGCTGCAGTGTTTTGATTTAGTGTCCTTTGCACATTGTGCACCTAAAGCTTACCTGAATACAATTGCTGGTGTTCTCATACAAATACAGGCAGGGAGTTGCAGTATTTTGATTTGGTGACCTTTGCTCAGTGTGCACCTAAAGCTTATCTGAATACAATTGATGGTGTTCTCATACAAATACAGGCAGGGAGCTGCAGTATTTTGATTTAGTGTCCTTTGCACAGTTTGCACCTAAAGCTTACCTGAATACAATTGCTGGTGTTCTCATACAAATACAGGCAGGGAGCTGCAGTATTTTGATTTAGTGTCCTTTGCACAGTGTGCACCTAAAGCTTATCTGAATACAATTGCTGGTGTTCTCATACAAATACAGGCAGGGAGCTGCAGTATTTTGTTTTAGAGTCCTTTGCACAGTGTGCACCTAAAGCTTACCTGAATACAATTGCTGGTGTTCTCATACAAATACAGGCAGGGAGCTGCAGTATTTTGATTTAGTGTCCTTTGCACAGTGTGCACCTAAAGCTTACCTGAATACAATTGCTGGTGTTCTCATACAAATACAGGCAGGGAGCTGCAGTATTTTGTTTTAGTGTCCTTTGCACAGTGTGCACCTAAAGCTTACCTGAATACAATTGCTTGCGTTCTCATACAAATATAGGCAGGGAGCTGCAGTATTTTGACTTAGTGCATTTTGCACAGTGTGCACCTAAAGCTGACCTGAATACAATTGCTGGTGTTCTCATACAAATACAGGCAGGGAGCTGCAGTATTTTGATTTAGTGTCCTTTGCACAGTGTGCACCTAAAGCTTACCTGAATACAATTGCTGGTGTTCTCATACAAATACAGGCAGGGGGCTGCAGTATTTTGATTTAGTGTCCTTTGCACAGTGTGCACTTAAAGCTTACCTTAATACAATTGCTGGTGTTCTCATACAAATACAGGCAGGGAGCTGCAGTATTTTGTTTTAGTGTCCTTTGCACAGTGTGCACCTAAAGCCTACCTGAATACAATTGCTGGTGTTCTCATACAAATACAGGCAGGGAGCTGCAATATTTTGATTTAGTGTCTTTTGCACAGTGTGCACCTAAAGCTTACCTGAATACAAGTGCTGGTGTTCTCATACAAATACAGGCAGGGAGCTGTAGTATTTTGATTTAGTGTCTTTCGCACAGTGTGCACCTAAAGCTTCCCTTAATACAATTGCTGGTGTTCTCCTACAAATACAGGCAGGGAGCTGCAGTATTTTGATTTAGTGTCTTTTGCACAGTGTGCACCTAAAGCTTACCTTAATACAATTGATGGTGTTCTCATACACATACAGGCAGGGAGCTGCAGTATTTTGTTTTAGTGTCCTTTGCACAGTGTGCACCTAAAGCTTATCTGAATACAATTTCTGGTGTTCTCATACAAATACAGGCAGGGAGCAGCAGTATTTTGATTTAGTGTCTTTTGCACAGTGTGCACCTAAAGCTTCCCTTAATACAATTGCTGGTGTTCTCCTACAAATACAGGCAGGGAGCTGCAGTATTTTGATTTAGTGTCTTTTGCACAGTGTGCACCTAAAGCTTACCTTAATACAATTGATGGTGTTCTCATACACATACAGGCAGGGAGCTGCAGTATTTTGATTTAGTGTCCTTTGCACAGTGTGCACCTAAAGCTTACCTGAATACAATTGCTGGTGTTCTCATACAAATACAGGCAGGGAGTTGCAGTATTTTGATTTGGTGACCTTTGCTCAGTGTGCACCTAAAGCTTATCTGAATACAATTGCTGGTGTTCTCATACAAATACAGGCAGGGAGCTGCAGTATTTTGTTTTAGTGTCCTTTGCACAGTGTGCACCTAAAGCTTACCTGAATACAATTGCTGGTGTTCTCATACAAATACAGGCAGGGAGTTGCAGTATTTTGATTTGGTGACCTTTGCACAGTGTGCACTTAAAGCTTACCTTAATACAATTGCTGGTGTTCTCATACAAATACAGGCAGGGAGCTGCAGTATTTTGTTTTAGTGTCCTTTGCACAGTGTGCACCTAAAGCCTACCTGAATACAATTGCTGGTGTTCTCATACAAATACAGGCAGGGAGCTGCAATATTTTGATTTAGTGTCTTTTGCACAGTGTGCACCTAAAGCTTACCTGAATACAAGTGCTGGTGTTCTCATACAAATACAGGCAGGGAGCTGTAGTATTTTGATTTAGTGTCTTTCGCACAGTGTGCACCTAAAGCTTCCCTTAATACAATTGCTGGTGTTCTCCTACAAATACAGGCAGGGAGCTGCAGTATTTTGATTTAGTGTCTTTTGCACAGTGTGCACCTAAAGCTTACCTTAATACAATTGATGGTGTTCTCATACACATACAGGCAGGGAGCTGCAGTATTTTGTTTTAGTGTCCTTTGCACAGTGTGCACCTAAAGCTTATCTGAATACAATTTCTGGTGTTCTCATACAAATACAGGCAGGGAGCAGCAGTATTTTGATTTAGTGTCTTTTGCACAGTGTGCACCTAAAGCTTCCCTTAATACAATTGCTGGTGTTCTCCTACAAATACAGGCAGGGAGCTGCAGTATTTTGATTTAGTGTCTTTTGCACAGTGTGCACCTAAAGCTTACCTTAATACAATTGATGGTGTTCTCATACACATACAGGCAGGGAGCTGCAGTATTTTGATTTAGTGTCCTTTGCACAGTGTGCACCTAAAGCTTACCTGAATACAATTGCTGGTGTTCTCATACAAATACAGGCAGGGAGTTGCAGTATTTTGATTTGGTGACCTTTGCTCAGTGTGCACCTAAAGCTTATCTGAATACAATTGCTGGTGTTCTCATACAAATACAGGCAGGGAGCTGCAGTATTTTGTTTTAGTGTCCTTTGCACAGTGTGCACCTAAAGCTTACCTGAATACAATTGCTGGTGTTCTCATACAAATACAGGCAGGGAGTTGCAGTATTTTGATTTGGTGACCTTTGCTCAGTGTGCACCTAAAGCTTACCTTAATACAATTGCTGGTGTTCTCATACAAATACAGGCAGGGAGCTGCAGTATTTTGTTTTAGTGTCCTTTGCACAGTGTGCACTCAAAGCTTACCTGAATACAATTGCTGGTGTTCTCATACAAATACAGGCAGGGAGCTGCAGTATTTAGATTTAGTGTCTTTTGCACAGTGTGCACCTAAAGCTTACCTGAATACAAGTGCTGGTGTTCTCATACAAATACAGGCAGGGAGCTGTACTTTTTTGATTTAGTGTCTTTTGCACAGTGTGCACCTAGAGCTTACCTGAATACAAGTGCTGGTGTTCTCATACAGATACAGGCAGGGAGCTACAGTATTTTGATTTAGTGTCCTTTGCACAGTGTGCACCTAAAGCTTACCTAAATACAATTGCTGGTGTTCTCATACAAATACAGGCAGGGAGCTGCAGTATTTTGTTTTAGAGTCCTTTGCACAGTGTGCACCTAAAGCTTACCTGAATACAATTGCTGGTGTTCTCATACAAATACAGGCAGGGAGCTGCAGTATTTTGATTTAGTGTCTTTTGCACAGTGTGCACCTAAAGCTTACCTGAATACAATTTCTGGTGTTCTCATACAAATACAGGCAGGGAGCTGCAGTATTTTGATTTAGTGTCCTTTGCACAGTGTGCACCTAAAACTTACCTGAATAAAATTGCTGGTGTTCTCATACAAATACAGGCAGGGAGCTGCAGTATTTTGATTTAGTGTCTTTTGCACAGTGTGCACCTAAAGCTTACCTGAATACAATTGCTGGTGTTCTCATACAAATACATGCAGTGAGCTATAGTATTTTGTTTTAGTGTCCTTTGCACAGTGTGCACCTAAAGCTTACCTGAATACAATTGCTTGTGTTCTCATACAAATATAGGCAGGGAGCTGCAGTATTTTGATTTAGTGCATTTTGCACAGTGTGCACCTAAAGCTTACCTGAATACAATTGCTGGTGTTCTCATACAAATACAGGCAGGGAGCTGCAGTATTTTGATTTAGTGTCCTTTGCACAGTGTGCACCTAAAGCTTACCTGAATACAATTGCTGGTGTTCTCATACAAATACAGGCAGGGAGCTGCAGTATTTTGATTTAGTGTCTTTTGCACAGTGTGCACCTAAAGCTTACCTGAATACAAGTGCTGGTGTTCTCATACAAATACAGGCAGGGAGCTGTAGTATTTTGATTTAGTGTCTTTCGCACAGTGTGCACCTAAAGCTTACCTGAATACAAGTGCTGGTGTTCTCATACAAATACAGACAGGGAGCTGCAGTATTTTGATTTAGTGTCCTTTGCACAGTGTGCACCTAAAGCTTACCTGAATACAATTGCTGGTGTTCTCATACAAATACAGGCAGGGAGTTGCAGTATTTTGATTTGGTGACCTTTGCACAGTGTGCACCTAAAGCTTATCGGAATACAATTTCTGGTGTTCTCATACAAATACAGGCAGGGAGCAGCAGTATTTTGATTTAGTGTCTTTTGCACAGTGTGCACCTAAAGCTTCCCTTAATACAATTGCTGGTGTTCTCCTACAAATACAGGCAGGGAGCTGCAGTATTTTGATTTAGTGTCTTTTGCACAGTGTGCACCTAAAGCTTACCTTAATACAATTGATGGTGTTCTCATACACATACAGGCAGGGAGCTGCAGTATTTTGATTTGGTGACCTTTGCTCAGTGTTCACCTAAAGCTTATCTGAATACAATTGCTGGTGTTCTCATACAAATACAGGCAGGGAGCTGCAGTATTTTGATTTAGTGTCCTTTGCACAGTTTGCATCTAAACCTTACCTAAATACAATTGCTGGTATTCTCATACAAATACAGGCAGGAAGCTGCAGTATTTTGATTTAGTGTCCTTTGCACAGTGTGCACCTAAAGCTTACCTGAATACAATTGCTGGTGTTCTCATACAAATACAGGCAGGGAGCTGCAGTATTTTGATTTAGTGTCCTTTGCACAGTGTGCACCTAAAGCTTATCTGAATACAATTGCTGGTGTTCTCATACAAATACAGGCAGGGAGCTGCAGTATTTTGTTTTAGAGTCCTTTGCACAGTGTGCACCTAAAGCTTACCTGAATACAATTGCTGGTGTTCTCATACAAATACAGGCAGGGAGCTGCAGTATTTTGATTTAGTGTCCTTTGCACAGTGTGCACCTAAAGCTTACCTGAATACAATTGCTGGTGTTCTCATACAAATACAGGCAGGGAGCTGCAGTATTTTGTTTTAGTGTCCTTTGCACAGTGTGCACCTAAAGCTTACCTGAATACAATTGCTTGCGTTCTCATACAAATATAGGCAGGGAGCTGCAGTATTTTGACTTAGTGCATTTTGCACAGTGTGCACCTAAAGCTGACCTGAATACAATTGCTGGTGTTCTCATACAAATACAGGCAGGGAGCTGCAGTATTTTGATTTAGTGTCCTTTGCACAGTGTGCACCTAAAGCTTACCTGAATACAATTGCTGGTGTTCTCATACAAATACAGGCAGGGGGCTGCAGTATTTTGATTTAGTGTCCTTTGCACAGTGTGCACTTAAAGCTTACCTTAATACAATTGCTGGTGTTCTCATACAAATACAGGCAGGGAGCTGCAGTATTTTGTTTTAGTGTCCTTTGCACAGTGTGCACCTAAAGCCTACCTGAATACAATTGCTGGTGTTCTCATACAAATACAGGCAGGGAGCTGCAATATTTTGATTTAGTGTCTTTTGCACAGTGTGCACCTAAAGCTTACCTGAATACAAGTGCTGGTGTTCTCATACAAATACAGGCAGGGAGCTGTAGTATTTTGATTTAGTGTCTTTCGCACAGTGTGCACCTAAAGCTTCCCTTAATACAATTGCTGGTGTTCTCCTACAAATACAGGCAGGGAGCTGCAGTATTTTGATTTAGTGTCTTTTGCACAGTGTGCACCTAAAGCTTACCTTAATACAATTGATGGTGTTCTCATACACATACAGGCAGGGAGCTGCAGTATTTTGTTTTAGTGTCCTTTGCACAGTGTGCACCTAAAGCTTATCTGAATACAATTTCTGGTGTTCTCATACAAATACAGGCAGGGAGCAGCAGTATTTTGATTTAGTGTCTTTTGCACAGTGTGCACCTAAAGCTTCCCTTAATACAATTGCTGGTGTTCTCCTACAAATACAGGCAGGGAGCTGCAGTATTTTGATTTAGTGTCTTTTGCACAGTGTGCACCTAAAGCTTACCTTAATACAATTGATGGTGTTCTCATACACATACAGGCAGGGAGCTGCAGTATTTTGATTTAGTGTCCTTTGCACAGTGTGCACCTAAAGCTTACCTGAATACAATTGCTGGTGTTCTCATACAAATACAGGCAGGGAGTTGCAGTATTTTGATTTGGTGACCTTTGCTCAGTGTGCACCTAAAGCTTATCTGAATACAATTGCTGGTGTTCTCAAACAAATACAGGCAGGGAGCTGCAGTATTTTGATTTAGTGTCCTTTGCACAGTTTGCATCTAAACCTTACCTAAATACAATTGCTGGTATTCTCATACAAATACAGGCAGGGAGCTGCAGTATTTTGATTTAGTGTCCTTTGCACAGTGTGCACCTAAAGCTTACCTGAATACAATTGCTAGTGTTCTCATACAAATACAGTCAGGGAGCTGCAGTATTTTGATTTAGTGTCTTTTGCACAGTGTGCACCTAAAGCTTACCTGAATACAATTGCTGGTGTTCTCATACAAATACAGGCAGGGAGCTGCAGTATTTTGATTTAGTGTCTTTTGCACAGTGTGCACCTAAAGCTTCCCTAAATACAATTAATGGTGTTCTCCTACAAATACAGGCAGGGAGCTGCAGTATTTTGATTTAGTGTCCTTTGCACATTGTGCACCTAAAGCTTACCTGAATACAATTGCTGGTGTTCTCATACAAATACAGTCAGGGAGCTGCAGTATTTTGATTTAGTGTCTTTTGCACAGTGTGCACCTAAAGCTTACCTTAATACAATTGCTGGTGTTCTCATACAAATACAGGCAGGGAGCTGCAGTATTTTGTTTTAGTGTCCTTTGCACAGTGTGCACTCAAAGCTTACCTGAATACAATTGCTGGTGTTCTCATACAAATACAGGCAGGGAGCTGCAGTATTTAGATTTAGTGTCTTTTGCACAGTGTGCACCTAAAGCTTACCTGAATACAAGTGCTGGTGTTCTCATACAAATACAGGCAGGGAGCTGTACTTTTTTGATTTAGTGTCTTTTGCACAGTGTGCACCTAGAGCTTACCTGAATACAAGTGCTGGTGTTCTCATACAGATACAGGCAGGGAGCTACAGTATTTTGATTTAGTGTCCTTTGCACAGTGTGCACCTAAAGCTTACCTAAATACAATTGCTGGTGTTCTCATACAAATACAGGCAGGGAGCTGCAGTATTTTGTTTTAGAGTCCTTTGCACAGTGTGCACCTAAAGCTTACCTGAATACAATTGCTGGTGTTCTCATACAAATACAGGCAGGGAGCTGCAGTATTTTGATTTAGTGTCTTTTGCACAGTGTGCACCTAAAGCTTACCTGAATACAATTTCTGGTGTTCTCATACAAATACAGGCAGGGAGCTGCAGTATTTTGATTTAGTGTCCTTTGCACAGTGTGCACCTAAAACTTACCTGAATAAAATTGCTGGTGTTCTCATACAAATACAGGCAGGGAGCTGCAGTATTTTGATTTAGTGTCTTTTGCACAGTGTGCACCTAAAGCTTACCTGAATACAATTGCTGGTGTTCTCATACAAATACATGCAGTGAGCTATAGTATTTTGTTTTAGTGTCCTTTGCACAGTGTGCACCTAAAGCTTACCTGAATACAATTGCTGGTGTTCTCATACAAATATAGGCAGGGAGCTGCAGTATTTTGATTTAGTGCATTTTGCACAGTGTGCACCTAAAGCTTACCTGAATACAATTGCTGGTGTTCTCATACAAATACAGGCAGGGAGCTGCAGTATTTTGATTTAGTGTCCTTTGCACAGTGTGCACCTAAAGCTTACCTGAATACAATTGCTGGTGTTCTCATACAAATACAGGCAGGGAGCTGCAGTATTTTGATTTAGTGTCTTTTGCACAGTGTGCACCTAAAGCTTACCTGAATACAAGTGCTGGTGTTCTCATACAAATACAGGCAGGGAGCTGTAGTATTTTGATTTAGTGTCTTTCGCACAGTGTGCACCTAAAGCTTACCTGAATACAAGTGCTGGTGTTCTCATACAAATACAGACAGGGAGCTGCAGTATTTTGATTTAGTGTCCTTTGCACAGTGTGCACCTAAAGCTTACCTGAATACAATTGCTGGTGTTCTCATACAAATACAGGCAGGGAGTTGCAGTATTTTGATTTGGTGACCTTTGCACAGTGTGCACCTAAAGCTTATCGGAATACAATTTCTGGTGTTCTCATACAAATACAGGCAGGGAGCAGCAGTATTTTGATTTAGTGTCTTTTGCACAGTGTGCACCTAAAGCTTCCCTTAATACAATTGCTGGTGTTCTCCTACAAATACAGGCAGGGAGCTGCAGTATTTTGATTTAGTGTCTTTTGCACAGTGTGCACCTAAAGCTTACCTTAATACAATTGATGGTGTTCTCATACACATACAGGCAGGGAGCTGCAGTATTTTGATTTGGTGACCTTTGCTCAGTGTTCACCTAAAGCTTATCTGAATACAATTGCTGGTGTTCTCATACAAATACAGGCAGGGAGCTGCAGTATTTTGATTTAGTGTCCTTTGCACAGTTTGCATCTAAACCTTACCTAAATACAATTGCTGGTATTCTCATACAAATACAGGCAGGAAGCTGCAGTATTTTGATTTAGTGTCCTTTGCACAGTGTGCACCTAAAGCTTACCTGAATACAATTGCTGGTGTTCTCATACAAATACAGGCAGGGAGCTGCAGTATTTTGATTTAGTGTCCTTTGCACAGTGTGCACCTAAAGCTTATCTGAATACAATTGCTGGTGTTCTCATACAAATACAGGCAGGGAGCTGCAGTATTTTGTTTTAGAGTCCTTTGCACAGTGTGCACCTAAAGCTTACCTGAATACAATTGCTGGTGTTCTCATACAAATACAGGCAGGGAGCTGCAGTATTTTGATTTAGTGTCCTTTGCACAGTGTGCACCTAAAGCTTACCTGAATACAATTGCTGGTGTTCTCATACAAATACAGGCAGGGAGCTGCAGTATTTTGTTTTAGTGTCCTTTGCACAGTGTGCACCTAAAGCTTACCTGAATACAATTGCTTGCGTTCTCATACAAACATAGGCAGGGAGCTGCAGTATTTTGATTTAGTGCATTTTGCACAGTGTGCACCTAAAGCTTACCTGAATACAATTGCTGGTGTTCTCATACAAATACAGGCAGGGAGCTGCAGTATTTTGTTTTAGAGTCCTTTGCACAGTGTGCACCTAAAGCTTACCTGAATACAATTGCTGGTGTTCTCATACAAATACAGGCAGGGAGCTGCAGTATTTTGATTTAGTGTCCTTTGCACAGTGTGCACCTAAAGCTTACCTGAATACAATTGCTGGTGTTCTCATACAAATACAGGCAGGGAGCTGCAGTATTTTGTTTTAGTGTCCTTTGCACAGTGTGCACCTAAAGCTTACCTGAATACAATTGCTTGCGTTCTCATACAAACATAGGCAGGGAGCTGCAGTATTTTGATTTAGTGCATTTTGCACAGTGTGCACCTAAAGCTTACCTGAATACAATTGCTGGTGTTCTCATACAAATACAGGCAGGGAGCTGCAGTATTTTGATTTAGTGTCCTTTGCACAGTGTGCACTTAAAGCTTACCTGAATACAATTGCTGGTGTTCTCATACAAATACAGGCAGGGAGCTGCAGTATTTTGTTTTAGTGTCCTTTGCACAGTGTGCACCTAAAGCTTACCTGAATACAATTGCTGGTGTTCTCATACAAATACAGGCAGGGAGCTGCAATATTTTGATTTAGTGTCTTTTGCACAGTGTGCACCTAAAGCTTACCTGAATACAAGTGCTGGTGTTCTCATACAAATACAGGCAGGGAGCTGTAGTATTTTGATTTAGTGTCTTTCACACAGTGTGCACCTAAAGCTTCCCTTAATACAATTGCTGGTGTTCTCCTACAAATACAGGCAGGGAGCTGCAGTATTTTGATTTAGTGTATTTTGCACAGTGTGCACCTAAAGCTTACCTTAATACAATTGATGGTGTTCTCCTACAAATACAGGCAGGGAGCTGCAGTATTTTGATTTAGTGTCTTTTGCACAGTGTGCACCTAAAGCTTACCTTAATACAATTGATGGTGTTCTCATACACATACAGGCAGGGAGCTGCAGTATTTATATTTAGTGTCTTTTGCTCAGTGTGCACCTAAAGCTTATCTGAATACAATTGCTGGTGTTCTCAAACAAATACAGGCAGGGAGCTGCAGTATTTTGATTTAGTGTCCTTTGCACAGTGTGCACCTAAAGCTTACCTGAATACAATTGCTGGTGTTCTCATAAAAATACAGGCAGGGAGCTGCAGTATTTTGATTTAGTGTCCTTTGTACAGTGTGCACCTAAAGCTTATCTGAATACAATTGCTGGTGTTCTCATACAGATACAGGCAGGGAGCTACAGTATTTTGATTTAGTGTCCTTTGCACAGTGTGCACCTAAAGCTTACCTAAATACAATTGCTGGTGTTCTCATACAAATACAGGCAGGGAGCTGCAGTATTTTGTTTTAGAGTCCTTTGCACAGTGTGCACCTAAAGCTTACCTGAATACAATAGCTGGTGTTCTCATTCAAATACAGGCAGGGAGCTGCAGTATTTTGATTTAGTGTCCTTTGCACAGTGTGCACCTAAAGCTTACCTGAATACAATTGCTGATGTTCTCATACAAATATAGGCAGGGAGCTGCAGTATTTTGATTTAGTGTCCTTTGCACAGTGTGCACCTAAAGCTTACCTGAATACAATTGCTGGTGTTCTCATACAAATACAGTCAGGGAGCTGCAGTATTTTGATTTAGTGTCTTTTGCACAGTGTGCACCTAAAGCTTCCCTAAATACAATTAATGGTGTTCTCCTCGAAATACAGGCAGGGAGCTGCAGTATTTTGATTTAGTGTCCTTTGCACATTGTGCACCTAAAGCTTACCTTAATACAATTGCTGGTGTTCTCATACAAATACAGGCAGGGAGCTGCAGTATTTTGTTTTAGTGTCCTTTGCACAGTGTGCACTCAAAGCTTACCTGAATACAATTGCTGGTGTTCTCATACAAATACAGGCAGGGAGCTGCAGTATTTAGATTTAGTGTCTTTTGCACAGTGTGCACCTAAAGCTTACCTGAATACAAGTGCTGGTGTTCTCATACAAATACAGGCAGGGAGCTGTACTTTTTTGATTTAGTGTCTTTTGCACAGTGTGCACCTAGAGCTTACCTGAATACAAGTGCTGGTGTTCTCATACAAATACAGGCAGGGAGCTGCAGTATTTTGATTTAGTGTCTTTTGCACAGTGTGCACCTAAAGCTTCCCTAAATACAATTAATGGTGTTCTCCTACAAATACAGGCAGGGAGCTGCAGTATTTTGTTTTAGAGTCCTTTGCACAGTGTGCACCTAAAGCTTACCTGAATACAATTGCTGGTGTTCTCATACAAATACAGGCAGGGAGCTGCAGTATTTTGATTTAGTGTCCTTTGCACAGTGTGCACCTAAAGCTTACCTGAATACAATTGCTGGTGTTCTCATACAAATACAGGCAGGGAGCTGCAATATTTTGTTTTAGTGTCCTTTGCACAGTGTGCACCTAAAGCTTACCTGAATACAATTGCTTGCGTTCTCATACAAATATAGGCAGGGAGCTGCAGTATTTTGACTTAGTGCATTTTGCACAGTGTGCACCTAAAGCTTACCTGAATACAATTGCTGGTGTTCTCATACAAATACAGGCAGGGAGCTGCAGTATTTTGATTTAGTGTCCTTTGCACAGTGTGCACCTAAAGCTTACCTTAATACAATTGCTGGTGTTCTCATACAAATACAGGCAGGGAGCTGCAGTATTTTGTTTTAGTGTCCTTTGCACAGTGTGCACCTAAAGCCTACCTGAATACAATTGCTGGTGTTCTCATACAAATACAGGCAGGGAGCTGCAATATTTTGATTTAGTGTCTTTTGCACAGTGTGCACCTAAAGCTTACCTGAATACAAGTGCTGGTGTTCTCATACAAATACAGGCAGGGAGCTGTAGTATTTTGATTTAGTGTCTTTCGCACAGTGTGCACCTAAAGCTTCCCTTAATACAATTGCTGGTGTTCTCCTACAAATACAGGCAGGGAGCTGCAGTATTTTGATTTAGTGTCTTTTGCACAGTGTGCACCTAAAGCTTACCTTAATACAATTGATGGTGTTCTCATACACATACAGGCAGGGAGCTGCAGTATTTTGTTTTAGTGTCCTTTGCACAGTGTGCACCTAAAGCTTATCTGAATACAATTTCTGGTGTTCTCATACAAATACAGGCAGGGAGCAGCAGTATTTTGATTTAGTGTCTTTTGCACAGTGTGCACCTAAAGCTTCCCTTAATACAATTGCTGGTGTTCTCCTACAAATACAGGCAGGGAGCTGCAGTATTTTGATTTAGTGTCTTTTGCACAGTGTGCACCTAAAGCTTACCTTAATACAATTGATGGTGTTCTCATACACATACAGGCAGGGAGCTGCAGTATTTTGATTTAGTGTCCTTTGCACAGTGTGCACCTAAAGCTTACCTGAATACAATTGCTGGTGTTCTCATACAAATACAGGCAGGGAGTTGCAGTATTTTGATTTGGTGACCTTTGCTCAGTGTGCACCTAAAGCTTATCTGAATACAATTGCTGGTGTTCTCAAACAAATACAGGCAGGGAGCTGCAGTATTTTGATTTAGTGTCCTTTGCACAGTTTGCATCTAAACCTTACCTAAATACAATTGCTGGTATTCTCATACAAATACAGGCAGGGAGCTGCAGTATTTTGTTTTAGAGTCCTTTGCACAGTGTGCACCTAAAGCTTACCTGAATACAAAAGCTGGTGTTCTCATACAAATACAGGCAGGGAGCTGCAGTATTTTGATTTAGTGTCCTTTGCACAGTGTGCACCTAAAGCTTACCTGAATACAATTGCTGATGTTCTCATACAAATATAGGCAGGGAGCTGCAGTATTTTGTTTTAGTGTCCTTTGCACAGTGTGCACCTAAAGATTACCTGAATACAATTGCTGGTGTTCTCATACAAATACAGGCAGGGAGCTGCAGTATTTTGATTTAGTGTCTTTTGCACAGTGTGCACCTAAAGCTTCCCTAAATACAATTAATGGTGTTCTCCTACAAATACAGGCAGGGAGCTGCAGTATTTTGATTTAGTGTCCTTTGCACATTGTGCACCTAAAGCTTACCTGAATACAATTGCTGGTGTTCTCATACAAATACAGTCAGGGAGCTGCAGTATTTTGATTTAGTGTCTTTTGCACAGTGTGCACCTAAAGCTTACCTTAATACAATTGCTGGTGTTCTCATACAAATACAGGCAGGGAGCTGCAGTATTTTGTTTTAGTGTCCTTTGCACAGTGTGCACTCAAAGCTTACCTGAATACAATTGCTGGTGTTCTCATACAAATACAGGCAGGGAGCTGCAGTATTTAGATTTAGTGTCTTTTGCACAGTGTGCACCTAAAGCTTACCTGAATACAAGTGCTGGTGTTCTCATACAAATACAGGCAGGGAGCTGTACTTTTTTGATTTAGTGTCTTTTGCACAGTGTGCACCTAGAGCTTACCTGAATACAAGTGCTGGTGTTCTCATACAGATACAGGCAGGGAGCTACAGTATTTTGATTTATTGTCCTTTGCACAGTGTGCACCTAAAGCTTACCTAAATACAATTGCTGGTGTTCTCATACAAATACAGGCAGGGAGCTGCAGTATTTTGTTTTAGAGTCCTTTGCACAGTGTGCACCTAAAGCTTACCTGAATACAATTGCTGGTGTTCTCATACAAATACAGGCAGGGAGCTGCAGTATTTTGATTTAGTGTCTTTTGCACAGTGTGCACCTAAAGCTTACCTGAATACAATTTCTGGTGTTCTCATACAAATACAGGCAGGGAGCTGCAGTATTTTGATTTAGTGTCCTTTGCACAGTGTGCACCTAAAGCTTACCTAAATACAATTGCTGGTGTTCTCATACAAATACAGGCAGGGAGCTGCAGTATTTTGTTTTAGAGTCCTTTGCACAGTGTGCACCTAAAGCTTACCTGAATACAATTTCTGGTGTTCTCATACAAATACAGGCAGGGAGCTGCAGTATTTTGTTTTAGAGTCCTTTGCACAGTGTGCACCTAAAGCTTACCTGAAAACAATTGCTGGTGTTCTCATACAAATACAGGCAGGGAGCTGCAGTATTTTGATTTAGTGTCTTTTGCACAGTGTGCACCTAAAGCTTACCTGAATACAATTTCTGGTGTTCTCATACAAATACAGGCAGGGAGCTGCAGTATTTTGATTTAGTGTCTTTTGCACAGTGTGCACCTAAAGCTTACCTGAATACAATTGCTGGTGTTCTCATACAAATACATGCAGTGAGCTATAGTATTTTGTTTTAGTGTCCTTTGCACAGTGTGCACCTAAAGCTTACCTGAATACAATTGCTTGTGTTCTCATACAAATATAGGCAGGGAGCTGCAGTATTTTCATTTAGTGCATTTTGCACAGTGTGCACCTAAAGCTTACCTGAATACAATTGCTGGTGTTCTCATACAAATACAGGCAGGGAGCTGCAGTATTTTGATTTAGTGTCCTTTGCACAGTGTGCACCTAAAGCTTACCTGAATACAATTGCTGGTGTTCTCATACAAATACAGGCAGGGAGCTGCAGTATTTTGATTTAGTGTCTTTTGCACAGTGTGCACCTAAAGCTTACCTGAATACAAGTGCTGGTGTTCTCATACAAATACAGGCAGGGAGCTGTAGTATTTTGATTTAGTGTCTTTCGCACAGTGTGCACCTAAAGCTTACCTGAATACAAGTGCTGGTGTTCTCATACAAATACAGACAGGGAGCTGCAGTATTTTGATTTAGTGTCCTTTGCACAGTGTGCACCTAAAGCTTACCTGAATACAATTGCTGGTGTTCTCATACAAATACAGGAAGGGAGTTGCAGTATTTTGATTTGGTGACCTTTGCACAGTGTGCACCTAAAGCTTATCGGAATACAATTTCTGGTGTTCTCATACAAATACAGGCAGGGAGCAGCAGTATTTTGATTTAGTGTCTTTTGCACAGTGTGCACCTAAAGCTTCCCTTAATACAATTGCTGGTGTTCTCCTACAAATACAGGCAGGGAGCTGCAGTATTTTGATTTAGTGTCTTTTGCACAGTGTGCACCTAAAGCTTACCTTAATACAATTGATGGTGTTCTCATACACATACAGGCAGGGAGCTGCAGTATTTTGATTTAGTGTCCTTTGCACAGTGTGCACCTAAAGCTTACCTGAATACAATTGCTGGTGTTCTCATACAAATACAGGCAGGGAGTTGCAGTATTTTGATTTGGTGACCTTTGCTCAGTGTGCACCTAAAGCTTATCTGAATACAATTGCTGGTGTTCTCAAACAAATACAGGCAGGGAGCTGCAGTATTTTGATTTAGTGTCCTTTGCACAGTTTGCATCTAAACCTTACCTAAATACAATTGCTGGTATTCTCATACAAATACAGGCAGGGAGCTGCAGTATTTTGTTTTAGAGTCCTTTGCACAGTGTGCACCTAAAGCTTACCTGAATACAAAAGCTGGTGTTCTCATACAAATACAGGCAGGGAGCTGCAGTATTTTGATTTAGTGTCCTTTGCACAGTGTGCACCTAAAGCTTACCTGAATACAATTGCTGATGTTCTCATACAAATATAGGCAGGGAGCTGCAGTATTTTGTTTTAGTGTCCTTTGCACAGTGTGCACCTAAAGATTACCTGAATACAATTGCTGGTGTTCTCATACAAATACAGGCAGGGAGCTGCAGTATTTTGATTTAGTGTCTTTTGCACAGTGTGCACCTAAAGCTTCCCTAAATACAATTAATGGTGTTCTCCTACAAATACAGGCAGGGAGCTGCAGTATTTTGATTTAGTGTCCTTTGCACATTGTGCACCTAAAGCTTACCTGAATACAATTGCTGGTGTTCTCATACAAATACAGGCAGGGAGCTGCAGTATTTTGATTTAGTGTCTTTTGCACAGTGTGCACCTAAAGCTTACCTGAATACAATTGCTGGTGTTCTCATACAAATACATGCAGTGAGCTATAGTATTTTGTTTTAGTGTCCTTTGCACAGTGTGCACCTAAAGCTTACCTGAATACAATTGCTTGTGTTCTCATACAAATATAGGCAGGGAGCTGCAGTATTTTGATTTAGTGCATTTTGCACAGTGTGCACCTAAAGCTTACCTGAATACAATTGCTGGTGTTCTCATACAAATACAGGCAGGGAGCTGCAGTATTTTGATTTAGTGTCCTTTGCACAGTGTGCACCTAAAGCTTACCTGAATACAATTGCTGGTGTTCTCATACAAATACAGGCAGGGAGCTGCAGTATTTTGATTTAGTGTCTTTTGCACAGTGTGCACCTAAAGCTTACCTGAATACAAGTGCTGGTGTTCTCATACAAATACAGGCAGGGAGCTGTAGTATTTTGATTTAGTGTCTTTCGCACAGTGTGCACCTAAAGCTTACCTGAATACAAGTGCTGGTGTTCTCATACAAATACAGACAGGGAGCTGCAGTATTTTGATTTAGTGTCCTTTGCACAGTGTGCACCTAAAGCTTACCTGAATACAATTGCTGGTGTTCTCATACAAATACAGGAAGGGAGTTGCAGTATTTTGATTTGGTGACCTTTGCACAGTGTGCACCTAAAGCTTATCGGAATACAATTTCTGGTGTTCTCATACAAATACAGGCAGGGAGCAGCAGTATTTTGATTTAGTGTCTTTTGCACAGTGTGCACCTAAAGCTTCCCTTAATACAATTGCTGGTGTTCTCCTACAAATACAGGCAGGGAGCTGCAGTATTTTGATTTAGTGTCTTTTGCACAGTGTGCACCTAAAGCTTACCTTAATACAATTGATGGTGTTCTCATACACATACAGGCAGGGAGCTGCAGTATTTTGATTTAGTGTCCTTTGCACAGTGTGCACCTAAAGCTTACCTGAATACAATTGCTGGTGTTCTCATACAAATACAGGCAGGGAGTTGCAGTATTTTGATTTGGTGACCTTTGCTCAGTGTGCACCTAAAGCTTATCTGAATACAATTGCTGGTGTTCTCAAACAAATACAGGCAGGGAGCTGCAGTATTTTGATTTAGTGTCCTTTGCACAGTTTGCATCTAAACCTTACCTAAATACAATTGCTGGTATTCTCATACAAATACAGGCAGGGAGCTGCAGTATTTTGTTTTAGAGTCCTTTGCACAGTGTGCACCTAAAGCTTACCTGAATACAAAAGCTGGTGTTCTCATACAAATACAGGCAGGGAGCTGCAGTATTTTGATTTAGTGTCCTTTGCACAGTGTGCACCTAAAGCTTACCTGAATACAATTGCTGGTGTTCTCATACAAATATAGGCAGGGAGCTGCAGTATTTTGTTTTAGTGTCCTTTGCACAGTGTGCACCTAAAGATTACCTGAATACAATTGCTGGTGTTCTCATACAAATACAGGCAGGGAGCTGCAGTATTTTGATTTAGTGTCTTTTGCACAGTGTGCACCTAAAGCTTCCCTAAATACAATTAATGGTGTTCTCCTACAAATACAGGCAGGGAGCTGCAGTATTTTGATTTAGTGTCCTTTGCACATTGTGCACCTAAAGCTTACCTGAATACAATTGCTGGTGTTCTCATACAAATACAGGCAGGGAGCTGCAGTATTTTGATTTAGTGTCTTTTGCACAGTGTGCACCTAAAGCTTACCTGAATACAATTGCTGGTGTTCTCATACAAATACATGCAGTGAGCTATAGTATTTTGTTTTAGTGTCCTTTGCACAGTGTGCACCTAAAGCTTACCTGAATACAATTGCTTGTGTTCTCATACAAATATAGGCAGGGAGCTGCAGTATTTTGATTTAGTGCATTTTGCACAGTGTGCACCTAAAGCTTACCTGAATACAATTGCTGGTGTTCTCATACAAATACAGGCAGGGAGCTGCAGTATTTTGATTTAGTGTCCTTTGCACAGTGTGCACCTAAAGCTTACCTGAATACAATTGCTGGTGTTCTCATACAAATACAGGCAGGGAGCTGCAGTATGTTGATTTAGTGTCTTTTGCACAGTGTGCACCTAAAGCTTACCTGAATACAAGTGCTGGTGTTCTCATACAAATACAGGCAGGGAGCTGTAGTATTTTGATTTAGTGTCTTTCGCACAGTGTGCACCTAAAGCTTACCTGAATACAAGTGCTGGTGTTCTCATACAAATACAGACAGGGAGCTGCAGTATTTTGATTTAGTGTCCTTTGCACAGTGTGCACCTAAAGCTTACCTGAATACAATTGCTGGTGTTCTCATACAAATACAGGAAGGGAGTTGCAGTATTTTGATTTGGTGACCTTTGCACAGTGTGCACCTAAAGCTTATCGGAATACAATTTCTGGTGTTCTCATACAAATACAGGCAGGGAGCAGCAGTATTTTGATTTAGTGTCTTTTGCACAGTGTGCACCTAAAGCTTCCCTTAATACAATTGCTGGTGTTCTCCTACAAATACAGGCAGGGAGCTGCAGTATTTTGATTTAGTGTCTTTTGCACAGTGTGCACCTAAAGCTTACCTTAATACAATTGATGGTGTTCTCATACACATACAGGCAGGGAGCTGCAGTATTTTGATTTAGTGTCCTTTGCACAGTGTGCACCTAAAGCTTACCTGAATACAATTGCTGGTGTTCTCATACAAATACAGGCAGGGAGTTGCAGTATTTTGATTTGGTGACCTTTGCTCAGTGTGCACCTAAAGCTTATCTGAATACAATTGCTGGTGTTCTCAAACAAATACAGGCAGGGAGCTGCAGTATTTTGATTTAGTGTCCTTTGCACAGTTTGCATCTAAACCTTACCTAAATACAATTGCTGGTATTCTCATACAAATACAGGCAGGGAGCTGCAGTATTTTGTTTTAGAGTCCTTTGCACAGTGTGCACCTAAAGCTTACCTGAATACAAAAGCTGGTGTTCTCATACAAATACAGGCAGGGAGCTGCAGTATTTTGATTTAGTGTCTTTTGCACAGTGTGCACCTAAAGCTTCCCTAAATACAATTAATGGTGTTCTCATACAAATACAGGCAGGGAGCTGCAGTATTTTGATTTAGTGTCCTTTGCACAGTGTGCACCTAAAGCTTACCTGAATACAATTGCTGGTGTTCTCATACAAATACAGGCAGGGAGCTGCAGTATTTTGATTTAGTGTCTTTTGCACAGTGTGCACCTAAAGCTTACCTGAATACAAGTGCTGGTGTTCTCATACAAATACAGGCAGGGAGCTGTAGTATTTTTATTTAGTGTCTTTCGCACAGTGTGCACCTAAAGCTTACCTGAATACAAGTGCTGGTGTTCTCATACAAATACAGACAGGGA
The DNA here is from genome assembly GCA_029206835.1 of Rana muscosa. Classification (NCBI taxonomy): domain Eukaryota; kingdom Metazoa; phylum Chordata; class Amphibia; order Anura; family Ranidae; genus Rana; species Rana muscosa. The sequence continues at coordinate 1,206,998,171 of CM055122.1, forward strand.
GCTGCAGTATTTTGATTTAGTGTCCTTTGCACAGTGTGCACCTAAAGCTTACCTGAATACAATTGCTGGTGTTCTCATACAAATACAGGCAGGGAGTTGCAGTATTTTGATTTGGTGACCTTTGCACAGCGTGCACCTAAAGCTTATCGGAATACAATTTCTGGTGTTCTCATACAAATACAGGCAGGGAGCAGCAGTATTTTGATTTAGTGTCTTTTGCACAGTGTGCACCTAAAGCTTCCCTTAATACAATTGCTGGTGTTCTCCTACAAATACAGGCAGGGAGCTGCAGTATTTTGATTTAGTGTCTTTTGCACAGTGTGCACCTAAAGCTTACCTTAATACAATTGATGGTGTTCTCATACACATACAGGCAGGGAGCTGCAGTATTTTGATTTAGTGTCCTTTGCACAGTTTGCATCTAAACCTTACCTAAATACAATTGCTGGTATTCTCATACAAATACAGGCAGGGAGCTGCAGTATTTTGATTTAGTGTCCTTTGCACAGTGTGCACCTAAAGCTTACCTGAATACAATTGCTGGTGTTCTCATACAAATACAGGCAGGGAGCTGCAGTATTTTGATTTAGTGTCCTTTGCACAGTGTGCACCTAAAGCTTATCTGAATACAATTGCTGGTGTTCTCATACAAATACAGGCAGGGAGCTGCAGTATTTTGTTTTAGAGTCCTTTGCACAGTGTGCACGTAAAGCTTACCTGAATACAATTGCTGGTGTTCTCATACAAATACAGGCAGGGAGCTGCAGTATTTTGATTTAGTGTCCTTTGCACAGTGTGCACCTAAAGCTTACCTGAATACAATTGCTGGTGTTCTCATACAAATACAGGCAGGGAGCTGCAGTATTTTGTTTTAGTGTCCTTTGCACAGTGTGCACCTAAAGCTTACCTGAATACAATTGCTTGCGTTCTCATACAAAAATAGGCAGGGAGCTGCAGTATTTTGATTTAGTGCATTTTGCACAGTGTGCACCTAAAGCTTACCTGAATACAATTGCTGGTGTTCTCATACAAATACAGGCAGGGAGCTGCAGTATTTTGATTTAGTGTCCTTTGCACAGTGTGCACCTAAAGCTTACCTGAATACAATTGCTGGTGTTCTCATACAAATACAGGCAGGGGGCTGCAGTATTTTGATTTAGTGCCCTTTGCACAGTGTGCACCTAAAGCTTACCTGAATACAATTGCTGGTGTTCTCATACAAATACAGGCAGGGAGCTGCAATATTTTGATTTAGTGTCTTTTGCACAGTGTGCACCTAAAGCTTACCTGAATACAAGTGCTGGTGTTCTCATACAAATACAGGCAGGGAGCTGTAGTATTTTGATTTAGTGTCTTTCGCACAGTGTGCACCTAAAGCTTCCCTTAATACAATTGCTGGTGTTCTCCTACAAATACAGGCAGGGAGCTGCAGTATTTTGATTTAGTGTCTTTTGCACAGTGTGCACCTAAAGCTTACCTTAATACAATTGATGGTGTTCTCATACACATACAGGCAGGGAGCTGCAGTATTTAGATTTAGTGTCTTTTGCTCAGTGTGCACCTAAAGCTTATCTGAATACAATTGCTGGTGTTCTCAAACAAATACAGGCAGGGAGCTGCAGTATTTTGATTTAGTGTCCTTTGCACAGTTTGCATCTAAACCTTACCTAAATACAATTGCTGGTATTCTCATACAAATACAGGCAGGGAGCTGCAGTATTTTGATTTAGTGTCCTTTGCACAGTGTGCACCTAAAGCTTACCTGAATACAATTGCTGGTGTTCTCATACAAATACAGTCAGGGAGCTGCAGTATTTTGATTTAGTGTCTTTTGCACAGTGTGCACCTAAAGCTTACCTGAATACAATTGCTGGTGTTCTCATAAAAATACAGGCAGGGAGCTGCAGTATTTTGATTTAGTGTCCTTTGTACAGTGTGCACCTAAAGCTTATCTGAATACAATTGCTGGTGTTCTCATACAGATACAGGCAGGGAGCTACATTATTTTGATTTAGTGTCCTTTGCACAGTGTGCACCTAAAGCTTACCTAAATACAATTGCTGGTGTTCTCTTACAAATACAGGCAGGGAGCTGCAGTATTTTGTTTTAGAGTCCTTTGCACAGTGTGCACCTAAAGCTTACCTGAATACAATAGCTGGTGTTCTCATACAAATACAGGCAGGGAGCTGCAGTATTTTGATTTAGTGTCCTTTGCACAGTGTGCACCTAAAGCTTACCTGAATACAATTGCTGGTGTTCTCATACAAATACAGGCAGGGAGCTGCAGTATTTTGATTTAGTGTCCTTTGCACAGTGTGCACCTAAAGCTTACCTGAATACAATTGCTGGTGTTCTCATACAAATACAGGCAGGGAGCTGCAGTATTTTGTTTTAGTGTCCTTTGCACAGTGTGCACCTAAAGCTTACCTGAATACAATTGCTTGCGTTCTCATACAAAAATAGGCAGGGAGCTGCAGTATTTTGATTTAGTGCATTTTGCACAGTGTGCACCTAAAGCTTACCTGAATACAATTGCTGGTGTTCTCATACAAATACAGGCAGGGAGCTGCAGTATTTTGATTTAGTGTCCTTTGCACAGTGTGCACCTAAAGCTTACCTGAATACAATTGCTGGTGTTCTCATACAAATACAGGCAGGGGGCTGCAGTATTTTGATTTAGTGCCCTTTGCACAGTGTGCACTTAAAGCTTACCTGAATACAATTGCTGGTGTTCTCATACAAATACAGGCAGGGAGCTGCAGTATTTTGTTTTAGTGTCCTTTGCACAGTGTGCACCTAAAGCTTACCTGAATACAATTGCTGGTGTTCTCATACAAATACAGGCAGGGAGCTGCAATATTTTGATTTAGTGTCTTTTGCACAGTGTGCACCTAAAGCTTACCTGAATACAAGTGCTGGTGTTCTCATACAAATACAGGCAGGGAGCTGTAGTATTTTGATTTAGTGTCTTTCGCACAGTGTGCACCTAAAGCTTCCCTTAATACAATTGCTGGTGTTCTCCTACAAATACAGGCAGGGAGCTGCAGTATTTTGATTTAGTGTCTTTTGCACAGTGTGCACCTAAAGCTTACCTTAATACAATTGATGGTGTTCTCATACACATACAGGCAGGGAGCTGCAGTATTTAGATTTAGTGTCTTTTGCTCAGTGTGCACCTAAAGCTTATCTGAATACAATTGCTGGTGTTCTCAAACAAATACAGGCAGGGAGCTGCAGTATTTTGATTTAGTGTCCTTTGCACAGTTTGCATCTAAACCTTACCTAAATACAATTGCTGGTATTCTCATACAAATACAGGCAGGGAGCTGCAGTATTTTGATTTAGTGTCCTTTGCACAGTGTGCATCTAAAGCTTACCTGAATACAATTGCTGGTGTTCTCATACAAATACAGTCAGGGAGCTGCAGTATTTTGATTTAGTGTCTTTTGCACAGTGTGCACCTAAAGCTTACCTGAATACAATTGCTGGTGTTCTCATAAAAATACAGGCAGGGAGCTGCAGTATTTTGATTTAGTGTCCTTTGTACAGTGTGCACCTAAAGCTTATCTGAATACAATTGCTGGTGTTCTCATACAGATACAGGCAGGGAGCTACATTATTTTGATTTAGTGTCCTTTGCACAGTGTGCACCTAAAGCTTACCTAAATACAATTGCTGGTGTTCTCATACAAATACAGGCAGGGAGCTGCAGTATTTTGTTTTAGAGTCCTTTGCACAGTGTGCACCTAAAGCTTACCTGAATACAATAGCTGGTGTTCTCATACAAATACAGGCAGGGAGCTGCAGTATTTTGATTTAGTGTCCTTTGCACAGTGTGCACCTAAAGCTTACCTGAATACAATTGCTGGTGTTCTCATACAAATACAGGCAGGGAGCTGCAGTATTTTGATTTAGTGTCTTTTGCACAGTGTGCACCTAAAGCTTCCCTAAATACAATTAATGGTGTTCTCCTACAAATACAGGCAGGGAGCTGCAGTATTTTGATTTAGTGTCCTTTGCACATTGTGCACCTAAAGCTTACCTGAATACAATTGCTGGTGTTCTCATACAAATACAGTCAGGGAGCTGCAGTATTTTGATTTAGTGTCTTTTGCACAGTGTGCACCTAAAGCTTACCTTAATACAATTGCTGGTGTTCTCATACAAATACAGGCAGGGAGCTGCAGTATTTTGTTTTAGTGTCCTTTGCACAGTGTGCACTCAAAGCTTACCTGAATACAATTGCTGGTGTTCTCATACAAATACAGGCAGGGAGCTGCAGTATTTAGATTTAGTGTCTTTTGCACAGTGTGCACCTAAAGCTTACCTGAATACAAGTGCTGGTGTTCTCATACAAATACAGGCAGGGAGCTGTACTTTTTTGATTTAGTGTCTTTTGCACAGTGTGCACCTAGAGCTTACCTGAATACAAGTGCTGGTGTTCTCATACAAATACAGGCAGGGAGCTGCAGTATTTTGATTTAGTGTCCTTTGCACAGTGTGCACCTAAAGCTTACCTGAATACAATTGCTGGTGTTCTCATAGAAATAGAGGCAGGGAGCTGCAGTATTTTGTTTTAGTGTCCTTTGCTCAGTGTGCACCTAAAGCTTACCTGAATACAATTGCTGGTGTTCTCATAAAAATACAGGCAGGGAGCTGCAGTATTTTGATTTAGTGTCTTTTGCACAGTGTGCACCTAAAGCTTCCCTAAATACAATTGCTGGTGTTCTCCTACAAATAAAGGCAGGGAGCTGCAGTATTTTGATTTAGTGTATTTTGCACAGTGTGCACCTAAAGCTTACCTTAATACAATTGGTGGTGTTCTCATGCACATACAGGCAGGGAGCTGCAGTATTTTGATTAAGTGGCCTTTGCACAGTGTGCACCTAAAGCTTACCTGAATACAATTGCTGGTGTTCTCATACAAATACAGGCAGGGAGCTGCAGTATTTTGATTTGGTGACCTTTGCTCAGTGTGCACCTAAAGCTTATCTGAATACAATTGCTGGTGTTCTCATACAAATACAGGCAGGGAGCTGTAGTATTTTGATTTAGTGTCCTTTGCACAGTTTGCATCTAACGCTTACCTAAATAAAATTGCTGGTGTTCTCATACAAATACAGGCAGGGAGCTGCGGTATTTTGTTTTAGTGTCCTTTGCACAGTGTGCACCTAAAGCTTACCTGAATACAATTGCTGGTGTTCTCATACAAATACAGGCAGGGAGCAGCAGTATTTTGATTTAGTGTCTTTTGCACAGTGTGCACCTAAAGCTTCCCTTAATACAATTGCTGGTGTTCTCCTACAAATACAGGCAGGGAGCTGCAGTATTTTGATTTAGTGTCTTTTGCACAGTGTGCACCTAAAGCTTACCTTAATACAATTGATGGTGTTCTCATACACATACAGGCAGGGAGCTGCAGTATTTTGATTTAGTGTCCTTTGCACAGTGTGCACCTAAAGCTTACCTGAATACAATTGCTGGTGTTCTCATACAAATACAGGCAGGGAGTTGCAGTATTTTGATTTGGTGACCTTTGCTCAGTGTGCACCTAAAGCTTATCTGAATACAATTGCTGGTGTTCTCAAACAAATACAGGCAGGGAGCTGCAGTATTTTGATTTAGTGTCCTTTGCACAGTGTGCACCTAAAGCTTACCTGAATACAATTGCTGGTGTTCTCATACAAATACAGTCTGGGAGCTGCAGTATTTTGATTTAGTGTCTTTTGCACAGTGTGCACCTAAAGCTTACCTGAATACAATTGCTGGTGTTCTCATAAAAATACAGGCAGGGAGCTGCAGTATTTTGATTTAGTGTCCTTTGCACAGTGTGCACCTAAAGCTTATCTGAATACAATTGCTGGTGTTCTCATACAGATACAGGCAGGGAGCTACAGTATTTTGATTTAGTGTCCTTTGCACAGTGTGCACCTAAAGCTTACCTAAATACAATTGCTGGTGTTCTCATACAAATAAAGGCAGGGAGCTGCAGTATTTTGTTTTAGAGTCCTTTGCACAGTGTGCACCTAAAGCTTACCTGAATACAATAGCTGGTGTTCTCATACAAATACAGGCAGGGAGCTGCAGTATTTTGATTTAGTGTCTTTTGCACAGTGTGCACCTAAAGCTTCCCTAAATACAATTAATGGTGTTCTCCTACAAATACAGGCAGGGAGCTGCAGTATTTTGATTTAGTGTCCTTTGCACATTGTGCACCTAAAGCTTACCTGAATACAATTGCTGGTGTTCTCATACAAATACAGTCAGGGAGCTGCAGTATTTTGATTTAGTGTCTTTTGCACAGTGTGCACCTAAAGCTTACCTTAATACAATTGCTGGTGTTCTCATACAAATACAGGCAGGGAGCTGCAGTATTTTGTTTTAGTGTCCTTTGCACAGTGTGCACTCAAAGCTTACCTGAATACAATTGCTGGTGTTCTCATACAAATACAGGCAGGGAGCTGCAGTATTTAGATTTAGTGTATTTTGCACAGTGTGCACCTAAAGCTTACCTGAATACAAGTGCTGGTGTTCTCATACAAATACAGGCAGGGAGCTGTACTTTTTTGATTTAGTGTCTTTTGCACAGTGTGCACCTAGAGCTTACCTGAATACAAGTGCTGGTGTTCTCATACAAATACAGGCAGGGAGCTGCAGTATTTTGATTTAGTGTCCTTTGCACAGTGTGCACCTAAAGCTTACCTGAATACAATTGCTGGAGTTCTCATAGAAATACAGGCAGGGAGCTGCAGTATTTTGTTTTAGTGTCCTTTGCTCAGTGTGCACCTAAAGCTTACCTGAATACAATTGCTGGTGTTCTCATACAAATACAGGCAGGGAGCTGCAGTATTTTGATTTAGTGTCTTTTGCACAGTGTGCACCTAAAGCTTCCCTAAATACAATTGCTGGTGTTCTCCTACAAATAAAGGCAGGGAGCTGCAGTATTTTGATTTAGTGTATTTTGCACAGTGTGCACCTAAAGCTTACCTGAATACAATTGCTGGTGTTCTCATACAAATACAGGCAGGGAGCTGCAGTATTTTGATTTGGTGACCTTTGCTGAGTGTGCACCTAAAGCTTATCTGAATACAATTGCTGGTGTTCTCATACAAATACAGGCAGGGAGCTGCAGTATTTTGATTTAGTGTCTTTTACACAGTGTGCACCTAAAGCTTACCTTAATACAATTGATGGTGTTCTCATACACATACAGGCAGGGAGCTGCAGTATTTTGATTTAGTGTCCTTTGCACAGTGTGCACCTAAAGCTTACCTGAATACAATTGCTGGTGTTCTCATACAAATACAGGCAGGGAGTTGCAGTATTTTGATTTGGTGACCTTTGCTCAGTGTGCACCTAAAGCTTATCTGAATACAATTGCTGGTGTTCTCAAACAAATACAGGCAGGGAGCTGCAGTATTTTGATTTAGTGTCCTTTGCACAGTGTGCACCTAAAGCTTACCTGAATACAATTGCTGGTGTTCTCATACAAATACAGTCTGGGAGCTGCAATATTTTGATTTAGTGTCTTTTGCACAGTGTGCACCTAAAGCTTACCTGAATACAAGTGCTGGTGTTCTCATAAAAATACAGGCAGGGAGCTGCAGTATTTTGATTTAGTGTCTTTCGCACAGTGTGCACCTAAAGCTTACCTGAATACAAGTGCTGGTGTTCTCATACAAATACAGGCAGGGAGCTGCAGTATTTTGATTTAGTGTCCTTTGCACAGTGTGCACCTAAAGCTTACATGAATACAATTGCTGGTGTTCTCATACAAATACAGGCAGGGAGCTGCCGTATTTTGTTTTGGTGACCTTTGCTCAGTGTGCACCTAAAGCTTACCTAAATAAAATTGCTGGTGTTCTCATACAAATACAGGCAGGGAGCTGTAGTATTTTGTTTTAGTGTCCTTTGCACAGTGTGCACCTAAAGCTTACCTGAATACAATTGCTGGTGTTCTCATACAAATACAGTCAGGGAGCTGCAGTATTTTGATTTAGTGTCTTTTGCACAGTGTGCACCTAAAGCTTACCTGAATACAATTGATGGTGTTCTCATACACATACAGGCAGGGAGCTGCAGTATTTTGATTTAGTGTCCTTTGCACAGTGTGCACCTAAAGCTTACCTGAATACAATTGCTGGTGTTCTCATACACATACAGGCAGGGAGCTGCAGTATTTTGATTTAGTGTCCTTTGCACAGTGTGCACCTAAAGATTATCAGAATACAATTGCTGGTGTTCTCATACAAATACAGGCAGGGAGCTACAGTATTTTGATTTAGTGTCCTTTGCACAGTGTGCACCTAAAGCTTACCTAAATACAATTGCTGGTGTTCTCATACAAATACAGGCAGGGAGCTGCAGTATTTTGTTTTAGAGTTCTTTGCACAGTGTGCACCTAAAGCTTACCTGAATACAATTGCTGGTGTTCTCATACAAATACAGGCAGGGAGCTGCAGTATTTTGATTTAGTGTCCTTTGCACAGTGTGCACCTAAAGCTTACCTGAATACAATTGCTGGTGTTCTCCTACAAATACAGGCAGGGAGCTGCAGTATTTTGATTTAGTGTCCTTTGCACATTGTGCACCTAAAGCTTACCTGAATACAATTGCTGGTGTTCTCATACAAATACAGGCAGGGAGCTGCAGTATTTTGATTTAGAGTCTTTTGCACAGTGTGCACCTAAAGCTTACCTGAATACAATTGCTGGTATTCTCATACAAATACAGGCAGGGAGCTGCAGTATTTTGATTTAGTGTCCTTTGCAAAGTGTGCATCTAAAGCTTACCTAAATACAATTGCTGGTATTCTCATACAAATACAGGCAGGGAGCTGCAGTATTTTCATTTAGTGTCCTTTGCACAGTGTGCACCTAAAGCTTACCTGAATACAATTGCTGGTGTTCTCATACAAATACAGTCAGGGAGCTGCAGTATTTTGATTTAGTGTCTTTTGCACAGTGTGCACCTAAAGCTTACCTGAATACAATTGCTGGTGTTCTCATACTGCAGCTCCCTGCCTGTATTTGTATCTTGATTTAGTGTATTTTGCACAGTGTGCACCTAAAGCTTACCTTAATACAATTGGTGGTGTTCTCATGCACATACAGGCAGGGAGCTGCAGTATTTTGATTTAGTGTCCTTTGCACAGTTTGCATCTAAATCTTACCTAAATAAAATTGCTGGTGTTCTCATACAAATACAGGCAGGGAGCTGCGGTATTTTGTTTTAGTGTCCTTTGCACAGTGTGCACCTAAAGCTTACCTGAATACAATTGCTGGTGTTCTCATACAAATACATGCAGGGAGCTGTAGTATTTTGTTTTAGTGTCCTTTGCACAGTGTGCATCTAAAGCTTACCTGAATACAATTGCTGGCGTTCTCATACAAATACAGGCAGGGAGCTGCCGTATTTTGATTTGGTGACCTTTGCTCAGTGTGCACCTAAAGCTTATCTGAATACAATTGCTGGTGTTCTCATACAAATACAGGCAGGGAGCTGCAGTATTTTGATTTAGTGTCCTTTGCACAGTTTGCATCTAAAGCTTACCTAAATAAAATTGCTGGTGTTCTCATACAAATACAGGCAGGGAGCTGTAGTATTTTGTTTTAGTGTCCTTTGCACAGTGTGCACCTAAAGCTTACCTGAATACAATTGCTGGTGTTCTCATCCAAATACAGGCAGGGAGCTGCAGTATTTTGATTTAGTGTCTTTTGCACAGTGTGCACCTAAAGCTTACCTGAATACAAGTGCTGGTGTTCTCATACAAATACAGGCAGGGAGCTGTAGTATTTTGATTTAGTGTCCTTTGCACAGTGTGCACCTAAAGCTTACCTGAATACAATTGCTGGTGTTCTCATACAAATACAGGCAGGGAGCTGCAGTATTTTGATTTAGTGTCCTTTGCACAGTGTGCACCTAAAGCTTACCTGAATACAATTGCTGGTGTTCTCATAGAAATACAGTCAGGGAGCTGCAGTATTTTGATTTAGTGTCTTTTGCACAGTGTGCACCTAAAGCTTACCTTAATACAATTGATGGTGTTCTCATACACATACAGGCAGGGAGCTGCAGTATTTTGATTTAGTGTCCTTTGCACAGTGTGCACCTAAAGCTTACCTGAATACAATTGCTGGTGTTCTCATACAAATACAGGCAGGGAGTTGCAGTATTTTGATTTGGTGACCTTTGCTCAGTGTGCACCTAAAGCTTATCTGAATATAATTGCTGGTGTTCTCATACAAATACAGGCAGGGAGCTGCAGTATTTGGATTTAGTGTCCTTTGCACAGTTTACATCTAAACCTTACCTAAATACAATTGCTGGTATTCTCATACAAATACAGACAGGGAGCTGCAGTATTTTGATTTAGTGTCCTTTGCACAGTGTGCACCTAAAGCTTACCTGGATACAATTGCTGGTGTTCTCATACAAATACAGTCAGGGAGCTGCAGTATTTTGATTTAGTGTCTTTTGCACAGTGTGCACCTAAAGCTTACCTGAATACAATTGCTGGTGTTCTCATAAAAATACAGGCAGGGAGCTGCAGTATTTTGATTTAGTGTCCTTTGCACAGTGTGCACCTAAAGATTATCTGAATACAATTGCTGGTGTTCTCATACAAATACAGGCAGGGAGCTACAGTATTTTGATTTAGTGTCCTTTGCGCAGTGTGCACCTAAAGCTTACCTAAATACAATTGCTGGTGTTCTCATACAAATACAGGCAGGGAGCTGCAGTATTTTGTTTTAGAGTCCTTTGCACAGTGTGCACCTAAAGCTTACCTGAATACAATTGTTGGTGTTCTCATACATATACAGGCAGGGAGCTGCAGTATTTTGATTTAGTGTCCTTTGCACAGTGTGCACCTAAAGCTTACCTGAATACAATTGCTGATGTTCTCATACAAATATAGGCAGGGAGCTGCAGTATTTTGTTTTAGTGTTCTTTGCACATTGTGCACCTAAAGTTTACCTGAATACAATTGCTGGTGTTCTCATACAAATACAGGCAGGGAGCTGCATTATTTTGATTTAGTGTCCTTTGCACAGTGTGCACCTAAAGCTTACCTGAATACAATTGCTGGTGTTCTCCTACAAATACAGGCAGGGAGCTGCAGTATTTTGATTTAGTGTCCTTTGCACATTGTGCACCTAAAGCTTACCTGAATACAATTGCTGGTGTTCTCATACAAATACAGGCAGGGAGCTGCAGTATTTTGATTTAGTGTCTTTTACACAGTGTGCACCTAAAGCTTACCTGAATACAATTGCTGGTATTCTCATACAAATACAGGCTGGGAGCTGCAGTATTTTGATTTAGTGTCCTTTGCAAAGTGTGCATCTAAAGCTTACCTAAATACAATTGCTGGTGTACTCATACAAACACAGGCAGGGAGCTGCAGTATTTTGATTTAGTGTCCTTTGCACAGTGTGCACCTAAAGCTTACCTGAATACAATTGCTGGTGTTCTCATACAAATACAGGCAGGGAGCTGCAGTATTTTGATTTAGTGTCCTTTGCTCAGTGTGCACCTAAAGCTTATCTGAATACAATTGCTGGTGTTCTCATACAAATACAGGCAGGGAGCTGCAGTATTTTGTTTTAGTGTCCTTTGCACAGTGTGCACCTAAAGCTTACCTGAATACAATTGCTGGTGTTCTCATACAAATACAGTCAGGGAGCTGCAGTATTTTGATTTAGTGTCTTTTGCACAGTGTGCACCTAAAGCTTACCTGAATACAATTGCTGATGTTCTCATACAAATATAGGCAGGGAGCTGCAGTATTTTGTTTTAGTGTCCTTTGCACAGTGTGCACCTAAAGATTATCTGAATACAATTGCTGGTGTTCTCATACAAATACAGGCAGGGAGCTGCAGTATTTTGATTTAGTGTCCTTTGCACAGTGTGCATCTAAAGCTTACCTAAATACAATTGCTAGTGTTCTCATACAAATACAGGCAGGGAGCTGCAGTATTTTGGTTTAGTGTCCTTTGCACAGTGTGCATCTAAAGCTTACCTAAATACAATTGCTGGTATTCTCATGCAAATACAGGCAGGGAGCTGCAGTATTTTGTTTTAGTGTCCTTTGCACAGTGTGCACCTAAAGCTTACCTGAATACAATTGCTGGTGTTCTCATACAAATACAGTCAGGGAGCTGCAGTATTTTGATTTAGTGTCTTTTGCACAGTGTGCACCTAAAGCTTACCTGAATACAAGTGCTGGTGTTCTCATACAAATACAGGCAGGGAGCTACAGTATTTTGGTTTAGTGTCTTTTGCACAGTGTGCACCTAAAGCTTACCTGAATACAATTGCTGGTGTTCTCATACAAATACAGGCAGGGAGCTGTACTATTTTGATTTAGTGTCTTTTGCACAGTGTGCACCTAGAGCTTACCTGAATACAAGTGCTGGTGTTCTCATACAAATACAGGCAGGGAGCTGCAGTATTTTGATTTAGTGTCCTTTGCACAGTGTGCACCTAAAGCTTACCTGAATACAATTGCTGGTGTTCTCATAGAAATACAGGCAGGGAGCTGCAGTATTTTGTTTTAGTGTCCTTTGCACAGTGTGCACCTAAAGCTTACCTGAATACAATTGCTGGTGTTCTCCTACAAATACAGGCAGGGAGCTGCAGTATTTTGATTTAGTGTATTTTGCACAGTGTGCACCTAAAGCTTACCTTAATACAATTGGTGGTGTTCTCATGCACATACAGGCAGGGAGCTGCAGTATTTTGATTAAGTGTCCTTTGCACAGTGTGCACCTAAAGCTTACCTGAATACAATTGCTGGTGTTCTCATACAAATACAGGCAGGGAGCTGCAGTATTTTGATTTGGTGACCTTTGCTCAGTGTGCACCTAAAGCTTACCTGAATACAATTGCTGGTGTTCTCATACAAATACAGTCAGGGAGCTGCAGTATTTTGATTTAGTGTCTTTTGCACAGTGTGCACCTAAAGCTTACCTGAATACAATTGCTGGTGTTCTCATAAAAATACAGGCAGGGAGCTGCAGTATTTTGATTTAGTGTCCTTTGCACAGTGTGCACCTAAAGATTATCTGAATACAATTGCTGGTGTTCTCATACAAATACAGACAGGGAGCTACAGTATTTTGATTTAGTGTCCTTTGCGCAGTGTGCACCTAAAGCTTACCTAAATACAATTGCTGGTGTTCTCATACAAATACAGGCAGGGAGCTGCAGTATTTTGTTTTAGAGTCCTTTGCACAGTGTGCACCTAAAGCTTACCTGAATACAATTGTTGGTGTTCTCATACATATACAGGCAGGGAGCTGCAGTATTTTGATTTAGTGTCCTTTGCACAGTGTGCACCTAAAGCTTACCTGAATACAATTGCTGATGTTCTCATACAAATATAGGCAGGGAGCTGCAGTATTTTGTTTTAGTGTCCTTTGCACATTGTGCACCTAAAGTTTACCTGAATACAATTGCTGGTGTTCTCATACAAATACAGGCAGGGAGCTGCAGTATTTTGATTTAGTGTCCTTTGCACAGTGTGCACCTAAAGCTTACCTGAATACAATTGCTGGTGTTCTCCTACAAATACAGGCAGGGAGCTGCAGTATTTTGATTTAGTGTCCTTTGCACATTGTGCACCTAAAGCTTACCTGAATACAATTGCTGGTGTTCTCATACAAATACAGGCAGGGAGCTGCAGTATTTTGATTTAGTGTCTTTTGCACAGTGTGCACCTAAAGCTTACCTGAATACAATTGCTGGTATTCTCATACAAATACAGGCTGGGAGCTGCAGTATTTTGATTTAGAGTCCTTTGCAAAGTGTGCATCTAAAGCTTACCTAAATACAATTGCTGGTGTACTCATACAAACACAGGCAGGGAGCTGCAGTATTTTGATTTAGTGTCCTTTGCACAGTGTGCACCTAAAGCTTACCTGAATACAATTGCTGGTGTTCTCATACAAATACAGGCAGGGAGCTGCAGTATTTTGATTTAGTGTCCTTTGCTCAGTGTGCACCTAAAGCTTATCTGAATACAATTGCTGGTGTTCTCATACAAATACAGGCAGGGAGCTGCAGTATTTTGATTTAGTGTCCTTTGCACAGTGTGCATCTAAAGCTTACCTAAATACAATTGCTAGTGTTCTCATACAAATACAGGCAGGGAGCTGCAGTATTTTGGTTTAGTGTCCTTTGCACAGTGTGCATCTAAAGCTTACCTAAATACAATTGCTGGTATTCTCATACAAATACAGGCAGGGAGCTGCAGTATTTTGTTTTAGTGTCCTTTGCACAGTGTGCACCTAAAGCTTACCTGAATACAATTGCTGGTGTTCTCATACAAATACAGTCAGGGAGCTGCAGTATTTTGATTTAGTGTCTTTTGCACAGTGTGCACCTAAAGCTTACCTGAATACAAGTGCTGGTGTTCTCATACAAATACAGACAGGGAGCTGCAGTATTTTGGTTTAGTGTCTTTTGCACAGTGTGCACCTAAAGCTTACCTGAATACAATTGCTGGTGTTCTCATACAAATACAGGCAGGGAGCTGTACTATTTTGATTTAGTGTCTTTTGCACAGTGTGCACCTAGAGCTTACCTGAATACAAGTGCTGGTGTTCTCATACAAATACAGGCAGGGAGCTGCAGTATTTTGATTTAGTGTCCTTTGCACAGTGTGCACCTAAAGCTTACCTGAATACAATTGCTGGTGTTCTCATAGAAATACAGGCAGGGAGCTGCAGTATTTTGTTTTAGTGTCCTTTGCACAGTGTGCACCTAAAGCTTACCTGAATACAATTGCTGGTGTTCTCCTACAAATACAGGCAGGGAGCTGCAGTATTTTGATTTAGTGTATTTTGCACAGTGTGCACCTAAAGCTTACCTTAATACAATTGGTGGTGTTCTCATGCACATACAGGCAGGGAGCTGCAGTATTTTGATTAAGTGTCCTTTGCACAGTGTGCACCTAAGGCTTACCTGAATACAATTGCTGGTGTTCTCATACAAATACAGGCAGGGAGCTGCAGTATTTTGATTTGGTGACCTTTGCTCAGTGTGCACCTAAAGCTTATCTGAATACAATTGCTGGTGTTCTCATACAAATACAGTCAGGGAGCTGTAGTATTTTGATTTAGTGTCCTTTGCACAGTGTGCACCTAAAGCTTACCTGAATACAATTGCTGATGATCTCATACAAATACAGGCAGGGAGCTGCAGTATTTTGTTTTAGTGTCCTTTGCACAGTGTGCACCTAAAGCTTACCTGAATACAATTGCTGGTGTTCTCATACAAATACAGGCAGGGAGTTGCAGTATTTTGATTTGGTGACCTTTGCTCAGTGTGCACCTAAAGCTTATCTGAATATAATTGCTGGTGTTCTCATACAAATACAGGCAGGGAGCTGCAGTATTTTGATTTAGTGTCCTTTGCACAGTGTGCACCTAAAGCTTACCTGAATACAATTGCTGGTGTTCTCATAAAAATACAGGCAGGGAGCTGCAGTATTTTGATTTAGTGTCCTTTGCACAGTGTGCACCTAAAGATTATCTGAATACAATTGCTGGTGTTCTCATACAAATACAGGCAGGGAGCTACAGTATTTTGATTTAGTGTCCTTTGCACAGTGTGCACCTAAAGCTTACCTAAATACAATTGCTGGTGTTCTCATACAAATACAGGCAGGGAGCTGCAGTATTTTGTTTTAGTGTCCTTTGCACATTGTGCACCTAAAGCTTACCTGAATACAATTGCTGATGTTCTCATACAAATATAGGCAGGGAGCTGCAGTATTTTGTTTTAGTGTCCTTTGCACATTGTGCACCTAAAGCTTACCTGAATACAATTGCTGGTGTTCTCCTACAAATACAGGCAGGGAGCTGCAGTATTTTGATTTAGTGTCCTTTGCACATTGTGCACCTAAAGCTTACCTGAATACAATTGCTGGTGTTCTCATACAAATACAGGCAGGGAGCTGCAGTATTTTGATTTAGTGTCTTTTGCACAGTGTGCACCTAAAGCTTACCTGAATACAATTGCTGATGTTCTCATACAAATATAGGCAGGGAGCTGCAGTATTTTGATTTAGTGTCCTTTGCACAGTGTGCACCTAAAGCTTACCTGAATACAATTGCTGGTGTTCTCCTACAAATACAGGCAGGGAGCTGCAGTATTTTGATTTAGTGTCCTTTGCACATTGTGCACCTAAAGCTTACCTGAATACAATTGCTGGTGTTCTCATACAAATACAGGCAGGGAGCTGCAGTATTTTGATTTAGTGTCTTTTGCACAGTGTGCACCTAAAGCTTACCTGAATACAATTGCTGGTATTCTCATACAAATACAGGCAGGGAGCTGCAGTATTTTGATTTAGTGTCCTTTGCAAAGTGTGCATGTAAAGCTTACCTAAATACAATTGCTGGTGTACTCATACAAACACAGGCAGGGAGCTGCAGTATTTTGATTTAGTGTCCTTTGCACAGTGTGCATCTAAAGCTTACCTAAATACAATTGCTGGTGTTCTCATACAAATATAGGCAGGGAGCTGCAGTATTTTGATTTAGTGCATTTTGCACAGTGTGCACCTAAAGCTTACCTGAATACAATTGCTGGTGTTCTCATACAAATACATGCAGGGAGCTGCAGTATTTTGATTTAGTGTCCTTTGCACAGTGTGCACCTAAAGCTTACCTGAATACAATTGCTGGTGTTCTCATACAAATACAGGCAGGGAGCTGCGGTATTTTGTTTTAGTGTCCTTTGCACAGTGTGCACCTAAAGCTTACCTGAATACAATTGCTGGTGTTCTCATACAAATACATG
The DNA here is from genome assembly GCA_029206835.1 of Rana muscosa. Lineage (NCBI taxonomy): Eukaryota > Metazoa > Chordata > Amphibia > Anura > Ranidae > Rana > Rana muscosa. Next base: position 1,207,014,980 of record CM055122.1, read on the forward strand.
CAGGGAGCTGCAGTATTTTGATTTAGTGCATTTTGCACAGTGTGCACCTAAAGCTTACCTGAATACAATTGCTGGTGTTCTCATACAAATACATGCAGGGAGCTGCAGTATTTTGATTTAGTGTCCTTTGCACAGTGTGCACCTAAAGCTTACCTGAATACAATTGCTGGTGTTCTCATACAAATACAGGCAGGGAGCTGCCGTATTTTGATTTGGTGACCTTTGCTCAGTGTGCACCTAAAGCTTATCTGAAAACAATTGCTGGTGTTCTCATACAAATACAGGCAGGGAGCTGCAGTATTTTTATTTAGTGTCCTTTGCACAGTTTGCATCTAAAGCTTACCTAAATAAAATTGCTGGTGTTCTCATACAAATACAGGCAGGGAGCTGTAGTATTTTGTTTTAGTGTCCTTTGCACAGTGTGCACCTAAAGCTTACCTGAATACAATTGCTGGTGTTCTCATCCAAATACAGGCAGGGAGCTGCAGTATTTTGATTTAGTGTCTTTTGCACAGTGTGCACCTAAAGCTTACCTGAATACAATTGCTGGTGTTCTCATACAAATACAGGCAGGGAGCTGTAGTATTTTGATTTAGTGTCCTTTGCACAGTGTGCACCTAAAGCTTACCTGAATACAATTGCTGGTGTTCTCATACAAATACAGGCAGGGAGCTGCAGTATTTTGATTTAGTGTCCTTTGCACAGTGTGCACCTAAAGCTTACCTGAATACAATTGCTGGTGTTCTCATAGAAATACAGTCAGGGAGCTGCAGTATTTTGATTTAGTGTCTTTTGCACAGTGTGCACCTAAAGCTTACCTGAATACAATTGCTGGTGTTCTCATAGAAATACAGTCAGGGAGCTGCAGTATTTTGATTTAGTGTCTTTTGCACAGTGTGCACCTAAAGCTTACCTGAATACAATTGCTGGTGTTCTCATACAAATACAGGCAGGGAGCTGCAGTATTTTGGTTTAGTGTCTTTTGCACAGTGTGCACCTAAAGCTTACCTGAATACAAGTGCTGGTGTTCTCATACAAATACAGGCAGGGAGCTGTACTATTTTGATTTAGTGTCTTTTGCACAGTGTGCACCTAGAGCTTACCTGAATACAAGTGCTGGTGTTCTCATACAAATACAGGCAGGGAGCTGCAGTATTTTGATTTAGTGTCCTTTGCACAGTGTGCACCTAAAGCTTACCTGAATACAATTGCTGGTGTTCTCATACAAATACAGGCAGGGAGCTGCAGTATTTTGATTTAGTGTCTTTTGCACAGTGTGCACCTAAAGCTTCCCTAAATACAATTGCTGGTGTTCTCATACAAATACAGGCAGGGAGCTGCAGTATTTTGATTTGGTGACCTTTGCTCAGTGTGCACCTAAAGCTTATCTGAATACAATTGCTGGTGTTCTCATACAAATACAGGCAGGGAGCTGTAGTATTTTGATTTAGTGTCCTTTGCACAGTTTGCATCTAAATCTTACCTAAATAAAATTGCTGGTGTTCTCATACAAATACAGGCAGGGAGCTGCGGTATTTTGTTTTAGTGTCCTTTGCACAGTGTGCACCTAAAGCTTACCTGAATACAATTGCTGGGGTTCTCATACAAATACATGCAGGGAGCTTTGGTATTTTGTTTTAGTGTCCTTTGCACAGTGTGCATCTAAAGCTTACCTGAATACAATTGCTGGCGTTCTCATACAAATATAGGCAGGGAGCTGCAGTATTTTGATTTAGTGCATTTTGCACAGTGTGCACCTAAAGCTTACCTGAATATAATTGCTGGTGTTCTCATACAAATACATGCAGGGAGCTGCAGTATTTTGATTTAGTGTCCTTTGCACAGTGTGCACCTAAAGCTTACCTGAATACAATTGCTGGTGTTCTCATACAAATACAGGCAGGGAGCTGATGTATTTTGATTTGGTGACCTTTGCTCAGTGTGCACCTAAAGCTTATCTGAATACAATTGCTGGTGTTCTCATACAAATACAGGCAGGGAGCTGCAGTATTTTGATTTAGTGTCCTTTGCACAGTTTGCATCTAAAGCTTACCTAAATAAAATTGCTGGTGTTCTCATACAAATACAGGCAGGGAGCTGTAGTATTTTGTTTTAGTGTCCTTTGCACAGTGTGCACCTAAAGCTTACCTGAATACAATTCCTGGTGTTCTCATCCAAATACAGGCAGGGAGCTGCAGTATTTTGATTTAGTGTCTTTTGCACAGTGTGCACCTAAAGCTTACCTGAATACAAGTGCTGGTGTTCTCATACAAATACAGGCAGGGAGCTGTAGTATTTTGATTTAGTGTCCTTTGCACAGTGTGCACCTAAAGCTTACCTGAATACAATTGCTGGTGTTCTCATACAAATACAGGCAGGGAGCTGCAGTATTTTGATTTAGTGTCCTTTGCACAGTGTGCACCTAAAGCTTACCTGAATACAATTGCTGGTGTTCTCATAGAAATACAGTCAGGGAGCTGCAGTATTTTGATTTAGTGTCTTTTGCACAGTGTGCACCTAAAGCTTGCCTGAATACAATTGCTGGTGTTCTCATAAAAATACAGGCAGGGAGCTGCAGTATTTTGATTTAGTGTCCTTTGCACAGTGTGCACCTAAAGCTTATCTGAATACAATTGCTGGTGTTCTCATACAGATACAGGCAGGGAGCTGCAGTATTTTGATTTAGTGTCCTTTGCACAGTGTGCACCTAAAGCTTACCTGAATACAATTGCTGATGATCTCATACAAATACAGGCAGGGAGCTGCAGTATTTTGTTTTAGTGTCCTTTGCACAGTGTGCACCTAAAGCTTACCTGAATACAATTGCTGGTGTTCTCATACAAATACAGGCAGGGAGCTGCAGTATTTTGATTTAGTGTCTTTTGCACAGTGTGCACCTAAAGCTTCCCTAAATACAATTGCTGGTGTTCTCCTACAAATACAGGCAGGGAGCTGAAGTATTTTGATTTAGTGTCCTTTGCACATTGTGCACCTAAAGCTTACCTGAATACAATTGCTGGTGTTCTCATACAAATACAGGCAGGGAGCTGCAGTATTTTGATTTAGTGTCTTTTGCACAGTGTGCACCTAAAGCTTACCTGAATACAATTGCTGGTGTTCTCATACAAATACAGGCAGGGAGCTGCAGTATTTTGATTTAGTGTCTTTTGCACAGTGTGCACCTAAAGCTTACCTGAATACAATTGCTGGTGTTCTCATAAAAATACAGGCAGGGAGCTGCAGTATTTTGATTTAGTGTCCTTTGCACAGTGTGCACCTAAAGCTTACCTAAATACAATTGCTGGTCTTCCCATACAAATACAGGCAGGGAGCTGCAGTGTTTTGTTTTAGAGTCCTTTGCACAGTGTGCACCTAAAGCTTACCTGAATACAATTGCTGGTGTTCTCATACAAATACAGGCAGGGAGCTGCGGTATTTTGATTTAGTGTCCTTTGCACAGTGTGCACTTAAAGCTTACCTGAATACAATTGCTGATGTTCTCATACAAATACAGGCAGGGAGCTGCAGTATTTTGTTTTAGTGTCCTTTGCATAGTGTGCACCTAAAGCTTACCTGAATACAATTGCTGGTGTTCTCATACAAATACAGGCAGGGAGCTGCAGTATTTTGATTTAGTGTCTTTTGCACAGTGTGCACATAAAGCTTCCCTAAATACAATTGCTGGTGTTCTCCTACAAATACAGGCAGGGAGCTGCAGTATTTTGATTCAGTGTCCTTTGCACATTGTGCACCTAAAGCTTACCTGAATACAATTGCTGGTGTTCTCATACAAATACAGGCAGGGAGCTGCAGTATTTTGATTGTGTCTTTTGCACAGTGTGCACCTAAAGCTTACCTGAATACAATTGCTGGTGTTCCCATACAAATACAGGCAGGGAGCTACAGTATTTTGATTTAGTGTCCTTTGCACAGTGTGCACCTAAAGCTTATCTGAATACAATTGCTGGTGTTCTCATACAAATACAGGCAGGGAGCTGCAGTATTTTGGTTTAGTGTCCTTTGCACAGTGTGCATCTAAAGCTTACCTAAATACAATTGCTGGTATTCTCATACAAATACAGGCAGGGAGCTGCAGTATTTTGATTTAGTGTCCTTTGCACAGTGTGCACCTAAAGCTTACCTGAATACAATTGCTGGTGTTCTCATACAAATACAGGCAGGGAGCTGCAGTATTTTGTTTTAGTGTCCTTTGCACAGTGTGCACTCAAAGCTTACCTGAATACAATTGCTGGTGTTCTCATACAAATACAGGCAGGGAGCTGCAGTATTTTGATTTGGTGACCTTTGCTCAGTGTGCACCTAAAGCTTATCTGAATACAATTGCTGGTGTTCTCATACAAATACAGGCAGGGAGCTGTAGTATTTTGATTTAGTGTCCTTTGCACAGTGTGCACCTAAAGCTTACCTGAATACAATTGCTGGTGTTCTCATACAAATACAGGCAGGGAGTTGCAGTATTTTGATTTGGTGACCTTTGCTCAGTGTGCACCTAAAGCTTATCTGAATATAATTGCTGGTGTTCTCATACAAATACAGTCAGGGAGCTGCAGTATTTTGATTTAGTGTCTTTTGCACAGTGTGCACCTAAAGCTTACCTGAATACAATTGCTGGTGTTCTCATAAAAATACAGGCAGGGAGCTGCAGTATTTTGATTTAGTGTCCTTTGCACAGTGTGCACCTAAAGATTATCTGAATACACTTGCTGGTGTTCTCATACAAATACAGGCAGGGAGCTACAGTATTTTGATTTAGTGTCCTTTGCACAGTGTGCACCTAAAGCTTACCTAAATACAATTGCTGGTGTTCTCATACAAATACAGGCAGGGAGCTGCAGTATTTTGTTTTAGAGTCCTTTGCACAGTGTGCACCTAAAGCTTACCTGAATACAATTGTTGGTGTTCTCATACAAATACAGGCAGGGAGCTGCAGTATTTTGATTTAGTGTCCTTTGCACAGTGTGCACCTAAAGTTTACCTGAATACAATTGCTGATGTTCTCATACAAATATAGGCAGGGAGCTGCAGTATTTTGTTTTAGTGTCCTTTGCACATTGTGCACCTAAAGCTTACCTGAATACAATTGCTGGTGTTCTCATACAAATACAGGCAGGGAGCTGCAGTATTTTGATTTAGTGTCCTTTGCACAGTGTGCACTTAAAGCTTACCTGAATACAATTGCTGGTGTTCTCCTACAAATACAGGCAGGGAGCTGCAGTATTTTGATTTAGTGTCCTTTGCACATTGTGCACCTAAAGCTTACCTGAATACAATTGCTGGTGTTCTCATACAAATACAGGCAGGGAGCTGCAGTATTTTGATTTAGTGTCGTTTGCACAGTGTGCACCTAAAGCTTACCTGAATACAATTGCTGGTATTCTCATACAAATACAGGCAGGGAGCTGCAGTATTTTGATTTAGTGTCCTTTGCAAAGTGTGCATCTAAAGCTTACCTAAATACAATTGCTGGTGTACTCATACAAACACAGGCAGGGAGCTGCAGTATTTTGATTTAGTGTCCTTTGCACAGTGTGCACCTAAAGCTTACCTGAATACAATTGCTGGTGTTCTCATACAAATACAGGCAGGGAGCTGCAGTATTTTGATTTAGTGTCCTTTGCTCAGTGTGCACCTAAAGCTTATCTGAATACAATTTCTGGTGTTCTCATACAAATACAGTCAGGGAGCTGCAGTATTTTGATTTAGTGTCTCTTGCACAGTGTGCACCTAAAGCTTACCTGAATACAATTGCTGGTGTTCTCATACAAATACAGGCAGGGAGCTGCAGTATTTTGGTTTAGTGTCTTTTGCACAGTGTGCACCTAAAGCTTACCTGAATACAAGTGCTGGTGTTCTCATACAAATACAGGCAGGGAGCTGTACTATTTTGATTTAGTGTCTTTTGCACAGTGTGCACCTAGAGCTTACCTGAATACAAGTGCTGGTGTTCTCATACAAATACAGGCAGGGAGCTGCAGTATTTTGATTTAGTGTCCTTTGCACAGTGTGCACCTAAAGCTTACCTGAATACAATTGCTGGTGTTCTGATAGAAATACAGGCAGGGAGCTGCAGTATTTTGTTTTAGTGTCCTTTGCACAGTGTGCACCTAAAGCTTACCTGAATACAATTGCTGGTGTTCTCATACAAATACAGGCAGGGAGCTGCAGAATTTTGATTTAGTGTCTTTTGCACAGTGTGCACCTAAAGCTTCCCTAAATACAATTGCTGGTGTTCTCCTACAAATACAGGCAGGGAGCTGCAGTATTTTGATTTAGTGTATTTTGCACAGTGTGCACCTAAAGCTTACCTTAATACAATTGGTGGTGTTCTCATGCACATACAGGCAGGGAGCTGCAGTATTTTGATTAAGTGTCCTTTGCACAGTGTGCACCTAAAGCTTACCTGAATACAATTGCTGGTGTTCTCATACAAATACAAGCAGGGAGCTGCGGTATTTTGTTTTAGTGTCCTTTGCACAGTGTGCACCTAAAGCTTACCTGAATACAATTGCTGGTGTTCTCATACAAATACATGCAGGGAGCTGTAGTATTTTGTTTTAGTGTCCTTTGCACAGTGTGTATCTAAAGCTTACCTGAATACAATTGCTGGCGTTCTCATACAAATATAGGCAGGGAGCTGCAGTATTTTGATTTAGTGTCCTTTGCACAGTTTGCATCTAAATCTTACCTAAATAAAATTGCTGGTGTTCTCATACAAATACAAGCAGGGAGCTGCGGTATTTTGTTTTAGTGTCCTTTGCACAGTGTGCACCTAAAGCTTACCTGAATACAATTGCTGGTGTTCTCATACAAATACATGCAGGGAGCTGTAGTATTTTGTTTTAGTGTCCTTTGCACAGTGTGTATCTAAAGCTTACCTGAATACAATTGCTGGCGTTCTCATACAAATATAGGCAGGGAGCTGCAGTATTTTGATTTAGTGCATTTTGCACAGTGTGCACCTAAAGCTTACCTGAATACAATTGCTGGTGTTCTCATACAAATGCATGCAGGGAGCTGCAGTATTTTGATTTAGTGTCCTTTGCACAGTGTGCACCTAAAGCTTACCTGAATACAATTGCTGGTGTTCTCATACAAATACAGGCAGGGAGCTGCCGTATTTTGATTTGGTGACCTTTGCTCAGTGTGCACCTAAAGCTTATCTGAATACAATTGCTGGTGTTCTCATACAAATACAGGCAGGGAGCTGCAGTATTTTGATTTAGTGTCCTTTGCACAGTTTGCATCTAAAGCTTACCTAAATAAAATTGCTGGTGTTCTCATACAAATACAGGCAGGGAGCTGTAGTATTTTGTTTTAGTGTCCTTTGCACAGTGTGCACCTAAAGCTTACCTGAATACAATTGCTGGTGTTCTCATCCAAATACAGGCAGGGAGCTGCAGTATTTTGTTTTAGTGTCTTTTGCACAGTGTGCACCTAAAGCTTACCTGAATACAAGTGCTGGTGTTCTCATACAAATACAGGCAGGGAGCTGTAGTATTTTGATTTAGTGTCCTTTGCACAGTGTGCACCTAAAGCTTACCTGAATACAATTGCTGGTGTTCTCATACAAATACAGTCAGGGAGCTGCAGTATTTTGATTTAGTGTCCTTTGCACAGTGTGCACCTAAAGCTTACCTGAATACAATTGCTGGTGTTCTCATACAAATACAGGCAGGGAGCTGCAGTATTTTGATTTGGTGACCTTTGCTCAGTGTGCACCTAAAGCTTATCTGAATACAATTGCTGGTGTTCTCATACAAATACAGGCAGGGAGCTGTAGTATTTTGATTTAGTGTCCTTTGCACAGTTTGCATCTAAATCTTACCTAAATAAAATTGCTGGTGTTCTCATACAAATACAGGCAGGGAGCTGCGGTATTTTGTTTTAGTGTCCTTTGCACAGTGTGCACCTAAAGCTTACCTGAATACAATTGCTGGGGTTCTCATACAAATACAGGCAGGGAGCTGCAGTATTTTGTTTTAGTGTCCTTTGCACAGTGTGTATCTAAAGCTTACCTGAATACAATTGCTGATGATCTCATACAAATACAGGCAGGGAGCTGCAGTATTTTGTTTTAGTGTCCTTTGCTCAGTGTGCACCTAAAGCTTATCTGAATACAATTGCTGGTGTTCTCATACAAATACAGGCAGGGAGCTGTAGTATTTTGATTTAGTGTCCTTTGCACAGTGTGCACCTAAAGCTTACCTGAATACAATTGCTGATGTTCTCATACAAATATAGGCAGGGAGCTGCAGTATTTTGTTTTAGTGTCCTTTGCACATTGTGCACCTAAAGCTTACCTGAATACAATTGCTGGTGTTCTCATACAAATACAGGCAGGGAGCTGCAGTATTTTGATTTAGTGTCCTTTGCACAGTGTGCACCTAAAGCTTACCTGAATACAATTGCTGGTGTTCTCCTACAAATACAGGCAGGGAGCTGCAGTATTTTGATTTAGTGTCCTTTGCACATTGTGCACCTAAAGCTTACCTGAATACAATTGCTGGTGTTCTCATACAAATACAGGCAGGGAGCTGCAGTATTTTGATTTAGTGTCTTTTGCACAGTGTGCACCTAAAGCTTACCTGAATACAATTGCTGGTATTCTCATACAAATACAGGCAGGGAGCTGCAGTATTTTGATTTAGTGTCCTTTGCAAAGTGTGCATCTAAAGCTTACCTAAATACAATTGCTGGTGTACTCATACAAACACAGGCAGGGAGCTGCAGTATTTTGATTTAGTGTCCTTTGCACAGTGTGCACCTAAAGCTTACCTGAATACAATTGCTGGTGTTCTCATACAAATACAGGCAGGGAGCTGCAGTATTTTGATTTAGTGTCCTTTGCTCAGTGTGCACCTAAAGCTTATCTGAATACAATTGCTGGTGTTCTCATACAAATACAGGCAGGGAGCTGCAGTATTTTGATTTAGTGTCTTTTGCACAGTGTGCACCTAAAGCTTACCTGAATACAATTGCTGGTGTTCTCATACAAATACAGGCAGGGAGCTGCAGTATTTTGGTTTAGTGTCTTTTGCACAGTGTGCACCTAAAGCTTACCTGAATACAAGTGCTGGTGTTCTCATACAAATACAGGCAGGGAGCTGTACTATTTTGATTTAGTGTCTTTTGCACAGTGTGCACCTAGAGCTTACCTGAATACAAGTGCTGGTGTTCTCATACAAATACAGGCAGGGAGCTGCAGTATTTTGATTTAGTGTCCTTTGCACAGTGTGCACCTAAAGCTTACCTGAATACAATTGCTGGTGTTCTGATAGAAATACAGGCAGGGAGCTGCAGTATTTTGTTTTAGTGTCCTTTGCACAGTGTGCACCTAAAGCTTACCTGAATACAATTGCTGGTGTTCTCATACAAATACAGGCAGGGAGCTTCAGAATTTTGATTTAGTGTCTTTTGCACAGTGTGCACCTAAAGCTTCCCTAAATACAATTGCTGGTGTTCTCCTACAAATACAGGCAGGGAGCTGCAGTATTTTGATTTAGTGTATTTTGCACAGTGTGCACCTAAAGCATACCTTAATACAATTGGTGGTGTTCTCATGCACATACAGGCAGGGAGCTGCAGTATTTTGATTAAGTGTCCTTTGCACAGTGTGCACCTAAAGCTTACCTGAATACAATTGCTGGTGTTCTCATACAAATACAGGCAGGGAGCTGCAGTATTTTGATTTGGTGACCTTTGCTCAGTGTGCACCTAAAGCTTATCTGAATACAATTGCTGGTGTTCTCATACAAATACAGGCAGGGAGCTGTAGTATTTTGATTTAGTGTCCTTTGCACAGTTTGCATCTAAATCTTACCTAAATAAAATTGCTGGTGTTCTCATACAAATACAAGCAGGGAGCTGCGGTATTTTGTTTTAGTGTCCTTTGCACAGTGTGCACCTAAAGCTTACCTGAATGCAATTGCTGGTGTTCTCATACAAATACATGCAGGGAGCTGTAGTATTTTGTTTTAGTGTCCTTTGCACAGTGTGTATCTAAAGCTTACCTGAATACAATTGCTGGCGTTCTCATACAAATATAGGCAGGGAGCTGCAGTATTTTGATTTAGTGCATTTTGCACAGTGTGCACCTAAAGCTTACCTGAATACAATTGCTGGTGTTCTCATACAAATACATGCAGGGAGCTGCAGTATTTTGATTTAGTGTCCTTTGCACAGTGTGCACCTAAAGCTTACCTGAATACAATTGCTGGTGTTCTCATACAAATACAGGCAGGGAGCTGCCGTATTTTGATTTGGTGACCTTTGCTCAGTGTGCACCTAAAGCTTATCTGAATACAATTGCTGGTGTTCTCATACAAATACAGTCAGGGAGCTGCAGTATTTTGATTTAGTGTCCTTTGCACAGTTTGCATCTAAAGCTTACCTAAATAAAATTGCTGGTGTTCTCATACAAATACAGGCAGGGAGCTGTAGTATTTTGTTTTAGTGTCCTTTGCACAGTGTGCACCTAAAGCTTACCTGAATACAATTGCTGGTGTTCTCATCCAAATACAGGCAGGGAGCTGCAGTATTTTGTTTTAGTGTCTTTTGCACAGTGTGCACCTAAAGCTTACCTGAATACAAGTGCTGGTGTTCTCATACAAATACAGGCAGGGAGCTGTAGTATTTTGATTTAGTGTCCTTTGCACAGTGTGCACCTAAAGCTTACCTGAATACAATTGCTGGTGTTCTCATACAAATACAGTCAGGGAGCTGCAGTATTTTGATTTAGTGTCCTTTGCACAGTCTGCACCTAAAGCTTACCTGAATACAATTGCTGGTGTTCTCATAAAAATACAGGCAGGGAGCTGCAGTATTTTGATTTAGTGTCCTTTGCACAGTGTGCACCTAAAGCTTATCTGAATACAATTGCTGGTGTTCTCATACAGATACAGGCAGGGAGCTGCAGTATTTTGATTTAGTGTCCTTTGCACAGTGTGCACCTAAAGCTTACCTGAATACAATTGCTGATGATCTCATACAAATACAGGCAGGGAGCTGCAGTATTTTGTTTTAGTGTCCTTTGCACAGTGTGCACCTAAAGCTTACCTGAATACAATTGCTGGTGTTCTCATACAAATACAGTCAGGGAGCTGCAGTATTTTGATTTAGTGTCTTTTGCACAGTGTGCACCTAAAGCTTACCTGAATACAATTGCTGGTGTTCTCATACAAATACAGGCAGGGAGCTGCAGTATTTTGGTTTAGTGTCTTTTGCACAGTGTGCACCTAAAGCTTACCTGAATACAAGTGCTGGTGTTCTCATACAAATACAGGCAGGGAGCTGTACTATTTTGATTTAGTGTCTTTTGCACAGTGTGCACCTAGAGCTTACCTGAATACAAGTGCTGGTGTTCTCATACAAATACAGGCAGGGAGCTGCAGTATTTTGATTTAGTGTCCTTTGCACAGTGTGCACCTAAAGCTTACCTGAATACAATTGCTGGTGTTCTCATAGAAATACAGGCAGGGAGCTGCAGTATTTTGTTTTAGTGTCCTTTGCACAGTGTGCACCTAAAGCTTATCTGAATACAATTGCTGGTGTTCTCATACAAATACAGGCAGGGAGCTGCATATTTTGATTTAGTGTCTTTTGCACAGTGTGCACCTAAAGCTTCCCTAAATACAATTGCTGGTGTTCTCCTACAAATACAGGCAGGGAGCTGCAGTATTTTGATTTAGTGTATTTTGCACACTGTGCACCTAAAGCTTACCTTAATACAATTGGTGGTGTTCTCATGCACATACAGGCAGGGAGCTGCAGTATTTTGATTAAGTGTCCTTTGCACAGTGTGCACCTAAAGCTTACCTGAATACAATTGCTGGTGTTCTCAAACAAATACAGGCAGGGAGCTGCAGTATTTTGATTTGGTGACCTTTGCTCAGTGTGCACCTAAAGCTTATCTGAATACAATTGCTGGTGTTCTCATACAAATACAGGCAGGGAGCTGTAGTATTTTGATTTAGTGTCCTTTGCACAGTTTGCATCTAAATCTTACCTAAATAAAATTGCTGCTGTTCTCATACAAATACAGGTAGGGAGCTGCGGTATTTTGTTTTAGTGTCCTTTGCACAGTGTGCACCTAAAGCTTACCTGAATACAATTGCTGGGGTTCTCATACAAATACATGCAGGGAGCTTTGGTATTTTGTTTTAGTGTCCTTTCCACAGTGTGCATCTAAAGCTTACCTGAATACAATTGCTGGCGTTCTCATACAAATATAGGCAGGGAGCTGCAGTATTTTGATTTAGTGCATTTTGCACAGTGTGCACCTAAAGCTTACCTGAATACAATTGCTGGTGTTCTCATACAAATACATGCAGGGAGCTGCAGTATTTTGATTTAGTGTCCTTTGCACAGTGTGCACCTAAAGCTTACCTGAATACAATTGCTGGTGTTCCCATACAAATACAGGCAGGGAGCTGCCGTATTTTGATTTGGTGACCTTTGCTCAGTGTGCACCTAAAGCTTATCTGAATACAATTGCTGGTGTTCTCATACAAATACAGGCAGGAAGCTGCAGTATTTTGATTTAGTGTCCTTTGCACAGTTTGCATCTAAAGCTTACCTAAATAAAATTGCTGGTGTTCTCATACAAATACAGGCAGGGAGCTGTAGTATTTTGTTTTAGTGTCCTTTGCACAGTGTGCACCTAAAGCTTACCTGAATACAATTGCTGGTGTTCTCATCCAAATACAGGCAGGGAGCTGTAGTATTTTGATTTAGTGTCCTTTGCACAGTGTGCACCTAAAGCTTACCTGAATACAATTGCTGGTGTTCTCATACAAATACAGGCAGGGAGCTGCAGTATTTTGATTTAGTGTCCTTTGCACAGTGTGCACCTAAAGCTTACCTGAATACAATTGCTGGTGTTCTCATAGAAATACAGTCAGGGAGCTGCAGTATTTTGATTTAGTATCTTTTGCACAGTGTGCACCTAAAGCTTACCTGAATACAATTGCTGGTGTTCTCATAAAAATACAGGCAGGGAGCTGCAGTATTTTGATTTAGTGTCCTTTGCACAGTGTGCACCTAAAGCTTATCTGAATACAATTGCTGGTGTTCTCATACAGATACAGGCAGGGAGCTGCAGTATTTTGATTTAGTGTCCTTTGCACAGTGTGCACCTAAAGCTTACCTGAATACAATTGCTGATGATCTCATACAAATACAGGCAGGGAGCTGCAGTATTTTGTTTTAGTGTCCTTTGCACAGTGTGCACCTAAAGCTTACCTGAATACAATTGCTGGTGTTCTCATACAAATACAGGCAGGGAGCTGCAGTATTTTGATTTAGTGTCTTTTGCACAGTGTGCACCTAAAGCTTCCCTAAATACAATTGCTGGTGTTCTCCTACAAATACAGGCAGGGAGCTGAAGTATTTTGATTTAGTGTCCTTTGCACATTGTGCACCTAAAGCTTACCTGAATACAATTGCTGGTGTTCTCATACAAATACAGGCAGGGAGCTGCAGTATTTTGATTTAGTGTCTTTTGCACAGTGTGCACCTAAAGCTTACCTGAATACAATTGCTGGTGTTCTCATACAAATACAGGCAGGGAGCTGCAGTATTTTGATTTAGTGTCTTTTGCACAGTGTGCACCTAAAGCTTACCTGAATACAATTGCTGGTGTTCTCATAAAAATACAGGCAGGGAGCTGCAGTATTTTGATTTAGTGTCCTTTGCACAGTGTGCACCTAAAGCTTACCCAAATACAATTGCTGGTGTTCCCATACAAATACAGGCAGGGAGCTGCAGTATTTTGTTTTAGAGTCCTTTGCACAGTGTGCACCTAAAGCTTACCTGAATACAAATGCTGGTGTTCTCATACAAATACAGGCAGGGAGCTGCAGTATTTTGATTTAGTGTCCTTTGCACAGTGTGCACCTAAAGCTTACCTGAATACAATTGCTGATGTTCTCATACAAATACAGGCAGGGAGCTGCAGTATTTTGTTTTAGTGTCCTTTGCACAGTGTGCACCTAAAGCTTACCTGAATACAATTGCTGGTGTTCTCATACAAATACAGGCAGGGAGCTGCAGTATTTTGATTTAGTGTCTTTTGCACAGTGTACACATAAAGCTTCCCTAAATACAATTGCTGGTGTTCTCCTACAAATACAGGCAGGGAGCTGCAGTATTTTGATTTAGTGTCCTTTGCACATTGTGCACCTAAAGCTTACCTGAATACAATTGCTGGTGTTCTCATACAAATACAGGCAGGGAGCTGCAGTATTTTGATTTAGTGTCTTTTGCACAGTGTGCACCTAAAGCTTACCTGAATACAATTGCTGGTGTTCCCATACAAATACAGGCAGGGAGCTACAGTATTTTGATTTAGTGTCCTTTGCTCAGTGTGCACCTAAAGCTTATCTGAATACAATTGCTGGTGTTCTCATACAAATACAGGCAGGCAGCTGCTGTATTTTGGTTTAGTGTCCTTTGCACAGTGTGCATCTAAAGCTTACCTAAATACAATTGCTGGTATTCTCATACAAATACAGGTAGGGAGCTGCAGTATTTTGATTTAGTGTCCTTTGCACAGTGTGCACCTAAAGTTTACCTGAATACAATTGCTGGTGTTCTCATACAAATACAGGCAGGGAGCTGCAGTATTTTGTTTTAGTGTCCTTTGCACAGTGTGCACTCAAAGCTTACCTGAATACAATTGCTGGTGTTCTCATACAAATACAGGCAGGGAGCTGCAGTATTTTGATTTAGTGTCTTTTGCACAGTGTGCACCTAAAGCTTACCTGAATACAATTGCTGGTGTTCTCATACAAATACAGGCAGGGAGCTGCAGTATTTTGATTTGGTGACCTTTGCTCAGTGTGCACCTAAAGCTTATCTGAATACAATTGCTGGTGTTCTCATACAAATACAGGCAGGGAGCTGTAGTATTTTGATTTAGTGTCCTTTGCACAGTTTGCATCTAAATCTTACCTAAATAAAATTGCTGGTGTTCTCATACAAATACAGGCAGGGAGCTGTGGTATTTTGTTTTAGTGTCCTTTGCACAGTGTGCACCTAAAGCTTACCTGAATACAATTGCTGGGGTTCTCATACAAATACATGCAGGGAGCTTTGGTATTTTGTTTTAGTGTCCTTTGCACAGTGTGCATCTAAAGCTTACCTGAATACAATTGCTGGCGTTCTCATACAAATATAGGCAGGGAGCTGCAGTATTTTGATTTAGTGCATTTTGCACAGTGTGCACCTAAAGCTTACCTGAATACAATTGCTGGTGTTCTCATACAAATACATGCAGGGAGCTGCAGTATTTTGATTTAGTGTCCTTTGCACAGTGTGCACCTAAAGCTTACCTGAATACAATTGCTGGTGTTCTCATACAAATACAGGCAGGGAGCTGCCGTATTTTGATTTGGTGACCTTTGCTCAGTGTGCACCTAAAGCTTATCTGAATACAATTGCTGGTGTTCTCATACAAATACAGGCAGGGAGCTGCAGTATTTTGATTTAGTGTCCTTTGCACAGTTTGCATCTAAAGCTTACCTAAATAAAATTGCTGGTGTTCTCATCCAAATACAGGCAGGGAGCTGCAGTATTTTGATTTAGTGTCTTTTGCACAGTGTGCACCTAAAGCTTACCTGAATACAAGTGCTGGTGTTCTCATACAAATACAGGCAGGGAGCTGTAGTATTTTGATTTAGTGTCCTTTGCACAGTGTGCAGCTAAAGCTTACCTGAATACAATTGCTGGTGTACTCATACAAATACAGGCAGGGAGCTGCAGTATTTTGATTTAGTGTCCTTTGCACAGTGTGCACCTAAAGCTTACCTGAATACAATTGCTGATGTTCTCATACAAATACAGGCAGGGAGCTGCAGTATTTTGTTTTAGTGTCCTTTGCACAGTGTGCACCTAAAGCTTACCTGAATACAATTGCTGGTGTTCTCATACAAATACAGGCAGGGAGCTGCAGTATTTTGATTTAGTGTCTTTTGCACAGTGTACACATAAAGCTTCCCTAAATACAATTGCTGGTGTTCTCCTACAAATACAGGCAGGGAGCTGCAGTATTTTGATTTAGTGTCCTTTGCACATTGTGCACCTAAAGCTTACCTGAATACAATTGCTGGTGTTCTCATACAAATACAGGCAGGGAGCTGCAGTATTTTGATTTAGTGTCTTTTGCACAGTGTGCACCTAAAGCTTACCTGAATACAATTGCTGGTGTTCCCATACAAATACAGGCAGGGAGCTACAGTATTTTGATTTAGTGTCCTTTGCTCAGTGTGCACCTAAAGCTTATCTGAATACAATTGCTGGTGTTCTCATACAAATACAGGCAGGGAGCTGCAGTATTTTGGTTTAGTGTCCTTTGCACAGTGTGCATCTAAAGCTTACCTAAATACAATTGCTGGTATTCTCATACAAATACAGGCAGGGAGCTGCAGTATTTTGATTTAGTGTCCTTTGCACAGTGTGCACCTAAAGTTTACCTGAATACAATTGCTGGTGTTCTCATACAAATACAGGCAGGGAGCTGCAGTATTTTGTTTTAGTGTCCTTTGCACAGTGTGCACTCAAAGCTTACCTGAATACAATTGCTGGTGTTCTCATACAAATACAGGCAGGGAGCTGCAGTATTTTGATTTAGTGTCTTTTGCACAGTGTGCACCTAAAGCTTACCTGAATACAATTGCTGGTGTTCTCATACAAATACAGGCAGGGAGCTGCAGTATTTTGATTTGGTGACCATTGCTCAGTGTGCACCTAAAGCTTATCTGAATACAATTGCTGGTGTTCTCATAGAAATACAGGCAGGGAGCTGCAGTATTTTGATTTAATGTTCTTTGCACAATTTGCATCTAAAGCTTACCTAAATACAATTGCTGGTATTCTCATACAAATACAGGCAGGGAGCTGCAGTATTTTGATTTAGTGTCCTTTGCACAGTGTGCACCCAAAGCTTACCTGAATACAATTGCTGGTATTCTCATACAAATACAGTCAGGGAGCTGCAGTATTTTGATTTAGTGTCTTTTGCACAGTGTGCACCTAAAGCTTACCTGAATACAATTGCTGGTGTTCTCATACAAATACAGGCAGGGAGCTGCAGTATTTTGATTTAGTGACCTTTGCACAGTTTGCATCTAAAGCTTACCTAAATAAAATTGCTGGTGTTCTCATACAAATACAGGCAGGGAGCTGTAGTATTTTGTTTTAGTGTCCTTTGCACAGTTTGCATCTAAAGCTTACCTAAATAAAATTGCTGGTGTTCTCATACAAATACAGGCAGGGAGCTGTAGTATTTTGTTTTAGTGTCCTTTGCACAGTGTGCACCTAAAGCTTACCTGAATACAACTGCTGGTGTTCTCATACAAATATAAGCAGGGAGCTGCAGTATTTTGATTTAGTGTCCTTTGCAAAGTGTGCACCTAAAGCTTATCTGAATACAATTGCTGGTGTTCTCATACAAATACAGGCAGGGAGCTGTAGTATTTTGATTTAGTGTCCTTTGCACAGTGTGCACCTAAAGCTTACCTGAATACAATTGCTGGTGTTCCCATACAAATACAGGCAGGGAGCTACAGTATTTTGATTTAGTGTCCTTTGCTCAGTGTGCACCTAAAGCTTATCTGAATACAATTGCTGGTGTTCTCATACAAATACAGGCAGGCAGCTGCTGTATTTTGGTTTAGTGTCCTTTGCACAGTGTGCATCTAAAGCTTACCTAAATACAATTGCTGGTATTCTCATACAAATACAGGTAGGGAGCTGCAGTATTTTGATTTAGTGTCCTTTGCACAGTGTGCACCTAAAGTTTACCTGAATACAATTGCTGGTGTTCTCATACAAATACAGGCAGGGAGCTGCAGTATTTTGTTTTAGTGTCCTTTGCACAGTGTGCACTCAAAGCTTACCTGAATACAATTGCTGGTGTTCTCATACAAATACAGGCAGGGAGCTGCAGTATTTTGATTTAGTGTCTTTTGCACAGTGTGCACCTAAAGCTTACCTGAATACAATTGCTGGTGTTCTCATACAAATACAGGCAGGGAGCTGCAGTATTTTGATGTGGTGACCTTTGCTCAGTGTGCACCTAAAGCTTATCTGAATACAATTGCTGGTGTTCTCATACAAATACAGGCAGGGAGCTGTAGTATTTTGATTTAGTGTCCTTTGCACAGTTTGCATCTAAATCTTACCTAAATAAAATTGCTGGTGTTCTCATACAAATACAGGCAGGGAGCTGTGGTATTTTGTTTTAGTGTCCTTTGCACAGTGTGCACCTAAAGCTTACCTGAATACAATTGCTGGGGTTCTCATACAAATACATGCAGGGAGCTTTGGTATTTTGTTTTAGTGTCCTTTGCACAGTGTGCATCTAAAGCTTACCTGAATACAATTGCTGGCGTTCTCATACAAATATAGGCAGGGAGCTGCAGTATTTTGATTTAGTGCATTTTGCACAGTGTGCACCTAAAGCTTACCTGAATACAATTGCTGGTGTTCTCATACAAATACATGCAGGGAGCTGCAGTATTTTGATTTAGTGTCCTTTGCACAGTGTGCACCTAAAGCTTACCTGAATACAATTGCTGGTGTTCTCATACAAATACAGGCAGGGAGCTGCCGTATTTTGATTTGGTGACCTTTGCTCAGTGTGCACCTAAAGCTTATCTGAATACAATTGCTGGTGTTCTCATACAAATACAGGCAGGGAGCTGCAGTATTTTGATTTAGTGTCCTTTGCACAGTTTGCATCTAAAGCTTACCTAAATAAAATTGCTGGTGTTCTCATCCAAATACAGGCAGGGAGCTGCAGTATTTTGATTTAGTGTCTTTTGCACAGTGTGCACCTAAAGCTTACCTGAATACAAGTGCTGGTGTTCTCATACAAATACAGGCAGGGAGCTGTAGTATTTTGATTTAGTGTCCTTTGCACAGTGTGCAGCTAAAGCTTACCTGAATACAATTGCTGGTGTACTCATACAAATACAGGCAGGGAGCTGCAGTATTTTGATTTAGTGTCCTTTGCACAGTGTGCACCTAAAGCTTACCTGAATACAATTGCTGATGTTCTCATACAAATACAGGCAGGGAGCTGCAGTATTTTGATTTAATGTTCTTTGCACAATTTGCATCTAAAGCTTACCTAAATACAATTGCTGGTATTCTCATACAAATACAGGCAGGGAGCTGCAGTATTTTGATTTAGTGTCCTTTGCACAGTGTGCACCCAAAGCTTACCTGAATACAATTGCTGGTATTCTCATACAAATACAGTCAGGGAGCTGCAGTATTTTGATTTAGTGTCTTTTGCACAGTGTGCACCTAAAGCTTACCTGAATACAATTGCTGGTGTTCTCATACAAATACAGGCAGGGAGCTGCAGTATTTTGATTTAGTGACCTTTGCACAGTTTGCATCTAAAGCTTACCTAAATAAAATTGCTGGTGTTCTCATACAAATACAGGCAGGGAGCTGTAGTATTTTGTTTTAGTGTCCTTTGCACAGTTTGCATCTAAAGCTTACCTAAATAAAATTGCTGGTGTTCTCATACAAATACAGGCAGGGAGCTGTAGTATTTTGTTTTAGTGTCCTTTGCACAGTGTGCACCTAAAGCTTACCTGAATACAACTGCTGGTGTTCTCATACAAATATAAGCAGGGAGCTGCAGTATTTTGATTTAGTGTCCTTTGCAAAGTGTGCACCTAAAGCTTATCTGAATACAATTGCTGGTGTTCTCATACAAATACAGGCAGGGAGCTGTAGTATTTTGATTTAGTGTCCTTTGCACAGTGTGCACCTAAAGCTTACCTGAATACAATTGCTGGTGTTCCCATACAAATACAGGCAGGGAGCTACAGTATTTTGATTTAGTGTCCTTTGCTCAGTGTGCACCTAAAGCTTATCTGAATACAATTGCTGGTGTTCTCATACAAATACAGGCAGGCAGCTGCTGTATTTTGGTTTAGTGTCCTTTGCACAGTGTGCATCTAAAGCTTACCTAAATACAATTGCTGGTATTCTCATACAAATACAGGTAGGGAGCTGCAGTATTTTGATTTAGTGTCCTTTGCACAGTGTGCACCTAAAGTTTACCTGAATACAATTGCTGGTGTTCTCATACAAATACAGGCAGGGAGCTGCAGTATTTTGTTTTAGTGTCCTTTGCACAGTGTGCACTCAAAGCTTACCTGAATACAATTGCTGGTGTTCTCATACAAATACAGGCAGGGAGCTGCAGTATTTTGATTTAGTGTCTTTTGCACAGTGTGCACCTAAAGCTTACCTGAATACAATTGCTGGTGTTCTCATACAAATACAGGCAGGGAGCTGCAGTATTTTGATTTGGTGACCTTTGCTCAGTGTGCACCTAAAGCTTATCTGAATACAATTGCTGGTGTTCTCATACAAATACAGGCAGGGAGCTGTAGTATTTTGATTTAGTGTCCTTTGCACAGTTTGCATCTAAATCTTACCTAAATAAAATTGCTGGTGTTCTCATACAAATACAGGCAGGGAGCTGTGGTATTTTGTTTTAGTGTCCTTTGCACAGTGTGCACCTAAAGCTTACCTGAATACAATTGCTGGGGTTCTCATACAAATACATGCAGGGAGCTTTGGTATTTTGTTTTAGTGTCCTTTGCACAGTGTGCATCTAAAGCTTACCTGAATACAATTGCTGGCGTTCTCATACAAATATAGGCAGGGAGCTGCAGTATTTTGATTTAGTGCATTTTGCACAGTGTGCACCTAAAGCTTACCTGAATACAATTGCTGGTGTTCTCATACAAATACATGCAGGGAGCTGCAGTATTTTGATTTAGTGTCCTTTGCACAGTGTGCACCTAAAGCTTACCTGAATACAATTGCTGGTGTTCTCATACAAATACAGGCAGGGAGCTGCCGTATTTTGATTTGGTGACCTTTGCTCAGTGTGCACCTAAAGCTTATCTGAATACAATTGCTGGTGTTCTCATACAAATACAGGCAGGGAGCTGCAGTATTTTGATTTAGTGTCCTTTGCACAGTTTGCATCTAAAGCTTACCTAAATAAAATTGCTGGTGTTCTCATCCAAATACAGGCAGGGAGCTGCAGTATTTTGATTTAGTGTCTTTTGCACAGTGTGCACCTAAAGCTTACCTGAATACAAGTGCTGGTGTTCTCATACAAATACAGGCAGGGAGCTGTAGTATTTTGATTTAGTGTCCTTTGCACAGTGTGCAGCTAAAGCTTACCTGAATACAATTGCTGGTGTACTCATACAAATACAGGCAGGGAGCTGCAGTATTTTGATTTAGTGTCCTTTGCACAGTGTGCACCTAAAGCTTACCTGAATACAATTGCTGATGTTCTCATACAAATACAGGCAGGGAGCTGCAGTATTTTGTTTTAGTGTCCTTTGCACAGTGTGCACCTAAAGCTTACCTGAATACAATTGCTGGTGTTCTCATACAAATATAGGCAGGGAGCTGCAGTATTTTGATTTAGTGTCTTTTGCACAGTGTACACATAAAGCTTCCCTAAATACAATTGCTGGTGTTCTCCTACAAATACAGGCAGGGAGCTGCAGTATTTTGATTTAGTGTCCTTTGCACATTGTGCACCTAAAGCTTACCTGAATACAATTGCTGGTGTTCTCATACAAATACAGGCAGGGAGCTGCAGTATTTTGATTTAGTGTCTTTTGCACAGTGTGCACCTAAAGCTTACCTGAATACAATTGCTGGTGTTCCCATACAAATACAGGCAGGGAGCTACAGTATTTTGATTTAGTGTCCTTTGCTCAGTGTGCACCTAAAGCTTATCTGAATACAATTGCTGGTGTTCTCATACAAATACAGGCAGGGAGCTGCAGTATTTTGGTTTAGTGTCCTTTGCACAGTGTGCATCTAAAGCTTACCTAAATACAATTGCTGGTATTCTCATACAAATACAGGCAGGGAGCTGCAGTATTTTGATTTAGTGTCCTTTGCACAGTGTGCACCTAAAGTTTACCTGAATACAATTGCTGGTGTTCTCATACAAATACAGGCAGGGAGCTGCAGTATTTTGTTTTAGTGTCCTTTGCACAGTGTGCACTCAAAGCTTACCTGAATACAATTGCTGGTGTTCTCATACAAATACAGGCAGGGAGCTGCAGTATTTTGATTTAGTGTCTTTTGCACAGTGTGCACCTAAAGCTTACCTGAATACAATTGCTGGTGTTCTCATACAAATACAGGCAGGGAGCTGCAGTATTTTGATTTGGTGACCATTGCTCAGTGTGCACCTAAAGCTTATCTGAATACAATTGCTGGTGTTCTCATAGAAATACAGGCAGGGAGCTGCAGTATTTTGATTTAATGTTCTTTGCACAATTTGCATCTAAAGCTTACCTAAATACAATTGCTGGTATTCTCATACAAATACAGGCAGGGAGCTGCAGTATTTTGATTTAGTGTCCTTTGCACAGTGTGCACCCAAAGCTTACCTGAATACAATTGCTGGTATTCTCATACAAATACAGTCAGGGAGCTGCAGTATTTTGATTTAGTGTCTTTTGCACAGTGTGCACCTAAAGCTTACCTGAATACAATTGCTGGTGTTCTCATACAAATACAGGCAGGGAGCTGCAGTATTTTGATTTAGTGACCTTTGCACAGTTTGCATCTAAAGCTTACCTAAATAAAATTGCTGGTGTTCTCATACAAATACAGGCAGGGAGCTGTAGTATTTTGTTTTAGTGTCCTTTGCACAGTTTGCATCTAAAGCTTACCTAAATAAAATTGCTGGTGTTCTCATACAAATACAGGCAGGGAGCTGTAGTATTTTGTTTTAGTGTCCTTTGCACAGTGTGCACCTAAAGCTTACCTGAATACAACTGCTGGTGTTCTCATACAAATATAAGCAGGGAGCTGCAGTATTTTGATTTAGTGTCCTTTGCAAAGTGTGCACCTAAAGCTTATCTGAATACAATTGCTGGTGTTCTCATACAAATACAGGCAGGGAGCTGTAGTATTTTGATTTAGTGTCCTTTGCACAGTGTGCACCTAAAGCTTACCTGAATACAATTGCTGGTGTTCTCATACAAATACAGGCAGGGAGCTGCAGTATTTTGATTTAGTGTCCTTTGCACAGTGTGCACCTAAAGCTTACCTGAATACAATTGCTGGTGTTCACCTACAAATACAGGCAGGGAGCTGAAGTATTTTGATTTAGTGTCCTTTGCACATTGTGCACCTAAAGCTTACCTGAATACAATTGCTGGTGTTCTCATACAAATACAGGCAGGGAGCTGCAGTATTTTGATTTAGTGTCTTTTGCACAGTGTGCACCTAAAGCTTACCTGAATACAATTGCTGGTGTTCTCATACAAATACAGGCAGGGAGCTGCAGTATTTTGATTTAGTGTCTTTTGCACAGTGTGCACCTAAAGCTTACCTGAATACAATTGCTGGTGTTCTCATAAAAATACAGGCAGGGAGCTGCAGTATTTTGATTTAGTGTCCTTTGCACAGTGTGCACCTAAAGCTTACCTAAATACAATTGCTGGTGTTCCCATACAAATACAGGCAGGGAGCTGCAGTATTTTGTTTTAGAGTCCTTTGCACAGTGTGCACCTAAAGCTTACCTGAATACAATTGCTGGTGTTATCAAACAAATACAGGCAGGGAGCTGCAGTATTTTGATTTAGTGTCCTTTGCACAGTGTGCACCTAAAGCTTACCTGAATACAATTGCTGATGTTCTCATACAAATACAGGCAGGGAGCTGCAGTATTTTGTTTTAGTGTCCTTTGCACAGTGTGCACCTAAAGCTTACCTGAATACAATTGCTGGTGTTCTCATACAAATACAGGCAGGGAGCTGCAGTATTTTGATTTAGTGTCTTTTGCACAGTGTACACATAAAGCTTCCCTAAATACAATTGCTGGTGTTCTCCTACAAATACAGGCAGGGAGCTGCAGTATTTTGATTTAGTGTCCTTTGCACATTGTGCACCTAAAGCTTACCTGAATACAATTGCTGGTGTTCTCATACAAATACAGGCAGGGAGCTGCAGTATTTTGATTTAGTGTCTTTTGCACAGTGTGCACCTAAAGCTTACCTGAATACAATTGCTGGTGTTCCCATACAAATACAGGCAGGGAGCTACAGTATTTTGATTTAGTGTCCTTTGCTCAGTGTGCACCTAAAGCTTATCTGAATACAATTGCTGGTGTTCTCATACAAATACAGGCAGGGAGCTGCAGTATTTTGGTTTAGTGTCCTTTGCACAGTGTGCACCTAAAGCTTACCTGAATACAACTGCTGGTGTTCTCATACAAATACAGGCAGGGAGCTGCAGTATTTTGATTTAGTGTCTTTTGCACAGTGTGCACCTAAAGCTTACCTGAATACAAGTGCTGGTGTTCTCATACAAATACAGGCAGGGAGCTGTAGTATTTTGATTTAGTGTCCTTTGCACAGTGTGCACCTAAAGCTTACCTGAATACAATTGCTGGTGTTCTCATACAAATACAGGCAGGGAGCTGCAGTATTTTGATTTAGTGTCCTTTGCACAGTGTGCACCTAAAGCTTACCTGAATACAATTGCTGGTGTTCTCATAGAAATACAGTCAGGGAGCTGCAGTATTTTGATTTAGTATCTTTTGCACAGTGTGCACCTAAAGCTTACCTGAATACAATTGCTGGTGTTCTCATAAAAATACAGGCAGGGAGCTGCAGTATTTTGATTTAGTGTCCTTTGCACAGTGTGCACCTAAAGCTTATCTGAATACAATTGCTGGTGTTCTCATACAGATACAGGCAGGGAGCTGCAGTATTTTGATTTAGTGTCCTTTGCACAGTGTGCACCTAAAGCTTACCTGAATACAATTGCTGATGATCTCATACAAATACAGGCAGGGAGCTGCAGTATTTTGTTTTAGTGTCCTTTGCACAGTGTGCACCTAAAGCTTACCTGAATACAATTGCTGGTGTTCTCATACAAATACAGGCAGGGAGCTGCAGTATTTTGATTTAGTGTCTTTTGCACAGTGTGCACCTAAAGCTTCCCTAAATACAATTGCTGGTGTTCTCCTACAAATACAGGCAGGGAGCTGAAGTATTTTGATTTAGTGTCCTTTGCACATTGTGCACCTAAAGCTTACCTGAATACAATTGCTGGTGTTCTCATACAAATACAGGCAGGGAGCTGCAGTATTTTGATTTAGTGTCTTTTGCACAGTGTGCACCTAAAGCTTACCTGAATACAATTGCTGGTGTTCTCATACAAATACAGGCAGGGAGCTGCAGTATTTTGATTTAGTGTCTTTTGCACAGTGTGCACCTAAAGCTTACCTGAATACAATTGCTGGTGTTCTCATAAAAATACAGGCAGGGAGCTGCAGTATTTTGATTTAGTGTCCTTTGCACAGTGTGCACCTAAAGCTTACCTAAATACAATTGCTGGTGTTCCCATACAAATACAGGCAGGGAGCTGCAGTATTTTGTTTTAGAGTCCTTTGCACAGTGTGCACCTAAAGCTTACCTGAATACAAATGCTGGTGTTCTCATACAAATACAGGCAGGGAGCTGCAGTATTTTGATTTAGTGTCCTTTGCACAGTGTGCACCTAAAGCTTACCTGAATACAATTGCTGATGTTCTCATACAAATACAGGCAGGGAGCTGCAGTATTTTGTTTTAGTGTCCTTTGCACAGTGTGCACCTAAAGCTTACCTGAATACAATTGCTGGTGTTCTCATACAAATACAGGCAGGGAGCTGCAGTATTTTGATTTAGTGTCTTTTGCACAGTGTACACATAAAGCTTCCCTAAATACAATTGCTGGTGTTCTTCTACAAATACAGGCAGGGAGCTGCAGTATTTTGATTTAGTGTCCTTTGCACATTGTGCACCTAAAGCTTACCTGAATACAATTGCTGGTGTTCTCATACAAATACAGGCAGGGAGCTGCAGTATTTTGATTTAGTGTCTTTTGCACAGTGTGCACCTAAAGCTTACCTGAATACAATTGCTGGTGTTCCCATACAAATACAGGCAGGGAGCTACAGTATTTTGATTTAGTGTCCTTTGCTCAGTGTGCACCTAAAGCTTATCTGAATACAATTGCTGGTGTTCTCATACAAATACAGGCAGGCAGCTGCTGTATTTTGGTTTAGTGTCCTTTGCACAGTGTGCATCTAAAGCTTACCTAAATACAATTGCTGGTATTCTCATACAAATACAGGTAGGGAGCTGCAGTATTTTGATTTAGTGTCCTTTGCACAGTGTGCACCTAAAGTTTACCTGAATACAATTGCTGGTGTTCTCATACAAATACAGGCAGGGAGCTGCAGTATTTTGTTTTAGTGTCCTTTGCACAGTGTGCACTCAAAGCTTACCTGAATACAATTGCTGGTGTTCTCATACAAATACAGGCAGGGAGCTGCAGTATTTTGATTTAGTGTCTTTTGCACAGTGTGCACCTAAAGCTTACCTGAATACAATTGCTGGTGTTCTCATACAAATACAGGCAGGGAGCTGCAGTATTTTGATTTGGTGACCTTTGCTCAGTGTGCACCTAAAGCTTATCTGAATACAATTGCTGGTGTTCTCATACAAATACAGGCAGGGAGCTGTAGTATTTTGATTTAGTGTCCTTTGCACAGTTTGCATCTAAATCTTACCTAAATAAAATTGCTGGTGTTCTCATACAAATACAGGCAGGGAGCTGTGGTATTTTGTTTTAGTGTCCTTTGCACAGTGTGCACCTAAAGCTTACCTGAATACAATTGCTGGGGTTCTCATACAAATACATGCAGGGAGCTTTGGTATTTTGTTTTAGTGTCCTTTGCACAGTGTGCATCTAAAGCTTACCTGAATACAATTGCTGGCGTTCTCATACAAATATAGGCAGGGAGCTGCAGTATTTTGATTTAGTGCATTTTGCACAGTGTGCACCTAAAGCTTACCTGAATACAATTGCTGGTGTTCTCATACAAATACATGCAGGGAGCTGCAGTATTTTGATTTAGTGTCTTTTGCACAGTGTGCACCTAAAGCTTACCTGAATACAATTGCTGGTGTTCTCATAAAAATACAGGCAGGGAGCTGCACTATTTTGATTTAGTGTCCTTTGCACAGTGTGCACCTAAAGCTTACCTAAATACAATTGCTGGTGTTCCCATACAAATACAGGCAGGGAGCTGCAGTATTTTGTTTTAGAGTCCTTTGCACAGTGTGCACCTAAAGCTTACCTGAATACAAATGCTGGTGTTCTCATACAAATACAGGCAGGGAGCTGCAGTATTTTGATTTAGTGTCCTTTGCACAGTGTGCACCTAAAGCTTACCTGAATACAATTGCTGATGTTCTCATACAAATACAGGCAGGGAGCTGCAGTATTTTGTTTTAGTGTCCTTTGCACAGTGTGCACCTAAAGCTTACCTGAATACAATTGCTGGTGTTCTCATACAAATACAGGCAGGGAGCTGCAGTATTTTGATTTAGTGTCTTTTGCACAGTGTACACATAAAGCTTCCCTAAATACAATTGCTGGTGTTCTCCTACAAATACAGGCAGGGAGCTGCAGTATTTTGATTTAGTGTCCTTTGCACATTGTGCACCTAAAGCTTACCTGAATACAATTGCTGGTGTTCTCATACAAATACAGGCAGGGAGCTGCAGTATTTTGATTTAGTGTCTTTTGCACAGTGTGCACCTAAAGCTTACCTGAATACAATTGCTGGTGTTCCCATACAAATACAGGCAGGGAGCTACAGTATTTTGATTTAGTGTCCTTTGCTCAGTGTGCACCTAAAGCTTATCTGAATACAATTGCTGGTGTTCTCATACAAATACAGGCAGGCAGCTGCTGTATTTTGGTTTAGTGTCCTTTGCACAGTGTGCATCTAAAGCTTGCCTAAATACAATTGCTGGTATTCTCATACAAATACAGGTAGGGAGCTGCAGTATTTTGATTTAGTGTCCTTTGCACAGTGTGCACCTAAAGTTTACCTGAATACAATTGCTGGTGTTCTCATACAAATACAGGCAGGAAGCTGCAGTATTTTGTTTTAGTGTCCTTTGCACAGTGTGCACTCAAAGCTTACCTGAATACAATTGCTGGTGTTCTCATACAAATACAGGCAGGGAGCTGCAGTATTTTGATTTAGTGTCTTTTGCATAGTGTGCACCTAAAGCTTACCTGAATACAATTGCTGGTGTTCTCATACAAATACAGGCAGGGAGCTGCAGTATTTTGATTTGGTGACCTTTGCTCAGTGTGCACCTAAAGCTTATCTGAATACAATTGCTGGTGTTCTCATACAAATACAGGCAGGGAGCTGTAGTATTTTGATTTCGTGTCCTTTGCACAGTTTGCATCTAAATCTTACCTAAATAAAATTGCTGGTGTTCTCATACAAATACAGGCAGGGAGCTGTGGTATTTTGTTTTAGTGTCCTTTGCACAGTGTGCACCTAAAGCTTACCTGAATACAATTGCTGGGGTTCTCATACAAATACATGCAGGGAGCTTTGGTATTTTGTTTTAGTGTCCTTTGCACAGTGTGCATCTAAAGCTTACCTGAATACAATTGCTGGCGTTCTCATACAAATATAGGCAGGGAGCTGCAGTATTTTGATTTAGTGCATTTTGCACAGTGTGCACCTAAAGCTTACCTGAATACAATTGCTGGTGTTCTCATACAAATACATGCAGGGAGCTGCAGTATTTTGATTTAGTGTCCTTTGCACAGTGTGCACCTAAAGCTTACCTGAATACAATTGCTGGTGTTCTCATACAAATACAGGCAGGGAGCTGCAGTATTTTGATTTAGTGTCCTTTGCACAGTTTGCATCTAAAGCTTACCTAAATAAAATTGCTGGTGTTCTCATCCAAATACAGGCAGGGAGCTGCAGTATTTTGATTTAGTGTCTTTTGCACAGTGTGCACCTAAAGCTTACCTGAATACAAGTGCTGGTGTTCTCATACAAATACAGGCAGGGAGCTGTAGTATTTTGATTTAGTGTCCTTTGCACAGTGTGCAGCTAAAGCTTACCTGAATACAATTGCTGGTGTACTCATACAAATACAGGCAGGGAGCTGCAGTATTTTGATTTAGTGTCCTTTGCACAGTGTGCACCTAAAGCTTACCTGAATACAATTGCTGATGTTCTCATACAAATACAGGCAGGGAGCTGCAGTATTTTGTTTTAGTGTCCTTTGCACAGTGTGCACCTAAAGCTTACCTGAATACAATTGCTGGTGTTCTCATACAAATACAGGCAGGGAGCTGCAGTATTTTGATTTAGTGTCTTTTGCACAGTGTACACATAAAGCTTCCCTAAATACAATTGCTGGTGTTCTCCTACAAATACAGGCAGGGAGCTGCAGTATTTTGATTTAGTGTCCTTTGCACATTGTGCACCTAAAGCTTACCTGAATACAATTGCTGGTGTTCTCATACAAATACAGGCAGGGAGCTGCAGTATTTTGATTTAGTGTCTTTTGCACAGTGTGCACCTAAAGCTTACCTGAATACAATTGCTGGTGTTCCCATACAAATACAGGCAGGGAGCTACAGTATTTTGATTTAGTGTCCTTTGCTCAGTGTGCACCTAAAGCTTATCTGAATACAATTGCTGGTGTTCTCATACAAATACAGGCAGGGAGCTGCAGTATTTTGGTTTAGTGTCCTTTGCACAGTGTGCATCTAAAGCTTACCTAAATACAATTGCTGGTATTCTCATACAAATACAGGCAGGGAGCTGCAGTATTTTGATTTAGTGTCCTTTGCACAGTGTGCACCTAAAGTTTACCTGAATACAATTGCTGGTGTTCTCATACAAATACAGGCAGGGAGCTGCAGTATTTTGTTTTAGTGTCCTTTGCACAGTGTGCACTCAAAGCTTACCTGAATACAATTGCTGGTGTTATCATACAAATACAGGCAGGGAGCTGCAGTATTTTGATTTAGTGTCTTTTGCACAGTGTGCACCTAAAGCTTACCTGAATACAATTGCTGGTGTTCTCATACAAATACAGGCAGGGAGCTGCAGTATTTTGATTTGGTGACCTTTGCTCAGTGTGCACCTAAAGCTTATCTGAATACAATTGCTGGTGTTCTCATAGAAATACAGGCAGGGAGCTGCAGTATTTTGATTTAATGTTCTTTGCACAATTTGCATCTAAAGCTTACCTAAATACAATTGCTGGTATTCTCATACAAATACAGGCAGGGAGCTGCAGTATTTTGATTTAGTGTCCTTTGCACAGTGTGCACCCAAAGCTTACCTGAATACAATTGCTGGTATTCTCATACAAATACAGTCAGGGAGCTGCAGTATTTTGATTTAGTGTCTTTTGCACAGTGTGCACCTAAAGCTTACCTGAATACAATTGCTGGTGTTCTCATACAAATACAGGCAGGGAGCTGCAGTATTTTGATTTAGTGACCTTTGCACAGTTTGCATCTAAAGCTTACCTAAATAAAATTGCTGGTGTTCTCATACAAATACAGGCAGGGAGCTGTAGTATTTTGTTTTAGTGTCCTTTGCACAGTGTGCACCTAAAGCTTACCTGAATACAACTGCTGGTGTTCTCATACAAATATAAGCAGGGAGCTGCAGTATTTTGATTTAGTGTCCTTTGCAAAGTGTGCACCTAAAGCTTATCTGAATACAATTGCTGGTGTTCTCATACAAATACAGGCAGGGAGCTGTAGTATTTTGATTTAGTGTCCTTTGCACAGTGTGCACCTAAAGCTTACCTGAATACAATTGCTGGTGTTCTCATACAAATACAGGCAGGGAGCTGCAGTATTTTGATTTAGTGTCCTTTGCACAGTGTGCACCTAAAGCTTACCTGAATACAATTGCTGGTGTTCACCTACAAATACAGGCAGGGAGCTGAAGTATTTTGATTTAGTGTCCTTTGCACATTGTGCACCTAAAGCTTACCTGAATACAATTGCTGGTGTTCTCATACAAATACAGGCAGGGAGCTGCAGTATTTTGATTTAGTGTCTTCTGCACAGTGTGCACCTAAAGCTTACCTGAATACAATTGCTGGTGTTCTCATACAAATACAGGCAGGGAGCTGCAGTATTTTGATTTAGTGTCTTTTGCACAGTGTGCACCTAAAGCTTACCTGAATACAATTGCTGGTGTTCTCATACAAATACAGGCAGGGAGCTGCAGTATTTTGTTTTAGTGTCCTTTGCACAGTGTGCACTCAAAGCTTACCTGAATACAATTGCTGGTGTTCTCATACAAATACAGGCAGGGAGCTGCAGTATTTTGATTTAGTGTCTTTTGCACAGTGTGCACCTAAAGCTTACCTGAATACAATTGCTGGTGTTCTCATACAAATACAGGCAGGGAGCTGCAGTATTTTGATTTGGTGACCTTTGCTCAGTGTGCACCTAAAGCTTATCTGAATACAATTGCTGGTGTTCTCATAGAAATACAGGCAGGGAGCTGCAGTATTTTGATTTAATGTTCTTTGCACAATTTGCATCTAAAGCTTACCTAAATACAATTGCTGGTATTCTCATACAAATACAGGCAGGGAGCTGCAGTATTTTGATTTAGTGTCCTTTGCACAGTGTGCACCCAAAGCTTACCTGAATACAATTGCTGGTATTCTCATACAAATACAGTCAGGGAGCTGCAGTATTTTGATTTAGTGTCTTTTGCACAGTGTGCACCTAAAGCTTACCTGAATACAATTGCTGGTGTTCTCATACAAATACAGGCAGGGAGCTGTAGTATTTTGTTTTAGTGTCCTTTGCACAGTTTGCATCTAAAGCTTACCTAAATAAAATTGCTGGTGTTCTCATACAAATACAGGCAGGGAGCTGTAGTATTTTGTTTTAGTGTCCTTTGCACAGTGTGCACCTAAAGCTTACCTGAATACAACTGCTGGTGTTCTCATACAAATATAAGCAGGGAGCTGCAGTATTTTGATTTAGTGTCCTTTGCAAAGTGTGCACCTAAAGCTTATCTGAATACAATTGCTGGTGTTCTCATACAAATACAGGCAGGGAGCTGCAGTATTTTGATTTAGTGTCCTTTGCTCAGTGTGCACCTAAAGCTTATCTGAATACAAATGCTGGTGTTCTCATACAAATACAGGCAGGGAGCTGCAGTATTTTGATTTAGTGTCCTTTGCACAGTGTGCACCCAAAGCTTACCTGAATACAATTGCTGGTATTCTCATACAAATACAGTCAGGGAGCTGCAGTATTTTGATTTAGTGTCTTTTGCACAGTGTGCACCTAAAGCTTACCTGAATACAATTGCTGGTGTTCTCATACAAATACAGGCAGGGAGCTGCAGTATTTTGATTTAGTGACCTTTGCACAGTTTGCATCTAAAGCTTACCTAAATAAAATTGCTGGTGTTCTCATACAAATACAGGCAGGGAGCTGTAGTATTTTGTTTTAGTGTCCTTTGCACAGTTTGCATCTAAAGCTTACCTAAATAAAATTGCTGGTGTTCTCATACAAATACAGGCAGGGAGCTGTAGTATTTTGTTTTAGTGTCCTTTGCACAGTGTGCACCTAAAGCTTACCTGAATACAACTGCTGGTGTTCTCATACAAATATAAGCAGGGAGCTGCAGTATTTTGATTTAGTGTCCTTTGCAAAATGTGCACCTAAAGCTTATCTGAATACAATTGCTGGTGTTCTCATACAAATACAGGCAGGGAGCTGTAGTATTTTGATTTAGTGTCCTTTGCACAGTGTGCACCTAAAGCTTACCTGAATACAATTGCTGGTGTTCTCATACAAATACAGGCAGGGAGCTGCAGTATTTTGATTTAGTGTCCTTTGCACAGTGTGCACCTAAAGCTTACCTGAATACAATTGCTGGTGTTCACCTACAAATACAGGCAGGGAGCTGAAGTATTTTGATTTAGTGTCCTTTGCACATTGTGCACCTAAAGCTTACCTGAATACAATTGCTGGTGTTCTCATACAAATACAGGCAGGGAGCTGCAGTATTTTGATTTAGTGTCTTTTGCACAGTGTGCACCTAAAGCTTACCTGAATACAATTGCTGGTGTTCTCATACAAATACAGGCAGGGAGCTGCAGTATTTTGATTTAGTGTCTTTTGCACAGTGTGCACCTAAAGCTTACCTGAATACAATTGCTGGTGTTCTCATAAAAATACAGGCAGGGAGCTGCAGTATTTTGATTTAGTGTCCTTTGCACAGTGTGCACCTAAAGCTTACCTAAATACAATTGCTGGTGTTCCCATACAAATACAGGCAGGGAGCTGCAGTATTTTGTTTTAGAGTCCTTTGCACAGTGTGCACCTAAAGCTTACCTGAATACAATTGCTGGTGTTATCAAACAAATACAGGCAGGGAGCTGCAGTATTTTGATTTAGTGTCCTTTGCACAGTGTGCACCTAAAGCTTACCTGAATACAATTGCTGATGTTCTCATACAAATACAGGCAGGGAGCTGCAGTATTTTGTTTTAGTGTCCTTTGCACAGTGTGCACCTAAAGCTTACCTGAATACAATTGCTGGTGTTCTCATACAAATACAGGCAGGGAGCTGCAGTATTTTGATTTAGTGTCCTTTGCACATTGTGCACCTAAAGCTTACCTGAATACAATTGCTGGTGTTCTCATACAAATACAGGCAGGGAGCTGCAGTATTTTGATTTAGTGTCTTTTGCACAGTGTGCACCTAAAGCTTACCTGAATACAATTGCTGGTGTTCCCATACAAATACAGGCAGGGAGCTACAGTATTTTGATTTAGTGTCCTTTGCTCAGTGTGCACCTAAAGCTTATCTGAATACAATTGCTGGTGTTCTCATACAAATACAGGCAGGGAGCTGCAGTATTTTGGTTTAGTGTCCTTTGCACAGTGTGCATCTAAAGCTTACCTAAATACAATTGCTGGTATTCTCATACAAATACAGGCAGGGAGCTGCAGTATTTTGATTTAGTGTCCTTTGCACAGTGTGCACCTAAAGTTTACCTGAATACAATTGCTGGTGTTCTCATACAAATACAGGCAGGGAGCTGCAGTATTTTGTTTTAGTGTCCTTTGCACAGTGTGCACTCAAAGCTTACCTGAATACAATTGCTGGTGTTCTCATACAAATACAGGCAGGGAGCTGCAGTATTTTGATTTAGTGTCTTTTGCACAGTGTGCACCTAAAGCTTACCTGAATACAATTGCTGGTGTTCTCATACAAATACAGGCAGGGAGCTGCAGTATTTTGATTTGGTGACCTTTGCTCAGTGTGCACCTAAAGCTTATCTGAATACAATTGCTGGTGTTCTCATAGAAATACAGGCAGGGAGCTGCAGTATTTTGATTTAATGTTCTTTGCACAATTTGCATCTAAAGCTTACCTAAATACAATTGCTGGTATTCTCATACAAATACAGGCAGGGAGCTGCAGTATTTTGATTTAGTGTCCTTTGCACAGTGTGCACCCAAAGCTTACCTGAATACAATTGCTGGTATTCTCATACAAATACAGTCAGGGAGCTGCAGTATTTTGATTTAGTGACCTTTGCACAGTTTGCATCTAAAGCTTACCTAAATAAAATTGCTGGTGTTCTCATACAAATACAGGCAGGGAGCTGTAGTATTTTGTTTTAGTGTCCTTTGCACAGTGTGCACCTAAAGCTTACCTGAATACAACTGCTGGTGTTCTCATACAAATATAAGCAGGGAGCTGCAGTATTTTGATTTAGTGTCCTTTGCAAAGTGTGCACCTAAAGCTTATCTAAATACAATTGCTGGTGTTCTCATACAAATACAGGCAGGGAGCTGCAGTATTTTGATTTAGTGTCCTTTGCTCAGTGTGCACCTAAAGCTTATCTGAATACAAATGCTGGTGTTCTCATACAAATACAGGCAGGGAGCTGCAGTATTTTGGTTTAGTGTCCTTTGCACAGTGTGCATCTAAAGCTTACCTAAATACAATTGCTGGTATTCTCATACAAATACAGGCAGGGAGCTGCAGTATTTTGATTTAGTGTCCTTTGCACAGTGTGCACCTAAAGCTTACCTGAATACAATTGCTGGTGTTCTCATACAAATACTGTCAGGGAGCTGCAGTATTTTGATTTAGTGTCTTTTGCACAGTGTGCACCTAAAGCTTACCTGAATACAATTGCTGGTGTTCTCATACAAATACAGGCAGGGAGCTGCAGTGTTTTGTTTTAGTGTCCTTTGCACAGTGTGCACTCAAAGCTTACCTGAATACAATTGCTGGTGTTCTCATACAAATACAGGCAGGGAGCTGCAGTATTTTGATTTAGTGTCTTATGCACAGTGTGCACCTAAATCTTACCTGAATACAAGTGCTGGTGTTCTCATACAAATACAGGCAGGGAGCTGTACTATTTTGATTTAGTGTCTTTTGCACAGTGTGCACCTAGAGCTTACCTGAATACAAGTGCTGGTGTTCTCATACAAATACAGGCAGGGAGCTGCAGTATTTTGATTTAGTGTCCTTTGCACAGTGTGCACCTAAAGCTTACCTGAATACATTTGCTGGTGTTCTCATAGAAATACAGGCAGGGAGCTGCAGTATTTTGTTTTAGTGTCCTTTGCACAGTGTGCACCTAAAGCTTACCTGAATACAATTGCTGGTGTTCTCATACAAATACAGGCAGGGAGCTGCAGTATTTTGATTTGGTGACCTTTGCACATTGTGCACCTAAAGCTTACCTGAATACAATTGCTGGTGTTCTCATACAAATACAGGCAGGGAGCTGCAGTATTTTGATTTGGTGTCCTTTGCACATTGTGCACCTAAAGCTTACCTGAATACAATTGCTGGTGTTCTCATACAAATACAGGCAGGGAGCTGTAGTATTTTGATTTAGTGTCCTTTGCACAGTTTGCATCTAACGCTTACCTAAATAAAATTGCTGGTGTTCTCATACAAATACAGGCAGGGAGCTGCGGTATTTTGTTTTAGTGTCCTTTGCACAGTGTGCACCTAAAGCTTACCTGAATACAATTGCTGGTGTTCTCATACAAATACATGCAGAGAGCTGTAGTATTTTGTTTTAGTGTCCTTTGCACAGTGTGCATCTAAAGCTTACCTGAATACAATTGCTGGCGTTCTCATACAAATATAGGCAGGGAGCTGCAGTATTTTGATTTAGTGCATTTTGCACAGTGTGCACCTAAAGCTTACCTGAATACAATTGCTGGTATTCTCATACAAATACAGGCAGGGAGCTGCCGTATTTTGATTTGGTGACCTTTGCTCAGTGTGCACCTAAAGCTTATCTGAATACAATTGCTGGTGTTCTCATACAAATACAGGCAGGGAGCTGCAGTATTTTGATTTAGTGTCCTTTGCACAGTTTGCATCTAAAGCTTACCTAAATAAAATTGCTGGTGTTCTCATACAAATACAGGCAGGGAGCTGTAGTATTTTGTTTTAGTGTCCTTTGCACAGTGTGCACCTAAAGCTTACCTGAATACAATTGCTGGTGTTCTCATCCAAATACAGGCAGGGAGCTGCAGTATTTTGATTTAGTGTCTTTTGCACAGTGTGCACCTAAAGCTTACCTGAATACAAGTGCTGGTGTTCTCATACAAATACAGGCAGGGAGCTGTAGTATTTTGATTTAGTGTCCTTTGCACAGTGTGCACCTAAAGCTTACCTGAATACAATTGCTGGTGTTCTCATACAAATACAGGCAGGGAGCTGCAGTATTTTGATTTAGTGTCCTTTGCACAGTGTGCACCTAAAGCTTACCTGAATACAATTGCTGGTGTTCACCTACAAATACAGGCAGGGAGCTGAAGTATTTTGATTTAGTGTCCTTTGCACATTGTGCACCTAAAGCTTACCTGAATACAATTGCTGGTGTTCTCATACAAATACAGGCAGGGAGCTGCAGTATTTTGATTTAGTGTCTTTTGCACAGTGTGCACCTAAAGCTTACCTGAATACAATTGCTGGTGTTCTCATACAAATACAGGCAGGGAGCTGCAGTATTTTGATTTAGTGTCTTTTGCACAGTGTGCACCTAAAGCTTATCTGAATACAATTGCTGGTGTTCTCATAAAAATACAGGCAGGGAGCTGCAGTATTTTGATTTAGTGTCCTTTGCACAGTGTGCACCTAAAGTTTACCTAAATACAATTGCTGGTGTTCCCATACAAATACAGGCAGGGAGCTGCAGTATTTTGTTTTAGAGTCCTTTGCACAGTGTGCACCTAAAGCTTACCTGAATACAATTGCTGGTGTTCTCATACAAATACAGGCAGGGAGCTGCAGTATTTTGATTTAGTGTCCTTTGCACAGTGTGCACCTAAAGCTTACCTGAATACAATTGCTGATGTTCTCATACAAATACAGGCAGGGAGCTGCAGTATTTTGTTTTAGTGTCCTTTGCACAGTGTGCACCTAAAGCTTACCTGAATACAATTGCTGGTGTTCTCATACAAATACAGGCAGGGAGCTGCAGTATTTTGATTTAGTGTCTTTTGCACAGTGTACACATAAAGCTTCCCTAAATACAATTGCTGGTGTTCTCCTACAAATACAGGCAGGGAGCTGCAGTATTTTGATTTAGTGTCCTTTGCACATTGTGCACCTAAAGCTTACCTGAATACAATTGCTGGTGTTCTCATACAAATACAGGCAGGGAGCTGCAGTATTTTGATTTAGTGTCTTTTGCACAGTGTGCACCTAAAGCTTACCTGAATACAATTGCTGGTGTTCCCATACAAATACAGGCAGGGAGCTACAGTATTTTGATTTAGTGTCCTTTGCTCAGTGTGCACCTAAAGCTTATCTGAATACAATTGCTGGTGTTCTCATACAAATACAGGCAGGGAGCTGCAGTATTTTGGTTTAGTGTCCTTTGCACAGTGTGCATCTAAAGCTTACCTAAATACAATTGCTGGTATTCTCATACAAATACAGGCAGGGAGCTGCAGTATTTTGATTTAGTGTCCTTTGCACAGTGTGCACTCAAAGCTTACCTGAATACAATTGCTGGTGTTCTCATACAAATACAGGCAGGGAGCTGCAGTATTTTGATTTAGTGTCTTTTGCACAGTGTGCACCTAAAGCTTACCTGAATACAATTGCTGGTGTTCTCATACAAATACAGGCAGGGAGCTGCAGTATTTTGATTTGGTGACCTTAGCTCAGTGTGCACCTAAAGCTTATCTGAATACAATTGCTGGTGTTCTCATACAAATACAGGCAGGGAGCTGCAGTATTTTGATTTAATGTTCTTTGCACAATTTGCATCTAAAGCTTACCTAAATACAATTGCTGGTATTCTCATACAAATACAGGCAGGGAGCTGCAGTATTTTGATTTAGTGTCCTTTGCACAGTGTGCACCCAAAGCTTACCTGAATACAATTGCTGGTATTCTCATACAAATACAGTCAGGGGGCTGCAGTATTTTGATTTAGTGTCTTTTGCACAGTGTGCACCTAAAGCTTACCTGAATACAATTGCTGGTGTTCTCATACAAATACAGGCAGGGAGCTGCAGTATTTTGATTTAGTGTCCTTTGCACAGTTTGCATCTAAAGCTTACCTAAATAAAATTGCTGGTGTTCTCATACAAATACAGGCAGGGAGCTGTAGTATTTTGTTTTAGTGTCCTTTGCACAGTTTGCATCTAAAGCTTACCTAAATAAAATTGCTGGTGTTCTCATACAAATACAGGCAGGGAGCTGTAGTATTTTGTTTTAGTGTCCTTTGCACAGTGTGCACCTAAAGCTTACCTGAATACAACTGCTGGTGTTCTCATACAAATACAGGCAGGGAGCTGCAGTGTTTTGTTTTAGTGTCCTTTGCACAGTGTGCACTCAAAGCTTACCTGAATACAATTGCTGGTGTTCTCATACAAATACAGGCAGGGAGCTGCAGTATTTTGATTTAGTGTCTTTTGCACAGTGTGCACCTAAATCTTACCTGAATACAAGTGCTGGTGTTCTCATACAAATACAGGCAGGGAGCTGTACTATTTTGATTTAGTGTCTTTTGCACAGTGTGCACCTAGAGCTTACCTGAATACAAGTGCTGGTGTTCTCATACAAATACAGGCAGGGAGCTGCAGTATTTTGATTTAGTGTCCTTTGCACAGTGTGCACCTAAAGCTTACCTGAATACATTTGCTGGTGTTCTCATAGGAATACAGGCAGGGAGCTGCAGTATTTTGTTTTAGTGTCCTTTGCACAGTGTGCACCTAAAGCTTACCTGAATACAATTGCTGGTGTTCTCATACAAATACAGGCAGGGAGCTGCAGTATTTTGATTTAGTGTCTTTTGCACAGTGTGCACCTAAAGCTTCCCTAAATACAATTGCTGGTGTTCTCCTACAAATACAGGCAGGGAGCTGAAGTATTTTGATTTAGTGTCCTTTGCACATTGTGCACCTAAAGCTTACCTGAATACAATTGCTGGTGTTCTCATACAAATACAGGCAGGGAGCTGCAGTATTTTGATTTGGTGACCTTTGCTCAGTGTGCACCTAAAGCTTATCTGAATACAATTGCTGGTGTTCTCATACAAATACAGGCAGGGAGCTGTAGTATTTTGTTTTAGTGTCCTTTGCACAGTTTGCATCTAACGCTTACCTAAATAAAATTGCTGGTGTTCTCATACAAATACAGGCAGGGAGCTGCGGTATTTTGTTTTAGTGTCCTTTGCACAGTGTGCACCTAAAGCTTACCTGAATACAATTGCTGGTGTTCTCATACAAATACATGCAGGGAGCTGTAGTATTTTGTTTTAGTGTCCTTTGCACAGTGTGCACCTAAAGCTTACCTGAATACAATTGCTGGCGTTCTCATACAAATATAGGCAGGGAGCTGCAGTATTTTGATTTAGTGCATTTTGCACAGTGTGCACCTAAAGCTTACCTGAATACAATTGCTGGTGTTCTCATACAAATACAGGCAGGGAGCTGCAGTATTTTGATTTAGTGTCCTTTGCACAGTGTGCACCTAAAGCTTACCTGAATACAATTGCTGGTGTTCTCATACAAATACAGGCAGGGAGCTGCCGTATTTTGATTTGGTGACCTTTGCTCAGTGTGCACCTAAAGCTTACCTGAATACAATTGCTGGTGTTCTCATACAAATACAGGCAGGGAGCTGCAGTATTTTGATTTAGTGTCTTTTGCACAGTGTGCACCTAAAGCTTACCTGAATACAATTGCTGGTGTTCTCATACAAATACAGGCAGGGAGCTGCAATATTTTGATTTAGTGTCTTTTGCACAGTGTGCACCTAAAGCTTACCTGAATACAAGTGCTGGTGTTCTCATACAAATACAGGCAGGGAGCTGCAGTATTTTGATTTAGTGTCCTTTGCACAGTGTGCACCTAAAGCTTACCTGAATACAATTGCTGGTGTTCTCATAGAAATACAGGTAGGGAGCTGCAGTATTTTGTTTTAGTGTCCTTTGCACAGTGTGCACCTAAAGC
Source organism: Rana muscosa (assembly GCA_029206835.1). Lineage (NCBI taxonomy): Eukaryota > Metazoa > Chordata > Amphibia > Anura > Ranidae > Rana > Rana muscosa. Next base: position 1,207,055,406 of record CM055122.1, read on the forward strand.
TTCCCTTAATACAATTGCTGGTGTTCTCCTACAAATACAGGCAGGGAGCTGCAGTATTTTGATTTAGTGTCTTTTGCACAGTGTGCACCTAAAGCTTACCTTAATACAATTGATGGTATTCTCATACACATACAGGCAGGGAGCTGCAGTATTTTGATTTAGTGTCCTTTGCACAGTGTGCACCTAAAGCTTACCTGAATACAATTGCTGGTGTTCTCATACAAATACAGGCAGGGAGTTGCAGTATTTTGATTTGGTGACCTTTGCTCAGTGTGCACTTAAAGCTTATCTGAATATAATTGCTGGTGTTCTCATACAAATACAGGCAGAGAGCTGCAGTATTTTGATTTAGTGTCCTTTGCACAGTTTGCATCTAAACCTTACCTAAATACAATTGCTGGTATTCTAATACAAATACAGACAGGGAGCTGCAGTATTTTGATTTAGTGTCCTTTGCACAGTGTGCACCTAAAGCTTACCTGAATACAATTGCTGGTGTTCTCATACAAATACAGTCAGGGAGCTGCAGTATTTTGATTTAGTGTCTTTTGCACAGTGTGCACCTAAAGCTTACCTGAATACAATTGCTGGTGTTCTCATAAAAATACAGGCAGGGAGCTGCAGTATTTTGATTTAGTGTCCTTTGCACAGTGTGCACCTAAAGCTTATCTGAATACAATTGCTGGTGTTCTCATACAAATACAGGCAGGGAGCTGCAGTATTTTGATTTAGTGTCCTTTGCACAGTGTGCACCGAAAGCTTACCTGAATACAATTGCTGGTGTTCTCATACAAATACAGGCAGGGAGCTGCCGTATTTTGTTTTGGTGACCTTTGCTCAGTGTGCACCTAAAGCTTACCTAAATAAAATTGCTGGTGTTCTCATACAAATACAGGCAGGGAGCTGTAGTATTTTGTTTTAGTGTCCTTTGCACAGTGTGCACCTAAAGCTTACCTGAATACAACTGCTGGTGTTCTCATACAAATACAGGCAGGGAGCTGCAGTATTTTGATTTAGTGTCTTTTGCACAGTGTGCACCTAAAGCTTACCTGAATACAATTGCTGGTGTTCTCATACAAATACAGGCAGGGAGCTGCAATATTTTGATTTAGTGTCTTTTGCACAGTGTGCACCTAAAGCTTACCTGAATACAATTGCTGGTGTTCGCATACAAATACAGGCAGGGAGCTGCAGTATTTTGATTTAGTGTCCTTTGCACAGTGTGCACCTAAAGCTTACCTGAATACAAGTGCTGGTGTTCTCATACAAATACAGGCAGGGAGCTGCAGTATTTTGATTTAGTGTCCTTTGCACAGTGTGCACCTAAAGCTTATCGGAATACAATTTCTGGTGTTCTCATACAAATACAGGCAGGGAGCAGCAGTATTTTGATTTAGTGTCTTTTGCACAGTGTGCACCTAAAGCTTCCCTTAATACAATTGCTGGTGTTCTCCTACAAATACAGGCAGGGAGCTGCAGTATTTTGATTTAGTGTATTTTGCACAGTGTGCACCTAAAGCTTACCTTAATACAATTGATGGTGTTCTCATACACATACAGGCAGGGAGCTGCAGTATTTTGATTTAGTGTCCTTTGCACAGTGTGCACCTAAAGCTTACCTGAATACAATTGCTGGTGTTCTCATACAAATACAGGCAGGGAGTTGCAGTATTTTGATTTGGTGACCTTTGCTCAGTGTGCACCTAAAGCTTATCTGAATACAATTGCTGGTGTTCTCATACAAATACAGGCAGGGAGCTGCAGTATTTTGATTTAGTGTCCTTTGCACAGTTTGCATCTAAACCTTACCTAAATACAATTGCTGGTATTCTCATACAAATACAGGCAGGGAGCTGCAGTATTTTGATTTAGTGTCCTTTGCACAGTGTGCACCTAAAGCTTACCTGAATACAATTGCTGGTGTCCTCATACAAATACAGGCAGGGAGCTGCAGTATTTTGATTTAGTGTCCTTTGCACAGTGTGCACCTAAAGCTTATCTGAATACAATTGCTGGTGTTCTCATACAAATACAGGCAGGGAGCTGCAGTATTTTGTTTTAGAGTCCTTTGCACAGTGTGCACCTAAAGCTTACCTGAATACAATTGCTGGTGTTCTCATACAAATACAGGCAGGGAGCTGCAGTATTTTGATTTAGTGTCCTTTGCACAGTGTGCACCTAAAGCTTACCTGAATACAATTGCTGGTGTTCTCATACAAATACAGGCAGGGAGCTGCAGTATTTTGTTTTAGTGTCCTTTGCACAGTGTGCACCTAAAGCTTACCTGAATACAATTGCTTGCATTCTCATACAAATATAGGCAGGGAGCTGCAGTATTTTGATTTAGTGCATTTTGCACAGTGTGCACCTAAAGCTTACCTGAATACAATTGCTGGTGTTCTCATACAAATACAGGCAGGGAGCTGCAGTATTTTGATTTAGTGTCCTTTGCACAGTGTGCACCTAAAGCTTACCTGAATACAATTGCTGGTGTTCTCATACAAATACAGGCATCAAGCTGCAGTATTTTGATTTACTGTCCTTTGCACAGTGTGCACCTAAAGCTTACCTGAATACAATTGCTGGTGTTCGCATACAAATACAGGCAGGGAGCTGTAGTATTTTGTTTTAGTGTCCTTTGCACAGTGTGCACCTAAAGCTTACCTGAATACAATTGCTGGTGTTCGCATACAAATACAGGCAGGGAGCTGCAGTATTTTGATTTAGTGTTCTTTGCACAGTGTGCACCTAAATCTTACCTGAATACAATTGCTGGTGTTCTCATACAAATACAGGCAGGGAGCTGCAGTATTTTGATTTAGTGTCTTTTGCACAGTGTGCACCTAAAGCTTATCTGAATACAATTGCTGGTGTTCTCATAAAAATACAGGCAGGGAGCTGCAGTATTTTGATTTAGTGTCCTTTGCACAGTGTGCACCTAAAGCTTATCTGAATACAATTGCTGGTGTTCTCATACAAATACAGGCAGGGAGCTGTAGTATTTTGATTTAGTGTATTTTGCACAGTGTGCACCTAAAGCTTACCTGAATACAATTGCTGGTGTTCTCATAGAAATACAGGCAGGGAGCTGCAGTATTTTGTTTTAGTGTCCTTTGCACAGTGTGCACCTAAAGCTTACCTGAATATAATTTCTGGTGTTCTCATACAAATACAGGCAGGGAGCTGCAGTATTTTGATTTAGTGTCTTTTGCACAGTGTGCACCTAAAGCTTCCCTAAATACAATTGCTGGTGTTCTCCTACAAATACAGGCAGGGAGCTGCAGTATTTTGATTTAGTGTCTTTTGCACAGTGTGCACCTAAAGCTTCCCTAAATACAATTGCTGGTGTTCTCATACAAATACAGACAGGGAGCTGCAGTATTTTGATTTAGTGTCTTTTGCACAGTGTGCACCTAAAGCTTCCCTAAATACAATTGCTGGTGTTCTCCTACAAATACAGGCAGGGAGCTGCAGTATTTTGATTTAGTGTCCTTTGCACAGTGTGCACCTAAATCTTACCTGAATACAATTGCTGGTGTTCTCATACAAATACAGGCAGGGAGCTGCAGTATTTTGATTTAGTGTCTTTTGCACAGTATGCACCTAAAGCTTACCTGAATACAATTGCTGGTGTTCTCATAAAAACACAGGCAGGGAGTTGCAGTATTTTGATTTGGTGACCTTTGCACAGTGTGCACCTAAAGCTTCCCTAAATACAATTGCTGGTGTTCTCATACAAATACAGACAGGGAGCTGCAGTATTTTGATTTAGTGTCTTTTGCACAGTGTGCACCTAAAGCTTCCCTAAATACAATTGCTGGTGTTCTCCTACAAATACAGGCAGGGAGCTGCAGTATTTTGATTTAGTGTCCTTTACACAGTGTGAATTTAAAGCTTACCTGAATACAATTGCTGGGGTTCTCATACAAATACAGGCAGGGAGCTGCAGTATTTTGATTTAGTGTCCTTTGCACAGTGTGCACCTAAAGCTTACCTGAATACAATTGCTGGTGTTCTCATAAAAACACAGGCAGGGAGTTGCAGTATTTTGATTTGGTGACCTTTGCTCAGTGTGCACCTAAAGCTTATCTGAATACAATTGCTGGTGTTCTCATACAAATACAGGCAGGGACCTGCAGTATTTTGATTTAGTGTCCTTTGCGCAGTGTGCACCTAAAGCTTATCTGAATACAATTGCTGGTGTTCTCATACAAATACAGGCAGGGAGCTGCAGTATTTTGATTTGTGTCTTTTGCACATTGTGCACCTAAAGCTTACCTGAATACAATTGCTGGTGTTCTCATACAGATAAAGGCAGGGAGTTGCAGTATTTTGATTTAGTGTCCTTTGCACAGTTTGCATCTAAATCTTACCTAAATACAATTGCTGGTATTCTCATACAAATACAGTCAGGGAGCTGCAGTATTTTGATTTAGTGTCCTTTGCACAGTGTGCACCTAAAGCTTACCTGAATACAATTGCTGGTGTTCTCATACAAATACAGGCAGGGAGCTGCAGTATTTTGATTTAGTGTCTTTTGCACAGTGTGCACCTAAAGCTTACCTGAATACAATTGCTGGTGTTCTCATAAAAATACAGGCAGGGAGCTGCAGTATTTTGATTTAGTGTCCTTTGCACAGTGTGCACCTAAAGCTTATCTGAATACAATTGCTGGTGTTCTCATACAAATACAGGCAGGGAGCTGTAGTATTTTGATTTAGTGTCTTTTGCACAGTGTGCACCTAAAGCTTACCTGAATACAATTGCTGGTGTTCTCATAGAAATACAGGCAGGGAGCTGCAGTATTTTGTTTTAGTGTCCTTTGCACAGTGTGCACCTAAAGCTTACCTGAATACAATTTCTGGTGTTCTCATACAAATACAGGCAGGGAGCTGCAGTATTTTGATTTAGTGTCTTTTGCACAGTGTGCACCTAAAGCTTCCCTAAATACAATTGCTGGTGTTCTCCTACAAATACAGGCAGGGAGCTGCAGTATTTGAATTAAGTGTCTTTTGCACAGTGTGCACCTAAAGCTTCCCTAAATACAATTGCTGGTGTTCTCATACACAGACAGAGAGCTGCCGTATTTTGATTTGGTGACCTATGCTCAGTGTGCACCTAAAGCTTATCTGAATACAATCGCTGGTGTTCTCATACAAATACAGGCAGGGAGCTGCAGTATTTTGATTTAGTGTCCTTTGCACAGTGTGCACCTAAAGCTTATCTGAATACAATTGCTGGTGTTCTCATACAAATACAGGCAGGGAGCTGCAGTATTTTGATTTAGTGTCCTTTGCACAGTGTGCACCTAAAGCTTATCTGAATACAATTGCTGGTGTTCTCATACAAATACAGGCAGGGAGCTGCAGTATTTTGATTTAGTGTCCTTTGCACAGTGTGCACCTAAAGCTTATCTGAATACAATTGCTGGTGTTCTCATACAAATACAGGCAGGGAGCTGCAGTATTTTGTTTTATTGTTCTTTGCACAGTGTGCACCTAAAGCTTACCTGAATACAATTGCTGGTGTTCTCATACAAATACAGGCAGGGAGCTGCAGTATTTTGTTTTATTGTTCTTTGCACAGTGTGCACCTAAAGCTTACCTGAATACAATTGCTGGTGTTCTCATACAGATAAAGGAAGGGAGTTGCAGTATTTTGATTTAGTGTCCTTTGCACAGTGTGCACCTAAAGCTTACCTAAATACAATTGCTGGTGTTCTCATACACATACAGGCAGGGAGCTGCAGTATTTTGATTTGGTGACCTTTGCTCAGTGTGCACCTAAAGCTTATCTGAATACAATTGCTGGTGTTCTCATACAAATACAGGCAGGGAGCTGCAGTATGTTTATTTAGTGTCCTTTGCACAGTATGCACCTAAAGCTTACCTAAATACAATTGCTGGTGTTCTCATACAAATGCAGGCAGGGAGCTGCAGTATTTTGTTTTAGTGTCCTTTGCACAGTGTGCACCTAAAGCTTACCTGAATACAATTGCTGGTGTTCTCATACAAATACAGGCAGGAAGCTGCAGTATTTTGATTTACTGTCTTTTGCACAGAGTGCACCTAAAGCTTACCTGAATTCAATTGCTGGTGTTCTCATACAAATACAGGCAGGGAGCTTCAGTATTTTGATTGTGTCCTTTGCACAGTGTGCACCTAAACCTTATCTGAATACAATTGCTGGTGTTCTCATACAGATACAGGCAGGGAGCTACAGTATTTTGATTTAGTGTCCTTTGCACAGTGTGCACCTAAAGCTTACCTAAATACAATTGCTGGTGTTCTTATACAGATACAGGCAGGGAGCTGCAGTATTTTGTTTTAGTGTCCTTTCCACAGTGTGCACCTAAAGCTTACCTGAATACAATTGCTGGTGATCTCATACAAATACAGGCAGGGAGCTGCAGTATTTTGATTTAGTGTCTTTTGCACAGTGTGCACCTAAAGCTTACCTTAATACAATTGGTGGTGTTCTCATACAGATACAGGCAGGGAGCTACAGTATTTTGATTTAGTGTCCTTTGCACAGTGTGCACCTAAAACTTACCTAAATACAATTGCTGGTGTTCTCATACAAATACAGGCAGGGAGCTGCAGTATTTTGTTTTAGTGTCCTTTGCACAGTGTGCACCTAAAGCTTACCTGAATACAATTGCTGATGATCTCATACAAATAGTCAGGGAGCTGCACTATTTTGATTTAGTGTCTTTTGCACAGTGTGCACCTAAAGCTTACCTGAATACAATTGCTGGTGTTCTCATACAAATACAGGCAGGGAGCTGCAGTATTTTGTTTTAGTGTCCTTTGCACAGTGTGCACCTAAAGCTTATCTGCATACAATTGCTGGTGTTCTCATACAAATACAGGCAGGGAGCTGTAGTATTTTGTTTTAGTGTCCTTTGCACAGTGTGCACCTAAAGCTTACCTGAATACAATTGCTGGTGTTCGCATACAAATACAGGCAGGGAGCTGCAGTATTTTGATTTAGTGTCTTTTGCACAGTGTGCACCTAAAGCTTCCCTAAATACAATTGCTGGTGTTCTCCTACAAATACAGGCAGGGAGCTGCAGTATTTTGATTTAGTGTCCTTTGCACAGTGTGCACCTAAATCTTACCTGAATACAATTGCTGGTGTTCTCATACAAATACAGGCAGGGAGCTGCAGTATTTTGATTTAGTGTCTTTTGCACAGTGTGCACCTAAAGCTTACCTGAATACAATTGCTGGTGATTAGGGATGAGCTTCGTGTTCGAGTCGAACATACGTTCGACTCGAACATCGGCTGTTCGATCGTTCGACGAAGATCGAACGATTTGGGCCGTTCGCGCCAAATTCGAGTGACGCGAATGGCCCACAATGCACTACGCCATCGCAGTGTCATCCAGGCGCTGTGATTGGCCAAGCATGCACTGTGACCCCGCATGCTTGGCCAATCACAGCGCCGGCAGCGAGGAGAGCAATGATTGGCCACAGGCAGGATGCCTGTGGCCAATTATTGCTGAGGGGGTTTAGTACACGCCCCACACTATAAAAGGCCGCCAGCACGGCGGCCTAGTGTAGTGTGTTCCGGAGCAGGGATAGAGCAGCATAGGCAGGGACAGTGACTTTTATTTCTTTCTTTCTTAACCTGGATTCCTTTAGTTTAGGGAAAGAGAAGGATAGGTAGGGAGAGTGTCAGTGTGTTTTGTGCTTGTGCTATATTGTGCTTAAAAAAAACATTTTTTCTAGGGACAGAAAACTGTAGGTAGGGAGAGTGTGTCAGTTTCTTTCACTGTCAAAGTCCTTGTTTCCAGGGACCTGGAAGGACAGTGAGGTAATTCTCCTTGTGCTAAATTGTGCTTAAAAAAAACATTTTTTCTAGGGACAGAAAACTGTAGGTAGGGAGAGTGTGTCAGTTTCTTTCACTGTCAAAGTCCTTGTTTCCAGGGACCTGGAAGGACAGTGAGGTAATTCTCCTTGTGCTAAATTGTGCTTAAAAAAAACATTTTTTCTAGGGACAGAAAACTGTAGGTAGGGAGAGTGTGTCAGTTTCTTTCACTGTCAAAGTCCTTGTTTCCAGGGACCTGGAAGGACAGTGAGGTAATTCTCCTTGTGCTAAATTGTGCTTAAAAAAACATTTTTTCTAGGGACAGAAAACTGTAGGTAGGGAGAGTGTGTCAGTTTCTTTCACTGTCAAAGTCCTTGTTTCCAGGGACCTGGAAGGACAGTGAGGTAATTCTCCTTGTGCTAAATTGTGCTTAAAAAAAACATTTTTTCTAGGGACAGAAAACTGTAGGTAGGGAGAGTGTGTCAGTTTCTTTCACTGTCAAAGTCCTTGTTTCCAGGGACCTGGAAGGACAGTGAGGTAATTCTCCTTGTGCTAAATTGTGCTTAAAAAAAACATTTTTTCTAGGGACAGAAAACTGTAGGTAGGGAGAGTGTGTCAGTTTCTTTCACTGTCAAAGTCCTTGTTTCCAGGGACCTGGAAGGACAGTGAGGTAATTCTCCTTGTGCTAAATTGTGCTTAAAAAAAACATTTTTTCTAGGGACAGAAAACTGTAGGTAGGGAGAGTGTGTCAGTTTCTTTCACTGTCAAAGTCCTTGTTTCCAGGGACCTGGAAGGACAGTGAGTGAATTCTCCTTGTGCTAAATTGTGCTTAAAAAAAACATTTTTTCTAGGGACAGAAAACTGTAGGTAGGGAGAGTGTGTCAGTTTCTTTCACTGTCAAAGTCCTTGTTTCCAGGGACCTGGAAGGACAGTGAGGTAATTCTCCTTGTGCTAAATTGTGCTTAAAAAAAACATTTTTTCTAGGGACAGAAAACTGTAGGTAGGGAGAGTGTGTCAGTTTCTTTCACTGTCAAAGTCCTTGTTTCCAGGGACCTGGAAGGACAGTGAGGTAATTCTCCTTGTGCTAAATTGTGCTTAAAAAAAAAATTTTTTCTAGGGACAGAAAACTGTAGGTAGGGAGAGTGTCAGTTTCTTTCACTGTCAAAGTCCTTGTTTCCAGGGACCTGGAAGGACAGTGAGGTAATTCTCCTTGTGCTAAATTGTGCTTAAAAAAAACATTTTTTCTAGGGACAGAAAACTGTAGGTAGGGAGAGTGTGTCAGTTTCTTTCACTGTCAAAGTCCTTGTTTCCAGGGACCTGGAAGGACAGTGAGGTAATTCTCCTTGTGCTAAATTGTGCTTAAAAAAAACATTTTTTCTAGGGACAGAAAACTGTAGGTAGGGAGAGTGTGTCAGTTTCTTTCACTGTCAAAGTCCTTGTTTCCAGGGACCTGGAAGGACAGTGAGGTAATTCTCCTTGTGCTAAATTGTGCTTAAAAAAAACATTTTTTCTAGGGACAGAAAACTGTAGGTAGGGAGAGTGTGTCAGTTTCTTTCACTGTCAAAGTCCTTGTTTCCAGGGACCTGGAAGGACAGTGAGTGAATTCTCCTTGTGCTAAATTGTGCTTAAAAAAAACATTTTTTCTAGGGACAGAAAACTGTAGGTAGGGAGAGTGTGTCAGTTTCTTTCACTGTCAAAGTCCTTGTTTCCAGGGACCTGGAAGGACAGTGAGGTAATTCTCCTTGTGCTAAATTGTGCTTAAAAAAAACATTTTTTCTAGGGACAGAAAACTGTAGGTAGGGAGAGTGTGTCAGTTTCTTTCACTGTCAAAGTCCTTGTTTCCAGGGACCTGGAAGGACAGTGAGGTAATTCTCCTTGTGCTAAATTGTGCTTAAAAAAAACATTTTTTCTAGGGACAGAAAACTGTAGGTAGGGAGAGTGTGTCAGTTTCTTTCACTGTCAAAGTCCTTGTTTCCAGGGACCTGGAAGGACAGTGAGGTAATTCTCCTTGTGCTAAATTGTGCTTAAAAAAAACATTTTTTCTAGGGACAGAAAACTGTAGGTAGGGAGAGTGTGTCAGTTTCTTTCACTGTCAAAGTCCTTGTTTCCAGGGACCTGGAAGGACAGTGAGTGAATTCTCCTTGTGCTAAATTGTGCTTAAAAAAAACATTTTTTCTAGGGACAGAAAACTGTAGGTAGGGAGAGTGTGTCAGTTTCTTTCACTGTCAAAGTCCTTGTTTCCAGGGACCTGGAAGGACAGTGAGGTAATTCTCCTTGTGCTAAATTGTGCTTAAAAAAAACATTTTTTCTAGGGACAGAAAACTGTAGGTAGGGAGAGTGTGTCAGTTTCTTTCACTGTCAAAGTCCTTGTTTCCAGGGACCTGGAAGGACAGTGAGGTAATTCTCCTTGTGCTAAATTGTGCTTAAAAAAAACATTTTTTCTAGGGACAGAAAACTGTAGGTAGGGAGAGTGTGTCAGTTTCTTTCACTGTCAAAGTCCTTGTTTCCAGGGACCTGGAAGGACAGTGAGGTAATTCTCCTTGTGCTAAATTGTGCTTAAAAAAAACATTTTTTCTAGGGACAGAAAACTGTAGGTAGGGAGAGTGTGTCAGTTTCTTTCACTGTCAAAGTCCTTGTTTCCAGGGACCTGGAAGGACAGTGAGGTAATTCTCCTTGTGCTAAATTGTGCTTAAAAAAAACATTTTTTCTAGGGACAGAAAACTGTAGGTAGGGAGAGTGTGTCAGTTTCTTTCACTGTCAAAGTCCTTGTTTCCAGGGACCTGGAAGGACAGTGAGGTAATTCTCCTTGTGCTAAATTGTGCTTAAAAAAAACATTTTTTCTAGGGACAGAAAACTGTAGGTAGGGAGAGTGTGTCAGTTTCTTTCACTGTCAAAGTCCTTGTTTCCAGGGACCTGGAAGGACAGTGAGGTAATTCTCCTTGTGCTAAATTGTGCTTAAAAAAAAACATTTTTTCTAGGGACAGAAAACTGTAGGTAGGGAGAGTGTGTCAGTTTCTTTCACTGTCAAAGTCCTTGTTTCCAGGGACCTGGAAGGACAGTGAGGTAATTCTCCTTGTGCTAAATTGTGCTTAAAAAAAACATTTTTTCTAGGGACAGAAAACTGTAGGTAGGGAGAGTGTGTCAGTTTCTTTCACTGTCAAAGTCCTTGTTTCCAGGGACCTGGAAGGACAGTGAGGTAATTCTCCTTGTGCTAAATTGTGCTTAAAAAAACATTTTTTCTAGGGACAGAAAACTGTAGGTAGGGAGAGTGTGTCAGTTTCTTTCACTGTCAAAGTCCTTGTTTCCAGGGACCTGGAAGGACAGTGAGGTAATTCTCCTTGTGCTAAATTGTGCTTAAAAAAAACATTTTTTCTAGGGACAGAAAACTGTAGGTAGGGAGAGTGTGTCAGTTTCTTTCACTGTCAAAGTCCTTGTTTCCAGGGACCTGGAAGGACAGTGAGGTAATTCTCCTTGTGCTAAATTGTGCTTAAAAAAAACATTTTTTCTAGGGACAGAAAACTGTAGGTAGGGAGAGTGTGTCAGTTTCTTTCACTGTCAAAGTCCTTGTTTCCAGGGACCTGGAAGGACAGTGAGGTAATTCTCCTTGTGCTAAATTGTGCTTAAAAAAAAAAAATTTCTAGGGACAGAAAACTGTAGGTAGGGAGAGTGTGTCAGTTTCTTTCACTGTCAAAGTCCTTGTTTCAAGGGACAGAGAAGGACACCTGAAGGTAGCCCTTATTGCTTTTTTCCCATCTCCCTGCAGGCCATCTATTAGAATGTCTGGAAGGCAAACAAGGAGAGGCAGACAGTCAGGAGGCAATAAAAGAGGGCAAGCAGGCTCTGTGTCTGGGGGCAACAGTGCTGGTCGTGGACGCGGTGCATTGTCATCAGCACATGGCCATGGGACACGCTTGTCCTTCTTTTCGGCAGCTGGACATGTTGAGCCACATCATGCCGAAGACTTGGTAGAGTGGATGACCAAGCTCTCCTCCTCCTCCTCATCCTCTCTCACCCAGGCTCAGGGTACTGGAAAAGCAGCTGCCAAAGCGTCCTCTTCCCTGGTATCAATGTCAGACTCATCATCAGTCACTCCTTCCCTAGACCCACCATGTCCTCCTCCTGAGGAGTCCCCCGAACTGTTTCAGCACAGTGTTGGGTACATGCTCCAGGAGGATGCCCAGCGTTTCGAAGGGTCTGATGATGAAACCCAGCTAGAGGAAGGCAGTAGCGTGAGAGCAGACAGAGGGGATGCTCAAGAAGGACACCAATCTGGCAGTCATGTTCCAGCAGCTGCAGCATACTGCCAGATTGGCTCCAGTGATGAGGAGGGAGGTGATGATGAGGTCACTGACTCCACGTGGGTGCCTAATAGGAGAGAGGAGGAGGAGGAGGATGAGGAGGAGGCACATCTCCAACGAGGCAGGATGCCCTTTGGTGGCCAGCGTAAGGGCAGTACACCAACGGAATCACACCGCAGAGCTCCGCCTGTGCAGGGCGCTGCCTCTGCCCGTCATTCAAAAAGTTCTTTGGTGTGGGCCTTTTTTGAGGCTAGTGCATCAGATCGCACAGCTGCTGTTTGCAACATATGTCTCAAGCGTATATCGCGTGGCCAAAACATCAGCCGCTTGGGTACCACATGCCTGACCAGACATATGTTGACCTGCCATGCAGCTCGTTGGCAAGCCTACCTCAAAGACCCACACCAAAGAACAAAGCGGACCTCTCCTTGCACCGCATCAGCTGGGATCTCCAACCCCACTATAACTTCAGTCCTCTCTGAAACATGCACTGAGAGGAATGAAGGTGTAGAATTAGGTGTGTCACAGCCAAGTACTTGCGGCCACTCTGCTAGCAGTACACCGACGTCCGATTCTAGCAGGCAAATTTCCCTGCCCCAGCTGCTGGACCGTCGAAAGAAGTTCACTCCCAGCCATCCACATGCCCAGCGGTTGAATGCTAGCTTGGCTAAATTGCTAGCGCTTCAACTGCTGCCTTTTCAGTTGGTAGACTCGGCCCCCTTCCGTGAGTTTGTGCAATGTGCGGTTCCTCAGTGGCAGGTTCCCAAACGCCACTTTTTCTCACGGAAGGCTATTCCGGCTCTCTACCGGCATGTGGAAGGCAATGTCTTGGCCTCGCTGGACAGGGCGGTCAGCGGTAAGGTGCATATTACCGCTGACTCATGGTCCAGCAGGCATGGACAGGGACGTTACCTTTCTTTCACGGCCCATTGGGTCACTCTTTTGGCAGCTGGGAAGGATGCAGGACAAGGTGCAGTAGTGTTGGAGGTTGTCCCACCGCCACGCCTCCAAAATGCTACTACTGGTTGTGACACACCTCTCTCCTCCACCCCCTCCTCTTCTTCTTCCTCCATGGCCTCTTCCTGTGGTTTGTCCTATGAACCAGCGGTGCTCCGTAGCCGTTCACGGGGCTACGCAAGTACGCAGGCAAAAAGATGCCATGCCGTGCTTGCGCTGGTGTGTTTGGGGGACAGAAGCCACACTGGGGCAGAGGTCCTGTCTGCTCTGCAGGGCCAGGCCGAGAGGTGGTTGACGCCACGCCAGCTTAAGCCAGGAATGGTGGTTTGCGACAATGGCACCAACCTCCTCTCCGCCCTCCGACAGGGACAACTGACCCATGTGCCCTGTGTGGCTCACGTCCTTAACCTGGTGGTGCAGCGGTTCTTGGGCAGGTACCCGGGCTTACAGGATGTCCTGAGGCAGGCCAGGAAAGTCTGTGTGCATTTCCGCAGATCTTATAATGCCAGTGCTCGCCTGGCTGAGCTGCAAAAGGAGTTGAACCTGCCCAAGAACCGCCTTATATGTGACATGCCCACCAGGTGGAACTCAACGTTGGCCATGCTGCAGCGGCTGCACACGCAGCAGAGGGCCATCAATGAGTACCTGTGCGACTACGGCACCAGGACAGGGTCAGGGGAGCTTGGTTTTTTTTCTCCACGCCAGTGGGGCATGATCAGGGATGCATGCACTGTCCTGGCACCATTTGAGGAGGCCACGAGGATGGTGAGCAGTGACAGTGCATGCATCAGTGACACTGTACCTCTTGTCCACCTGTTGGAGCACACGCTGCGTGGAATAATGGACAGGGCACTTGAGGCAGAACAGAGGCAGGAAGAGGAGGACTTCCTTGCCTCTCAAGGCCCCCTTTACCCAGACAGTGTTCCTTCTGTCCCACCCATCGCACAGGAAGAGGAGGAGGAGGAGGAGGAGGAGGAGGAGGATTGTGTCAGCATGGAGGTGGAGGCTGGCACTCAGCATCATCAGCAGCAGTCTTTTAGGGATGATTTACAGTCCCAAGAAACCAGTGGACTTGTACGTGGCTGGGAGGAGGTGGCTGCGGATCATGTCGTCCTTAGTGACCCAGAGGACTCCGGAGCGAATGCCTCAGCAAACCTACGCTGCATGGCCTCCCTGATCCTGCAAAGTCTGCGGAAGGATCCTCGTATTCTTCGGATCAAGGAGAGGGACCATTACTGGCTGGCCACTCTCCTTGATCCACGGTACAAGGGTAAGGTTGCGGACCTTATGTTACCGTCGCAGAGGGAGCAGAGGATGAGACAACTCCGGGAGGCCTTGCAGAAAGGTCTGTGCAACGCGTTCCCAGAGACTGGGAGGTTACAAACTCCTGGTCCTGGACAACGAGTTGCTGAGGCTTCGGCCAGTCAAAGAAGGAGCGGTGGGGAAGGTGGCCGTCTGACCGATGCGTTCAGACAATTCTTTAGTCCGCAGCCCCAAAGTATGATCGGTTCCAGCAACCATCGCCAGCGTCTGATAAACATGGTGCAGGAATATCTAGGGGCAAGGTCAGACTTGGACACCTTCCCCACCGAAAATCCTCTGGCTTACTGGGTCTTGAGGATGGATCACTGGCCAGAGCTTGCACAGTATGCAATTGAGCTACTGGCCTGTCCTGCATCCAGCGTTCTTTCGGAACGCACATTCAGTGCTGCTGGAGGATTTGTCACGGATCACAGGGTGCGCCTGTCCACCGACTCGGTTGATCGACTGACTTTCATCAAGATGAACCAGTCTTGGATCACCACCAGCTACCACACACCTGATGCTGATATAACAGACTAATTGATTTTAACATGTCACATCCCTTCAAGACTGATGCTGATGCTGAGTGCCTGTGCTGTTATGTTGACTGGCTATCCTCCTCCTCCGAGTCCTCAATGATACGATTGATGATGATAGCTTGGAAGATCATTTTTGTTTATGGGTGCCGCCACCAGTGGCTAAGGCCCAATTTTTCAGCCCCTGTTTTACAGGGGCGTGTAATTACAATTTTTTTAGCAATAATTTGCCATAGGGCTCATTGCTGTGCTCCAAGTACAGTATCTGTGAGGGGTTGGAGTGTTGTGGCACCAGTGCCTAAGGCCCAATTTTTCAGCCCCTGTTTAACAGGGGCGTGTCATTACAATTTTTGAAGCAATACTTTGCAACAGGGCTCATTGCTGTGCTCCAAGTACAGTATCTGTGAGGGGTTGTAGTGTTGTGCCACCAGTGCCTAAGGCCCAATTTTTCAGCCCCTGTTCAACAGGGGCATGCAATTACAATTCTTGATCTAATAATTCACAGCAGGGTCCATTGCTGCACCCACCAAGAGTAACTCTGAGGGCTTACAGTCTTGTGGCAACGCCACCACCACCACCACCACGAAAGGCCCAATTTTTCAGCCCCTGTTCAAAAGGGGCATGTAATTACAATTCTTGATCTAATAATTCACAGCAGGGCCCATTGCTGCACCCACCAAGAGTAACTGTCAGGGCTTACAGTGTTGTGGCACCAGCACCACCATCAAAGCCCCAATTTTTACTACCACTGTTCAACAATTATATGTAATTAAAATTCCTGATATAATAGTTGACAGCAGGGCGTTCCAGCACCAACCAAGAGTAACTGAGTGCTTACAGTGTTGTGCCAACACCAACAACTAAGGGGCCTATTTCTGCAGAGTATATACGGCAGGTCCCTACTTTCAAACATCCAACTTACAAACGACTCCTACTTGCAAACGAAAGAAGACAACAGGAAGTGAGAGGAAATCTACCCCTAGAAAGGAAAATTCTCTCCTGTAAGAATAAATATGGGAGAAAGGGGTCTCATCTGTACTGATGCTTTATCAGCAATCCTTGTTTCAAGAAAAACACCACATTTCAAAAACAGTTGTCATTGGGACGGAAAGTGAGGTGAAATGTTCTGAACAGGGGCACAGACAGCAAAACAAATGTTACAGGGGTGATAACCCTTACCTATGTTTCCCAAAAAGTTTAAAAATAGATTTTTGGGCTGGAGCTACACTTCAACAATGTACCTGTTCAAAATTACAAACAGATTCTACATAAGAACAAACCTACAGTCCCTGTCTTGTATGCACCGCCTGTATACGGCTGTTCAGAGTATATAGGGCCTTTTTTATTTTATGTGCGGGGTTCCCCTTAATATCCATACAAGACCCAAAGGGGCTGGTAATGGGCTGGGGTAGGGGGGGGGTCATGGGGTAGCTATGCCATTTTTCTTAAAGAATTTCATCCATATTACCGGGACCAGACATTACATTAAAGCCGCAAGCAGTTTTAAATGGCTTTTTTTCCTTTAGAAGTGTCATTTTGTGCAGGGACAGTTCTAAACACGGGAAACACGTGGCACTTCACAGGCATACTTTAGACACCCCCCAGGTACGATATTTAAAGGAATATTTGACTTTTTTTTTTTCACTTTATGCATCATTAAAATGACTGCTCCCGAAAAACGACCGTTTTTAAAACTTCTTTTTGCATTGATACATGTCCCCTGGTGCACAACCCGGGTTCCCAAACCCTATTTATGACAATAACATGCATAATAGTTGTTATAATTAGCACTTTAGAATTCGAACGTTCGCATCCATTGTATTTAATAGGGTTCTAATGTTCGTTCGAACTTTCGGTCCGTTCGCGGGTTCTGGTGCGAACCGAACCCGGGGGTGTTCGGCTCATCACTACTGGTGATCTCATACAAATACAGGCAGGGAGCTGCAGTATTTTGATTTAGTGTCTTTTGCACAGTGTGCACCTAAAGCTTACCTTAATACAATTGGTGGTGTTCTCATACAGATACAGGCAGGGAGCTACAGTATTTTGATTTAGTGTCCTTTGCACAGTGTGCACCTAAAACTTACCTAAATACAATTGCTGGTGTTCTCATACAAATACAGGCAGGGAGCTGCAGTATTTTGTTTTAGTGTCCTTTGCACAGTGTGCACCTAAAGCTTACCTGAATACAATTGCTGGTGATCTCATACAAATAGTCAGGGAGCTGCAGTATTTTGATTTAGTGTCCTTTACACAGTGTGAATTTAAAGCTTACCTGAATACAATTGCTGGGGTTCTCATACAAATACAGGCAGGGAGCTGCAGTATTTTGATTTAGTGTCCTTTGCACAGTGTGCACCTAAAGCTTACCTGAATACAATTGCTGGTGTTCTCATAAAAACACAGGCAGGGAGTTGCAGTATTTTGATTTGGTGACCTTTGCTCAGTGTGCACCTAAAGCTTATCTGAATACAATTGCTGGTGTTCTCATAGAAATACAGGCAGGGAGCTGCAGTATTTTGATTTAGTGTCCTTTGCGCAGTGTGCACCTAAAGCTTATCTGAATACAATTGCTGGTGTTCTCATACAAATACAGGCAGGGAGCTGCAGTATTTTGATTTGTGTCTTTTGCACATTGTACACCTAAAGCTTACCTGAATACAATTGCTGGTGTTCTCATACAGATAAAGGCAGGGAGTTGCAGTATTTTGATTTAGTGTCCTTTGCACAGTGTGCACCTAAAGCTTACCTGAATACAATTGCTGGTGTTCTCATACAAATACAGGCAGGGAGCTGCAGTATTTTGTTTTATTGTTCTTTGTACAGTGTGCACCTAAAGCTTACCTGAATACAATTGCTGGTGTTCTCATACAGATAAAGGAAGGGAGTTGCAGTATTTTGATTTAGTGTCCTTTGCACAGTGTGCACCTAAAGCTTACCTGAATACAATTGCTGGTGTTCTCATACAAATACAGGCAGGGAGCTGCAGTATTTTGTTTTATTGTTCTTTGTACAGTGTGCACCTAAAGCTTACCTGAATACAATTGCTGGTGTTCTCATACACATACAGGCAGGGAGCTGCAGTATTTTGATTTGGTGACCTTTGCTCAGTGTGCACCTAAAGCTTATCTGAATACAATTGCTGGTGTTCTCATACAAATACAGGCAGGGAGCTGCAGTATTTTGATTTAGTGTCCTTTGCACAGTTTGCATCTAAATCTTACCTAAATACAATTGCTGGTATTCTCATACAAATACAGTCAGGGAGCTGCAGTATTTTGATTTAGTGTCCTTTGCACAGTGTGCACCTAAAGCTTACCTGAATACAATTGCTGGTGTTCTCATACAAATACAGTCAGGGAGCTGCAGTATTTTGATTTAGTGTCTTTTGCACAGTGTGCACCTAAAGCTTACCTGAATACAATTGCTGGTGTTCTCATAAAAATACAGGCAGGGAGCTGCAGTATTTTGATTTAGTGTCCTTTGCACAGTGTGCACCTAAAGCTTATCTGAATACAATTGCTGGTGTTCTCATACAAATACAGGCAGGGAGCTGTAGTATTTTGATTTAGTGTCTTTTGCACAGTGTGCACCTAAAGCTTACCTGAATACAATTGCTGGTGTTCTCATAGAAATACAGGCAGGGAGCTGCAGTATTTTGTTTTAGTGTCCTTTGCACAGTGTGCACCTAAAGCTTACCTGAATACAATTTCTGGTGTTCTCATACAAATACAGGCAGGGAGCTGCAGTATTTTGATTTAGTGTCTTTTGCACAGTGTGCACCTAAAGCTTCCCTAAATACAATTGCTGGTGTTCTCCTACAAATACAGGCAGGGAGCTGCAGTATTTTGATTTAGTGTCTTTTGCACAGTGTGCACCTAAAGCTTCCCTAAATACAATTGCTGGTGTTCTCATACACATACAGACAGGGAGCTGCAGTATTTTGATTTAGTGTCCTTTGCACAGTGTGCACCTAAAGCTTACCTGAATACAATTGCTGGTGTTCTCATACAAATACAGGCAGGGAGTTGCAGTATTTTGATTTGGTGACCTTTGCTCAGTGTGCACCTAAGGCTTATCTGAATACAATTGCTGGTGTTCTCATACAAATACAGGCAGGGAGCTGCAGTATTTTGATTTAGTGTCCTTTGCACAGTGTGCACCTAAAGCTTATCTGAATACAATTGCTGGTGTTCTCATACAAATACAGGCAGGGAGCTGCAGTATTTTGATTTAGTGTCCTTTGCACAGTGTGCACCTAAAGCTTATCTGAATACAATTGCTGGTGTTCTCATCCAAATACAGGCAGGGAGCTGCAGTATTTTGATTTAGTGTCCTTTGCACAGTGTGCACCTAAAGCTTATCTGAATACAATTGCTGGTGTTTTCATATACAAATACAGGCAGGGAGCTGCAGTATTTTGTTTTATTGTTCTTTGCACAGTGTGCACCTAAAGCTTACCTGAATACAATTGCTGGCGTTCTCATACAAATACAGGCAGGGAGCTGCAATATTTTGTTTTATTGTTCTTTGCACAGTGTGCACCTAAAGCTTACCTGAATACAATTGCTGGTGTTCTCATACAGATAAAGGAAGGGAGTTGCAGTATTTTGATTTAGTGTCCTTTGCACAGTGTGCACCTAAAGCTTACCTAAATACAATTGCTGGTGTTCTCATACACATACAGGCAGGGAGCTGCAGTATTTTGATTTGGTGACCTTTGCTCAGTGTGCACCTAAAGCTTATCTGAATACAATTGCTGGTGTTCTCATACAAATACAGGCAGGGAGCTGCAGTATGTTTATTTAGTGTCCTTTGCACAGTATGCACCTAAAGCTTACCTAAATACAATTGCTGGTGTTCTCATACAAATACAGGCAGGGAGCTGCAGTATTTTGTTTTAGTGTCCTTTGCACAGTGTGCACCTAAAGCTTACCTGAATACAATTGCTGGTGTTCTCATACAAATACAGGCAGGAAGCTGCAGTATTTTGATTTACTGTCTTTTGCACAGAGTGCACCTAAAGCTTACCTGAATTCAATTGCTGGTGTTCTCATACAAATACAGGCAGGGAGCTTCAGTATTTTGATTGTGTCCTTTGCACAGTGTGCACCTAAACCTTATCTGAATACAATTGCTGGTGTTCTCATACAGATACAGGCAGGGAGCTACAGTATTTTGATTTAGTGTCCTTTGCACAGTGTGCACCTAAAGCTTACCTAAATACAATTGCTGGTGTTCTCATACAGATACAGGCAGGGAGCTGCAGTATTTTGTTTTAGTGTCCTTTGCACAGTGTGCACCTAAAGCTTACCTGAATACAATTGCTGGTGATCTCATACAAATACAGGCAGGGAGCTGCAGTATTTTGATTTAGTGTCTTTTGCACAGTGTGCACCTAAAGCTTACCTTAATACAATTGGTGGTGTTCTCGTACAGATACAGGCATGGAGCTACAGTATTTTGATTTAGTGTCCTTTGCACAGTGTGCACCTAAAACTTACCTAAATACAATTGCTGGTGTTCTCATACAAATACAGGCAGGGAGCTGCAGTATTTTGTTTTAGTGTCCTTTGCACAGTGTGCACCTAAAGCTTACCTGAATACAATTGCTGGTGATCTCATACAAATAGTCAGGGAGCTGCACTATTTTGATTTAGTGTCTTTTGCACAGTGTGCACCTAAAGCTTACCTGAATACAATTGCTGGTGTTCTCATACAAATACAGGCAGGGAGCTGCAGTATTTTGATTTAGTGTCTTTTGCACAGTGTGCACCTAAAGCTTATCTGAATACAATTGCTGGTGTTCTCATAAAAATACAGGCAGGGAGCTGCAGTATTTTGATTTAGTGTCCTTTGCACAGTGTGCACCTAAAGCTTATCTGAATACAATTGCTGGTGTTCCCATACAAATACAGGCAGGGAGCTGCAGTATTTTGTTTTAGAGTCCTTTGCACAGTGTGCACCTAAAGCTTACCTGAATACAATTGCTGGTGTTCTCATACAAATACAGGCAGGGAGCTGCAGTATTTTGATTTAGTGTCCTTTGCACAGTGTGCACCTAAAGCTTACCTGAATACAATTGCTGATGTTCTCATACAAATACAGGCAGGGAGCTGCAGTATTTTGATTTAGTGTCTTTTGCACAGTGTACACATAAAGCTTCCCTAAATACAATTGCTGGTGTTCTCCTACAAATACAGGCAGGGAGCTGCAGTATTTTGATTTAGTGTCCTTTGCACATTGTGCACCTAAAGCTTACCTGAATACAATTGCTGGTGTTCTCATACAAATACAGGCAGGGAGCTGCAGTATTTTGATTTAGTGTCTTTTGCACAGTGTGCACCTAAAGCTTACCTGAATACAATTGCTGGTGTTCCCATACAAATACAGGCAGGGAGCTACAGTATTTTGATTTAGTGTCCTTTGCTCAGTGTGCACCTAAAGCTTACCTGAATACAATTGCTGGTGTTCTCATACAAATACAGGCAGGGAGCTGCAGTATTTTGATTTAGTGTCCTTTGCACAGTGTGCACCTAAAGCTTACCTGAATACAATTGCTGATGTTCTCATACAAATACAGGCAGGGAGCTGCAGTATTTTGATTTAGTGTCTTTTGCACAGTGTACACATAAAGCTTCCCTAAATACAATTGCTGGTGTTCTCCTACAAATACAGGCAGGGAGCTGCAGTATTTTGATTTAGTGTCCTTTGCACATTGTGCACCTAAAGCTTACCTGAATACAATTGCTGGTGTTCTCATACAAATACAGGCAGGGAGCTGCAGTATTTTGATTTAGTGTCTTTTGCACAGTGTGCACCTAAAGCTTACCTGAATACAATTGCTGGTGTTCCCATACAAATACAGGCAGGGAGCTACAGTATTTTGATTTAGTGTCCTTTGCTCAGTGTGCACCTAAAGCTTATCTGAATACAATTGCTGGTGTTCTCATACAAATACAGGCAGGGAGCTGCAGTATTTTGGTTTAGTGTCCTTTGCACAGTGTGCACCTAAAGTTTACCTGAATACAATTGCTGGTGTTCTCATACAAATACAGGCAGGGAGCTGCAGTATTTTGTTTTAGTGTCCTTTGCACAGTGTGCACTCAAAGCTTACCTGAATACAATTGCTGGTGTTCTCATACAAATACAGGCAGGGAGCTGCAGTATTTTGATTTAGTGTCTTTTGCACAGTGTGCACCTAAAGCTTACCTGAATACAATTGCTGGTGTTCTCATACAAATACAGGCAGGGAGCTGCAGTATTTTGATTTGGTGACCTTTGCTCAGTGTGCACCTAAAGCTTATCTGAATACAATTGCTGGTGTTCTCATACAAATACAGGCAGGGAGCTGCAGTATTTTGATTTAATGTTCTTTGCACAATTTGCATCTAAAGCTTACCTAAATACAATTGCTGGTATTCTCATACAAATACAGACAGGGAGCTGCAGTATTTTGATTTAGTGTCCTTTGCACAGTGTGCACCCAAAGCTTACCTAAATACAATTGCTGGTATTCTCATACAAATACAGGCAGGGAGCTGCAGTATTTTGTTTTATTGTTCTTTGCACAGTGTGCACCTAAAGGTTACCTGAATACAATTGCTGGTGTTCTCATACAAATACAGGCAGGGAGCTGCAGTATTTTGTTTTATTGTTCTTTGCACAGTGTGCACCTAAAGCTTACCTGAATACGATTGCTGGTGTTCTCATACAGATAAAGGAAGGGAGTTGCAGTATTTTGATTTAGTGTCCTTTGCACAGTGTGCACCTAAAGCTTACCTAAATACAATTGCTGGTGTTCTCATACACATACAGGCAGGGAGCTGCAGTATTTTGATTTGGTGACCTTTGCTCAGTGTGCACCTAAAGCTTATCTGAATACAATTGCTGGTGTTCTCATACAAATACAGGCAGGGAGCTGCAGTATGTTTATTTAGTGTCCTTTGCACAGTATGCACCTAAAGCTTACCTAAATACAATTGCTGGTGTTCTCATACAAATACAGGCAGGGAGCTGCAGTATTTTGTTTTAGTGTCCTTTGCACAGTGTGCACCTAAAGCTTACCTGAATACAATTGCTGGTGATCTCATACAAATACAGGCAGGGAGCTGCAGTATTTTGATTTAGTGTCTTTTGCACAGTGTGCACCTAAAGCTTACCTTAATACAATTGGTGGTGTTCTCGTACAGATACAGGCATGGAGCTACAGTATTTTGATTTAGTGTCCTTTGCACAGTGTGCACCTAAAACTTACCTAAATACAATTGCTGGTGTTCTCATACAAATACAGGCAGGGAGCTGCAGTATTTTGTTTTAGTGTCCTTTGCACAGTGTGCACCTAAAGCTTACCTGAATACAATTGCTGGTGATCTCATACAAATAGTCAGGGAGCTGCACTATTTTGATTTAGTGTCTTTTGCACAGTGTGCACCTAAAGCTTACCTGAATACAATTGCTGGTGTTCTCATACAAATACAGGCAGGGAGCTGCAGTATTTTGATTTAGTGTCTTTTGCACAGTGTGCACCTAAAGCTTATCTGAATACAATTGCTGGTGTTCTCATAAAAATACAGGCAGGGAGCTGCAGTATTTTGATTTAGTGTCCTTTGCACAGTGTGCACCTAAAGCTTATCTGAATACAATTGCTGGTGTTCCCATACAAATACAGGCAGGGAGCTGCAGTATTTTGTTTTAGAGTCCTTTGCACAGTGTGCACCTAAAGCTTACCTGAATACAATTGCTGGTGTTCTCATACAAATACAGGCAGGGAGCTGCAGTATTTTGATTTAGTGTCCTTTGCACAGTGTGCACCTAAAGCTTACCTGAATACAATTGCTGATGTTCTCATACAAATACAGGCAGGGAGCTGCAGTATTTTGATTTAGTGTCTTTTGCACAGTGTACACATAAAGCTTCCCTAAATACAATTGCTGGTGTTCTCCTACAAATACAGGCAGGGAGCTGCAGTATTTTGATTTAGTGTCCTTTGCACATTGTGCACCTAAAGCTTACCTGAATACAATTGCTGGTGTTCTCATACAAATACAGGCAGGGAGCTGCAGTATTTTGATTTAGTGTCTTTTGCACAGTGTGCACCTAAAGCTTACCTGAATACAATTGCTGGTGTTCCCATACAAATACAGGCAGGGAGCTACAGTATTTTGATTTAGTGTCCTTTGCTCAGTGTGCACCTAAAGCTTATCTGAATACAATTGCTGGTGTTCTCATACAAATACAGGCAGGGAGCTGCAGTATTTTGGTTTAGTGTCCTTTGCACAGTGTGCACCTAAAGTTTACCTGAATACAATTGCTGGTGTTCTCATACAAATACAGGCAGGGAGCTGCAGTATTTTGTTTTAGTGTCCTTTGCACAGTGTGCACTCAAAGCTTACCTGAATACAATTGCTGGTGTTCTCATACAAATACAGGCAGGGAGCTGCAGTATTTTGATTTAGTGTCTTTTGCACAGTGTGCACCTAAAGCTTACCTGAATACAATTGCTGGTGTTCTCATACAAATACAGGCAGGGAGCTGCAGTATTTTGATTTGGTGACCTTTGCTCAGTGTGCACCTAAAGCTTATCTGAATACAATTGCTGGTGTTCTCATACAAATACAGGCAGGGAGCTGCAGTATTTTGATTTAATGTTCTTTGCACAATTTGCATCTAAAGCTTACCTAAATACAATTGCTGGTATTCTCATACAAATACAGACAGGGAGCTGCAGTATTTTGATTTAGTGTCCTTTGCACAGTGTGCACCCAAAGCTTACCTAAATACAATTGCTGGTATTCTCATACAAATACAGGCAGGGAGCTGCAGTATTTTGTTTTATTGTTCTTTGCACAGTGTGCACCTAAAGGTTACCTGAATACAATTGCTGGTGTTCTCATACAAATACAGGCAGGGAGCTGCAGTATTTTGTTTTATTGTTCTTTGCACAGTGTGCACCTAAAGCTTACCTGAATACGATTGCTGGTGTTCTCATACAGATAAAGGAAGGGAGTTGCAGTATTTTGATTTAGTGTCCTTTGCACAGTGTGCACCTAAAGCTTACCTAAATACAATTGCTGGTGTTCTCATACACATACAGGCAGGGAGCTGCAGTATTTTGATTTGGTGACCTTTGCTCAGTGTGCACCTAAAGCTTATCTGAATACAATTGCTGGTGTTCTCATACAAATACAGGCAGGGAGCTGCAGTATGTTTATTTAGTGTCCTTTGCACAGTATGCACCTAAAGCTTACCTAAATACAATTGCTGGTGTTCTCATACAAATACAGGCAGGGAGCTGCAGTATTTTGTTTTAGTGTCCTTTGCACAGTGTGCACCTAAAGCTTACCTGAATACAATTGCTGGTGTTCTCATACAAATACAGGCAGGAAGCTGCAGTATTTTGATTTACTGTCTTTTGCACAGAGTGCACCTAAAGCTTACCTGAATTCAATTGCTGGTGTTCTCATACAAATACAGGCAGGGAGCTTCAGTATTTTGATTGTGTCCTTTGCACAGTGTGCACCTAAACCTTATCTGAATACAATTGCTGGTGTTCTCATACAGATACAGGCAGGGAGCTACAGTATTTTGATTTAGTGTCCTTTGCACAGTGTGCACATAAAGCTTACCTAAATACAATTGCTGGTGTTCTCATACAGATACAGGCAGGGAGCTGCAGTATTTTGTTTTAGTGTCCTTTCCACAGTGTGCACCTAAAGCTTACCTGAATACAATTGCTGGTGATCTCATACAAATACAGGCAGGGAGCTGCAGTATTTTGATTTAGTGTCTTTTGCACAGTGTGCACCTAAAGCTTACCTTAATACAATTGGTGGTGTTCTCATACAGATACAGGCAGGGAGCTACAGTATTTTGATTTAGTGTCCTTTGCACAGTGTGCACCTAAAACTTACCTAAATACAATTGCTGGTGTTCTCATACAAATACAGGCAGGGAGCTGCAGTATTTTGTTTTAGTGTCCTTTGCACAGTGTGCACCTAAAGCTTACCTGAATACAATTGCTGATGATCTCATACAAATAGTCAGGGAGCTGCACTATTTTGATTTAGTGTCTTTTGCACAGTGTGCACCTAAAGCTTACCTGAATACAATTGCTGGTGTTCTCATACAAATACAGGCAGGGAGCTGTAGTATTTTGTTTTAGTGTCCTTTGCACAGTGTGCACCTAAAGCTTACCTGAATACAATTGCTGGTGTTCGCATACAAATACAGGCAGGGAGCTGCAGTATTTTGATTTAGTGTCTTTTGCACAGTGTGCACCTAAAGCTTCCCTAAATACAATTGCTGGTGTTCTCCTACAAATACAGGCAGGGAGCTGCAGTATTTTGATTTAGTGTCCTTTGCACAGTGTGCACCTAAATCTTACCTGAATACAATTGCTGGTGTTCTCATACAAATACAGGCAGGGAGCTGCAGTATTTTGATTTAGTGTCTTTTGCACAGTGTGCACCTAAAGCTTACCTGAATACAATTGCTGGTGATCTCATACAAATACAGGCAGGGAGCTGCAGTATTTTGATTTAGTGTCTTTTGCACAGTGTGCACCTAAAGCTTACCTTAATACAATTGGTGGTGTTCTCATACAGATACAGGCAGGGAGCTACAGTATTTTGATTTAGTGTCCTTTGCACAGTGTGCACCTAAAACTTACCTAAATACAATTGCTGGTGTTCTCATACAAATACAGGCAGGGAGCTGCAGTATTTTGTTTTAGTGTCCTTTGCACAGTGTGCACCTAAAGCTTACCTGAATACAATTGCTGGTGATCTCATACAAATAGTCAGGGAGCTGCAGTATTTTGATTTAGTGTCCTTTACACAGTGTGCACCTAAAGCTTATCTGAATACAATTGCTGGTGTTCTCATACAAATACAGGCAGGGAGCTGCAGTATTTTGTTTTATTGTTCTTTGCACAGTGTGCACCTAAAGCTTACCTGAATACAATTGCTGGTGTTCTCATACAAATACAGGCAGGGAGCTGCAATATTTTGTTTTATTGTTCTTTGCACAGTGTGCACCTAAAGCTTACCTGAATACAATTGCTGGTGTTCTCATACAGATAAAGGAAGGGAGTTGCAGTATTTTGATTTAGTGTCCTTTGCACAGTGTGCACCTAAAGCTTACCTAAATACAATTGCTGGTGTTCTCATACACATACAGGCAGGGAGCTGCAGTATTTTGATTTGGTGACCTTTGCTCAGTGTGCACCTAAAGCTTATCTGAATACAATTGCTGGTGTTCTCATACAAATACAGTCAGGGAGCTGCAGTATGTTTATTTAGTGTCCTTTGCACAGTATGCACCTAAAGCTTACCTAAATACAATTGCTGGTGTTCTCATACAAATACAGGCAGGGAGCTGCAGTATTTTGTTTTAGTGTCCTTTGCACAGTGTGCACCTAAAGCTTACCTGAATACAATTGCTGGTGTTCTCATACAAATACAGGCAGGAAGCTGCAGTATTTTGATTTACTGTCTTTTGCACAGAGTGCACCTAAAGCTTACCTGAATTCAATTGCTGGTGTTCTCATACAAATACAGGCAGGGAGCTTCAGTATTTTGATTGTGTCCTTTGCACAGTGTGCACCTAAACCTTATCTGAATACAATTGCTGGTGTTCTCATACAGATACAGGCAGGGAGCTACAGTATTTTGATTTAGTGTCCTTTGCACAGTGTGCATCTAAAGCTTACCTAAATACAATTGCTGGTGTTCTCATACAAATACAGGCAGGGAGCTGCAGTATTTTGTTTTAGTGTCCTTTGCACAGTGTGCACCTAAAGCTTACCTGAATACAATTGCTGGTGTTCTCATACAAATACAGGCAGGAAGCTGCAGTATTTTGATTTACTGTCTTTTGCACAGAGTGCACCTAAAGCTTACCTGAATTCAATTGCTGGTGTTCTCATACAAATACAGGCAGGGAGCTTCAGTATTTTGATTGTGTCCTTTGCACAGTGTGCACCTAAACCTTATCTGAATACAATTGCTGGTGTTCTCATACAGATACAGGCAGGGAGCTACAGTATTTTGATTTAGTGTCCTTTGCACAGTGTGCACCTAAAGCTTACCTGAATACAATTGCTGGTGATCTCATACAAATACAGGCAGGGAGCTGCAGTATTTTGATTTAGTGTCTTTTGCACAGTGTGCACCTAAAGCTTACCTTAATACAATTGGTGGTGTTCTCATACAGATACAGGCAGGGAGCTACAGTATTTTGATTTAGTGTCCTTTGCACAGTGTGCACCTAAAACTTACCTAAATACAATTGCTGGTGTTCTCATACAAATACAGGCAGGGAGCTGCAGTATTTTGTTTTAGTGTCCATTGCACAGTGTGCACCTAAAGCTTACCTGAATACAATTGCTGGTGATCTCATACAAATAGTCAGGGAGCTGCACTATTTTGATTTAGTGTCTTTTGCACAGTGTGCACCTAAAGCTTACCTGAATACAATTGCTGGTGTTCTCATACAAATACAGGCAGGGAGCTGCAGTATTTTGATTTAGTGTCTTTTGCACAGTGTGCACCTAAAGCTTATCTGAATACAATTGCTGGTGTTCTCATAAAAATACAGGCAGGGAGCTGCAGTATTTTGATTTAGTGTCCTTTGCACAGTGTGCACCTAAAGCTTATCTGAATACAATTGCTGGTGTTCCCATACAAATACAGGCAGGGAGCTGCAGTATTTTGTTTTAGAGTCCTTTGCACAGTGTGCACCTAAAGCTTACCTGAATACAATTGCTGGTGTTCTCATACAAATACAGGCAGGGAGCTGCAGTATTTTGATTTAGTGTCTTTTGCACAGTGTGCACCTAAAGCTTACCTGAATACAATTGCTGGTGTTCCCATACAAATACAGGCAGGGAGCTACAGTATTTTGATTTAGTGTCCTTTGCTCAGTGTGCACCTAAAGCTTATCTGAATACAATTGCTGGTGTTCTCATACAAATACAGGCAGGGAGCTGCAGTATTTTGGTTTAGTGTCCTTTGCACAGTGTGCATCTAAAGCTTACCTAAATACAATTGCTGGTATTCTCATACAAATACAGGCAGGGAGCTGCAGTATTTTGATTTAGTGTCCTTTGCACAGTGTGCACCTAAAGTTTACCTGAATACAATTGCTGGTGTTCTCATACAAATACAGGCAGGGAGCTGCAGTATTTTGTTTTAGTGTCCTTTGCACAGTGTGCACTCAAAGCTTACCTGAATACAATTGCTGGTGTTCTCATACAAATACAGGCAGGGAGCTGCAGTATTTTGATTTAGTGTCTTTTGCACAGTGTGCACCTAAAGCTTACCTGAATACAATTGCTGGTGTTCTCATACAAATACAGGCAGGGAGCTGCAGTATTTTGATTTGGTGACCTTTGCTCAGTGTGCACCTAAAGCTTATCTGAATACAATTGCTGGTGTTCTCATACAAATACAGGCAGGGAGCTGCAGTATTTTGATTTAATGTTCTTTGCACAATTTGCATCTAAAGCTTACCTAAATACAATTGCTGGTATTCTCATACAAATACAGGCAGGGAGCTGCAGTATTTTGATTTAGTGTCCTTTGCACAGTGTGCACCCAAAGCTTACCTATATACAATTGCTGGTATTCTCATACAAATACAGTCAGGGAGCTGCAGTATTTTGATTTAGTGTCTTTTGCACAGTGTGCACCTAAAGCTTACCTGAATACAATTGCTGGTGTTCTCATACAAATACAGGCAGGGAGCTGCAGTATTTTGATTTAGTGTCCTTTGCACAGTTTGCATCTAAAGCTTACCTAAATAAAATTGCTGATGTTCTCATACAAATACAGGCAGGGAGCTGTAGTATTTTGTTTTAGTGTCCTTTGCACAGTTTGCATCTAAAGCTTACCTAAATAAAATTGCTGGTGTTCTCATACAAATACAGGCAGGGAGCTGTAGTATTTTGTTTTAGTGTCCTTTGCACAGTGTGCACCTAAAGCTTACCTGAATACAACTGCTGGTGTTCTCATACAAATATAAGCAGGGAGCTGCAGTATTTTGATTTAGTGTCCTTTGCAAAGTGTGCACCTAAAGCTTATCTGAATACAATTGCTGGTGTTCTCATACAAATACAGGCAGGGAGCTGCAGTATTTTGATTTAGTGTCCTTTGCTCAGTGTGCACCTAAAGCTTATCTGAATACAATTGCTGGTGTTCTCATACAAATACAGGCAGGGAGCTGCAGTATTTTGGTTTAGTGTCCTTTGCACAGTGTGCATCTAAAGCTTACCTAAATACAATTGCTGGTATTCTCATACAAATACAGGCAGGGAGCTGCAGTATTTTGATTTAGTGTCCTTTGCACAGTGTGCACCTAAAGCTTACCTGAATACAATTGCTGGTGTTCTCATACAAATACTGTCAGGGAGCTGCAGTATTTTGATTTAGTGTCTTTTGCACAGTGTGCACCTAAAGCTTACCTGAATACAATTGCTGGTGTTCTCATACAAATACAGGCAGGGAGCTGCAGTGTTTTGTTTTAGTGTCCTTTGCACAGTGTGCACTCAAAGCTTACCTGAATACAATTGCTGGTGTTCTCATACAAATACAGGCAGGGAGCTGCAGTATTTTGATTTAGTGTCTTTTGCACAGTGTGCACCTAAATCTTACCTGAATACAAGTGCTGGTGTTCTCATACAAATACAGGCAGGGAGCTGTACTATTTTGATTTAGTGTCTTTTGCACAGTGTGCACCTAGAGCTTACCTGAATACAAGTGCTGGTGTTCTCATACAAATACAGGCAGGGAGCTGCAGTATTTTGATTTAGTGTCCTTTGCACAGTGTGCACCTAAAGCTTACCTGAATACATTTGCTGGTGTTCTCATAGAAATACAGGCAGGGAGCTGCAGTATTTTGTTTTAGTGTCCTTTGCACAGTGTGCACCTAAAGCTTACCTGAATACAATTGCTGGTGTTCTCATACAAATACAGGCAGGGAGCTGCAGTATTTTGATTTAGTGTCTTTTGCACAGTGTGCACCTAAAGCTTCCCTAAATACAATTGCTGGTGTTCTCCTACAAATACAGGCAGGGAGCTGAAGTATTTTGATTTAGTGTCCTTTGCACATTGTGCACCTAAAGCTTACCTGAATACAATTGCTGGTGTTCTCATACAAATACAGGCAGGGAGCTGCAGTATTTTGATTTGGTGACCTTTGCTCAGTGTGCACCTAAAGCTTATCTGAATACAATTGCTGGTGTTCTCATACAAATACAGGCAGGGAGCTGTAGTATTTTGATTTAGTGTCCTTTGCACAGTTTGCATCTAACGCTTACCTAAATAAAATTGCTGGTGTTCTCATACAAATACAGGCAGGGAGCTGCGGTATTTTGTTTTAGTGTCCTTTGCACAGTGTGCACCTAAAGCTTACCTGAATACAATTGCTGGTGTTCTCATACAAATACATGCAGGGAGCTGTAGTATTTTGTTTTAGTGTCCTTTGCACAGTGTGCACCTAAAGCTTACCTGAATACAATTGCTGGCGTTCTCATACAAATATAGGCAGGGAGCTGCAGTATTTTGATTTAGTGCATTTTGCACAGTGTGCACCTAAAGCTTACCTGAATACAATTGCTGGTGTTCTCATACAAATACAGGCAGGGAGCTGCAGTATTTTGATTTAGTGTCCTTTGCACAGTGTGCACCTAAAGCTTATCTGAATACAATTGCTGGTGTTCTCATACAAATACAGGCAGGGAGCTGCCGTATTTTGATTTGGTGACCTTTGCTCAGTGTGCACCTAAAGCTTATCTGAATACAATTGCTGGTGTTCTCATACAAATACAGGCAGGGAGCTGCAGTATTTTGATTTAGTGTCCTTTGCACAGTTTGCATCTAAAGCTTAGCTAAATAAAATTGCTGGTGCTCTCATACAAATACAGGCAGGGAGCTGTAGTATTTTGTTTTAGTGTCATTTGCACAGTGTGCACCTAAAGCTTACCTGAATACAATTGCTGGTGTTCTCATACAAATACAGGCAGGGAGCTGCAGTATTTTGATTTAGTGTCTTTTGCACAGTGTGCACCTAAAGCTTACCTGAATACAATTGCTGGTGTTCTCATACAAATACAGGCAGGGAGCTGCAATATTTTGATTTAGTGTCCTTTGCACAGTGTGCACCTAAAGCTTCCCTTAATACAATTGCTGGTGTTCTACAAATACAGGCAGGGAGCTGCAGTATTTTGATTTAGTGTCTTTTGCACAGTGTGCACCTAAAGCTTACCTTAATACAATTGATGGTATTCTCATACACATACAGGCAGGGAGCTGCAGTATTTTGATTTAGTGTCCTTTGCACAGTGTGCACCTAAAGCTTACCTGAATACAATTGCTGGTGTTCTCATACAAATACAGGCAGGGAGTTGCAGTATTTTGATTTGGTGACCTTTGCTCAGTGTGCACCTAAAGCTTATCTGAATATAATTGCTGGTGTTCTCATACAAATACAGGCAGGGAGCTGCAGTATTTTGATTTAGTGTCCTTTGCACAGTTTGCATCTAAACCTTACCTAAATACAATTGCTGGTATTCTAATACAAATACAGACAGGGAGCTGCAGTATTTTGATTTAGTGTCCTTTGCACAGTGTGCACCTAAAGCTTACCTGAATACAATTGCTGGTGTTCTCATACAAATACAGGCAGGGAGCTGCAGTATTTTGATTTAGTGTCTTTTGCACAGTGTGCACCTAAAGCTTACCTGAATACAATTGCTGGTGTTCTCATAAAAATACAGGCAGGGAGCTGCAGTATTTTGATTTAGTGTCCTTTGCACAGTGTGCACCTAAAGCTTATCTGAATACAATTGCTGGTGTTCTCATACAAATACAGGCAGGGAGCTGCAGTATTTTGATTTAGTGTCCTTTGCTCAGTGTGCACCGAAAGCTTACCTGAATACAATTGCTGGTGTTCTCATACAAATACAGGCAGGGAGCTGCCGTATTTTGTTTTGGTGACCTTTGCTCAGTGTGCACCTAAAGCTTACCTAAATAAAATTGCTGGTGTTCTCATACAAATACAGGCAGGGAGCTGTAGTATTTTGTTTTAGTGTCCTTTGCACAGTGTGCACCTAAAGTTTACCTGAATACAATTGCTGGTGTTCTCATACAAATACAGGCAGGGAGCTGCAGTATTTTGATTTAGTGTCTTTTGCACAGTGTGCACCTAAAGCTTACCTGAATACAAGTGCTGGTGTTCTCATACAAATACAGGCAGGGAGCTGCAGTATTTTGATTTAGTGTCCTTTGCACAGTGTGCACCTAAAGCTTACCTGAATACAATTGCTGGTGTTCTCATACAAATACAGGCAGGGAGCTGCAATATTTTGATTTAGTGTCTTTTGCACAGTGTGCACCTAAAGCTTACCTGAATACAAGTGCTGGTGTTCTCATACAAATACAGGCAGGGAGCTGCAGTATTTTGATTTAGTGTCCTTTGCACAGTGTGCACCTAAAGCTTACCTGAATACAATTGCTGGTGATCTCATACAAATACAGGCAGGGAGCTGCAGTATTTTGATTTAGTGTCTTTTGCACAGTGTGCACCTAAAGCTTACCTTAATACAATTGGTGGTGTTCTCATACAGATACAGGCAGGGAGCTACAGTATTTTGATTTAGTGTCCTTTGCACAGTGTGCACCTAAAACTTACCTAAATACAATTGCTGGTGTTCTCATACAAATACAGGCAGGGAGCTGCAGTATTTTGTTTTAGTGTCCTTTGCACAGTGTGCACCTAAAGCTTACCTGAATACAATTGCTGGTGATCTCATACAAATAGTCAGGGAGCTGCACTATTTTGATTTAGTGTCCTTTGCACAGTGTGCACCTAAAGCTTACCTGAATACAATTGCTGGTGTTCTCATACAAATACAGGCAGGGAGCTGCAGTATTTTGATTTAGTGTCTTTTGCACAGTGTGCACCTAAAGCTTATCTGAATACAATTGCTGGTGTTCTCATAAAAATACAGGCAGGGAGCTGCAGTATTTGGATTTAGTGTCCTTTGCACAGTGTGCACCTAAAGCTTATCTGAATACAATTGCTGGTGTTCCCATACAAATACAGGCAGGGAGCTGCAGTATTTTGTTTTAGAGTCCTTTGCACAGTGTGCACCTAAAGCTTACCTGAATACAATTGCTGGTGTTCTCATACAAATACAGGCAGGGAGCTGCAGTATTTTGATTTAGTGTCTTTTGCACAGTGTGCACCTAAAGCTTACCTGAATACAATTGCTGGTGTTCCCATACAAATACAGGCAGGGAGCTACAGTATTTTGATTTAGTGTCCTTTGCTCAGTGTGCACCTAAAGCTTATCTGAATACAATTGCTGGTGTTCTCATACAAATACAGGCAGGGAGCTGCAGTATTTTGGTTTAGTGTCCTTTGCACAGTGTGCATCTAAAGCTTACCTAAATACAATTGCTGGTATTCTCATACAAATACAGGCAGGGAGCTGCAGTATTTTGATTTAGTGTCCTTTGCACAGTGTGCACCTAAAGTTTACCTGAATACAATTGCTGGTGTTCTCATACAAATACAGGCAGGGAGCTGCAGTATTTTGTTTTAGTGTCCTTGGCACAGTGTGCACTCAAAGCTTACCTGAATACAATTGCTGGTGTTCTCATACAAATACAGGCAGGGAGCTGCAGTATTTTGATTTAGTGTCTTTTGCACAGTGTGCACCTAAAGCTTACCTGAATACAATTGCTGGTGTTCTCATACAAATACAGGCAGGGAGCTGCAGTATTTTGATTTGGTGACCTTTGCTCAGTGTGCACCTAAAGCTTATCTGAATACAATTGCTGGTGTTCTCATACAAATACAGGCAGGGAGCTGCAGTATTTTGATTTAATGTTCTTTGCACAATTTGCATCTAAAGCTTACCTAAATACAATTGCTGGTAATCTCATACAAATACAGGCAGGGAGCTGCAGTATTTTGATTTAGTGTCCTTTGCACAGTGTGCACCCAAAGCTTACCTATATACAATTGCTGGTATTCTCATACAAATACAGTCAGGGAGCTGCAGTATTTTGATTTAGTGTCTTTTGCACAGTGTGCACCTAAAGCTTACCTGAATACAATTGCTGGTGTTCTCATACAAATACAGGCAGGGAGCTGCAGTATTTTGATTTAGTGTCCTTTGCACAGTTTGCATCTAAAGCTTACCTAAATAAAATTGCTGATGTTCTCATACAAATACAGGCAGGGAGCTGTAGTATTTTGTTTTAGTGTCCTTTGCACAGTTTGCATCTAAAGCTTACCTAAATAAAATTGCTGGTGTTCTCATACAAATACAGGCAGGGAGCTGTAGTATTTTGTTTTAGTGTCCTTTGCACAGTGTGCACCTAAAGCTTACCTGAATACAACTGCTGGTGTTCTCATACAAATATAAGCAGGGAGCTGCAGTATTTTGATTTAGTGTCCTTTGCAAAGTGTGCACCTAAAGCTTATCTGAATACAATTGCTGGTGTTCTCATACAAATACAGGCAGGGAGCTGCAGTATTTTGGTTTAGTGTCCTTTGCACAGTGTGCATCTAAAGCTTACCTAAATACAATTGCTGGTATTCTCATACAAATACAGGCAGGGAGCTGCAGTATTTTGATTTAGTGTCCTTTGCACAGTGTGCACCTAAAGCTTACCTGAATACAATTGCTGGTGTTCTCATACAAATACTGTCAGGGAGCTGCAGTATTTTGATTTAGTGTCTTTTGCACAGTGTGCACCTAAAGCTTACCTGAATACAATTGCTGGTGTTCTCATACAAATACAGGCAGGGAGCTGCAGTGTTTTGTTTTAGTGTCCTTTGCACAGTGTGCACTCAAAGCTTACCTGAATACAATTGCTGGTGTTCTCATACAAATACAGGCAGGGAGCTGTACTATTTTGATTTAGTGTCTTTTGCACAGTGTGCACCTAAATCTTACCTGAATACAAGTGCTGGTGTTCTCATACAAATACAGGCAGGGAGCTGCAGTATTTTGTTTTAGTGTCCTTTGCACAGTGTGCACCTAAAGCTTACCTGAATACAATTGCTGGTGTTCTCATACAAATACAGGCAGGGAGCTGCAGTATTTTGATTTAGTGTCTTTTGCACAGTGTGCACCTAAAGCTTCCCTAAATACAATTGCTGGTGTTCTCCTACAAATACAGGCAGGGAGCTGAAGTATTTTGATTTAGTGTCCTTTGCACATTGTGCACCTAAAGCTTACCTGAATACAATTGCTGGTGTTCTCATACAAATACATGCAGGGAGCTGTAG
Source organism: Rana muscosa (assembly GCA_029206835.1). Taxonomy (NCBI): domain Eukaryota; kingdom Metazoa; phylum Chordata; class Amphibia; order Anura; family Ranidae; genus Rana; species Rana muscosa. The sequence goes on from CM055122.1 coordinate 1,207,091,614, forward strand.
TATTTTGTTTTAGTGTCCTTTGCACAGTGTGCACCTAAAGCTTACCTGAATACAATTGCTGGCGTTCTCATACAAATATAGGCAGGGAGCTGCAGTATTTTGATTTAGTGCATTTTGCACAGTGTGCACCTAAAGCTTACCTGAATACAATTGCTGGTGTTCTCATACAAATACAGGCAGGGAGCTGCAGTATTTTGATTTAGTGTCCTTTGCACAGTGTGCACCTAAAGCTTATCTGAATACAATTGCTGGTGTTCTCATACAAATACAGGCAGGGAGCTGCCGTATTTTGATTTGGTGACCTTTGCTCAGTGTGCACCTAAAGCTTATCTGAATACAATTGCTGGTGTTCTCATACAAATACAGGCAGGGAGCTGCAGTATTTTGATTTAGTGTCCTTTGCACAGTGTGCACCTAAAGCTTCCCTTAATACAATTGCTGGTGTTCTACAAATACAGGCAGGGAGCTGCAGTATTTTGATGTAGTGTCTTTTGCACAGTGTGCACCTAAAGCTTACCTTAATACAATTGATGGTATTCTCATACACATACAGGCAGGGAGCTGCAGTATTTTGATTTAGTGTCCTTTGCACAGTGTGCACCTAAAGCTTACCTGAATACAATTGCTGGTGTTCTCATACAAATACAGGCAGGGAGTTGCAGTATTTTGATTTGGTGACCTTTGCTCAGTGTGCACCTAAAGCTTATCTGAATATAATTGCTGGTGTTCTCATACAAATACAGGCAGGGAGCTGCAGTATTTTGATTTAGTGTCCTTTGCACAGTTTGCATCTAAACCTTACCTAAATACAATTGCTGGTATTCTAATACAAATACAGACAGGGAGCTGCAGTATTTTGATTTAGTGTCCTTTGCACAGTGTGCACCTAAAGCTTACCTGAATACAATTGCTGGTGTTCTCATACAAATACAGTCAGGGAGCTGCAGTATTTTGATTTAGTGTCTTTTGCACAGTGTGCACCTAAAGCTTACCTGAATACAATTGCTGGTGTTCTCATAAAAATACAGGCAGGGAGCTGCAGTATTTTGATTTAGTGTCCTTTGCACAGTGTGCACCTAAAGCTTATCTGAATACAATTGCTGGTGTTCTCATACAAATACAGGCAGGGAGCTGCAGTATTTTGATTTAGTGTCCTTTGCTCAGTGTGCACCGAAAGCTTACCTGAATACAATTGCTGGTGTTCTCATACAAATACAGGCAGGGAGCTGCCGTATTTTGTTTTGGTGACCTTTGCTCAGTGTGCACCTAAAGCTTACCTAAATAAAATTGCTGGTGTTCTCATACAAATACAGGCAGGGAGCTGTAGTATTTTGTTTTAGTGTCCTTTGCACAGTGTGCACCTAAAGCTTACCTGAATACAATTGCTGGTGTTCTCATACAAATACAGGCAGGGAGCTGCAGTATTTTGATTTAGTGTCTTTTGCACAGTGTGCACCTAAAGCTTACCTGAATACAAGTGCTGGTGTTCTCATACAAATACAGGCAGGGAGCTGCAGTATTTTGATTTAGTGTCCTTTGCACAGTGTGCACCTAAAGCTTACCTGAATACAATTGCTGGTGTTCTCATACAAATACAGGCAGGGAGCTGCAATATTTTGATTTAGTGTCTTTTGCACAGTGTGCACCTAAAGCTTACCTGAATACAAGTGCTGGTGTTCTCATACAAATACAGGCAGGGAGCTGCAGTATTTTGATTTAGTGTCCTTTGCACAGTGTGCACCTAAAGCTTACCTGAATACAAGTGCTGGTGTTCTCATACAAATACAGGCAGGGAGCTGCAGTATTTTGATTTAGTGTCCTTTGCACAGTGTGCACCTAAAGCTTATCGGAATACAATTTCTGGTGTTCTCATACAAATACAGGCAGGGAGCAGCAGTATTTTGATTTAGTGTCTTTTGCACAGTGTGCACCTAAAGCTTCCCCTAATACAATTGCTGGTGTTCTCCTACAAATACAGGCAGGGAGCTGCAGTATTTTGATTTAGTGTATTTTGCACAGTGTGCACCTAAAGCTTACCTTAATACAATTGATGGTGTTCTCATACACATACAGGCAGGGAGCTGCAGTATTTTGATTTAGTGTCCTTTGCACAGTGTGCACCTAAAGCTTACCTGAATACAATTGCTGGTGTTCTCATACAAATACAGGCAGGGAGTTGCAGTATTTTGATTTGGTGACCTTTGCTCAGAGTGCACCTAAAGCTTATCTGAATACAATTGCTGGTGTTCTCATACAAATACAGGCAGGGAGCTGCAGTATTTTGATTTAGTGTCCTTTGCACAGTTTGCATCTAAACCTTACCTAAATACAATTGCTGGTATTCTCATACAAATACAGGCAGGGAGCTGCAGTATTTTGATTTAGTTTCCTTTGCACAGTGTGCACCTAAAGCTTACCTGAATACAATTGCTGGTGTCCTCATACAAATACAGGCAGGGAGCTGCAGTATTTTGATTTAGTGTCCTTTGCACAGTGTGCACCTAAAGCTTATCTGAATACAATTGCTGGTGTTCTCATACAAATACAGGCAGGGAGCTGCAGTATTTTGTTTTAGAGTCCTTTGCACAGTGTGCACCTAAAGCTTACCTGAATACAATTGCTGGTGTTCTCATACAAATACAGGCAGGGAGCTGCAGTATTTTGATTTAGTGTCCTTTGCACAGTGTGCACCTAAAGCTTACCTGAATACAATTGCTGGTGTTCTCATACAAATACAGGCAGGGAGCTGCAGTATTTTGTTTTAGTGTCCTTTGCACAGTGTGCACCTAAAGCTTACCTGAATACAATTGCTTGCATTCTCATACAAATATATGCAGGGAGCTGCAGTATTTTGATTTAGTGCATTTTGCACAGTGTGCACCTAAAGCTTACCTGAATACAATTGCTGGTGTTCTCATACAAATACAGGCAGGGAGCTGCAGTATTTTGATTTAGTGTCCTTTGCACAGTGTGCACCTAAAGCTTACCTGAATATAATTGCTTGTGTTCTCTTACAAATACAGGCAGGGGGCTGCAGTATATTGATTTAGTGTCTTTTGCACAGTGTGCACCTAAAGCTTACCTGAATACAATTGCTGGTGTTCTCATACAAATACAGGCAGGGAGCTGCAGTATTTTGATTTACTGTCCTTTGCACAGTGTGCACCTAAAGCTTACCTGAATACAATTGCTGGTGTTCGCATACAAATACAGGCAGGGAGCTGTAGTATTTTGTTTTAGTGTCCTTTGCACAGTGTGCACCTAAAGCTTACCTGAATACAATTGCTGGTGTTCGCATACAAATACAGGCAGGGAGCTGCAGTATTTTGATTTAGTGTCTTTTGCACAGTGTGCACCTAAAGCTTCCCTAAATACAATTGCTGGTGTTCTCATACAAATACAGGCAGGGAGCTGCAGTATTTTGTTTTAGAGTCCTTTGCACAGTGTGCACCTAAAGCTTACCTGAATACAATTGCTGGTGTTCTCATACAAATACAGGCAGGGAGCTGCAGTATTTTGATTTAGTGTCCTTTGCACAGTGTGCACCTAAAGCTTACCTGAATACAATTGCTGGTGTTCTCATACAAATACAGGCAGGGAGCTGCAGTATTTTGTTTTAGTGTCCTTTGCACAGTGTGCACCTAAAGCTTACCTGAATACAATTGCTTGCATTCTCATACAAATATATGCAGGGAGCTGCAGTATTTTGATTTAGTGCATTTTGCACAGTGTGCACCTAAAGCTTACCTGAATACAATTGCTGGTGTTCTCATACAAATACAGGCAGGGAGCTGCAGTATTTTGATTTAGTGTCCTTTGCACAGTGTGCACCTAAAGCTTACCTGAATATAATTGCTTGTGTTCTCTTACAAATACAGGCAGGGGGCTGCAGTATATTGATTTAGTGTCTTTTGCACAGTGTGCACCTAAAGCTTACCTGAATACAATTGCTGGTGTTCTCATACAAATACAGGCAGGGAGCTGCAGTATTTTGATTTACTGTCCTTTGCACAGTGTGCACCTAAAGCTTACCTGAATACAATTGCTGGTGTTCGCATACAAATACAGGCAGGGAGCTGTAGTATTTTGTTTTAGTGTCCTTTGCACAGTGTGCACCTAAAGCTTACCTGAATACAATTGCTGGTGTTCGCATACAAATACAGGCAGGGAGCTGCAGTATTTTGATTTAGTGTCTTTTGCACAGTGTGCACCTAAAGCTTCCCTAAATACAATTGCTGGTGTTCTCCTACTAATACAGGCAGGGAGCTGCAGTATTTTGATTTAGTGTCCTTTGCACAGTGTGCACCTAAATCTTACCTGAATACAATTGCTGGTGTTCTCATACAAATACAGGCAGGGAGCTGCAGTATTTTGATTTAGTGTCTTTTGCACAGTGTGCACCTAAAGCTTATCTGAATACAATTGCTGGTGTTCTCATAAAAATACAGGCAGGGAGCTGCAGTATTTTGATTTAGTGTCCTTTGCACAGTGTGCACCTAAAGCTTATCTGAATACAATTGCTGGTGTTCTCATACAAATACAGGCAGGGAGCTGTAGTATTTTGATTTAGTGTATTTTGCACAGTGTGCACCTAAAGCTTACCTGAATACAATTGCTGGTGTTCTCATAGAAATACAGGCAGGGAGCTGCAGTATTTTGTTTTAGTGTCCTTTGCACAGTGTGCACCTAAAGCTTACCTGAATATAATTTCTGGTGTTCTCATACAAATACAGGCAGGGAGCTGCAGTATTTTGATTTAGTGTCTTTTGCACAGTGTGCACCTAAAGCTTCCCTAAATACAATTGCTGGTGTTCTCCTACAAATACAGGCAGGGAGCTGCAGTATTTTGATTTAGTGTATTTTGCACAGTGTGCACCTAAAGCTTCCCTAAATACAATTGCTGGTGTTCTCCTACAAATACAGGCAGGGAGCTGCAGTATTTTGATTTAGTGTCCTTTGCACAGTGTGCACCTAAATCTTACCTGAATACAATTGCTGGTGTTCTCATACAAATACAGGCAGGGACTTGCAGTATTTTGATTTGGTGACCTTTGCTCAGTGTGCACCTAAAGCTTACCTGAATACAATTGCTGGTGTTCGCATACAAATACAGGCAGGGAGCTGCAGTATTTTGATTTAGTGTCCTTTACACAGTGTGAATTTAAAGCTTACCTGAATACAATTGCTGGGGTTCTCATACAAATACAGGCAGGGAGCTGCAGTATTTTGATTTAGTGTCCTTTGCACAGTGTGCACCTAAAGCTTACCTGAATACAATTGCTGGTGTTCTCATAAAAACACAGGCAGGGAGTTGCAGTATTTTGATTTGGTGACCTTTGCTCAGTGTGCACCTAAAGCTTATCTGAATACAATTACTGGTGTTCTCATACAAATACAGGCAGGGACCTGCAGTATTTTGATTTAGTGTCCTTTGCGCAGTGTGCACCTAAAGCTTATCTGAATACAATTGCTGGTGTTCTCATACAAATACAGGCAGGGAGCTGCAGTATTTTGTTTTTTGTCTTTTGCACATTGTGCACCTAAAGCTTACCTGAATACAATTGCTGGTGTTCTCATACAGATAAAGGCAGGGAGTTGCAGTATTTTGATTTAGTGTCCTTTGCACAGTTTGCATCTAAATCTTACCTAAATACAATTGCTGGTATTCTCATACAAATACAGTCAGGGAGCTGCAGTATTTTGATTTAGTGTCCTTTGCACAGTGTGCACCTAAAGCTTACCTGAATACAATTGCTGGTGTTCTCATACAAATACAGGCAGGGAGCTGCAGTATTTTGATTTAGTGTCTTCTGCACAGTGTGCACCTAAAGCTTACCTGAATACAATTGCTGGTGTTCTCATAAAAATACAGGCAGGGAGCTGCAGTATTTTGATTTAGTGTCCTTTGCACAGTGTGCACCTAAAGCTTATCTGAATACAATTGCTGGTGTTCTCATACAAATACAGGCAGGGAGCTGTAGTATTTTGATTTAGTGTCTTTTGCACAGTGTGCACCTAAAGCTTACCTGAATACAATTGCTGGTGTTCTCATAGAAATACAGGCAGGGAGCTGCAGTATTTTGTTTTAGTGTCCTTTGCACAGTGTGCACCTAAAGCTTACCTGAATACAATTTCTGGTGTTCTCATACAAATACAGGCAGGGAGCTGCAGTATTTTGATTTAGTGTCTTTTGCACAGTGTGCACCTAAAGCTTCCCTAAATACAATTGCTGGTGTTCTCCTACAAATACAGGCAGGGAGCTGCAGTATTTTGATTTAGTGTCTTTTGCACAGTGTGCACCTAAAGCTTCCCTAAATACAATTGCTGGTGTTCTCATACACATACAGACAGAGAGCTGCAGTATTTTGATTTGGTGACCTATGCTCAGTGTGCACCTAAAGCTTATCTGAATACAATCGCTGGTGTTCTCTACAAATACAGGCAGGGAGCTGCAGTATTTTGATTTAGTGTCCTTTGCACAGTGTGCACCTAAAGCTTATCTGAATACAATTGCTGGTGTTCTCATACAAATACAGGCAGGGAGCTGCAGTATTTTGATTTAGTGTCCTTTGCACAGTGTGCACCTAAAGCTTATCTGAATACAATTGCTGGTGTTCTCATACAAATACAGGCAGGGAGCTGCAGTATTTTGATTTAGTGTCCTTTGCACAGTGTGCACCTAAAGCTTATCTGAATACAATTGCTGGTGTTCTCATACAAATACAGGCAGGGAGCTGCAGTATTTTGTTTTATTGTTCTTTGCACAGTGTGCACCTAAAGCTTACCTGAATACAATTGCTGGTGTTCTCATACAAATACAGGCAGGGAGCTGCAGTATTTTGTTTTATTGTTCTTTGCACAGTGTGCACCTAAAGCTTACCTGAATACAATTGCTGGTGTTCTCATACAGATAAAGGAAGGGAGTTGCAGTATTTTGATTTAGTGTCCTTTGCACAGTGTGCACCTAAAGCTTACCTAAATACAATTGCTGGTGTTCTCATACACATACAGGCAGGGAGCTGCAGTATTTTGATTTGGTGACCTTTGCTCAGTGTGCACCTAAAGCTTATCTGAATACAATTGCTGGTGTTCTCATACAAATACAGGCAGGGAGCTGCAGTATGTTTATTTAGTGTCCTTTGCACAGTATGCACCTAAAGCTTACCTAAATACAATTGCTGGTGTTCTCATACAAATACAGGCAGGGAGCTGCAGTATTTTGTTTTAGTGTCCTTTGCACAGTGTGCACCTAAAGCTTACCTGAATACAATTGCTGGTGTTCTCATACAAATACAGGCAGGAAGCTGCAGAATTTTGATTTACTGTCTTTTGCACAGAGTGCACCTAAAGCTTACCTGAATTCAATTGCTGGTGTTCTCATACAAATACAGGCAGGGAGCTTCAGTATTTTGATTGTGTCCTTTGCACAGTGTGCACCTAAACCTTATCTGAATACAATTGCTGGTGTTCTCATACAGATACAGGCAGGGAGCTACAGTATTTTGATTTAGTGTCCTTTGCACAGTGTGCACCTAAAGCTTACCTAAATACAATTGCTGGTGTTCTCATACAGATACAGGCAGGGAGCTGCAGTATTTTGTTTTAGTGTCCTTTCCACAGTGTGCACCTAAAGCTTACCTGAATACAATTGCTGGTGATCTCATACAAATACAGGCAGGGAGCTGCAGTATTTTGATTTAGTGTCTTTTGCACAGTGTGCACCTAAAGCTTACCTTAATACAATTGGTGGTGTTCTCATACAGATACAGGCAGGGAGCTACAGTATTTTGATTTAGTGTCCTTTGCACAGTGTGCACCTAAAACTTACCTAAATACAATTGCTGGTGTTCTCATACAAATACAGGCAGGGAGCTGCAGTATTTTGTTTTAGTGTCCTTTGCACAGTGTGCACCTAAAGCTTACCTGAATACAATTGCTGGTGATCTCATACAAATAGTCAGGGAGCTGCACTATTTTGATTTAGTGTCTTTTGCACAGTGTGCACCTAAAGCTTACCTGAATACAATTGCTGGTGTTCTCATACAAATACAGGCAGGGAGCTGCAGTATTTTGTTTTAGTGTCCTTTGCACAGTGTGCACCTAAAGCTTATCTGCATACAATTGCTGGTGTTCTCATACAAATACAGGCAGGGAGCTGTAGTATTTTGTTTTAGTGTCCTTTGCACAGTGTGCACCTAAAGCTTACCTGAATACAATTGCTGGTGTTCGCATACAAATACAGGCAGGGAGCTGCAGTATTTTGATTTAGTGTCTTTTGCACAGTGTGCACCTAAAGCTTCCCTAAATACAATTGCTGGTGTTCTCCTACAAATACAGGCAGGGAGCTGCAGTATTTTGATTTAGTGTCCTTTGCACAGTGTGCACCTAAATCTTACCTGAATACAATTGCTGGTGTTCTCATACAAATACAGGCAGGGAGCTACAGTATTTTGATTTAGTGTCTTTTGCACAGTGTGCACCTAAAGCTTACCTGAATACAATTGCTGGTGTTCTCATAAAAACACAGGCAGGGAGTTGCAGTATTTTGATTTGGTGACCTTTGCTCAGTGTGCACCTAAAGCTTATCTGAATACAATTGCTGGTGTTCTCATAGAAATACAGGCAGGGAGCTGCAGTATTTTGATTTAGTGTCCTTTGCACAGTGTGCACCTAAAGCTTATCTGAATACAATTGCTGGTGTTCTCATACAAATACAGGCAGGGACCTGCAGTATTTTGTTTTAGTGTCCTTTGCGCAGTGTGCACCTAAAGCTTATCTGAATACAATTGCTGGTGTTCTCATACAAATACAGGCAGGGAGCTGCAGTATTTTGATTTGTGTCTTTTGCACATTGTGCACCTAAAGCTTACCTGAATACAATTGCTGGTGTTCTCATACAGATAAAGGCAGGGAGTTGCAGTATTTTGATTTAGTGTCCTTTGCACAGTGTGCACCTAAAGCTTACCTGAATACAATTGCTGGTGTTCTCATACAAATACAGGCAGGGAGCTGCAGTATTTTGTTTTATTGTTCTTTGTACAGTGTGCACCTAAAGCTTACCTGAATACAATTGCTGGTGTTCTCATACAGATAAAGGAAGGGAGTTGCAGTATTTTGATTTAGTGTCCTTTGCACAGTGTGCACCTAAAGCTTACCTGAATACAATTGCTGGTGTTCTCATACAAATACAGGCAGGGAGCTGCAGTATTTTGTTTTATTGTTCTTTGTACAGTGTGCACCTAAAGCTTACCTGAATACAATTGCTGGTGTTCTCATACACATACAGGCAGGGAGCTGCAGTATTTTGATTTGGTGACCTTTGCTCAGTGTGCACCTAAAGCTTATCTGAATACAATTGCTGGTGTTCTCATACAAATACAGGCAGGGAGCTGCAGTATTTTGATTTAGTGTCCTTTGCACAGTTTGCATCTAAATCTTACCTAAATACAATTGCTGGTATTCTCATACAAATACAGTCAGGGAGCTGCAGTATTTTGATTTAGTGTCCTTTGCACAGTGTGCACCTAAAGCTTACCTGAATACAATTGCTGGTGTTCTCATACAAATACAGTCAGTGAGCTGCAGTATTTTGATTTAGTGTCTTTTGCACAGTGTGCACCTAAAGCTTACCTGAATACAATTGCTGGTGTTCTCATAAAAATACAGGCAGGGAGCTGCAGTATTTTGATTTAGTGTCCTTTGCACAGTGTGCACCTAAAGCTTATCTGAATACAATTGCTGGTGTTCTCATACAAATACAGGCAGGGAGCTGTAGTATTTTGATTTAGTGTCTTTTGCACAGTGTGCACCTAAAGCTTCCCTGAATACAATTGCTGGTGTTCTCATAGAAATACAGGCAGGGAGCTGCAGTATTTTGTTTTAGTGTCTTTTGCACAGTGTGCACCTAAAGCTTCCCTAAATACAATTGCTGGTGTTCTCATACACATACAGACAGGGAGCTGCAGTATTTTGATTTAGCGTCCTTTGCACAGTGTGCACCTAAAGCTTACCTGAATACAATTGCTGGTGTTCTCATACAAATACAGGCAGGGAGTTGCAGTATTTTGATTTGGTGACCTTTGCTCAGTGTGCACCTAAAGCTTATCTGAATACAATTGCTGGTGTTCTCATACAAATACAGGCAGGGAGCTGCAGTATTTTGATTTAGTGTCCTTTGCACAGTGTGCACCTAAAGCTTATCTGAATACAATTGCTGGTGTTCTCATACAAATACAGGCAGGGAGCTGCAGTATTTTGATTTAGTGTCCTTTGCACAGTGTGCACCTAAAGCTTATCTGAATACAATTGCTGGTGTTCTCATACAAATACAGGCAGGGAGCTGCAGTATTTTGATTTAGTGTCCTTTGCACAGTGTGCACCTAAAGCTTATCTGAATACAATTGCTGGTGTTCTCATACAAATACAGGCAGGGAGCTGCAGTATTTTGTTTTATTGTTCTTTGCACAGTGTGCACCTAAAGCTTACCTGAATACAATTGCTGGTGTTCTCATACAAATACAGGCAGGAAGCTGCAGTATTTTGATTTACTGTCTTTTGCACAGAGTGCACCTAAAGCTTACCTGAATTCAATTGCTGGTGTTCTCATACAAATACAGGCAGGGAGCTACAGTATTTTGATTTAGTGTCCTTTGCACAGTGTGCACCTAAAGCTTACCTAAATACAATTGCTGGTGTTCTCATACAGATACAGGCAGGGAGCTGCAGTATTTTGTTTTAGTGTCCTTTGCACAGTGTGCACCTAAAGCTTACCTGAATACAATTGCTGGTGATCTCATACAAATACAGGCAGGGAGCTGCAGTATTTTGATTTAGTGTCTTTTGCACAGTGTGCACCTAAAGCTTACCTTAATACAATTGGTGGTGTTCTCATACAGATACAGGCAGGGAGCTATAGTATTTTGATTTAGTGTCCTTTGCACAGTGTGCACCTAAAACTTACCTAAATACAATTGCTGGTGTTCTCATACAAATACAGGCAGGGAGCTGCAGTATTTTGTTTTAGTGTCCTTTGCACAGTGTGCACCTAAAGCTTACCTGAATACAATTGCTGGTGATCTCATACAAATAGTCAGGGAGCTGCAGTATTTTGTTTTATTGTTCTTTGCACACTGTGCACCTAAAGCTTACCTGAATACAATTGCTGTTCTCATACAGATAAAGGAAGGGAGTTGCAGTATTTTGATTTAGTGTCCTTTGCACAGTGTGCACCTAAAGCTTACCTAAATACAATTGCTGGTGTTCTCATACACATACAGGCAGGGAGCTGCAGTATTTTGATTTGGTGACCTTTGCTCAGTGTGCACCTAAAGCTTATCTGAATACAATTGCTGGTGTTCTCATACAAATACAGGCAGGGAGCTGCAGTATGTTTATTTAGTGTCCTTTGCACAGTATGCACCTAAAGCTTACCTAAATACAATTGCTGGTGTTCTCATACAAATACAGGCAGGGAGCTGCAGTATTTTGTTTTAGTGTCCTTTGCACAGTGTGCACCTAAAGCTTACCTGAATACAATTGCTGGTGTTCTCATACAAATACAGGCAGGGAGCTGCAGTATTTTGATTTAGTGTCCTTTGCACAGTGTGCACCTAAAGCTTACCTGAATACAATTGCTGGTGTTCTCATACAAATACAGGCAGGGAGCTGCAGTATTTTGTTTTATTGCTCTTTGTACAGTGTGCACCTAAAGCTTACCTGAATACAATTGCTGGTGTTCTCATACACATACAGGCAGGGAGCTGCAGTATTTTGATTTGGTGACCTTTGCTCAGTGTGCACCTAAAGCTTATCTGAATACAATTGCTGGTGTTCTCATAAAAATACAGGCAGGGAGCTGCAGTATTTTGATTTAGTGTCCTTTGCACAGTTTGCATCTAAATCTTACCTAAATACAATTGCTGGTATTCTCATACAAATACAGTCAGGGAGCTGCAGTATTTTGATTTAGTGTCCTTTGCACAGTGTGCACCTAAAGCTTACCTGAATACAATTGCTGGTGTTCTCATACAAATACAGGCAGGGAGCTGCAGTATTTTGATTTAGTGTCCTTTGCACAGTGTGCACCTAAAGCTTACCTGAATACAATTGCTGGTGTTCTCATACAAATACAGGCAGGGAGCTGCAGTATTTTGTTTTATTGTTCTTTGTACAGTGTGCACCTAAAGCTTACCTGAATACAATTGCTGGTGTTCTCATACACATACAGGCAGGGAGTTGCAGTATTTTGATTTGGTGACCTTTGCTCAGTGTGCACCTAAAGCTTATCTGAATACAATTGCTGGTGTTCTCATACAAATACAGGCAGGGAGCTGCAGTATTTTGATTTAGTGTCCTTTGCACAGTTTGCATCTAAATCTTACCTAAATACAATTGCTGGTATTCTCATACAAATACAGTCAGGGAGCTGCAGTATTTTGATTTAGTGTCCTTTGCACAGTGTGCACCTAAAGCTTACCTGAATACAATTGCTGGTGTTCTCATACAAATACAGTCAGGGAGCTGCAGTATTTTGATTTAGTGTCTTTTGCACAGTGTGCACCTAAAGCTTACCTGAATACAATTGCTGGTGTTCTCATACAAATACAGGCAGGGAGCTGCAGTATGTTTATTTAGTGTCCTTTGCACAGTGTGCACCTAAAGCTTACCTAAATACAATTGCTGGTGTTCTCATACAGATACAGGCAGGGAGCTGCAGTATTTTGTTTTAGTGTCCTTTCCACAGTGTGCACCTAAAGCTTACCTGAATACAATTGCTGGTGATCTCATACAAATACAGGCAGGGAGCTGCAGTATTTTGATTTAGTGTCTTTTGCACAGTGTGCACCTAAAGCTTACCTTAATACAATTGGTGGTGTTCTCATACAGATACAGGCAGGGAGCTACAGTATTTTGATTTAGTGTCCTTTGCACAGTGTGCACCTAAAACTTACCTAAATACAATTGCTGGTGTTCTCATACAAATACAGGCAGGGAGCTGCAGTATTTTGTTTTAGTGTCCTTTGCACAGTGTGCACCTAAAGCTTACCTGAATACAATTGCTGATGATCTCATACAAATAGTCAGGGAGCTGCACTATTTTGATTTAGTGTCTTTTGCACAGTGTGCACCTAAAGCTTACCTGAATACAATTGCTGGTGTTCTCATACAAATACAGGCAGGGAGCTGCAGTATTTTGTTTTAGTGTCCTTTGCACAGTGTGCACCTAAAGCTTATCTGCATACAATTGCTGGTGTTCGCATACAAATACAGGCAGGGAGCTGCAGTATTTTGATTTAGTGTCTTTTGCACAGTGTGCACCTAAAGCTTCCCTAAATACAATTGCTGGTGTTCTCCTACAAATACAGGCAGGGAGCTGCAGTATTTTGATTTAGTGTCCTTTGCACAGTGTGCACCTAAATCTTACCTGAATACAATTGCTGGTGTTCTCATACAAATACAGGCAGGGAGCTGCAGTATTTTGATTTAGTGTCTTTTGCACAGTGTGCACCTAAAGCTTACCTTAATACAATTGCTGGTGTTCTCATACAAATACAGGCAGGGAGCTGCAGTATTTTGTTTTAGTGTCCTTTGCACAGTGTGCACCTAAAGCTTACCTGAATACAATTGCTGGTGATCTCATACAAATAGTCAGGGAGCTGCAGTATTTTGATTTAGTGTCCTTTACACAGTGTGTACCTAAAGCTTACCTGAATACAATTGCTGGTGTTCTCATACAAATACAGGCAGGGAGCTGCAGTATTTTGTTTTATTGTTCTTTGCACACTGTGCACCTAAAGCTTACCTGAATACAATTGCTGTTCTCATACAGATAAAGGAAGGGAGTTGCAGTATTTTGATTTAGTGTCCTTTGCACAGTGTGCACCTAAAGCTTACCTAAATACAATTGCTGGTGTTCTCATACACATACAGGCAGGGAGCTGCAGTATTTTGATTTGGTGACCTTTGCTCAGTGTGCACCTAAAGCTTATCTGAATACAATTGCTGGTGTTCTCATACAAATACAGGCAGGGAGCTGCAGTATGTTTATTTAGTGTCCTTTGCACAGTATGCACCTAAAGCTTACCTAAATACAATTGCTGGTGTTCTCATACAAATACAGGCAGGGAGCTGCAGTATTTTGTTTTAGTGTCCTTTGCACAGTGTGCACCTAAAGCTTACCTGAATACAATTGCTGGTGTTCTCATACAAATACAGGCAGGGAGCTGCAGTATTTTGATTTAGTGTCCTTTGCACAGTGTGCACCTAAAGCTTACCTGAATACAATTGGTGGTGTTCTCATACAAATACAGGCAGGGAGCTGCAGTATTTTGTTTTATTGTTCTTTGTACAGTGTGCACCTAAAGCTTACCTGAATACAATTGCTGGTGTTCTCATACAAATACAGGCAGGGAGCTGCAGTATTTTGTTTTATTGCTCTTTGTACAGTGTGCACCTAAAGCTTACCTGAATACAATTGCTGGTGTTCTCATACACATACAGGCAGGGAGCTGCAGTATTTTGATTTGGTGACCTTTGCTCAGTGTGCACCTAAAGCTTATCTGAATACAATTGCTGGTGTTCTCATAAAAATACAGGCAGGGAGCTGCAGTATTTTGATTTAGTGTCCTTTGCACAGTTTGCATCTAAATCTTACCTAAATACAATTGCTGGTATTCTCATACAAATACAGTCAGGGAGCTGCAGTATTTTGATTTAGTGTCCTTTGCACAGTGTGCACCTAAAGCTTACCTGAATACAATTGCTGGTGTTCTCATACAAATACAGGCAGGGAGCTGCAGTATTTTGATTTAGTGTCCTTTGCACAGTGTGCACCTAAAGCTTACCTGAATACAATTGCTGGTGTTCTCATACAAATACAGGCAGGGAGCTGCAGTATTTTGTTTTATTGTTCTTTGTACAGTGTGCACCTAAAGCTTACCTGAATACAATTGCTGGTGTTCTCATACACATACAGGCAGGGAGTTGCAGTATTTTGATTTGGTGACCTTTGCTCAGTGTGCACCTAAAGCTTATCTGAATACAATTGCTGGTGTTCTCATACAAATACAGGCAGGGAGCTGCAGTATTTTGATTTAGTGTCCTTTGCACAGTTTGCATCTAAATCTTACCTAAATACAATTGCTGGTATTCTCATACAAATACAGTCAGGGAGCTGCAGTATTTTGATTTAGTGTCCTTTGCACAGTGTGCACCTAAAGCTTACCTGAATACAATTGCTGGTGTTCTCATACAAATACAGTCAGGGAGCTGCAGTATTTTGATTTAGTGTCTTTTGCACAGTGTGCACCTAAAGCTTACCTGAATACAATTGCTGGTGTTCTCATACAAATACAGGCAGGGAGCTGCAGTATGTTTATTTAGTGTCCTTTGCACAGTGTGCACCTAAAGCTTACCTAAATACAATTGCTGGTGTTCTCATACAGATACAGGCAGGGAGCTGCAGTATTTTGTTTTAGTGTCCTTTCCACAGTGTGCACCTAAAGCTTACCTTAATACAATTGGTGGTGTTCTCATACAGATACAGGCAGGGAGCTACAGTATTTTGATTTAGTGTCCTTTGCACAGTGTGCACCTAAAACTTACCTAAATACAATTGCTGGTGTTCTCATACAAATACAGGCAGGGAGCTGCAGTATTTTGTTTTAGTGTCCTTTGCACAGTGTGCACCTAAGGCTTACCTGAATACAATTGCTGATGATCTCATACAAATAGTCAGGGAGCTGCACTATTTTGATTTAGTGTCTTTTGCACAGTGTGCACCTAAAGCTTACCTGAATACAATTGCTGGTGTTCTCATACAAATACAGGCAGGGAGCTGCAGTATTTTGTTTTAGTGTCCTTTGCACAGTGTGCACCTAAAGCTTATCTGCATACAATTGCTGGTGTTCTCATACAAATACAGGCAGGGAGCTGTAGTATTTTGTTTTAGTGTCCTTTGCACAGTGTGCACCTAAAGCTTACCTGAATACAATTGCTGGTGTTCGCATACAAATACAGGCAGGGAGCTGCAGTATTTTGATTTAGTGTCTTTTGCACAGTGTGCACCTAAAGCTTCCCTAAATACAATTGCTGGTGTTCTCCTACAAATACAGGCAGGGAGCTGCAGTATTTTGATTTAGTGTCCTTTGCACAGTGTGCACCTAAATCTTACCTGAATACAATTGCTGGTGTTCTCATACAAATACAGGCAGGGAGCTGCAGTATTTTGATTTAGTGTCTTTTGCACAGTGTGCACCTAAAGCTTACCTTAATACAATTGGTGGTGTTCTCATACAGATACAGGCAGGGAGCTACAGTATTTTGATTTAGTGTCCTTTGCACAGTGTGCACCTAAAACTTACCTAAATACAATTGCTGGTGTTCTCATACAAATACAGGCAGGGAGCTGCAGTATTTTGTTTTAGTGTCCTTTGCACAGTGTGCACCTAAAGCTTACCTGAATACAATTGCTGGTGATCTCATACAAATAGTCAGGGAGCTGCAGTATTTTGATTTAGTGTCCTTTACACAGTGTAAATTTAAAGCTTACCTGAATACAATTGCTGGGGTTCTCATACAAATACAGGCAGGGAGCTGCAGTATTTTGATTTAGTGTCCTTTGCACAGTGTGCACCTAAAGCTTACCTGAATACAATTGCTGGTGTTCTCATAAAAACACAGGCAGGGAGTTGCAGTATTTTGATTTGGTGACCTTTGCTCAGTGTGCACCTAAAGCTTATCTGAATACAATTGCTGGTGTTCTCATAGAAATACAGGCAGGGAGCTGCAGTATTTTGATTTAGTGTCCTTTGCACAGTGTGCACCTAAAGCTTATCTGAATACAATTGCTGGTGTTCTCATACAAATACATGCAGGGACCTGCAGTATTTTGATTTAGTGTCCTTTGCGCAGTGTGCACCTAAAGCTTATCTGAATACAATTGCTGGTGTTCTCATACAAATACAGGCAGGGAGCTGCAGTATTTTGATTTGTGTCTTTTGCACATTGTGCACCTAAAGCTTACCTGAATACAATTGCTGGTGTTCTCATACAGATAAAGGCAGGGAGTTGCAGTATTTTGATTTAGTGTCCTTTGCACAGTG
This sequence comes from Rana muscosa, assembly GCA_029206835.1. Classification (NCBI taxonomy): domain Eukaryota; kingdom Metazoa; phylum Chordata; class Amphibia; order Anura; family Ranidae; genus Rana; species Rana muscosa. The sequence goes on from CM055122.1 coordinate 1,207,108,716, forward strand.
TGCACCTAAAGCTTACCTGAATACAATTGCTGGTGTTCTCATACAAATACAGGCAGGGAGCTGCAGTATTTTGTTTTATTGTTCTTTGTACAGTGTGCACCTAAAGCTTACCTGAATACAATTGCTGGTGTTCTCATACAGATAAAGGAAGGGAGTTGCAGTATTTTGATTTAGTGTCCTTTGCACAGTGTGCACCTAAAGCTTACCTGAATACAATTGCTGGTGTTCTCATACAAATACAGGCAGGGAGCTGCAGTATTTTGTTTTATTGTTCTTTGTACAGTGTGCACCTAAAGCTTACCTGAATACAATTGCTGGTGTTCTCATACACATACAGGCAGGGAGCTGCAGTATTTTGATTTGGTGACCTTTGCTCAGTGTGCACCTAAAGCTTATCTGAATACAATTGCTGGTGTTCTCATACAAATACAGGCAGGGAGCTGCAGTATTTTGATTTAGTGTCCTTTGCACAGTGTGCACCTAAAGCTTACCTGAATACAATTGCTGGTGTTCTCATACAAATACAGTCAGGGAGCTGCAGTATTTTGATTTAGTGTCTTTTGCACAGTGTGCACCTAAAGCTTATCTGAATACAATTGCTGGTGTTCTCATAAAAATACAGGCAGGGAGCTGCAGTATTTTGATTTAGTGTCCTTTGCACAGTGTGCACCTAAAGCTTATCTGAATACAATTGCTGGTGTTCTCATACAAATACAGGCAGGGAGCTGTAGTATTTTGATTTAGTGTCTTTTGCACAGTGTGCACCTAAAGCTTACCTGAATACAATTGCTGGTGTTCTCATAGAAATACAGGCAGGGAGCTGCAGTATTTTGTTTTAGTGTCCTTTGCACAGTGTGCACCTAAATCTTACCTGAATACAATTTCTGGTGTTCTCATACAAATACAGGCAGGGAGCTGCAGTATTTTGATTTAGTGTCTTTTGCACAGTGTGCACCTAAAGCTTCCCTAAATACAATTGCTGGTGTTCTCCTACAAATACAGGCAGGGAGCTGCAGTATTTTGATTTAGTGTCTTTTGCACAATGTGCACCTAAAGCTTCCCTAAATACAATTGCTGGTGTTCTCATACACATACAGACAGGGAGCTGCAGTATTTTGATTTAGTGTCCTTTGCACAGTGTGCACCTAAAGCTTACCTGAATACAATTGCTGGTGTTCTCATACAAATACAGGCAGGGAGTTGCAGTATTTTGATTTGGTGACCTTTGCTCAGTGTGCACCTAAAGCTTATCTGAATACAATTGCTGGTGTTCTCATACAAATACAGGCAGGGAGCTGCAGTATTTTGATTTAGTGTCCTTTGCACAGTGTGCACCTAAAGCTTATCTGAATACAATTGCTGGTGTTCTCATACAAATACAGGCAGGGAGCTGCAGTATTTTGATTTAGTGTCCTTTGCACAGTGTGCACCTAAAGCTTATCTGAATACAATTGCTGGTGTTCTCATACAAATACAGGCAGGGAGCTGCAGTATTTTGATTTAGTGTCCTTTGCACAGTGTGCACCTAAAGCTTATCTGAATACAATTGCTGGTGTTCTCATACAAATACAGGCAGGGAGCTGCAGTATTTTGTTTTATTGTTCTTTGCACAGTGTGCACCTAAAGCTTACCTGAATACAATTGCTGGTGTTCTCATACAAATACAGGCAGGGAGCTGCAATATTTTGTTTTATTGTTCTTTGCACAGTGTGCACCTAAAGCTTACCTGAATACAATTGCTGGTGTTCTCATACAGATAAAGGAAGGGAGTTGCAGTATTTTGATTTAGTGTCCTTTGCACAGTGTGCACCTAAAGCTTACCTAAATACAATTGCTGGCGTTCTCATACACATACAGGCAGGGAGCTGCAGTATTTTGATTTGGTGACCTTTGCTCAGTGTGCACCTAAAGCTTATCTGAATACAATTGCTGGTGTTCTCATACAAATACAGGCAGGGAGCTGCAGTATGTTTATTTAGTGTCCTTTGCACAGTATGCACCTAAAGCTTACCTAAATACAATTGCTGGTGTTCTCATACAAATACAGGCAGGGAGCTGCAGTATTTTGTTTTAGTGTCCTTTGCACAGTGTGCACCTAAAGCTTACCTGAATACAATTGCTGGTGTTCTCATACAAATACAGGCAGGAAGCTGCAGTATTTTGATTTACTGTCTTTTGCACAGAGTGCACCTAAAGCTTACCTGAATTCAATTGCTGGTGTTCTCATACAAATACAGGCAGGGAGCTACAGTATTTTGATTTAGTGTCCTTTGCACAGTGTGCACCTAAAGCTTACCTAAATACAATTGCTGGTGTTCTCATACAGATACAGGCAGGGAGCTGCAGTATTTTGTTTTAGTGTCCTTTGCACAGTGTGCACCTAAAGCTTACCTGAATACAATTGCTGGTGATCTCATACAAATACAGGCAGGGAGCTGCAGTATTTTGATTTAGTGTCTTTTGCACAGTGTGCACCTAAAGCTTACCTTAATACAATTGGTGGTGTTCTCATACAGATACAGGCAGGGAGCTACAGTATTTTGATTTAGTGTCCTTTGCACAGTGTGCACCTAAAACTTACCTAAATACAATTGCTGGTGTTCTCATACAAATACAGGCAGGGAGCTGCAGTATTTTGTTTTAGTGTCCTTTGCACAGTGTGCACCTAAAGCTTACCTGAATACAATTGCTGGTGATCTCATACAAATAGTCAGGGAGCTGCACTATTTTGATTTAGTGTCTTTTGCACAGTGTGCACCTAAAGCTTACCTGAATACAATTGCTGGTGTTCTCATACAAATACAGGCAGGGAGCTGCAGTATTTTGATTTAGTGTCTTTTGCACAGTGTGCACCTAAAGCTTATCTGAATACAATTGCTGGTGTTCTCATAAAAATACAGGCAGGGAGCTGCAGTATTTTGATTTAGTGTCCTTTGCACAGTGTGCACCTAAAGCTTATCTGAATACAATTGCTGGTGTTCCCATACAAATACAGGCAGGGAGCTGCAGTATTTTGTTTTAGAGTCCTTTGCACAGTGTGCACCTAAAGCTTACCTGAATACAATTGCTGGTGTTCTCATACAAATACAGGCAGGGAGTTGCAGTATTTTGATTTAGTGTCCTTTGCACAGTGTGCACCTAAAGCTTACCTGAATACAATTGCTGATGTTCTCATACAAATACAGGCAGGGAGCTGCAGTATTTTGTTTTAGTGTCCTTTGCACAGTGTGCACCTAAAGCTTACCTGAATACAATTGCTGGTGTTCTCATACAAATACAGGCAGGGAGCTGCAGTATTTTGATTTAGTGTCCTTTGCACAGTGTGCACCTAAAACTTACCTAAATACAATTGCTGGTGTTCTCCTACAAATACAGGCAGGGAGCTGCAGTATTTTGATTTAGTGTCCTTTGCACATTGTACACCTAAAGCTTACCTGAATACAATTGCTGGTGTTCTCATACAAATACAGGCAGGGAGCTGCAGTATTTTGATTTAGTGTCTTTTGCACAGTGTGCACCTAAAGCTTACCTGAATACAATTGCTGGTGTTCCCATACAAATACAGGCAGGGAGCTACAGTATTTTGATTTAGTGTCCTTTGCTCAGTGTGCACCTAAAGCTTATCTGAATACAATTGCTGGTGTTCTCATACAAATACAGGCAGGGAGCTGCAGTATTTTGGTTTAGTGTCCTTTGCACAGTGTGCATCTAAAGCTTACCTAAATACAATTGCTGGTATTCTCATACAAATACAGGCAGGGAGCTGCAGTATTTTGATTTAGTGTCCTTTGCACAGTGTGCACCTAAAGTTTACCTGAATACAATTGCTGGTGTTCTCATACAAATACAGGCAGGGAGCTGCAGTATTTTGTTTTAGTGTCCTTTGCACAGTGTGCACTCAAAGCTTACCTGAATACAATTGCTGGTGTTCTCATACAAATACAGGCAGGGAGCTGCAGTATTTTGATTTAGTGTCTTTTGCACAGTGTGCACCTAAAGCTTACCTGAATACAATTGCTGGTGTTCTCATACAAATACAGGCAGGGAGCTGCAGTATTTTGATTTGGTGACCTTTGCTCAGTGTGCACCTAAAGCTTATCTGAATACAATTGCTGGTGTTCTCATACAAATACAGGCAGGGAGCTGCAGTATTTTGATTTAATGTTCTTTGCACAATTTGCATCTAAAGCTTACCTAAATACAATTGCTGGTATTCTCATACAAATACAGGCAGGGAGCTGCAGTATTTTGATTTAGTGTCCTTTGCACAGTGTGCACCCAAAGCTTACCTAAATACAATTGCTGGTATTCTCATACAAATACAGTCAGGGAGCTGCAGTATTTTGATTTAGTGTCTTTTGCACAGTGTGCACCTAAAGCTTACCTGAATACAATTGCTGGTGTTCTCATACAAATACAGGCAGGGAGCTGCAGTATTTTGATTTAGTGTCCTTTGCACAGTTTGCATCTAAAGCTTACCTAAATAAAATTGCTGGTGTTCTCATACAAATACAGGCAGGGAGCTGTAGTATTTTGTTTTAGTGTCCTTTGCACAGTTTGCATCTAAAGCTTACCTAAATAAAATTGCTGGTGTTCTCATACAAATACAGGCAGGGAGCTGTAGTATTTTGTTTTAGTGTCCTTTGCACAGTGTGCACCTAAAGCTTATCTGAATACAATTGCTGGTGTTCTCATACAAATACAGGCAGGGAGCTGCAGTATTTTGATTTAGTGTCCTTTGCTCAGTGTGCACCTAAAGCTTATCTGAATACAATTGCTGGTGTTCTCATACAAATACAGGCAGGGAGCTGCAGTATTTTGGTTTAGTGTCCTTTGCACAGTGTGCATCTAAAGCTTACCTAAATACAATTGCTGGTATTCTCATACAAATACAGGCAGGGAGCTGCAGTATTTTGATTTAGTGTCCTTTGCACAGTGTGCACCTAAAGCTTACCTGAATACAATTGCTGGTGTTCTCATACAAATACTGTCAGGGAGCTGCAGTATTTTGATTTAGTGTCTTTTGCACAGTGTGCACCTAAAGCTTACCTGAATACAATTGCTGGTGTTCTCATACAAATACAGGCAGGGAGCTGCAGTGTTTTGTTTTAGTGTCCTTTGCACAGTGTGCACTCAAAGCTTACCTGAATACAATTGCTGGTGTTCTCATACAAATACAGGCAGGGAGCTGCAGTATTTTGATTTAGTGTCTTTTGCACAGTGTGCACCTAAATCTTACCTGAATACAAGTGCTGGTGTTCTCATACAAATACAGGCAGGGAGCTGTACTATTTTGATTTAGTGTCTTTTGCACAGTGTGCACCTAGAGCTTACCTGAATACAAGTGCTGGTGTTCTCATACAAATACAGGCAGGGAGCTGCAGTATTTTGATTTAGTGTCCTTTGCACAGTGTGCACCTAAAGCTTACCTGAATACATTTGCTGGTGTTCGCATAGAAATACAGGCAGGGAGCTGCAGTATTTTGATTTAGTGTCTTTTGCACAGTGTGCACCTAAAGCTTCCCTAAATACAATTGCTGGTGTTCTCCTACAAATACAGGCAGGGAGCTGAAGTATTTTGATTTAGTGTCCTTTGCACATTGTGCACCTAAAGCTTACCTGAATACAATTGCTGGTGTTCTCATACAAATACAGGCAGGGAGCTGCAGTATTTTGATTTAGTGTCCTTTGCACAGTGTGCACCTAAAGCTTATCGGAATACAATTTCTGGTGTTCTCATACAAATACAGGCAGGGAGCTGTAGTATTTTGATTTAGTGTCCTTTGCACAGTTTGCATCTAACGCTTACCTAAATAAAATTGCTGGCGTTCTCATACAAATATAGGCAGGGAGCTGCAGTATTTTGATTTAGTGTCCTTTGCACAGTGTGCACCTAAAGCTTACCTGAATACAATTGCTGGTGTTCTCATACAAATACAGGCAGGGAGCTGCCGTATTTTGATTTGGTGACCTTTGCTCAGTGTGCACCTAAAGCTTATCTGAATACAATTGCTGGTGTTCTCATACAAATACAGGCAGGGAGCTGCAGTATTTTGATTTAGTGTCCTTTGCACAGTTTGCATCTAAAGCTTACCTAAATAAAATTGCTGGTGCTCTCATACAAATACAGGCAGGGAGCTGTAGTATTTTGTTTTAGTGTCATTTGCACAGTGTGCACCTAAAGCTTACCTGAATACAATTGCTGGTGTTCTCATACAAATACAGGCAGGGAGCTGCAGTATTTTGATTTAGTGTCTTTTGCACAGTGTGCACCTAAAGCTTACCTGAATACAATTGCTGGTGTTCTCATACAAATACAGGCAGGGAGCTGCAATATTTTGATTTAGTGTCTTTTGCACAGTGTGCACCTAAAGCTTACCTGAATACAAGTGCTGGTGTTCTCATACAAATACAGGCAGGGAGCTGTAGTATTTTGATTTAGTGTCTTTCGCACAGTGTGCACCTAAAGCTTACCTGAATACAAGTGCTGGTGTTCTCATACAAATACAGGTAGGGAGCTGCAGTATTTTGATTTAGTGTCTTTTGCACAGTGTGCACCTAAAGCTTACCTTAATACAATTGATGGTATTCTCATACACATACAGGCAGGGAGCTGCAGTATTTTGATTTAGTGTCCTTTGCACAGTGTGCACCTAAAGCTTACCTGAATACAATTGCTGGTGTTCTCATACAAATACAGGCAGGGAGTTGCAGTATTTTGATTTGGTGACCTTTGCTCAGTGTGCACCTAAAGCTTATCTGAATATAATTGCTGGTGTTCTCATACAAATACAGGCAGGGAGCTGCAGTATTTTGATTTAGTGTCCTTTGCACAGTTTGCATCTAAACCTTACCTAAATACAATTGCTGGTATTCTAATACAAATACAGACAGGGAGCTGCAGTATTTTGATTTAGTGTCCTTTGCACAGTGTGCACCTAAAGCTTACCTGAATACAATTGCTGGTGTTCTCATACAAATACAGTCAGGGAGCTGCAGTATTTTGATTTAGTGTCTTTTGCACAGTGTGCACCTAAAGCTTACCTGAATACAATTGCTGGTGTTCTCATAAAAATACAGGCAGGGAGCTGCAGTATTTTGATTTAGTGTCCTTTGCACAGTGTGCACCTAAAGCTTATCTGAATACAATTGCTGGTGTTCTCATACAAATACAGGCAGGGAGCTGCAGTATTTTGATTTAGTGTCCTTTGCTCAGTGTGCACCGAAAGCTTACCTGAATACAATTGCTGGTGTTCTCATACAAATACAGGCAGGGAGCTGCCGTATTTTGTTTTGGTGACCTTTGCTCAGTGTGCACCTAAAGCTTACCTAAATAAAATTGCTGGTGTTCTCATACAAATACAGGCAGGGAGCTGTAGTATTTTGTTTTAGTGTCCTTTGCACAGTGTGCACCTAAAGCTTACCTGAATACAATTGCTGGTGTTCTCATACAAATACAGGCAGGGAGCTGCAGTATTTTGATTTAGTGTCTTTTGCACAGTGTGCACCTAAAGCTTACCTGAATACAAGTGCTGGTGTTCTCATACAAATACAGGCAGGGAGCTGCAGTATTTTGATTTAGTGTCCTTTGCACAGTGTGCACCTAAAGCTTACCTGAATACAATTGCTGGTGTTCTCATACAAATACAGGCAGGGAGCTGCAATATTTTGTTTTATTGTTCTTTGCACAGTGTGCACCTAAAGCTTACCTGAATACAATTGCTGGTGTTCTCATACAGATAAAGGAAGGGAGTTGCAGTATTTTGATTTAGTGTCCTTTGCACAGTGTGCACCTAAAGCTTACCTAAATACAATTGCTGGCGTTCTCATACACATACAGGCAGGGAGCTGCAGTATTTTGATTTGGTGACCTTTGCTCAGTGTGCACCTAAAGCTTATCTGAATACAATTGCTGGTGTTCTCATACAAATACAGGCAGGGAGCTGCAGTATGTTTATTTAGTGTCCTTTGCACAGTATGCACCTAAAGCTTACCTAAATACAATTGCTGGTGTTCTCATACAAATACAGGCAGGGAGCTGCAGTATTTTGTTTTAGTGTCCTTTGCACAGTGTGCACCTAAAGCTTACCTGAATACAATTGCTGGTGTTCTCATACAAATACAGGCAGGAAGCTGCAGTATTTTGATTTACTGTCTTTTGCACAGAGTGCACCTAAAGCTTACCTGAATTCAATTGCTGGTGTTCTCATACAAATACAGGCAGGGAGCTACAGTATTTTGATTTAGTGTCCTTTGCACAGTGTGCACCTAAAGCTTACCTAAATACAATTGCTGGTGTTCTCATACAGATACAGGCAGGGAGCTGCAGTATTTTGTTTTAGTGTCCTTTGCACAGTGTGCACCTAAAGCTTACCTGAATACAATTGCTGGTGATCTCATACAAATACAGGCAGGGAGCTGCAGTATTTTGATTTAGTGTCTTTTGCACAGTGTGCACCTAAAGCTTACCTTAATACAATTGGTGGTGTTCTCATACAGATACAGGCAGGGAGCTACAGTATTTTGATTTAGTGTCCTTTGCACAGTGTGCACCTAAAACTTACCTAAATACAATTGCTGGTGTTCTCATACAAATACAGGCAGGGAGCTGCAGTATTTTGTTTTAGTGTCCTTTGCACAGTGTGCACCTAAAGCTTACCTGAATACAATTGCTGGTGATCTCATACAAATAGTCAGGGAGCTGCACTATTTTGATTTAGTGTCTTTTGCACAGTGTGCACCTAAAGCTTACCTGAATACAATTGCTGGTGTTCTCATACAAATACAGGCAGGGAGCTGCAGTATTTTGATTTAGTGTCTTTTGCACAGTGTGCACCTAAAGCTTATCTGAATACAATTGCTGGTGTTCTCATAAAAATACAGGCAGGGAGCTGCAGTATTTTGATTTAGTGTCCTTTGCACAGTGTGCACCTAAAGCTTATCTGAATACAATTGCTGGTGTTCCCATACAAATACAGGCAGGGAGCTGCAGTATTTTGTTTTAGAGTCCTTTGCACAGTGTGCACCTAAAGCTTACCTGAATACAATTGCTGGTGTTCTCATACAAATACAGGCAGGGAGTTGCAGTATTTTGATTTAGTGTCCTTTGCACAGTGTGCACCTAAAGCTTACCTGAATACAATTGCTGATGTTCTCATACAAATACAGGCAGGGAGCTGCAGTATTTTGTTTTAGTGTCCTTTGCACAGTGTGCACCTAAAGCTTACCTGAATACAATTGCTGGTGTTCTCATACAAATACAGGCAGGGAGCTGCAGTATTTTGATTTAGTGTCCTTTGCACAGTGTGCACCTAAAACTTACCTAAATACAATTGCTGGTGTTCTCCTACAAATACAGGCAGGGAGCTGCAGTATTTTGATTTAGTGTCCTTTGCACATTGTACACCTAAAGCTTACCTGAATACAATTGCTGGTGTTCTCATACAAATACAGGCAGGGAGCTGCAGTATTTTGATTTAGTGTCTTTTGCACAGTGTGCACCTAAAGCTTACCTGAATACAATTGCTGGTGTTCCCATACAAATACAGGCAGGGAGCTACAGTATTTTGATTTAGTGTCCTTTGCTCAGTGTGCACCTAAAGCTTATCTGAATACAATTGCTGGTGTTCTCATACAAATACAGGCAGGGAGCTGCAGTATTTTGGTTTAGTGTCCTTTGCACAGTGTGCATCTAAAGCTTACCTAAATACAATTGCTGGTATTCTCATACAAATACAGGCAGGGAGCTGCAGTATTTTGATTTAGTGTCCTTTGCACAGTGTGCACCTAAAGTTTACCTGAATACAATTGCTGGTGTTCTCATACAAATACAGGCAGGGAGCTGCAGTATTTTGTTTTAGTGTCCTTTGCACAGTGTGCACTCAAAGCTTACCTGAATACAATTGCTGGTGTTCTCATACAAATACAGGCAGGGAGCTGCAGTATTTTGATTTAGTGTCTTTTGCACAGTGTGCACCTAAAGCTTACCTGAATACAATTGCTGGTGTTCTCATACAAATACAGGCAGGGAGCTGCAGTATTTTGATTTGGTGACCTTTGCTCAGTGTGCACCTAAAGCTTATCTGAATACAATTGCTGGTGTTCTCATACAAATACAGGCAGGGAGCTGCAGTATTTTGATTTAATGTTCTTTGCACAATTTGCATCTAAAGCTTACCTAAATACAATTGCTGGTATTCTCATACAAATACAGGCAGGGAGCTGCAGTATTTTGATTTAGTGTCCTTTGCACAGTGTGCACCCAAAGCTTACCTAAATACAATTGCTGGTATTCTCATACAAATACAGTCAGGGAGCTGCAGTATTTTGATTTAGTGTCTTTTGCACAGTGTGCACCTAAAGCTTACCTGAATACAATTGCTGGTGTTCTCATACAAATACAGGCAGGGAGCTGCAGTATTTTGATTTAGTGTCCTTTGCACAGTTTGCATCTAAAGCTTACCTAAATAAAATTGCTGGTGTTCTCATACAAATACAGGCAGGGAGCTGTAGTATTTTGTTTTAGTGTCCTTTGCACAGTTTGCATCTAAAGCTTACCTAAATAAAATTGCTGGTGTTCTCATACAAATACAGGCAGGGAGCTGTAGTATTTTGTTTTAGTGTCCTTTGCACAGTGTGCACCTAAAGCTTATCTGAATACAATTGCTGGTGTTCTCATACAAATACAGGCAGGGAGCTGCAGTATTTTGATTTAGTGTCCTTTGCTCAGTGTGCACCTAAAGCTTATCTGAATACAATTGCTGGTGTTCTCATACAAATACAGGCAGGGAGCTGCAGTATTTTGGTTTAGTGTCCTTTGCACAGTGTGCATCTAAAGCTTACCTAAATACAATTGCTGGTATTCTCATACAAATACAGGCAGGGAGCTGCAGTATTTTGATTTAGTGTCCTTTGCACAGTGTGCACCTAAAGCTTACCTGAATACAATTGCTGGTGTTCTCATACAAATACTGTCAGGGAGCTGCAGTATTTTGATTTAGTGTCTTTTGCACAGTGTGCACCTAAAGCTTACCTGAATACAATTGCTGGTGTTCTCATACAAATACAGGCAGGGAGCTGCAGTGTTTTGTTTTAGTGTCCTTTGCACAGTGTGCACTCAAAGCTTACCTGAATACAATTGCTGGTGTTCTCATACAAATACAGGCAGGGAGCTGCAGTATTTTGATTTAGTGTCTTTTGCACAGTGTGCACCTAAATCTTACCTGAATACAAGTGCTGGTGTTCTCATACAAATACAGGCAGGGAGCTGTACTATTTTGATTTAGTGTCTTTTGCACAGTGTGCACCTAGAGCTTACCTGAATACAAGTGCTGGTGTTCTCATACAAATACAGGCAGGGAGCTGCAGTATTTTGATTTAGTGTCCTTTGCACAGTGTGCACCTAAAGCTTACCTGAATACATTTGCTGGTGTTCGCATAGAAATACAGGCAGGGAGCTGCAGTATTTTGATTTAGTGTCTTTTGCACAGTGTGCACCTAAAGCTTCCCTAAATACAATTGCTGGTGTTCTCCTACAAATACAGGCAGGGAGCTGAAGTATTTTGATTTAGTGTCCTTTGCACATTGTGCACCTAAAGCTTACCTGAATACAATTGCTGGTGTTCTCATACAAATACAGGCAGGGAGCTGCAGTATTTTGATTTAGTGTCCTTTGCACAGTGTGCACCTAAAGCTTATCGGAATACAATTTCTGGTGTTCTCATACAAATACAGGCAGGGAGCTGTAGTATTTTGATTTAGTGTCCTTTGCACAGTTTGCATCTAACGCTTACCTAAATAAAATTGCTGGCGTTCTCATACAAATATAGGCAGGGAGCTGCAGTATTTTGATTTAGTGTCCTTTGCACAGTGTGCACCTAAAGCTTACCTGAATACAATTGCTGGTGTTCTCATACAAATACAGGCAGGGAGCTGCAATATTTTGATTTAGTGTCTTTTGCACAGTGTGCACCTAAAGCTTACCTGAATACAAGTGCTGGTGTTCTCATACAAATACAGGCAGGGAGCTGTAGTATTTTGATTTAGTGTCTTTCGCACAGTGTGCACCTAAAGCTTACCTGAATACAAGTGCTGGTGTTCTCATACAAATACAGGTAGGGAGCTGCAGTATTTTGTTTTAGTGTCCTTTGCACAGTGTGCACCTAAAGCTTCCCTTAATACAATTGCTGGTGTTCTACAAATACAGGCAGGGAGCTGCAGTATTTTGATTTAGTGTCTTTTGCACAGTGTGCACCTAAAGCTTACCTTAATACAATTGATGGTATTCTCATACACATACAGGCAGGGAGCTGCAGTATTTTGATTTAGTGTCCTTTGCACAGTGTGCACCTAAAGCTTACCTGAATACAATTGCTGGTGTTCTCATACAAATACAGGCAGGGAGTTGCAGTATTTTGATTTGGTGACCTTTGCTCAGTGTGCACCTAAAGCTTATCTGAATATAATTGCTGGTGTTCTCATACAAATACAGGCAGGGAGCTGCAGTATTTTGATTTAGTGTCCTTTGCACAGTTTGCATCTAAACCTTACCTAAATACAATTGCTGGTATTCTAATACAAATACAGACAGGGAGCTGCAGTATTTTGATTTAGTGTCCTTTGCACAGTGTGCACCTAAAGCTTACCTGAATACAATTGCTGGTGTTCTCATACAAATACAGTCAGGGAGCTGCAGTATTTTGATTTAGTGTCTTTTGCACAGTGTGCACCTAAAGCTTACCTGAATACAATTGCTGGTGTTCTCATAAAAATACAGGCAGGGAGCTGCAGTATTTTGATTTAGTGTCCTTTGCACAGTGTGCACCTAAAGCTTATCTGAATACAATTGCTGGTGTTCTCATACAAATACAGGCAGGGAGCTGCAGTATTTTGATTTAGTGTCCTTTGCTCAGTGTGCACCGAAAGCTTACCTGAATACAATTGCTGGTGTTCTCATACAAATACAGGCAGGGAGCTGCCGTATTTTGTTTTGGTGACCTTTGCTCAGTGTGCACCTAAAGCTTACCTAAATAAAATTGCTGGTGTTCTCATACAAATACAGGCAGGGAGCTGTAGTATTTTGTTTTAGTGTCCTTTGCACAGTGTGCACCTAAAGCTTACCTGAATACAATTGCTGGTGTTCTCATACAAATACAGGCAGGGAGCTGCAGTATTTTGATTTAGTGTCTTTTGCACAGTGTGCACCTAAAGCTTACCTGAATACAAGTGCTGGTGTTCTCATACAAATACAGGCAGGGAGCTGCAGTATTTTGATTTAGTGTCCTTTGCACAGTGTGCACCTAAAGCTTACCTGAATACAATTGCTGGTGTTCTCATACAAATACAGGCAGGGAGCTGCAATATTTTGATTTAGTGTCTTTTGCACAGTGTGCACCTAAAGCTTACCTGAATACAAGTGCTGGTGTTCTCATACAAATACAGGCAGGGAGCTGCAGTATTTTGATTTAGTGTCCTTTGCACAGTGTGCACCTAAAGCTTACCTGAATACAAGTGCTGGTGTTCTCATACAAATACAGGCAGGGAGCTGCAGTATTTTGATTTAGTGTCCTTTGCACAGTGTGCACCTAAAGCTTATCGGAATACAATTTCTGGTGTTCTCATACAAATACAGGCAGGGAGCAGCAGTATTTTGATTTAGTGTCTTTTGCACAGTGTGCACCTAAAGCTTCCCTTAATACAATTGCTGGTGTTCTCCTACAAATACAGGCAGGGAGCTGCAGTATTTTGATTTAGTGTATTTTGCACAGTGTGCACCTAAAGCTTACCTTAATACAATTGATGGTGTTCTCATACACATACAGGCAGGGAGCTGCAGTATTTTGATTTAGTGTCCTTTGCACAGTGTGCACCTAAAGCTTACCTGAATACAATTGCTGGTGTTCTCATACAAATACAGGCAGGGAGTTGCAGTATTTTGATTTGGTGACCTTTGCTCAGTGTGCACCTAAAGCTTATCTGAATACAATTGCTGGTGTTCTCATACAAATACAGGCAGGGAGCTGCAGTATTTTGATTTAGTGTCCTTTGCACAGTTTGCATCTAAACCTTACCTAAATACAATTGCTGGTATTCTCATACAAATACAGGCAGGGAGCTGCAGTATTTTGATTTAGTGTCCTTTGCACAGTGTGCACCTAAAGCTTACCTGAATACAATTGCTGGTGTCCTCATACAAATACAGGCAGGGAGCTGCAGTATTTTGATTTAGTGTCCTTTGCACAGTGTGCACCTAAAGCTTATCTGAATACAATTGCTGGTGTTCTCATACAAATACAGGCAGGGAGCTGCAGTATTTTGTTTTAGAGTCCTTTGCACAGTGTGCACCTAAAGCTTACCTGAATACAATTGCTGGTGTTCTCATACAAATACAGGCAGGGAGCTGCAGTATTTTGATTTAGTGTCCTTTGCACAGTGTGCACCTAAAGCTTACCTGAATACAATTGCTGGTGTTCTCATACAAATACAGGCAGGGAGCTGCAGTATTTTGATTTAGTGTCCTTTGCACAGTGTGCACCTAAAGCTTACCTGAATATAATTGCTTGTGTTCTCTTACAAATACAGGCAGGGGGCTGCAGTATTTTGATTTAGTGTCTTTTGCACAGTGTGCACCTAAAGCTAACCTGAATACAATTGCTGGTGTTCTCATACAAATACAGGCAGGGAGCTGTAGTATTTTGATTTACTGTCCTTTGCACAGTGTGCACCTAAAGCTTACCTGAATATAATTGCTGGTGTTGGCATACAAATACAGGCAGGGAGCTGTAGTATTTTGTTTTAGTGTCCTTTGCACAGTGTGCACCTAAAGCTTACCTGAATACAATTGCTGGTGTTCGCATACAAATACAGGCAGGGAGCTGCAGTATTTTGATTTAGTGTCTTTTGCACAGTGTGCACCTAAAGCTTCCCTAAATACAATTGCTGGTGTTCTCCTACTAATACAGGCAGGGAGCTGCAGTATTTTGATTTAGTGTCCTTTGCACAGTGTGCACCTAAAGCTTACCTGAATACAATTGCTGGTGTTCTCATACAAATACAGGCAGGGAGCTGCAGTATTTTGATTTAGTGTCTTTTGCACAGTGTGCACCTAAAGCTTATCTGAATACAATTGCTGGTGTTCTCATAAAAATACAGGCAGGGAGCTGCAGTATTTTGATTTAGTGTCCTTTGCACAGTGTGCACCTAAAGCTTATCTGAATACAATTGCTGGTGTTCTCATACAAATACAGGCAGGGAGCTGTAGTATTTTGATTTAGTGTATTTTGCACAGTGTGCACCTAAAGCTTACCTGAATACAATTGCTGGTGTTCTCATAGAAATACAGGCAGGGAGCTGCAGTATTTTGTTTTAGTGTCCTTTGCACAGTGTGCACCTAAAGCTTACCTGAATATAATTTCTGGTGTTCTCATACAAATACAGGCAGGGAGCTGCAGTATTTTGATTTAGTGTCTTTTGCACAGTGTGCACCTAAAGCTTCCCTAAATACAATTGCTGGTGTTCTCCTACAAATACAGGCAGGGAGCTGCAGTATTTTGATTTAGTGTATTTTGCACAGTGTGCACCTAAAGCTTCCCTAAATACAATTTCTGGTGTTCTCATACACATACAGGCAGGGAGCTGCAGTATTTTGATTTAGTGTCCTTTGCACAGTGTGCACCTAAAGCTTACCTGAATACAATTGCTGGTGTTCTCATACAAATACAGGCAGGGACTTGCAGTATTTTGATTTGGTGACCTTTGCTCAGTGTGCACCTAAAGCTTATCTGAATACAATTGCTGGTGTTCTCATACAAATACAGACAGGGAGCTGCAGTATTTTGATTTAGTGTCTTTTGCACAGTGTGCACCTAAAGCTTCCCTAAATACAATTGCTGGTGTTCTCATACAAATACAGGCAGGGAGCTGCAATATTTTGATTTAGTGTCTTTTGCACAGTGTGCACCTAAAGCTTACCTGAATACAAGTGCTGGTGTTCTCATACAAATACAGGCAGGGAGCTGCAGTATTTTGATTTAGTGTCCTTTGCACAGTGTGCACCTAAAGCTTACCTGAATACAAGTGCTGGTGTTCTCATACAAATACAGGCAGGGAGCTGCAGTATTTTGATTTAGTGTCCTTTGCACAGTGTGCACCTAAAGCTTATCGGAATACAATTTCTGGTGTTCTCATACAAATACAGGCAGGGAGCAGCAGTATTTTGATTTAGTGTCTTTTGCACAGTGTGCACCTAAATCTTCCCTTAATACAATTGCTGGTGTTCTCCTACAAATACAGGCAGGGAGCTGCAGTATTTTGATTTAGTGTATTTTGCACAGTGTGCACCTAAAGCTTACCTTAATACAATTGATGGTGTTCTCATACACATACAGGCAGGGAGCTGCAGTATTTTGATTTAGTGTCCTTTGCACAGTGTGCACCTAAAGCTTACCTGAATACAATTGCTGGTGTTCTCATACAAATACAGGCAGGGAGTTGCAGTATTTTGATTTGGTGACCTTTGCTCAGTGTGCACCTAAAGCTTATCTGAATACAATTGCTGGTGTTCTCATACAAATACAGGCAGGGAGCTGCAGTATTTTGATTTAGTGTCCTTTGCACAGTTTGCATCTAAACCTTACCTAAATACAATTGCTGGTATTCTCATACAAATACAGGCAGGGAGCTGCAGTATTTAGATTTAGTGTCCTTTGCACAGTGTGCACCTAAAGCTTACCTGAATACAATTGCTGGTGTCCTCATACAAATACAGGCAGGGAGCTGCAGTATTTTGATTTAGTGTCCTTTGCACAGTGTGCACCTAAAGCTTACCTGAATACAATTGCTGGTGTTCTCATACAAATACAGGCAGGGAGCTGCAGTATTTTGATTTAGTGTCCTTTGCACAGTGTGCACCTAAAGCTTACCTGAATACAATTGCTGGTGTTCTCATACAAATACAGGCAGGGAGCTGCAGTATTTTGTTTTAGTGTCCTTTGCACAGTGTGCACCTAAAGCTTACCTGAATACAATTGCTTGCATTCTCATACAAATATAGGCAGGGAGTTGCAGTATTTTGATTTAGTGCATTTTGCACAGTGTGCACCTAAAGCTTACCTGAATACAATTGCTGGTGTTCTCATACAAATACAGGCAGGGAGCTGCAGTATTTTGATTTAGTGTCCTTTGCACAGTGTGCACCTAAAGCTTACCTGAATACAATTGCTGGTGTTCTCATACAAATACAGGCAGGGAGCTGCAGTATTTTGATTTAGTGTCCTTTGCACAGTGTGCACCTAAAGCTTACCTGAATATAATTGCTTGTGTTCTCTTACAAATACAGGCAGGGGGCTGCAGTATTTTGATTTAGTGTCTTTTGCACAGTGTGCACCTAAAGCTTACCTGAATACAATTGCTGGTGTTCGCATACAAATACAGGCAGGGAGCTGTAGTATTTTGTTTTAGTGTCCTTTGCACAGTGTGCACCTAAAGCTTACCTGAATACAATTGCTGGTGTTCGCATACAAATACAGGCAGGGAGCTGCAGTATTTTGATTTAGTGTCTTTTGCACAGTGTGCACCTAAAGCTTCCCTAAATACAATTGCTGGTGTTCTCCTACTAATACAGGCAGGGAGCTGCAGTATTTTGATTTAGTGTCCTTTGCACAGTGTGCACCTAAAGCTTACCTGAATACAATTGCTGGTGTTCTCATACAAATACAGGCAGGGAGCTGCAGTATTTTGATTTAGTGTCTTTTGCACAGTGTGCACCTAAAGCTTATCTGAATACAATTGCTGGTGTTCTCATAAAAATACAGGCAGGGAGCTGCAGTATTTTGATTTAGTGTCCTTTGCACAGTGTGCACCTAAAGCTTATCTGAATACAATTGCTGGTGTTCTCATACAAATACAGGCAGGGGGCTGTAGTATTTTGATTTAGTGTATTTTGCACAGTGTGCACCTAAAGCTTACCTGAATACAATTGCTGGTGTTCTCATAGAAATACAGGCAGGGAGCTGCAGTATTTTGTTTTAGTGTCCTTTGCACAGTGTGCACCTAAAGCTTACCTGAATATAATTTCTGGTGTTCTCATACAAATACAGGCAGGGAGCTGCAGTATTTTGATTTAGTGTCTTTTGCACAGTGTGCACCTAAAGCTTCCCTAAATACAATTGCTGGTGTTCTCCTACAAATACAGGCAGGGAGCTGCAGTATTTTGATTTAGTGTATTTTGCACAGTGTGCACCTAAAGCTTCCCTAAATACAATTGCTGGTGTTCTCATACACATACAGGCAGGGAGCTGCAGTATTTTGATTTAGTGTCCTTTGCACAGTGTGCACCTAAAGCTTACCTGAATACAATTGCTGGTGTTCTCATACAAATACAGGCAGGGACTTGCAGTATTTTGATTTGGTGACCTTTGCTCAGTGTGCACCTAAAGCTTATCTGAATACAATTGCTGGTGTTCTCATACAAATACAGACAGGGAGCTGCAGTATTTTGATTTAGTGTCTTTTGCACAGTGTGCACCTAAAGCTTCCCTAAATACAATTGCTGGTGTTCTCCTACAAATACAGGCAGGGAGCTGCAGTATTTTGATTTAGTGTCCTTTGCACAGTGTGCACCTAAATCTTACCTGAATACAATTGCTGGTGTTCTCATACAAATACAGGCAGGGAGCTGCAGTATTTTGATTTAGTGTCTTTTGCACAGTATGCACCTAAAGCTTACCTGAATACAATTGCTGGTGTTTTCCTACAAATACAGGCAGGGAGCTGCAGTATTTTGATTTAGTGTCCTTTACACAGTGTGAATTTAAAGCTTACCTGAATACAATTGCTGGGGTTCTCATACAAATACAGGCAGGGAGCTGCAGTATTTTGATTTAGTGTCCTTTGCACAGTGTGCACCTAAAGCTTACCTGAATACAATTGCTGGTGTTCTCATAAAAACACAGGCAGGGAGTTGCAGTATTTTGATTTGGTGACCTTTGCTCAGTGTGCACCTAAAGCTTATCTGAATACAATTGCTGGTGTTCTCATACAAATACAGGCAGGGACCTGCAGTATTTTGATTTAGTGTCCTTTGCGCAGTGTGCACCTAAAGCTTATCTGAATACAATTGCTGGTGTTCTCATGCAAATACAGGCAGGGAGCTGCAGTATTTTGATTTGTGTCTTTTGCACATTGTGCACCTAAAGCTTACCTGAATACAATTGCTGGTGTTCTCATACAGATAAAGGCAGGGAGTTGCAGTATTTTGATTTAGTGTCCTTTGCACAGTTTGCATCTAAATCTTACCTAAATACAATTGCTGGTATTCTCATACAAATACAGTCAGGGAGCTGCAGTATTTTGATTTAGTGTCCTTTGCACAGTGTGCACCTAAAGCTTACCTGAATACAATTGCTGGTGTACTCATACAAATACAGGCAGGGAGCTGCAGTATTTTGATTTAGTGTCTTTTGCACAGTGTGCACCTAAAGCTTACCTGAATACAATTGCTGGTGTTCTCATAGAAATACAGGCAGGGAGCTGCAGTATTTTGTTTTAGTGTCCTTTGCACAGTGTGCACCTAAAGCTTACCTGAATACAATTTCTGGTGTTCTCATACAAATACAGGCAGGGAGCTGCAGTATTTTGATTTAGTGTCTTTTGCACAGTGTGCACCTAAAGCTTCCCTAAATACAATTGCTGGTGTTCTCCTACAAATACAGGCAGGGAGCTGCAGTATTTTGATTTAGTGTCTTTTGCACAGTGTGCACCTAAAGCTTCCCTAAATACAATTGCTGGTGTTCTCATACACATAAAGACAGAGAGCTGCAGTATTTTGATTTGGTGACCTATGCTCAGTGTGCACCTAAAGCTTATCTGAATACAATCGCTGGTGTTCTCATACAAATACAGGCAGGGAGCTGCAGTATTTTGATTTAGTGTCCTTTGCACAGTGTGCACCTAAAGCTTATCTGAATACAATTGCTGGTGTTCTCATACAAATACAGGCAGGGAGCTGCAGTATTTTGATTTAGTGTCCTTTGCACAGTGTGCACCTAAAGCTTATCTGAATACAATTGCTGGTGTTCTCATACAAATACAGGCAGGGAGCTGCAGTATTTTGTTTTATTGTTCTTTGCACAGTGTGCACCTAAAGCTTACCTGAATACAATTGCTGGTGTTCTCATACAAATACAGGCAGGGAGCTGCAGTATTTTGTTTTATTGTTCTTTGCACAGTGTGCACCTAAAGCTTACCTGAATACAATTGCTGGTGTTCTCATACAGATAAAGGAAGGGAGTTGCAGTATTTTGATTTAGTGTCCTTTGCACAGTGTGCACCTAAAGCTTACCTAAATACAATTGCTGGTGTTCTCATACACATACAGGCAGGGAGCTGCAGTATTTTGATTTGGTGACCTTTCCTCAGTGTGCACCTAAAGCTTATCTGAATACAATTGCTGGTGTTCTCATACAAATACAGGCAGGGAGCTGCAGTATGTTTATTTAGTGTCCTTTGCACAGTATGCACCTAAAGCTTACCTAAATACAATTGCTGGTGTTCTCATACAAATACAGGCAGGGAGCTGCAGTATTTTGTTTTAGTGTCCTTTGCACAGTGTGCACCTAAAGCTTACCTGAATACAATTGCTGGTGTTCTCATACAAATACAGGCAGGAAGCTGCAGTATTTTGATTTACTGTCTTTTGCACAGAGTGCACCTAAAGCTTACCTGAATTCAATTGCTGGTGTTCTCATACAAATACAGGCAGGGAGCTTCAGTATTTTGATTGTGTCCTTTGCACAGTGTGCACCTAAACCTTATCTGAATACAATTGGTGGTGTTCTCATACAGATACAGGCAGGGAGCTACAGTATTTTGATTTAGTGTCCTTTGCACAGTGTGCACCTAAAACTTACCTAAATACAATTGCTGGTGTTCTCATACAAATACAGGCAGGGAGCTGCAGTATTTTGTTTTAGTGTCCTTTGCACAGTGTGCACCTAAAGCTTACCTGAATACAATTGCTGGTGATCTCATACAAATAGTCAGGGAGCTGCACTATTTTGATTTAGTGTCTTTTGCACAGTGTGCACCTAAAGCTTACCTGAATACAATTGCTGGTGTTCTCATACAAATACAGGCAGGGAGCTGCAGTATTTTGTTTTAGTGTCCTTTGCACAGTGTGCACCTAAAGCTTATCTGCATACAATTGCTGGTGTTCTCATACAAATACAGGCAGGGAGCTGTAGTATTTTGTTTTAGTGTCCTTTGCACAGTGTGCACCTAAAGCTTACCTGAATACAATTGCTGGTGTTCGCATACAAATACAGGCAGGGAGCTGCAGTATTTTGATTTAGTGTCTTTTGCACAGTGTGCACCTAAAGCTTCCCTAAATACAATTGCTGGTGTTCTCCTACAAATACAGGCAGGGAGCTGCAGTATTTTGATTTAGTGTCCTTTGCACAGTGTGCACCTAAATCTTACCTGAATACAATTGCTGGTGTTCTCATACAAATACAGGCAGGGAGCTGCAGTATTTTGATTTAGTGTCTTTTGCACAGTGTGCACCTAAAGCTTACCTGAATACAATTGCTGGTGATCTCATACAAATACAGGCAGGGAGCTGCAGTATTTTGATTTAGTGTCTTTTGCACAGTGTGCACCTAAAGCTTACCTTAATACAATTGGTGGTGTTCTCATACAGATACAGGCAGGGAGCTACAGTATTTTGATTTAGTGTCCTTTGCACAGTGTGCACCTAAAACTTACCTAAATACAATTGCTGGTGTTCTCATACAAATACAGGCAGGGAGCTGCAGTATTTTGTTTTAGTGTCCTTTGCACAGTGTGCACCTAAAGCTTCCCTAAATACAATTGCTGGTGTTCTCCTACAAATACAGGCAGGGAGCTGCAGTATTTTGATTTAGTGTATTTTGCACAGTGTGCACCTAAAGCTTCCCTAAATACAATTGCTGGTGTTCTCATACACATACAGGCAGGGAGCTGCAGTATTTTGATTTAGTGTCCTTTGCACAGTGTGCACCTAAAGCTTACCTGAATACAATTGCTGGTGTTCTCATACAAATACAGGCAGGGACTTGCAGTATTTTGATTTGGTGACCTTTGCTCAGTGTGCACCTAAAGCTTATCTGAATACAATTGCTGGTGTTCTCATACAAATACAGACAGGGAGCTGCAGTATTTTGATTTAGTGTCTTTTGCACAGTGTGCACCTAAAGCTTCCCTAAATACAATTGCTGGTGTTCTCCTACAAATACAGGCAGGGAGCTGCAGTATTTTGATTTAGTGTCCTTTGCACAGTGTGCACCTAAATCTTACCTGAATACAATTGCTGGTGTTCTCATACAAATACAGGCAGGGAGCTGCAGTATTTTGATTTAGTGTCTTTTGCACAGTATGCACCTAAAGCTTACCTGAATACAATTGCTGGTGTTTTCCTACAAATACAGGCAGGGAGCTGCAGTATTTTGATTTAGTGTCCTTTACACAGTGTGAATTTAAAGCTTACCTGAATACAATTGCTGGGGTTCTCATACAAATACAGGCAGGGAGCTGCAGTATTTTGATTTAGTGTCCTTTGCACAGTGTGCACCTAAAGCTTACCTGAATACAATTGCTGGTGTTCTCATAAAAACACAGGCAGGGAGTTGCAGTATTTTGATTTGGTGACCTTTGCTCAGTGTGCACCTAAAGCTTATCTGAATACAATTGCTGGTGTTCTCATACAAATACAGGCAGGGACCTGCAGTATTTTGATTTAGTGTCCTTTGCGCAGTGTGCACCTAAAGCTTATCTGAATACAATTGCTGGTGTTCTCATGCAAATACAGGCAGGGAGCTGCAGTATTTTGATTTGTGTCTTTTGCACATTGTGCACCTAAAGCTTACCTGAATACAATTGCTGGTGTTCTCATACAGATAAAGGCAGGGAGTTGCAGTATTTTGATTTAGTGTCCTTTGCACAGTTTGCATCTAAATCTTACCTAAATACAATTGCTGGTATTCTCATACAAATACAGTCAGGGAGCTGCAGTATTTTGATTTAGTGTCCTTTGCACAGTGTGCACCTAAAGCTTACCTGAATACAATTGCTGGTGTACTCATACAAATACAGGCAGGGAGCTGCAGTATTTTGATTTAGTGTCTTTTGCACAGTGTGCACCTAAAGCTTACCTGAATACAATTGCTGGTGTTCTCATAGAAATACAGGCAGGGAGCTGCAGTATTTTGTTTTAGTGTCCTTTGCACAGTGTGCACCTAAAGCTTACCTGAATACAATTTCTGGTGTTCTCATACAAATACAGGCAGGGAGCTGCAGTATTTTGATTTAGTGTCTTTTGCACAGTGTGCACCTAAAGCTTCCCTAAATACAATTGCTGGTGTTCTCCTACAAATACAGGCAGGGAGCTGCAGTATTTTGATTTAGTGTCTTTTGCACAGTGTGCACCTAAAGCTTCCCTAAATACAATTGCTGGTGTTCTCATACACATAAAGACAGAGAGCTGCAGTATTTTGATTTGGTGACCTATGCTCAGTGTGCACCTAAAGCTTATCTGAATACAATCGCTGGTGTTCTCATACAAATACAGGCAGGGAGCTGCAGTATTTTGATTTAGTGTCCTTTGCACAGTGTGCACCTAAAGCTTATCTGAATACAATTGCTGGTGTTCTCATACAAATACAGGCAGGGAGCTGCAGTATTTTGATTTAGTGTCCTTTGCACAGTGTGCACCTAAAGCTTATCTGAATACAATTGCTGGTGTTCTCATACAAATACAGGCAGGGAGCTGCAGTATTTTGTTTTATTGTTCTTTGCACAGTGTGCACCTAAAGCTTACCTGAATACAATTGCTGGTGTTCTCATACAAATACAGGCAGGGAGCTGCAGTATTTTGTTTTATTGTTCTTTGCACAGTGTGCACCTAAAGCTTACCTGAATACAATTGCTGGTGTTCTCATACAGATAAAGGAAGGGAGTTGCAGTATTTTGATTTAGTGTCCTTTGCACAGTGTGCACCTAAAGCTTACCTAAATACAATTGCTGGTGTTCTCATACACATACAGGCAGGGAGCTGCAGTATTTTGATTTGGTGACCTTTCCTCAGTGTGCACCTAAAGCTTATCTGAATACAATTGCTGGTGTTCTCATACAAATACAGGCAGGGAGCTGCAGTATGTTTATTTAGTGTCCTTTGCACAGTATGCACCTAAAGCTTACCTAAATACAATTGCTGGTGTTCTCATACAAATACAGGCAGGGAGCTGCAGTATTTTGTTTTAGTGTCCTTTGCACAGTGTGCACCTAAAGCTTACCTGAATACAATTGCTGGTGTTCTCATACAAATACAGGCAGGAAGCTGCAGTATTTTGATTTACTGTCTTTTGCACAGAGTGCACCTAAAGCTTACCTGAATTCAATTGCTGGTGTTCTCATACAAATACAGGCAGGGAGCTTCAGTATTTTGATTGTGTCCTTTGCACAGTGTGCACCTAAACCTTATCTGAATACAATTGGTGGTGTTCTCATACAGATACAGGCAGGGAGCTACAGTATTTTGATTTAGTGTCCTTTGCACAGTGTGCACCTAAAACTTACCTAAATACAATTGCTGGTGTTCTCATACAAATACAGGCAGGGAGCTGCAGTATTTTGTTTTAGTGTCCTTTGCACAGTGTGCACCTAAAGCTTACCTGAATACAATTGCTGGTGATCTCATACAAATAGTCAGGGAGCTGCACTATTTTGATTTAGTGTCTTTTGCACAGTGTGCACCTAAAGCTTACCTGAATACAATTGCTGGTGTTCTCATACAAATACAGGCAGGGAGCTGCAGTATTTTGTTTTAGTGTCCTTTGCACAGTGTGCACCTAAAGCTTATCTGCATACAATTGCTGGTGTTCTCATACAAATACAGGCAGGGAGCTGTAGTATTTTGTTTTAGTGTCCTTTGCACAGTGTGCACCTAAAGCTTACCTGAATACAATTGCTGGTGTTCGCATACAAATACAGGCAGGGAGCTGCAGTATTTTGATTTAGTGTCTTTTGCACAGTGTGCACCTAAAGCTTCCCTAAATACAATTGCTGGTGTTCTCCTACAAATACAGGCAGGGAGCTGCAGTATTTTGATTTAGTGTCCTTTGCACAGTGTGCACCTAAATCTTACCTGAATACAATTGCTGGTGTTCTCATACAAATACAGGCAGGGAGCTGCAGTATTTTGATTTAGTGTCTTTTGCACAGTGTGCACCTAAAGCTTACCTGAATACAATTGCTGGTGATCTCATACAAATACAGGCAGGGAGCTGCAGTATTTTGATTTAGTGTCTTTTGCACAGTGTGCACCTAAAGCTTACCTTAATACAATTGGTGGTGTTCTCATACAGATACAGGCAGGGAGCTACAGTATTTTGATTTAGTGTCCTTTGCACAGTGTGCACCTAAAACTTACCTAAATACAATTGCTGGTGTTCTCATACAAATACAGGCAGGGAGCTGCAGTATTTTGTTTTAGTGTCCTTTGCACAGTGTGCACCTAAAGCTTACCTGAATACAATTGCTGGTGATCTCATACAAATAGTCAGGGAGCTGCAGTATTTTGATTTCGTGTCCTTTACACAGTGTGAATTTAAAGCTTACCTGAATACAATTGCTGGGGTTCTCATACAAATACAGGCAGGGAGCTGCAGTATTTTGATTTAGTGTCCTTTGCACAGTGTGCACCTAAAGCTTACCTGAATACAATTGCTGGTGTTCTCATAAAAACACAGGCAGGGAGTTGCAGTATTTTGATTTGGTGACCTTTGCTCAGTGTGCACCTAAAGCTTATCTGAATACAATTGCTGGTGTTCTCATAGAAATACAGGCAGGGAGCTGCAGTATTTTGATTTAGTGTCCTTTGCACAGTGTGCACCTAAAGCTTATCTGAATACAATTGCTGGTGTTCTCATACAAATACAGGCAGGGACCTGCAGTATTTTGATTTAGTGTCCTTTGCGCAGTGTGCACCTAAAGCTTATCTGAATACAATTGCTGGTGTTCTCATACAAATACAGGCAGGGAGCTGCAGTATTTTGATTTGTGTCTTTTGCACATTGTGCACCTAAAGCTTACCTGAATACAATTGCTGGTGTTCTCATACAGATAAAGGCAGGGAGTTGCAGTATTTTGATTTAGTGTCCTTTGCACAGTGTGCACCTAAAGCTTACCTGAATACAATTGCTGGTGTTCTCATACAAATACAGGCAGGGAGCTGCAGTATTTTGTTTTATTGTTCTTTGTACAGTGTGCACCTAAAGCTTACCTGAATACAATTGCTGGTGTTCTCATACAGATAAAGGAAGGGAGTTGCAGTATTTTGATTTAGTGTCCTTTGCACAGTGTGCACCTAAAGCTTACCTGAATACAATTGCTGGTGTTCTCATACAAATACAGGCAGGGAGCTGCAGTATTTTGTTTTATTGTTCTTTGTACAGTGTGCACCTAAAGCTTACCTGAATACAATTGCTGGTGTTCTCATACACATACAGGCAGGGAGCTGCAGTATTTTGATTTGGTGACCTTTGCTCAGTGTGCACCTAAAGCTTATCTGAATACAATTGCTGGTGTTCTCATACAAATACAGGCAGGGAGCTGCAGTATTTTGATTTAGTGTCCTTTGCACAGTTTGCATCTAAATCTTACCTAAATACAGTTGCTGGTATTCTCATACAAATACAGTCAGGGAGCTGCAGTATTTTGATTTAGTGTCCTTTGCACAGTGTGCACCTAAAGCTTACCTGAATACAATTGCTGGTGTTCTCATACAAATACAGTCAGGGAGCTGCAGTATTTTGATTTAGTGTCTTTTGCACAGTGTGCACCTAAAGCTTACCTGAATACAATTGCTGGTGTTCTCATAAAAATACAGGCAGGGAGCTGCAGTATTTTGATTTAGTGTCCTTTGCACAGTGTGCACCTAAAGCTTATCTGAATACAATTGCTGGTGTTCTCATACAAATACAGGCAGGGAGCTGTAGTATTTTGATTTAGTGTCTTTTGCACAGTGTGCACCTAAAGCTTACCTGAATACAATTGCTGGTGTTCTCATAGAAATACAGGCAGGGAGCTGCAGTATTTTGTTTTAGTGTCCTTTGCACAGTGTGCACCTAAAGCTTACCTGAATACAATTTCTGGTGTTCTCATACAAATACAGGCAGGGAGCTGCAGTATTTTGATTTAGTGTCTTTTGCACAGTGTGCACCTAAAGCTTCCCTAAATACAATTGCTGGTGTTCTCCTACAAATACAGGCAGGGAGCTGCAGTATTTTGTTTTATTGTTCTTTGCACAGTGTGCACCTAAAGCTTACCTGAATACAATTGCTGGTGTTCTCATACAAATACAGGCAGGGAGCTGCAATATTTTGTTTTATTGTTCTTTGCACAGTGTGCACCTAAAGCTTACCTGAATACAATTGCTGGTGTTCTCATACAGATAAAGGAAGGGAGTTGCAGTATTTTGATTTAGTGTCCTTTGCACAGTGTGCACCTAAAGCTTACCTAAATACAATTGCTGGTGTTCTCATACACATACAGGCAGGGAGCTGCAGTATTTTGATTTGGTGACCTTTGCTCAGTGTGCACCTAAAGCTTATCTGAATACAATTGCTTCTGTTCTCATACAAATAGAGGCAGGGAGCTGCAGTATGTTTATTTAGTGTCCTTTGCACAGTATGCACCTAAAGCTTACCTAAATACAATTGCTGGTGTTCTCATACAAATACAGGCAGGGAGCTGCAGTATTTTGTTTTAGTGTCCTTTGCACAGTGTGCACCTAAAGCTTACCTGAATACAATTGCTGGTGTTCTCATACAAATACAGGCAGGAAGCTGCAGTATTTTGATTTACTGTCTTTTGCACAGAGTGCACCTAAAGCTTACCTGAATTCAATTGCTGGTGTTCTCATACAAATACAGGCAGAGAGCTTCAGTATTTTGATTGTGTCCTTTGCACAGTGTGCACCTAAACCTTATCTGAATACAATTGCTGGTGTTCTCATACAGATACAGGCAGGGAGCTACAGTATTTTGATTTAGTGTCCTTTGCACAGTGTGCACCTAAAGCTTACCTAAATACAATTGCTGGTGTTCTCATACAGATACAGGCAGGGAGCTGCAGTATTTTGTTTTAGTGTCCTTTGCACAGTGTGCACCTAAAGCTTACCTGAATACAATTGCTGGTGATCTCATACAAATACAGGCAGGGAGCTGCAGTATTTTGATTTAGTGTCTTTTGCACAGTGTGCACCTAAAGCTTACCTTAATACAATTGGTGGTGTTCTCATACAGATACAGGCAGGGAGCTATAGTATTTTGATTTAGTGTCCTTTGCACAGTGTGCACCTAAAACTTACCTAAATACAATTGCTGGTGTTCTCATACAAATACAGGCAGGGAGCTGCAGTATTTTGTTTTAGTGTCCTTTGCACAGTGTGCACCTAAAGCTTACCTGAATACAATTGCTGGTGATCTCATACAAATAGTCAGGGAGCTGCACTATTTTGATTTAGTGTCTTTTGCACAGTGTGCACCTAAAGCTTACCTGAATACAATTGCTGGTGTTCTCATACAAATACAGGCAGGGAGCTGCAGTATTTTGATTTAGTGTCCTTTGCACAGTGTGCACCTAAAGCTTATCTGAATACAATTGCTGGTGTTCTCATACAAATACAGGCAGGGAGCTGCAGTATTTTGATTTAGTGTCCTTTGCACAGTGTGCACCTAAAGCTTATCTGAATACAATTGCTGGTTTTCTCATACAAATACAGGCAGGGAGCTGCAGTATTTTGTTTTATTGTTCTTTGCACAGTGTGCACCTAAAGCTTACCTGAATACAATTGCTGGTGTTCTCATACAAATACAGGCAGGGAGCTGCAGTATTTTGTTTTGTTCTTTGCACAGTGTGCACCTAAAGCTTACCTGAATACAATTGCTGTTCTCATACAGATAAAGGAAGGGAGTTGCAGTATTTTGATTTAGTGTCCTTTGCAAAGTGTGCACCTAAAGCTTACCTAAATACAATTGCTGGTGTTCTCATACACATACAGGCAGGGAGCTGCAGTATTTTGATTTGGTGACCTTTGCTCAGTGTGCACCTAAAGCTTATCTGAATACAATTGCTGGTGTTCTCATACAAATACAGGCAGGGAGCTGCAGTATGTTTATTTAGTGTCCTTTGCACAGTATGCACCTAAAGCTTACCTAAATACAATTGCTGGTGTTCTCATACAAATACAGGCAGGGAGCTGCAGTATTTTGTTTTAGTGTCCTTTGCACAGTGTGCACCTAAAGCTTACCTGAATACAATTGCTGGTGTTCTCATACAAATACAGGCAGGAAGCTGCAGTATTTTGATTTACTGTCTTTTGCACAGAGTGCACCTAAAGCTTACCTGAATTCAATTGCTGGTGTTCTCATACAAATACAGGCAGGGAGCTTCAGTATTTTGATTGTGTCCTTTGCACAGTGTGCACCTAAACCTTATCTGAATACAATTGCTGGTGTTCTCATACAGATACAGGCAGGGAGCTACAGTATTTTGATTTAGTGTCCTTTGCACAGTGTGCACCTAAAGCTTACCTAAATACAATTGCTGGTGTTCTCATACAGATACAGGCAGGGAGCTGCAGTATTTTGTTTTAGTGTCCTTTGCACAGTGTGCACCTAAAGCTTACCTGAATACAATTGCTGGTGATCTCATACAAATACAGGCAGGGAGCTGCAGTATTTTGATTTAGTGTCTTTTGCACAGTGTGCACCTAAAGCTTACCTTAATACAATTGGTGGTGTTCTCATACAGATACAGGCAGGGAGCTATAGTATTTTGATTTAGTGTCCTTTGCACAGTGTGCACCTAAAACTTACCTAAATACAATTGCTGGTGTTCTCATACAAATACAGGCAGGGAGCTGCAGTATTTTGTTTTAGTGTCCTTTGCACAGTGTGCACCTAAAGCTTACCTGAATACAATTGCTGGTGATCTCATACAAATAGTCAGGGAGCTGCACTATTTTGATTTAGTGTCTTTTGCACAGTGTGCACCTAAAGCTTACCTGAATACAATTGCTGGTGTTCTCATACAAATACAGGCAGGGAGCTGCAGTATTTTGATTTAGTGTCCTTTGCACAGTGTGCACCTAAAGCTTATCTGAATACAATTGCTGGTGTTCTCATACAAATACAGGCAGGGAGCTGCAGTATTTTGATTTAGTGTCCTTTGCACAGTGTGCACCTAAAGCTTATCTGAATACAATTGCTGGTTTTCTCATACAAATACAGGCAGGGAGCTGCAGTATTTTGTTTTATTGTTCTTTGCACAGTGTGCACCTAAAGCTTACCTGAATACAATTGCTGGTGTTCTCATACAAATACAGGCAGGGAGCTGCAGTATTTTGTTTTATTGTTCTTTGCACAGTGTGCACCTAAAGCTTACCTGAATACAATTGCTGTTCTCATACAGATAAAGGAAGGGAGTTGCAGTATTTTGATTTAGTGTCCTTTGCAAAGTGTGCACCTAAAGCTTACCTAAATACAATTGCTGGTGTTCTCATACACATACAGGCAGGGAGCTGCAGTATTTTGATTTGGTGACCTTTGCTCAGTGTGCACCTAAAGCTTATCTGAATACAATTGCTGGTGTTCTCATACAAATACAGGCAGGGAGCTGCAGTATGTTTATTTAGTGTCCTTTGCACAGTATGCACCTAAAGCTTACCTAAATACAATTGCTGGTGTTCTCATACAAATACAGGCAGGGAGCTGCAGTATTTTGTTTTAGTGTCCTTTGCACAGTGTGCACCTAAAGCTTACCTGAATACAATTGCTGGTGTTCTCATACAAATACAGGCAGGGAGCTGCAGTATTTTGATTTAGTGTCCTTTGCACAGTGTGCACCTAAAGCTTACCTGAATACAATTGGTGGTGTTCTCATACAAATACAGGCAGGGAGCTGCAGTATTTTGTTTTATTGTTCTTTGTACAGTGTGCACCTAAAGCTTACCTGAATACAATTGCTGGTGTTCTCATACAAATACAGGCAGGGAGCTGCAGTATTTTGTTTTATTGCTCTTTGTACAGTGTGCACCTAAAGCTTACCTGAATACAATTGCTGGTGTTCTCATACAGATAAATGAAGGGAGTTGCAGTATTTTGATTTAGTGTCCTTTGCACAGTGTGCACCTAAAGCTTACCTGAATACAATTGCTGGTGTTCTCATACAAATACAGGCAGGGAGCTGCAGTATTTTGTTTTATTGTTCTTTGTACAGTGTGCACCTAAAGCTTACCTGAATACAATTGCTGGTGTTCTCATACACATACAGGCAGGGAACTGCAGTATTTTGATTTGGTGACCTTTGCTCAGTGTGCACCTAAAGCTTATCTGAATACAATTGCTGGTGTTCTCATACAAATACAGGCAGGGAGCTGCAGTATTTTGATTTAGTGTCCTTTGCACAGTTTGCATCTAAATCTTACCTAAATACAATTGCTGGTATTCTCATACAAATACAGTCAGGGAGCTGCAGTATTTTGATTTAGTGTCCTTTGCACAGTGTGCACCTAAAGCTTACCTGAATACAATTGCTGGTGTTCTCATACAAATACAGTCAGGGAGCTGCAGTATTTTGATTTAGTGTCTTTTGCACAGTGTGCACCTAAAGCTTACCTGAATACAATTGCTGGTGTTCTCATAAAAATACAGGCAGGGAGCTGCAGTATTTTGATTTAGTGTCCTTTGCACAGTGTGCACCTAAAGCTTATCTGAATACAATTGCTGGTGTTCTCATACAAATACAGGCAGGGAGCTGTAGTATTTTGATTTAGTGTCTTTTGCACAGTGTGCAACTAAAGCTTACCTGAATACAAGTGCTGGTGTTCTCATACAAATACAGACAGGAAGCTGCAGTATTTTGATTTAGTGTCCTTTGCACAGTGTGCACCTAAAGCTTACCTGAATACAATTGCTGGTGTTCTCATAGAAATACAGGCAGGGAGCTGCAGTATTTTGTTTTAGTGTCCTTTGCACCGTGTTCACCTAAAGCTTACCTGAATACAATTTCTGGTGTTCTCATACAAATACAGGCAGGGAGCTGCAGTATTTTGATTTAGTGTCATTTGCACAGTGTGCACCTAAAGCTTCCCTAAATACAATTGCTGGTGTTCTCCTACAAATACAGGCAGGGAGCTACAGTATTTTGATTTAGTGTCTTTTGCACAGTGTGCACCTAAAGCTTCCCTAAATACAATTGCTGGTGTTCTCATACACATACAGGCAGGGAGCTGCAGTATTTTGATTTAGTGTCCTTTGCACAGTGTGCACCTAAAGCTTACCTGAATACAATTGCTGGTGTTCTCATACAAATACAGGCAGGGAGTTGCAGTATTTTGATTTGGTGACCTTTGCTCAGTGTGCACCTAAAGCTTATCTGAATACAATTGCTGGTGTTCTCATACAAATACAGGCACACAAGTTCCACTTCGGACACTACCTATCACAGGTACCTTACATTACAAACGGGCCACAATGACAGTGGACCCTGCTGAGATTGTTTAGGTGATTTCACGTCAGGGACAATTGATTGGAGCTCATGAACAGCATCTTTCTTCCCTGGACGCCAAGTTAGATGAACTTTGTACTATGCTTAAATCTTGTTTGCCTGCTTCCTCTGCAACAGTCCAGACTCTGGATCCTACTCCTGCTATGATCCAACCCGCCTCTTCTGTACCACCCAAACTTCCCTTGCCTGACAAATTTGGTGGTGATACTGAGGACTGCAGAGGCTTTTTAAATGTTTGCCGTTTGCATTTCCACAACAACCCTGGGACCTTTAGCACTTTGTCTGCCAAAGTGACTTTTGTAATTTCCTTGCTAAAGGGGAAGGCCCTGGCCTGGGTCTCTCCTTATCTGGAATGCAATGATCCTGTGCTGCAAGACGCTGACAAATTTCTGGCTTCTCTCCAGACTGTATTTGACAAGCCAGATAGAGCTTCTGCAGCTGAGTACTCACTCTTGGACATGCAACAAGGCACCAGGTCTGTGGCACAATATGCTATTGAGTTTCGTACCCTTGCTGCTGAGACTACTTGGGACTCAAGGGCATTACATGCAGCCTTCCGAAAAGGTCTTGCAGATCGCATCAAAGACAAATTAGTCTATAAGGATTCCCCAGAAGAACTAGAGAAATTCATAGAGCTCTGTGTTCGTCTGGATGTCCGGTATCATGAAAGGTGCCAAGAGAGACTTAGAACTCGCAAGTTTCCTAGGCCAGTTTACCGTTTGGCCCCTAACTTCCAAGCACCACCTCAGCCAGAACCTGAAATCTCAGTTGAACCCCAGGCACCTGTGGAACCCATGGATGTAAGCCGTCTCCACCTAACTGAGTCTGAGAAACAAAGGAGGCGTGCATTGGGCCTATGCCTATACTGTGGACTTAAAGGACATTTATTATCTGTCTGCCCTTCCCGTCCAGTAAAAGGCAGGGTCTAACCAGTGTTGGAGGAGATGTCTTAGACCTTACAGGTATATCCTCCAAGATTACCATTCCTGTAATTATCCATTTACCCTCTAAACTTGTCTCCTGTGAGGCTTTTGTGGATTCTGGAGCTGCTGGCATATTCTTGGACTACACTTTTGCTAAAAAAAATAATATCCCATTTGTTCCAAAATCTAGACCCCTGAACATTACCACCGTGAATGGACAACCCTTGGGAGATGGCATTGTAAAATTTGAGACTATGACAATCACCCTTCAGGTAGGCATACTCCACAAAGAGGAAGTTGTCTGGTCTCTTATTGATTCTCCACTTCTGCCTGTCATCCTTGGTTACCCATGGTTACAACAACATAACCCTTCTTTTGATTGGGAAAATGGAGAACTAACCTCTTGGGGGTCGTTCTGTCATTCAAACTGTTTGTCTCAACCCAAAAGACTTTCTGCTTGTATGTTGGCTTCTGTGGCCGTCCCACCTACCTTGCCTCATGAATACCATGCGTTTGCAGACGTATTTTGCAAGCAAAAGGCAGAGGTTTTACCTCCACATCGTTCTTTTGACTGTGCAATCAAATTGATTCCTCTAGCACCTCTTCCCAAAGGAAGGACCTATCCCCTGTCTTTGCCTGAACAAAATTCCATGGAGGAATACGTAAAAGACAACTTGGAAAGAGGTTTTATCCGACCCTCTTCTTCTCCAGTAGGGGCAGGTTTTTTCTTTGTTGAAAAAAAAGATGGGGGTATTCGACCATGCATAGACTATCGAGGGTTAAATCAAATCACGTAAAAGACCTCTACCCTTTGCCTCTCATTCTTGAACTGTTTGATGTACTTAAGGGGGCTGTTATCTTCTCCAAGCTAGACCTACGAGGGGCTTATAATCTGATTCGAATTAAAGACAGGGGCGAGTGGAAGACAGCATTCAACACTCGTAATGGACATTTTGAATATCTGGTTATGCCATTTGGGTTGCGTAACGCCCCTGCTGTCTTCCAACGTTTCATGAATGAAATTTTTCATGATTTCAGCAACAGTTTTGTGATCATTTACTTGGACGACATTTTAATCTTTTCCAAGACTCATCTAGAGCACATCTCGCATGTAAAGCAGGTATTGCAACGACTGAGAGAAAACCATCTTTACGCGAAGATTGAGAAATGCAGTTTCCATCAAAGCCGTATTCCTTTCCTTGGATACATTATAAGTGCTGTTGGTTTCCAAATGGACCCTCAAAAACTTTCCGCTGTCTTGCAATGGCCCCAACCGACCACTTTAAGAGGGCTCCAAAGCTTTCTAGGGTTCGCAACTTACTACAGACGCTTCATCAAAGGTTTTGCCTCCATTGCGGCCCCCCTTACTGCTATGACTAAGAAAGGTACAAATTGCAAGGTATGGTCCTCAGAAGCAGAATCGGCTTTCCAGCAATTAAAAGACATGTTCAGCAAAGCTCCAATTCTTCAGCATCCAAATCCCGATCTCCAGTACATAGTTGAGGTTGATGCCTCTGAGGTAGGAGCAGGTGCCGTGCTCTTCCAGAGACAGCCTAAGTCCGGTAGAATCCATCCAGTAGCATTTTTTTCTAGAAAGTTTTCTCCAGCAGAGATGAATTAAATTGGCATTGTCTGAATGGCGACATCTTCTGGAAGGGGCTCCCAAACCTTTTTCTATCCTCACTGACCATAAAAACCTACTGTATCTTCAGACTGCAAGATGTTTGAACTCACGTCAGGCTCGATGGGCTCTGTTTTTCTCCCGTTTTAATTTTGTTCTTTCTTATGTTCCTGGGCATAAAAACAAGAAAGCCAATGCTCTTTCCAGACAGTTCGCTACCTCTGAAGAAGACCAACCTACCGAGCAGTATATAATCCCACCTCACAAAATTGTCGCACAGATCTCTACGGCTCTTTCCCAACAGTTACAAGAAACCCAGAATCGTGTTCCCCAAGGCTTGAAGATACCACCAGGTCGCCTGTTCGTAGCCCCTAGCCTCAGAAAACCTTTACTCCTCTGGGCACATGATGGTGTGTTATCTGGTCATCCTGGTGTCACCATCACTCTTAAGACCTTGCAGCGTCATGTCTGGTGGCCTCATATGAAAAGGGATGTTACTGACTATGTGGCTACCTGTCCAACTTGTGCTGCTCATAAAGTATCCCGTACATTGCCTACTGGACTGTTACAACCACTTTCGGCATCTCGTCAGCCTTGGACCCATTTGACTATGGACTTCATTACAGTCTTACAAAAGTCCGAGGGCATGACTGCTATATGGGTCATAGTGGATCGCTTTTCCAAAAAGTCTAATTTTGTGCCGCTCCCGGGATTACCTACAGCGGAAGCACTGTCTACTCTCTTCCTTTCCCATATTGTGAGATATCATGGTATACCTACCAATGTCGTCTCAGACCGTGGATCCCAGTTTGTTTCTCTATTCTGGAGAGCGTTCTGCAAGAAACTGGGAGTAACGCTTTCACTCTCTACCTCACATCACCCTCAAACAGATGGTCAAACCGAACGCATGAACCAGACCCTAGAAACCTATCTTCGACATTATGTCAATGCCTTACACTCCAACTGGTCTGAGTATTTGCCTTTAGCTGAGTTCGCCATTAATTCCCGTTGGCACAGTGCTCTTCATACCACACCATTCTACGCAGCCCAAGGCTATCACCCTCAGACTTTTCCCCTACTTCAGCCTTCTTCTGGTGTACCAGCAGATCAGCGGGTGAAAAATATTCTGCTACATTGGAAAAAGATTTGCTTATTACTACGGAAGTCAGCAGACAAGTTTGCACTTTTTTCCAACAAACGAAGACGCCATATACCTCCATATGTGGTGGGGGACCGAGTTTGGCTATCAACCAAACATGTGAGACTGAAACAACCTTCTACCAAATTGGGCCCTTGATTCATTGGTCCTTACAGAATTTTTGCTCGAGTCGGGCCAGTCTCCTATTGGTTGAAATTACCCTCCTCTCTCCGGATTCATCCTGTGTTCCACGTTTCCCTCCTCAAAAAAGCAATTTTCAATCGCTACTCCAGAACGCAACAGCTACCTCCTCCTGTTCTTGTTGATGGACAAAATGAGTTTGAAGTCTCCAAGATTCTTGATTTTAGAAGACAGGGTCGTGGCCTTCGGTATCTGGTTCATTAGAAGGGATATCCTGTCACAGACCGTTCCTGGGTTCCAGCCAAAGATCTGCATGCCCCTTCTCTTATTCGAGACTTCCATGCCTTCTTTCCCACTAAGCCCCGATAGGCCCCCGGAGGGGTCCACTGGGGAGGGGGCCCTGTCATGTACCTGGGTGTATTTGAACCGGGATATTCCTGGTCCCACAGCTGCAGCCTTACCTGTTGTGCTACGGAGCAGATCTAGACTTTTGGAAATGTCCTCTCAGTATTAAGCATTACCTTGGACTCACTAGCCCCACCTGCTGCCAGCTGTGGACAATTTTCAATCAAAGCAGCCCATAAAAGGGAAGTGATGCTATCTGTCAGCGCCCGTTTGTGTGGAATAACTCCCTGGGTGTTGTGACTGCTTTTTTATCTTGATTTTCGTGTTGAACTTCTGCCTGAATTCCTGACTACTCTCTAGCCTGCTGATTTTGTACTTCACTGCCAGCTTGTGTATGACCTTTGCCTGCCTGACCACT